>CM065589.1:216480945-217123564 GCA_033119425.1 Bufotes viridis
ACTAACATGGTTGAACAGTACGTCTGCAGACCCCTCCACGTACTGACTGATGGTTCGGCCCCATTCAACTTCTGGGTCTCCAAATTGTCCACGTGGCCAGAGTTAGCATTTTATGCCTTGGAGGTGCTGGCCTGCCCGGCGGCCAGCGTTTTGTCTGAACGTGTATTCAGCACGGCAGGGGGCGTCATTACTCACAAACGCAGCCGTCTGTCCACAGCCAACGTGGACAAGCTGACGTTCATAAAAATGAACCAGGCATGGATCCAACAGGACCTGTGCCTCCCTTGTGCAGAATAGACATTTATAACTGCCTCCCCTCAAACATGTATTCTTGTACTCCGGGGCACTTCTTTATTGAATCCACTTTACCATGATCTTGCGGAGCAACCCAAAGTTGAATGAACCTCTCCTCTGTCTGGGTGCTGGGGCCGAAATAACTGAAAGTGGCCTTCTCCTGTGGTGGGTGATATGACGCATGATTCCTTGCTGTGGGACCTCTCTCCTCTGTCTGGGTGCTGGGCCGAAATAACTGAAAGTGGCCTTCTCCAGTGGTGGGTGATATGACGCATGATTCCTTGCAGTGGGACCTGTATCCTCGGTCTGGGTGGTGGGCTGAAATAACTGAAAGTGGCCTTCTCCAGTGGTGGGTGATATGACACATGATTCCTTGCAGTGGGACCTGTATCCTTGGTCTGGGTGCTGGGCCGAAATAACTGAAAGTGGCCTTCTCCAACTTCTGAACTTCCAGGTGTTCGCTCATCTCTAGTGATCACAATACAATTATAGTTCCCCTGAACTATAAAAAGCAAACTCTGGCAGGGAGAGCAAAAACACCTTCTTTTAAAAAGGCCAATATCCCCGGGTTGAGGGCAGTATTTCAGGGCATAGACTGTGAGCAAATAATGTCACATAATAATACTGAGGATAAATGAGAAAGCTTTAAGTTAATTACACTATAAAATGTATTCCTGTAGGTAACAAGTATAAGCGGCTAAAATTAAAGCCCTCATGGCTTGCAGCTACCCTAAAAGGACGATAAATGACCAAAAAGGACATTCAAAAAATACAAATCTGAGGGATCAGCTGTAGCCTTTGACGTTTACAAAGGGCTTAATAAAATCTGTAAAAAGGAGATAAAATCTGCAAAAATATAAAACAAACAGTTGATGGCCAAATAGAGCAAAACAAATGCTAAAAAATCTTTAAATATAAAAAATGCTAAAAAACCAAGGTCACAACAGGTAGGCATCCTAAATAAAAGTAAAGGGGGGATAGTCACTGAAGATAAGGAAAGGCAGACTTACTAAATAGTTTTTCAGCTCTGTATATACAAAGGAAAATAAATGAGCTGATATTGGTGCCAGCGCTATTAGTACATCCAGTAATATACTCGACTGGCTAACTATAGATATGGCCCAGCTAAATTAAATAAGGTGAATGTGAACAAGGCTCTGGGTCCTGATGATTAAGCACAAGAGTTCTTAAAGAGCTCAGTTCAGTCATTGCTGTGCCCCTGTTTAAAATTGTTAAAGATTCTCTAGGTACTGGCACAGTGCCAAGTGACTGGTGAAAGGCAAATGTGGTGCCTCTATTCAAAAAACAATCTAGGTCCATCACAGATAATTATAGACCAGTTAGTTTAACTTCTGTTGTGGGTAAAATGATTGAAGGACTCTTAAAGGACTATATACAGGAGTATGTGCCTGTAAATAATATCATAAGTGATAACCAACATGGGTTTACCAAGGACAGAAGTTGTCAGACTAAACTGATTTGTTTTTATGAGGAGGTGAGTAGCAGCCGGAACAGAGGGGCGGCTGTGGATGTAGTGTTTCTGGATTTTGCAAAGGCATTTGATACTGTCCCTCATAGATGTTTAATAGGTAAAATAAGGTCTATAGGTTTGGAAAGTATAGTTTGTAATTGGATTAAAAACTGTCTGAAGGACCATGTCCAGAGAGTCATGGTCAATGATTCCTATTGAAAATAGTCCCAGGTTATAAGTGGTGTACCCCTAAGTTCAGTGCTGGGCCCTCTATTATTTAATTTATTAATGAAATCGAGGATGTGATTAATAGCACCATTTCTATTTGTGCAGATGACACCAAGATATGTAGTTTTTACGGTATACAAACCCCTGCTCTGCATAGGTGACAGGGAGGTCAATTTCTAAAAATCGTCTGTTACATTCTTGGGTGACATTAACCCAGTTTTGCCTTATACAAACCCCTGCTCTGCAAAGGTGACAGGGACTAAATTTGTAAAATTGTCTGTTCCATTGGTGGGTAAGAAGTGTGTGTATACACTGATGTGTGTATCTGGAGGAAAAAGAAAAGAGCCCCCTTTAGAAACGGCGCCAAGAGCTTAATGTTTCCTTGCTCCTGATGAAGGGGATTATACTCCCCGAAACGTGTTGAGCCGCTCTTCACCCCCACCCTGTGGTTATTAAAGGTGTTTGACCGGAAGACCGTGTTGGACTGCAGTCATTCCCGGACATCCTTAAGGCAACCCAGGCGCAGGAGGCACTCCGGTGGGTGTCTTGAGGTTATCCCACTCGGAACCTCCTGGGTGAAGTGAGTGTGACTATTGTTTTTAACCCAGTGATTTATTTTTAATCCAGAGTGTTGTATCCAGTGATTTTTCTATATGACCTGTGATGCACGTACCGATTCATTGTATTATTATAGTGCCTATCCCATTATAGTTCATCAGCTATACTTCTTATACAGACGCTTCCACTTTTCAGTCTTCACTCTTCCAAGGAAACATTAAGCTCTTGGCGCCGTTTCTAAAGGGGGCTCTTTCCTTTTTCCTCCAGATACACGCATCAGTGTATACACACATTTCTTACCCTAATATATCTACTGGGTTTCCCCCCAGCAGATGTATGTGCCCCTTGGCAGCCTTGGCCTTATAAACCAACGTGTTCTAGACACCAATTGAATTTACACACTATTGTGCTCCATAACTTTTGGTTCTCCTACCACTTTGGTTCTTCCTTTGGTGCCCCGCCAGTTACTCCCAGTCCTTCAAAGGTCTGCGTTTAACTCTGTTATTTATTTATTTTTTCCTACTACCATACCATTGGTGGGTGACATTTTACCATTTTTGCCGTACACAAACCCCTGCTCTGCATAGGTGACAGGGAGGTCAATTTCAAAAAATCGTCTGTTGCATTCTTGGGTGACATTTTACCATTTTTACTGTATACAAACCCCTGCTCTGCAAAGGTGACAGGGAGGTAAATTTGTAAAAATCGTCTGTTACATTATTGGGTGACATTAACCCAGTTTTACCATATACAAACCCCTGCTCTGCATAGGTGACAGGAAGGTAAATTTCTAAAAATCGTCTGTTACATTGGTGGGTGATGTTTTATCATTTTTGCCGTATACAAACCCCTGCTCTGCATAGGTGACAGGGAGGTAAATTTGTAAAAATCTTCTGCTACATTATTGGGTGACATTAACCCAGTTTTGCCATAAACAAACCCCTGCTTTGTATAGGTGACAGGGAGGTAAATTTGTAAAAATCGTCTGTTACATTATTGGGTGACATTAACCCAGTTTTGCCATATACAAACCCCTGCTCTGCATAGGTGACAGGGACATACATTTCTAAAAATAATCTGTTACATTCTTGGGTGACATTAACCCAGTTTTGCTGTATACAAACCCCTGCTCTGCATACAGTAGGTATCCGGACGGCCAGTGATGTATCAGAAGAAGAATGTGATCAACTCGAATCGGTACCACGACACTTCCGAAAATTCCACAAGTGTGATCCCACGGTTTTGCGGGTAAGAGGTATCGATAGGGTCAGATTGGGTATTAGAGGAGGTGATGTGAAGGGTGCTCTTCTCCGTAAGGAGACTAAGTGGATCACACTTCTCAATACTGTAGTTCCAGAGGGCCTAAACGAATACAACAGCTTCAAGCCTTTTTTGTAACGTGAATTTTAAAATGTGGGGGTATAATGTTTTTAATTATTTTGTTTTGTATTTTGTTTAGATGGTTCTTTTTCCCTTTCATGTTGGAGTGAAGGGGCGTGTATGATCGTGTGGCTATTTGAAATTATCTTAGAGGATGTCGAAGATGTCATCAGCATGGACTTTATTATAGAACCCGTCATTTATTAAAGAATGTAATTCCGTTTTTTTTTTTGTTTTTTTTTTCTCTTTTTTTTTTTTGTATATAACCTTTGCACTTTGTTCTGTACTTGTACAATCATGTTTATAATACCACAATTCTTTCACTAATTAATTTTTTAACTATTTAGATATTATTATGGTTTTTTCACTCTTTAATATGTTTTTTCTGTGTTTAGGTTACTTGGTATGGTCTAGGGTATTATGTATGCATTTTATATTTTTTTTTTTTATCTTATTTATGCACATTATTTACTGTATTGTATTATGTATTTATGAGCTGGTGCACTATTTGATTCACTAGGGCATATAGGCACTAATTGCAATTAGCATAACTGTTGCATCTTATTAATATAATCATGTTTTTTTTTTAATTTATTTATTTATTCGCAAATTAATGTTATTAATATTAATATTACTATTTTTGAGGGTTCCATTATTTAGTCTTCATATATGTTCTCAATTTTATTATTATTATTCCCTTTTTTTATTATTTATGTGAACAGTATATGATGACTTTTTGATCGTGATTACTTTTCTATGTAGGGTTAGCTATAGACGTCTATAATAATTGAAATTGTTCAAGAATGTCCGTAGGGTGTCTATATCATGTAACTGTGGCAGTACATATAACGTATTAAGTGGTATATTGAGTGAACATTATTGATAGTTAAGAGTCCACAATGTTCAATAACCTACGAACATTTCCGGCATCCTCTTTTTGGTTGCGGTCATGTGACTGATCACATGCCATGGGTGCAGGACGCGGCCTGGTGCGTGCGCTGGTCGGCGTCATTCGGATGCGCTCCGGGCTCGTCATCACGTGCGCAGACATGCGCAGTGGTGGCGAGGGGACGCGCAAAAGAATGGCGCCAGACCATCACGTTCAGAGCCGCGCCGGAATTGCGCTCAGACAGGTGACCATCATATTAATTATTTTATTGTTATCTATACGCCCGTTCTTGTATTGAGCCCCTCCTACCTCCAATATATATACCCCTTTAGCAAACATACCTACACCTCCTGACGAAGCCTGGTGGTGAAACACGTGTTGAGGTGTTCTGTTGACTGCGGCCGGTCCACACTGAGATACCATGGGTATGTTTTAAGACTGTAGTTATTTTCCCACACTTGATCCAACTTTTATTGGTGCAGTATTTGTGTACTATAGACATTGATCCTTATGATTCTTGGTCCTGACTGTGGCCTTTGAGATGTGATTTCCTATTACTCCATATTGAGGGATTGTAACTGGTTATGACCCCAGCCAGGATTTATTCTTATGGGAGATATTTTAAATATATATAGTCTTGTATATTGATACATACCTATTACATATAACCTAGTATTGTGGATTCAGTGTGATTTATTTAATCTGGACCCCCAGCCAAAAAATTTCCCTGTGTCAGGTGTGTCATTTTTACATCTACTTCCTCTCCTGCATCTTTGCTCCTGTTTAGTAAAATTGTGTGTGCATTAAGAAATTTTTCAATAAAGATATTTGTACATTTAATAGTATATCTGTGGTCTGAATTGGTTGAGTGGTGTATTATGCTGACCATGGATAGTTGTTATGTTCTATGAGGTCTTGTAGGTTTACCTGCATACAGTAGGTGACAGAGATATAAACTTGTAAAAAATCGTCTGTTCCATTGGTGGGTGACATTTTACCATTTTTGCCGTACACAAACCCCTGCTCTGCATAGCTGACAGGAAGGTCAATTTCTAAAAATCATCTGTTACATTCTTGGGTGACATTAACCCAGTTTTGCCATATACAAACCCCTGCTCTGCATAGGTGACAGGGACGTAAATTCCAAAAAATCATCTGGTACATTATTGGGTGACATTAACCCAGTTTTGCCGTATACAAACCCCTGCTCTGCAAAGGTGACAGGGACGTAAATTTGTAAAAATCGTCTGTTCCATTGGTGGGTGACATTTTACCATTTTTGCCATAAACAAACCCCTGCTCTGCATAGGTGGCAGGGTGGTAAGTTTCTCAAAATTGTCTGTTACATACTTGGGCCATAAAGTACCCCTGCACTGCATACCTGACTGGGAAATATATTCCGCAAATTAGATGGCCTTCAGATTGTTGGGTGATCTGTACACCTTTTTTTCTTTCAAAGTAACCCTGCACTGCATATCAGACAGGGAACTTAATTCATTACAATTGGCGGTTACATTGTTGCCTGACATAAAGCCTTTTTTGACTGTGAAGCCAAAGGTAGTCGCCAACCTTTTTTTGTTTGTTTTAGTTTTTTTTTATAAATTGGGGTAGACCCCAAAACATTGGGAAATACATATAAAAAAAAAGAGTAAGTGCGCTTTAGTATAACAATGTCCTGTGGGATCCAAGCCTGGTTCTTTTTAATGAGCGTGAGATTGGCCACGTTGCCTGTGGACAGGCGGCTGCGCTTGTCTGTGATAATGCCCCCAGCCGTGCTAAACACACGTTCAGACAATACACTGGCTGCAGGGCAGGCCAGCACCTCCAAGGCGTAAAGGTCAAGCTGAGGCCATGACCCCAGTTTGGAGACCCAGAAGTTAAATGCGGCAGACCTAGTGGTGTAGCTAGAAATGACTGGGCCCAACAGCTAATTTTTGAATGGGGCCCCACTCCCCCAGTAATTTTTTCGCAACCCCTTCCTTACATGCCGCCCCCATTCCTGTGGCTACAAAAGATTGCTCTCTCAGACCAGGCCCGGCAGCTGTTCCATCCATTTTCTACACTGCCTATACTGCCACTGTATATAATTTCATTGTATAATACTGTTGAGGAGGCCCTGACAAAGTCTTTTAGTCCTTCTCCTCTTAAATGGGCCCCTTCTGGTTCAGGGCCCCAAAGCTGCTGCTTTCCCTGCTTCCCTATAGCTACGACCCTGGGCAGTCCCATCAGTCAGTACATGTAGGCGTGTGCACAGATACTATTCCATCATTTTGCTGAAATGCTGCCTCTTGCTAAGACGTTCCATATCTGCTGGTGGTGCTGGTTGTTATGGCGTGGTGACAAAGCTTTTCCACATTTCGGCCATGCTAACCCTGCCTTCTGCATTGCGGGCGGTGACCCAGCTGCGTTGGCTACTTCTTCCTCCTCCTCCTCCTCTGCTTTAGCCTTGTGCTTCTACTGAGCCCCCAGTGTCAGGTGTGAATGCCACAGCAGCGCGTCTAACAGCTTTGGCTTCTTCTGATCCCACTTCAGTGATGGAATTAAGGACGGCACGTTTCCTTTGTAACGGGAATCCAGCAGGGTGGCCACCCAGTAATCTGCACAAGTTAAGCTCAGGCCGCAGGGGTCCTTGAGCACCAATAAAAGTGAATTTGTCCCACCAGAATCTAAGAGCTGGATTAACTGAATTGATTTTCAATGTCAAGTGTTCAGGAATTTCTGCACCACCAAATTCAGCACATGCGCCAGGGAAATGATGTGTGTCAAACCGGCTAGGCCCAGAGCTGCTACGGGATTTTGCCCATTATCGCACACCACCAGGCCGGGCTTGAGGCTCAGTGACACCAACCACTCATCGGTCTGTTGTTTCATGCCCGTCCACAGCTCCTGCGCAGTGTGGGGTTTGTCCCCCAAACAGATGAGTATTAGAACAGTCTGCTGTCGTTTCCCCCTGGCTGTGCTGATGTTGGTGGTGAAGGTGTTACGCTGAGCGGATGAGGAGGTGGAAGCGGAGTAGGAGTCAACAGGAGGCAAAGAGACATGCCCTGCAATCCTCAGGGGTGGAAAGACATGCTCCAAACTGCTATCCGCCTCTGGCCCAGCCGCCACTACATTTACCCAGTGCTCTGTTAGAGTGATATAACTTCCCTGCCCGTGCTTACCGGTCCACGTATTGCTGGTTATGTGGACCTTGCCACAGATGGTGTTGCGCAGTGCACACCTGATTTTGTCCGCCACTTGGTTGTGCGGGGAAGGGATGGCTCGCCTGGAAAAGTAGTGGTGGCTGGGAACTACATACTGTGGGGCAGCAACCTCCAAAAGTTTTTTAAAAGTCTCCATCCATCTCCACCATACTGAATGACAGCATTTCAAAGGACCCGGAATTTTGAAATTCTGGCATTCAGGGCCAGGGTTCACGGTTGGGTAGGGGGGTACTTCCTCTTTCTATTTCTCTTTCTCTCCAGTGTTTCGAGATGGACAGCTGAACGCTCCCATGGTATAGTGTGGAGATGCTTGGTGACGGTGAAAGATGTGGTGCCGTTGCAGCCACATCCTCTGTTTGCGGGGTGGCAGGTGCCACTGTCACTCACTTGTGCTCAGGTTTAGATAGTTTATTTTACATTTTTATGCATTTTATGTTATTTTAAGTTATTTCCCTATCCAGGGCACTTGTCTTACTCTTACCCCCATTTTGCTTCAATTTCCAGCCCTCTAGCCCTTTCCAGGACTTTTTTAGAGCCATTTTAGTGCCCCACAGTTCGGGTCCCCATTGACTTCAATGAGGTTCGGGGTGATGTTCAGGTCAAGTTCGGGTCCCGAACTCTAACTTCGCTCAACTCTAATTGTAATGTATAGAGTTGAGCGAACACCTGGATGTTCGGGTTCGACGAGTTCGGCCGAACTTTCGAAAAATGTTCGGGTTCGGGATCCGAACTCGACCCGAACTTCATCCCGAACCCGAACCCCATAGAAGTCAATGGGGACCCGAACTTTTGGGCACTAAAAAGGCTGTAAAACACACCCGGAAAGGGCTAGAGGGCTGCAAAAGGCAGCAAAATGTAGTTAAATCCCCTGCAAACAAATGTAGATAGGGAAATGATGAGTTAACATAAAATAAATAAAAAATTAAACAATATTAATTGGAGTGAGGTCCCATAGCACAGAATCAGGCTTCAAGTCACCCACCAATGGAGAAGGTCACTTACTATTATTTTGACCACAGCACCCAGACAAAGGAGAGGTCCCACAGCAGAGAACCAGGCATCATATCACCCACCACAGGAGTAGGCCACCATTTAGTTACTTTGACCCCTACACCCAGACGGAGGAGAGAGGTTACACAGCAGAGAATCAGGCATCATATCAACCACCACAGGAGAAGCCACCATTTAGTTACTTTGACCCCTGCACCCAGGAAGAGGAGAGAGGCCCCACAGCACATATTCTGGCATCATATCAGCCACCACAGGAGAAGCCACCATTGAGTTACTTGACCCTGCACCCAGGAAGAGGAGAGGCCCCACAGCACATATTCTGGCATCATATCAGCCACCACAGGAGAAGCCACCATTGAGTTACTTTGACCCCTGCACCCAGGAAGAGGAGAGAGGCCCCACAGCACATATTCTGGCATCATATCAGCCACCACAGGAGAAGCCACCATTGAGTTACTTTGACCCCGCACCCAGGAAGAGAGAGAGGCACCACAGCACATATTCTGGCATCATATCACACACCACAGGAGAAGGCCTCTTTCAGTGATTTAGGCCTTTGGACCCAGACAGAGGAGAGAGGCACCACAGCACATATTCTGGCATCATATCAGCCACCACAGGAGAAGCCACCATTGAGTTACTTTGACCCCTGCACCCAGGAAGAGGAGAGAGGCCCACAGCACATATTCTGGCATCATATCACCCACCACAGGAGTAGGCCACCATTTAGTTACTTTGACCCTACACCCAGACGGAGGAGAGAGGTTACACAGCAGAGAATCAGGCATTTAGATCACCCACCACAGGAGTAGGCCACCATTGAATCAGACCCCGGCAACCATGTCAGATGGCACAAGCATAAGCTTTATATCCAATCAGCACAGGAGAAGGCGACTTTGACAGACTTTGACCCCTACACCCGGACGGAGGAGAGAGGTTTCAAAGCAGAGAATCAGGCATTTAGATCACCCACCACAGGAGTAGGCCCCAATTTAATGGGACCCCGGCAACCATGTCAGATGGCACAACCATCAGCTTCATATCAATCAGCACAGGAGAAGGCGACTTTGAAAGACTTTGACCCCTACACCCAGACGGAGGAGAGAGGTTTCACAGCAGAGAATCAGGCATTTAGATCACCCACCACAGGAGTAGGCCCCCATTGAATCAGACCCTGGCAGCCATGTCAGATGGCACAACCATCAGCTTTATATCCAATCAGCACAGGAGAAGGCGACTTTGAAAGACTTTGACCCCTACACCCAGATGGAGGAGAGAGGTTTCACAGCAGAGAATCAGGCATCATATCAACCACCACAGGAGAAGCCACCATTTAGTTACTTTGACCCCTGCACCCAGGAAGAGGAGAGAGGCCCCACAGCACATATTCTGGCATCATATCAGCCACCACAGGAGAAGCCACCATTGAGTTACTTTGACCCCTGCACCCAGGAAGAGAGAGAGGCCCCACAGCACATATTCTGGCATCATACTAACCACCACAGGAGAAGCCACCATTGAGTTACTTTGACCCCTGCACCCAGGAAGAGGAGAGAGGCCCCACAGCACATATTCTGGCATCATATCAGCCACCACAGGAGAAGCCACCATTGAGTTACTTTGACCCCGCACCCAGGAAGAGGAGAGAGGCACCACAGCACATATTCAGGCATCATATCACACACCACAGGAGAAGGCCTCTTTCAGTGATTTAGGCCTTTGGACCCAGACAGAGGAGAGAGGCACCACAGCACATATTCTGGCATCATATCAGCCACCACAGGAGAAGCCACCATTGAGTTACTTTGACCCCTGCACCCAGGAAGAGGAGAGAGGCCCCACAGCACATATTCTGGCATCATACTAACCACCACAGGAGAAGCCACCATTGAGTTACTTTGACCCCGCACCCAGGAAGAGGAGAGAGGCACCACAGCACATATTCTGGCATCATATCAGCCACCACAGGAGAAGCCACCATTGAGTTACTTTGACCCCTGCACCCAGGAAGAGGAGAGAGGCCCCACAGCACATATTCTGGCATCATATCAGCCACCACAGGAGAAGCCACCATTGAGTTACTTTGACCCCTGCACCCAGGAAGAGGAGAGAGGCCCCACAGCACATATTCTGGCATCATACTAACCACCACAGGAGAAGCCACCATTGAGTTACTTTGACCCCTGCACCCAGGAAGAGAGAGAGGCCCCACAGCACATATTCTGGCATCATATCAGCCACCACAGGAGAAGCCACCATTGAGTTACTTTGACCCCTGCACCCAGGAAGAGGAGAGAGGCACCACAGCACATATTCAGGCATCATATCACACACCACAGGAGAAGGCCTCTTTCAGTGATTTAGGCCTTTGGACCCAGACAGAGGAGAGAGGCACCACAGCACATATTCTGGCATCATATCAGCCACCACAGGAGAAGCCACCATTGAGTTACTTTGACCCCTGCACCCAGGAAGAGGAGAGAGGCCACACAGCACATATTCTGGCATCATATCAGCCACCACAGGAGAAGCCACCATTGAGTTACTTTGACCCCGCACCCAGGAAGAGAGAGAGGCACCACAGCACATATTCTGGCATCATATCAGCCACCACAGGAGAAGCCACCATTGAGTTACTTTGACCCCTGCACCCAGGAAGAGGAGAGAGGCCCACAGCACATATTCTGGCATCATATCAGCCACCACAGGAGAAGCCACCATTTAGTTACTTTGACCCCTTCACCCAAACAGAGGAGAGAGGTTCCACATCAGAGAATCAGGCATCATATCAACCACCACAGGAGTAGGCCACAATTTAGTTTATTTGACCCTGCACCCAGGAAGAGGAGAGAGGCCCCACAGCACATATTCTGGCATCATATCACACACCACAGGAGAAGGCCTCTTTCAGTGATTTAGGCCTTTGGACCCAGACAGAGGAGAGAGGTCCCACAGCAGAGAACCAGGCATCATATCACCCACCACAGGAGTAGGCCACCATTTAGTTACTTTGACCCCTACACCCAGACGGAGGAGAGAGGTTACACAGCAGAGAATCAGGCATTTAGATCACCCACCACAGGAGTAGGCCCCAATTTAATGGGACCCCGGCAACCATGTCAGATGGCACAACCATCAGCTTCATATCAATCAGCACAGGAGAAGGCGACTTTGAAAGACTTTGACCCCTACACCCAGATGGAGGAGAGAGGTTTCACAGCAGAGAATCAGGCATCATATCAACCACCACAGGAGAAGCCACCATTTAGTTACTTTGACCCCTGCACCCAGGAAGAGGAGAGAGGCCCCACAGCACATATTCTGGCATCATATCAGCCACCACAGGAGAAGCCACCATTGAGTTACTTTGACCCCTGCACCCAGGAAGAGGAGAGAGGCACCACAGCACATATTCTGGCATCATATCAGCCACCACAGGAGAAGCCACCATTGAGTTACTTTGACCCCTTCACCCAAACAGAGGAGAGAGGTTCCACATCAGAGAATCAGGCATCATATCAACCACCACAGGAGTAGGCCACAATTTAGTTTATTTGACCCCTGCACCCAGGAAGAGGAGAGAGGCCCCACAGCACATATTCTGGCATCATATCACACACCACAGGAGAAGGCCTCTTTCAGTGATTTAGGCCTTTGGACCCAGACAGAGGAGAGAGGTCAGAGATTAGCTTCATATCCCCCAGCACAGCAGAAGACCGCTTTATTTGACTTAGGCCTCAGCACCCAGACAGAAGACAGAGGTAGCATGGCAGAGGTTATGGCTTCATGTCACCCGTTAGTTTAACCGGCCACTTTCATCTGGTTAGGCCCGGCGCCCAGACAGAGAAGAGTTTCATTCAACTGTGGGTTTCATAAAATTTGTATCAAATAAAGAAGTGGCCCGTAGCACAACAAGACATGTTTTAGGCAGTTAATAAGGACTACTCTGCACAAGGGAGGGACAGGTCCTGTGGGATCCATGCCTGGTTCATCTTTATGAAGGTCAGCTTGTCCACGTTGGCTGTGGACAGGCGGCTGCGCTTGTCAGTAATGGCGCCCCCTGCCGTGCTGAATACGCGTTCAGATAAAACGCTGGCCGCCGGGCAGGAAAGCACCTCAAGGCATAACATGCTAACTCTGGCCACGTGGACAATTTCGAAACCCAGTAGTTGAATGGGGCCGAACCATCCGTCAGGATGTGGAGGAGTGTGCAGACATACTGTTCAACCATGTTAGTGAAATGCTGCCTCCTGCTAACACGTTCCGTATCAGGTGTCGGTGCAGATAGCTGTGGCGTGGAGACAAAACTTTTCCACATTTCTGCCATGCTAACCCTGCCCTCAGATGAGCTGGCCGTGACACAGCTGCGTTGGCGACCTCTTGCCACTCCTCTGCCTTCACCTTCCACCTGTTCCCCTGTGACATGTGGGAATGCTCTCAAGAGCGCCTCTATCAGCGTGCGCTTGTACTCGCGCATCTTACGGTCGCGCTCCAGTTCAGGAATTAAAGTGGGCACATTGTCTTTATACCGGGGATCCAGCAGGGTGGCCACCCAGTAGTCTGCACACGTTAAAGCGTGGGCAACTCTGCTGATCGTTGCGCAGGCATTGGAGCATATATTCGCTCATGTGGGCCAGGCTACCCATGGGTAAGGACAAGCTGTCCTCTGTGGGAGGCGTATCGTCATCGTCCACCGTATCCCCCAGCCACGCACCAGTGATGGGCCTGGGCTGCCACCCCGCTGTGAACTTGCGTCATCCTCGTCCCCCTCCACCTCCTCCTCCTCATCCTCCTCGTCCTCCAGTACAGTGCCTTGGCTGGCGACTTGTGAACCTGTCCTCTGCTGCTTAAACAAACCTCCCTCTGAGCCAATTCGAACAGACTGGCCCGAAAGTGTTAGAAACGAGCCCTCATCCTCCTCCTCCTCCTCCACCTGGGCCACCTCCTCTAACATCATTGCCCTAAGTGTTTTCTCAAGGAGACATAGAAGTGGTATTGTAACGCTGATAACAGTGTCATCGCCACTGGCCATGTTGGTGGAGTACTCGAAACAGCGCAGCAGGGCACACAGGTCTCGCATGGAGGCCCAATCATTGGTGGTGAAGTGGTGCTGTTCGGCAGTACGACTGGCGCGGCGTGCTGCAGCTGAAACTCCACTATGGCCTGCTGCTGCTCGCACAGTCTCTCCAGCATGTGCAAGGTGGAGTTCCACCGGGTGGGCACGTCGCATATGAGGCGGTGAGCGGGAAGGCCGAAGTTCCGCTGTAGCGCAGACAGGCGAGCAGCGGCAGGATGTGAGCGGCGGAGCGCGCACAGACGGCCCGCACTTTATGCAGCAGCTCTGACATGTTGGGGTAGTGGTGAATGAACCTCTGCACCACCAAGTTCAGCACATGCGCCAGGCAAGGGATGTGCGTCAAACCGGCTAGTCCCAGAGCTGCCACGAGATTTCGCCCATTATCGCATACCACCAGGCCTGGCTTGAGGCCCACCGGCAGAAACCACTCGTCGGTCTGTTGTTCAATACCCCGCCACAACTCCTGCGCGCTGTGGGGCCTGTCCCCCAAACATATGAGTTTCAGAATGGCCTGCTGACGTTTACCCGGGCTGTGCTGAAGTTGGTGGTGAAGGTGTGTGGCTGACCGGATGAGCTGGTGGAAGCAGTGGAGGAGGAAGCCGAGTAGGAGGAGGAGGCTACAGGAGGCAGAGAATGATGCCCTGCGATCCTAGGGGCGGAAGGACGTGCGCCAAGGAACTGTCCGCCCGGGGCCCAGCCGCCACTACATTCATCCAGTGTGCAGTTAGTGAGATATAGCGTCCCTGGCCGTGCTTACTGGTCCACGTATCTGTGGTTAGGTGGACCTTGCCACAAATGGCGTTGCGCAGTGCACACTTGATTTTATCGGACACTTGCATGTGCAGGGAAGGCACGGCTGTCTTGGAGAAGTAGTGGCGGCTGGGAACCACATACTGCGGGACAGCCATGGCCATCAGCTGTTTGAAGCTGTCTGTGTCCACCAGCCGGAATGACAGCATTTCAAAGGCCAGCAGTTTAGAAATGCTGGCGTTCAGGCCAAGAGGCTCGAGGGTGACTCGGGGAATTTGCGCTTCCTCTCTAAGGTTTGAGATATTGAGAGCTGAACGCTGCTGTGTGATATAGTGGAGACGCTAGTTGACGGTGGCGGTGGTGGTGGTGTCGGTGGCACATCCTCTGTTTGCTGCTCGGCAGGTGGCAACATTCCTCTCGAGGCGGAAGCCGAGGCAGCAGCGGTAGAGGGAGCAGGGGAGCCTCAGCGAGTGCCTGGTTTTTAAGGTGTGTACCCCACTGCAGTTCATGCTTTGCATGTAGATGCCTGGTCATGCAGGTTGTGCTGAGGTTCAGAGCGTTAATGCCTCGCCTCAGGCTCTGATGGCAGAGCGTGCAAGTCACTCGGGTCTTGTCGGTAGGACATTGTTTAAAGAAGTGCCATGCCAGGGAACTCTTTGAAGCTGCCTTTGTGGGGCTGGGTCCCTGTTGGCGATGTCCAGTAGCAGAGCGAACTCTGGGGCGGCGGCTCGTCTGCTTTGGCCCCCTGCTCCCTCTTTGGCTTCGCTGTTGTCTCGGTCTCACCACTACCTCTTCCTCTGAACTGTGAAAGTCATCGCCACGACCTTCAGTCCATGTGGGGTCTAAGACCTCATCGTCCTCTGCATCGTCTTCCACCCAGTCTCCCTCCCTGACCTCCTCCTGTTCAGTCTGCACACTGCAAAAGACGCGGCAGTGGGCACCTGTGTTTCGTCATCATCAGAGAGTCGGTGACTCTGCTGTGGTGGTATTCCCATGTCCTCTTCATCTGGAGACATAAGTGGTTGTGCGTCAGTGCATGGTATGTCTTCCTCCACTGGGGAAGGGCTAGGTGGGCGCCCTGGGAAACCCTGGAAGCAGAGTCTTCAAACAGAAGAAGAGACTGCTGCATAACTTGTGGCTCAGACCGTTTCCCTGATATGCTTGGGGGTGATGTGACAGACTGATGGGCTTGGTTTCAGGTGCCACCTGTGCGCTTTCCGCAGAAGACTGGGTGGAAGACCATGTGGTGAACGTGCTGGAAGCACTGTCGGCCACCCAATCGATTAATGCCTGTACCTGCTCAGGCCTTACCATCCTAAGAGCGGCATTGGGCCCCACGAGATATTGCGGTACATTCTGCCGGCTAGTTGAGGGAGTTCGTTCCCTACTGTGTGCGCCTGGGGCCGAGCGGCCACGTCCTCTACCAGCAACAGAGGCTCCACGGACACCACCACGACCGCGTCCTCGTCCCTTAATAGTATTTTTCTTCATTGTTGCGATTCAACTCGCACCACAATGAAATATATTATTTTTATAAGCAAAATCCCCTCACTGGAATACTTTCAGTCTTTTGACTGTATGGATTACAGATGGAATGACTGTTATATGTGAGTACCGCTTTCTTTGACAGATTCTAGTATGGGTACATATATGTTTTCCCAACCCCAGCACATTAGTTTGCTAATTCCAGATGTATGAAACGCAGGCCTAACTGTATCTAGTATATTGAGCGCCAGATAAACTAACTTGGCCTTTTTAAATAAAAAAAATTCCCTCACTGGAATACTTTCAGTCTTTTGACTGTATGGATTACAGATGGAATGACTGTTATATGTGAGTACCGCTTTCTTTGACAGATTCTAGTATGGGTACATATATGTTTTCCCAACCCCAGCACATTAGTTTGCTAATTCCAGATGTATGAAACGCAGGCCTAACTGTATCTAGTATATTGAGCGCCAGATAAACTAACTTGGCCTTTTTTAAATAAAAAAATTCCCTCACTGGAATACTTTCAGTCTTTTGACTGTATGGATTACAGATGGAATGACTGTTATATGTGAGTACCGCTTTCTTTGACAGATTCTAGTATGGGTACATATATGTTTTCCCAACCCCAGCACATTAGTTTGCTAATTCCAGATGTATGAAAGCATGAGCCTAACTGTATCTAGTATATTGAACGCCAGATAAACTAACTTGGCCTTTTTAAATAAAAAAAATTCCCTCACTGGAATACTTTCAGTCTTTTGACTGTATGGATTACAGATGGAATGACTGTTATATGTGAGTACCGCTTTCTTTGACAGATTCTAGTATGGGTACATATATGTTTTCCCAACCCCAGCACATTAGTTTGCTAATTCCAGATGTATGAAAGCATAGGCCTAACTGTATCTAGTATATTGAGCGTCAGATAAACTAACTTGGCCTTTTTAAATAAAAAAAATTCCCTCACTGGAATACTTTCAGTCTTTTGACTGTATGGATTACAGATGGAATGACTGTTATATGTGAGTACCGCTTTCTTTGACAGATTCTAGTATGGGTACATATATGTTTTCCCAACCCCAGCACATTAGTTTGCTAATTCCAGATGTATGAAGCATAGGCCTAACTGTATCTAGTATATTGAGCATCAGATAAACTAACTTGGCCTTTTTAAATAAAAAAAATTCCCTCACTGGAATACTTTCAGTCTTTTGACTGTATGGATTACAGATGGAATGACTGTTATATGTGAGTACCGCTTTCTTTGACAGATTCTAGTATGGGTACATATATGTTTTCCCAACCCCAGCACATTAGTTTGCTAATTCCAGATGTATGAAAGCATGAGGCCTAACTGTATCTAGTATATTGAGCGCCAGATAAACTAACTTGGCCTTTTTAAATAAAAAAAAATTCCCTCACTGGAATACTTTCAGTCTTTTGACTGTATGGATTACAGATGGAATGACTGTTATATGTGAGTACCGCTTTCTTTGACAGATTCTAGTATGGGTACATATATGTTTTCCCAACCCCAGCACATTAGTTTGCTAATTCCAGATGTATGAAACGCAGGCCTAACTGTATCTAGTATATTGAGCGCCAGATAAACTAACTTGGCCTTTTTTAAATAAAAAAATTCCCTCACTGGAATACTTTCAGTCTTTTGACTGTATGGATTACAGATGGAATGACTGTTATATGTGAGTACCGCTTTCTTTGACAGATTCTAGTATGGGTACATATATGTTTTCCCAACCCCAGCACATTAGTTTGCTAATTCCAGATGTATGAAAGCATGAGCCTAACTGTATCTAGTATATTGAGCGCCAGATAAACTAACTTGGCCTTTTTAAATAAAAAAAATTCCCTCACTGGAATACTTTCAGTCTTTTGACTGTATGGATTACAGATGGAATGACTGTTATATGTGAGTACCGCTTTCTTTGACAGATTCTAGTATGGGTACATATATGTTTTCCCAACCCCAGCACATTAATTTGCTAATTCCAGATGTATGAAAGCATGAGCCTAACTGTATCTAGTATATTGAACGCCAGATAAACTAACTTGGCCTTTTTAAATAAAAAAATTCCCTCACTGGAATACTTTCAGTCTTTTGACTGTATGGATTACAGATGGAATGACTGTTATATGTGAGTACCGCTTTCTTTGACAGATTCTAGTATGGGTACATATATGTTTTCCCAACCCCAGCACATTAATTTGCTAATTCCAGATGTATGAAAGCATGAGCCTAACTGTATCTAGTATATTGAGCATCAGATAAACTAACTTGGCCTTTTTAAATAAAAAAAAATTCCCTCACTGGAATACTTTCAGTCTTTTGACTGTATGGATTACAGGTGGACTAGTATTAGTAGGGGTGACACAAGCACACCCAAGTCCCTGATGTAGGATTTCTATGGCACAGACCACTATTACAAGTGATTAATGGGCGTTGGGAGAGATTGTGCTGCAGCACTAGTCCCAAGATGGCCGCCGCCTATCAGCCCAGTAACATGTGCCACAAAATGGTCTGCACAACCTTTAAAAAAATAGCCTTGGACTGTGCTGCTAAATCGCTATTGGTCTGAATCCCAGGTGTAGATGTCTGACTTGTTTGGAGCTTTGGAATGCACACTGTGGCAGCTTCTGCTGCAGCACTACAAGTCGCAAAATGGCGGCCGGCGGTCAGCCTAGGTACATGTGGATGGAAAAATCACTCTGGCCACTCTAAAAATAGCCAATCCCTATCAAAAAAGCAGCTCAGCTGCAGTTGTTCAGATGAATCACAGGTGGAGGAGAGAAATTTGCTTCCAGTTATTCAATTATCCCTGCCTATTCTCGCCCTAGCATCAGCTGCGTCTATCCCTGTTCTATTCACATCGGGAGTGAGCACGTCCCGACGTGCGCACAAGCTTTAAAGAGGCTGAGTCACATGCTGCACTCGGCCAATCACAGCCTTGCCAATAGTAGGCATGGCTGCGATGGCATCTTAGGGCAAGTAGTATGATGCATGTTGATTGGCTGCTTTGCAGCCTTTCAAAATGCGCCTAAATACATGCCGAACGACGAACCCGAACCCGAACTTTTTTGAAAATGTCCGGGTTCGGGTCCGGGTCCCGGACACCCCAAAATTCGGTACGAACCCGAACGATGCTCGAACTGTTCGCTCAACACTAGTAATGTATAAAGCCAGGCATGGACTCGTGGGACAGGGATGTGATATATTACCACTTTACAAAGAGTTGGTGCGGCCTCATCTGGAATATGCAGTTCACTTTTGGGCACCAGTCCAGAGAGAGACTAAACTGATAAGGGGCATGTATGGTCTTAGTTATGAGGAAAGATTAAAATAATTAAATGTATTTAGTTTTGTATAGATAAATAAATGTATAAATGGGCAATACAAACAATACGGTGAAAAACTGTTTCATGTCAAATGCCCTCAAAAGACAAGGGAGCACTGGCTCCGACTGGAGAAGAAAAAGTTCAGTCTCCAGAAGCGTCAAGGCTTCTTTACTATAAGAACTGTAGATCTAATAGACTACATCAGGACGTGGTCACAGCAGGAACAGTGGACAGTTTTAAAAAGGGTTTAGATGACATTAATGCTTATGAAAATCTGAGTTTCACTTCCTTTCTGGGTTGAACTTGATGGACTTATGTATTTTTCTATGTTATTTTAAGCTATGCAACAATCTAACTATGTAAATTTGGTATTGCTGTAATCATATTGATCACAGAATACAGGCAGTTTGTCATTTTTACTGTACAGTGAACACTGTAAAAACAAAAGGGGGCATTTATTAAAGTGGTATAAAGTAAAAATGGCTTAGTTGCTCATAGCAACCAATAAGATTCCATCTTACATTTTTTAACACCTATTTTGGAAAATGAAAGGTAGAATCTGATTGGTTGCTATGGCCAACTAAGCCAGTTCTACTTTACATTAGTTTGCTAAATTTCACTGAAAACTCATAAAACCATGGTATAATTGCATTTTACAAATTCCACCCCGTTAATAATTTTATTCCAACTTCCCAAAACACTATATGGAATATTATATGATGTCATTAGAAAGTCCTGCAAAAGCAAGCCCTCATATGGCTATGCGAACAGAATAAGTCTTGGCTCTTGGAAGGCATAGAGAAAAAAACGGAAAAGAAAAACATGAAAATTGTTCACATCACCTTATTACATACTTTGCCACAAAACGCTTTGCATTTGATAGAATACCTGGGCATTGTATACCTGTTTTCAAACAATGCCTGGAACATACTACTGTATATATACTGTAGTTCTGTACTGGATGTCTTGTAGCTAGGCTCTAGTCATTTAGCTGGTTAATATAGCCATTTTTTCTAGCCCATCAGTAACAGAATAGTTATCCTGACTACCTGACCTCAAAAGCCATGACACAGTTGATGGACTTTCCATTGCTCTTCAGTCCAATATTCTTTTCATTTTATATACAGAAGTGGTATTGCTTATTTTTTTCTAAATCTGATTAGTTGCCATTGAGCAAGCCGATTCTTCTTATCAACTCTATTTCTCAAATGTGAAATCCAAAAAAATCATAGAAATGACAGAAAATTACATCAAATGGGATTATAGACCTCTAGAGCTCATGGCTAGAAATGTCACCCAGAATGGTTGAGACAGAGCATTGAAATCCAAATGTATTAAAGGATTAATTCCATATCGACATAATATGCTCTTACAGTCATATAAGTGTAGGACCCCTTGGCTCATAGCTAAAGGGGAATGTAGAGGTGGCTGCGCATGCGCTGCACTCTCCATTAACTTCTGGGGTGCTTACATATATTCAAAATATCTTAGTAAGTGTGCCATTAAAAGATATCTACAATAAGCTCTTTCGGGACAAAAGCCTTTGTAGGCTAGGCAATGCTCCTCTTGGTTTTTGGGCAACATATATTAAAACTAGCATGTCTATCTTCAGCTGTCATCAGAAACAATTACCTTTCTAAGGTGAGATTTTTATCATTTTTCCCCGTTTTTCTGCTCCGTTGGTGGAGCAGAACAATGGAAAAATACAAGTGCTAGATAGGGCATATAACTGACTCAAACAGAGCTAAACAGACTCCACTAACTACAATGAATTAGTAGAGGAAAAGAGCTCAGTTGGTTAAATACCATTCCCCAACTGGACTATATCCTTACAAATCTCCCAGAAGCCTGTTTAAAAGGCTGAGCAATTACTGGAAGGCTAGGGATTATCCAATATCATAAACTGCCCCCCCCATGAGCCGGGCCCCTCACAGGTAATATACATACCCCGCTCCCTGTGCCATTCCTGGTCCCTGCACCGCCGCTGCTGCTTCTCCCCATGCACCAATAAAAACATCCAGTGTCGGGGGGGGGGGGGGGGAGCAGCCAATGGCAGGCGGGAACGGGGACGAGCTTTCCTAGCGTCACCCACGAGGAGCGGCACAAGGAGCCGAGGTGGGGGTATGTATATTACCTGTGAGGGGCCTGGCACATGGGGGGCATTTTATGATATTGGATAACCCATTTAATCCTTTTGGAAACAAAACTGAAGTGCATGTTTTTCATGTGTGGATCTTTCGCTTGATTTGATACAATCCAATTTATTTTTTAATTTAGTATGAATTCCAAATTGATAGAATTGATTTAATAATCTCTATTTATACATACCCTTTATAATTAATGCTTTTTATATTACGATTTGTTTCATCTGTTGGTGTTGTGGGGTCCCCACATAATGCTTCTCTAGGAAAGAGACATGCAAGCTAGTCTCCTTTCCAAAAGGAAAGAAAAACAGAGTGCCTCACACCAGGAAAACAACTTTCTGTCTGGGTGACTACTAGAGATGAGCGAATTTCCGCTTATGAAATTCGTTCACACTTCGTTTGGTGGTAAAAGGTGAATTGCATTATGGATTCCGTTACCACGGACCATAACACAATTCTATAAGGCAATGCATAACGGTATGCCTTTAGAGGCATTCCGTTATTCATTCCGTCATAATAGTAGTCTATGGCCTGCATAACGGATCCGTCCCGTTTACGTTATGCATGAGAGTCCTCCCCTGCATAACGGAAACAAGATGGATCTGTTTTACAGCCCATAGACTTCTATTTTGACGGCGTGAATAACGGAATGCCTCTAAAGGCATTCCGTTATGCATTTCATCATAAAATTGTGTTATGGTCCGTGGTAACGGAATCCATAATGCAATTCACCTTTTACCACCAAATGAAGTGTGAACGAATTTCAAAATATGAAATTTGCTCATCTCTAGTGACTACCCTTTAACAGAGCTGAGGGGAAAAAAATGTTTATTTCTCCATATGGAGAGCACAGATTGTATTTGAGGAGTATTGTAAGCCAGTCAATGTTCCTCTAGGTTTCCGGGCAAAATATATGAAAGTTAGCACATCTTACATCTACTGGCATCAGATAGGCTTAGGAAAGCTGATTTGAAAATCTTTCCCAGAAACAAGAGGAGAGTTGCCTGGCTTACAATACTCTGCACACATACTATGCATAGAAGGTGCTCTTTGTAATGAGAGAAAGTAACCCCCCAGACAACGGATATATATTGTCCAGAAACCTGACTCACTCATCTGTACAACACATACTACTTCTATTTTTTTAATCCACTCCTGGTTTTGACTTCAAAACTTGCATCAAAACAAACTGAACATGTAGTAGCACCCTCAGTATACTATATGCAAATACAGAATTACTTACCTACAGCACTGCTGCTAGCAGCTGATTGTGGACATGGATTTGTCAGCACCCTCAAAAGTCCATCAGGTTTGTAGGAGTAATGCTCGACCAACTAATAAAGTAATACAATGCATAATCATAAGAAAAAGAAAATAATGAAAATACTGTTATCTACACTATAAAGGTGCATACACACAAATCATAGGACAGAATAGCTCTTGCACTCTTGGCATGTTTTGGGCCACATATAGAGCATGCTTCGTTTTGGGAAAAAAAAAATAAAAAAAAATGTACCAACAGTGAAGAAATATGCCTAAAATATTGAACTGCTTGTAGTGCATTTTATATTTCACATTGACTTTAAGCTAACATTTGTCAGCCACAGTTTTTTTTAAACTAAAATGCAGCAAAAAAGTGGCTATTTGTTTGAAAAAAAAAAAATTATATGTTAAACCACCATTGTAGTGACAGATATTGTTAGCATAAACTGTGCGACAATGTTGCATTTCAAAAAAAGTATGATCATTTCACACATTATATTTTTCAATTTCCTTGTGCTATAAAAGTTCCATACACTAATTAAATTCCCCTCTCCTATGAGCTCCATATGCTATTGTACAGTAAATGATAATACCTTGGCTGTCTTCATCACTAGGAGGAGCTCAGTACATATGAATTTATAAAGCTTCAATAGAACACAATAAAAACTGTGAAGTCAGCTCCCCCTAGTGGTGGCTGCTGGAAATTCCCTTGACTATGTCAGGAAACACCACTGTCCCCATAGAACTCGGAGGTCTGCCTCCTTGATAGGTTTGCCACTGTATATATAATATAGAGATGTAACTGTAATAACTTGTGCAGACTGTGAACCTAAAATGGTCCTGGAAAAAAAAAAAAAAAAAAGTGGCCCCATGTTGTAGGCAGGTTCAAATTACAGAAGGCAGGGCAACATAAGTAGGCAGAGCCAAAACAAGTAGGCAGAGACAACAAAAGTAGGCAAGGCTTGTAATACAGTAGTGCAACACAAAATACTGCCCCAGCAAAACCAAACACCACAGAGCCACACAAAATACTGCCACCCTCACCACAGTATTCAACGGTATTACCGTCTTGAGGGGGGTGATACAGTTGCATTTAGAAGGGCACCTGTGGCCATTGGCCAGGTGCATAAATGCTCCTAGCATTAGTTAATGAGTAGAGCATCCGATCATTATGTACCCTGCTGGTGGCTGTGAGGAGGGCTTAAGCATCCATCTGGACATCGGCCCAACGGGATATTTCCCTGTAGGATCTAAGGCCCGTCTGCCCATGGTAATTAAACATTGAGTGAACATGTTAAAACCAATTCAGTATAAAGAATAATAATTTGTGTTGAGTAAATCCGAATTTTCTTGCGCTTCCTGGTAACAAATCAGCTTTTTTCTAAAATGGCTCCTGCACAAGTGAAAGAAGCCCAGGAATGTGATATAATCCATAATGCTGTGCAGCCAGCCAATCCACAGGTAGCCATCCTTTGTGATGTCACAACCCTATAAATCCCTCATCTCATGTGGTCACCATTTCATTGTGATCTGAGTTTAGGGAGAGACCCAACAAGCGCTTATGTGCTAGGGACAGTGTTGCAGAAAGCTATTAATAGAAGAATATTGGATAGGGACAGTGCTGGGACACTGTAGGGAGATTGTAAGGAGAGTTTTTAGAGACTGTAGGGAGAGCATAGGGAGGCAGCACGACAGTGCAGGTTGACTGTAATCGTCATGTGCATCTTGTTGAACTGCTGCCACATTCCCAGTAAATTTGTTTGTATATACAAGTACTGTGCCTCAATATTAAAGGGCAGTTTAATATATCACCGTGTGCATCTTGGTAAACTGCTGCCACATTCCCAGTTAATCTGTTACCTCATACATAGAATTATTGTGCCTTATTTTTAAAGGGCGGTGTAATATATTGCCCTGTGCATCTTGTTGAACTGCTGCCACATTTTCAGTAAATCTGTTACTTTATACATAGAATTACTGTGCTTCAGTAGTAAAGGGCTGTCTATTACATCATCGTGTGGATCTGGTTGAGCTGCTCCAACATTCCCAGTTAATTTGTTACTTTATACAAAGAATTACTGTGCTTCAGTATTAAAGGGTTGTCTAATATATTGCTGTGTTTATCTTGATCAACTGCTATGACATTTATACTTAATCTGTTACATTATTGATACAATTACTGTACAATGACCAACAGACAGGGGCCTGGGCCCTCCAAACGAATGGGCAGTTGTTAAAAGTTTGCCGTAGGTGGCACAATTAGCAGCAGAAGAAGGGGTGGTGGTAGAAGCTACCGCAGCAATAGGCCGCGGCTGCCACTGTCATCCAGTGGTCGTGTTTTGACCAACAATCCAGCTGTACTGGAATGGTTGCCTTGCTCTTTAACATCATCTCAAGTAACAACAGATACACACAGCCAGGAATCTGTGGGTTCCTCTGATACCACATTTAGTTGGCATGGCCCACGAACTGCCTCTGTGCCCTTACCTGTCCTAACCCTGCCTCTTACTTTTGCTGCTCCAGCTGCTAGCAACGTAATGTATGTTGAGCTTTGTGAGGACAGTCAGCAGTTCAGGCTACTACAGACCTAGAGGAGAAGTCTGCTGTGGACTTCTCTACTAATGATGACAGTCGGGTGGGAGCACATGTTGTGAGAGGTCAGCGACATGTGCATGAGACAGGTGAGGGTGACACAACTGACGACCAAGCAGATGTAGATCATGATGTAGCCGATCACACGTGGGAGCCTGGTGAAGAGTGGGCATCATCGGGGGGAGGGTGGCAGCATGCCCGTGAGACAGCAGGATGGAAGCACTGGGAGATCTGCAGCCTAATGTGGGAGGGGTACACCGTCTGCTACTCGGGAGCCTACCTGTGAGGAAGACTACCTCTGTCAACACAAGGAGCGTCACCATAGGTATGGGAAAATTGTGCCACTGATTTAGTGTTATAGCCTAGTGCCATCTCCCACCGACTCGCACCCCCTCTTCAGCAGTCAGGGCTCGTCAACGTCAACAGAAGGAAGCTGTCGTTCTCTCTCATCGACTTCAATCATCGATTGCTCCTGATGCTCCTCCTTCTCCTTGTTATTTTGACAGCAGTCGATCACCGAGTCGATTGCAAAAAGACAACAGTATGTGTGGCGTTTCGAAATGTCAGCCTTATACAAATCACGCATCTGTGAGGTGACTTGTTGAATCAGACATCCTCCACTTACAGTTTACGCATCAGACACCCGGGAGTTACTCAAGTAGTCTTTTAATCCGGAGATTGTATTACAAGATATGCAGGGAATCCAGATGGTAAAAGAATTATGCCACTAATATTCTCCTTGATAAGAACATGAGATACACAGATTCAACTCAGAATCTCCTCAGAATTAGAGCACACAAAACAGCAATGCATGACAGGGTAAACAGGAAGTGGCTAGACTGAACCAACTAGAAGCAGAAACAGAGGGGGCAGGAGAAGAGAGGAGCATACCAATACACCATGCAAGATACTGAAACAGAACACTCCCCGTCTGGTATCGGTAGATGCCACTATGTATATGCATACAATAGAATTGTATAAGATAACAATGAATAATGTCCATAAACCTGATGAATAGACAGATGAATAATGTCCATAAACCTGAAAAGGAAACATGCAATGAACATTTATTCAAACCAAAAAAGGATATATCTTCAGTTCAGACCATAGAGCTGGTACTGGAAACAGTCCTAGAAGATGATGCATCTCTGGTAGAAGGAATCTCAATGGAAGTTCTTTCGATCCGAACTGTAAACGACTTTAGTAATAAGTCCAGTAGGCCAGTCGAGACGATCAACTTGTTTGTCCCTTAACAGAACAAAATCTCCTTCCTTTATATTGGGCCTTGGTTCTTGTCACCGTCTGCATTCTTGCTAGAAGTAGAGGTACTTTTTTATCCACCTTTTCCGGAACTGACTGCGAGATGTTGTACCTGCTTCCACCGAAACTTATTAAGGTTGTGCTCTTTAAAAACGCCAGATGGCACAGGAATATTTCTTATATTTTTTGGTTTATTCTTAAGTGATCTTTTATGCATCCCAGATGTGGATTTCTTCTTTTTTTACTACAGGAATTCATCTTTTGCTTTCATTAGAAGCTGAGTGAGACTTGGTTTTCCTTGATTTTACCAAAGATTTAGAATGTGACTTCTCTGTCTGTGTCACCGATTTAGAGCGAGAGCGCTTATTTTGTGAGGCTGATTTAGATGTAGATTGCCTTCGGTCTATGAATCATGAACGTAAATGCTCATGTCTGCTTTTCACTTCTAAAATGGGATCTGTCTTTGTACATACAGACTTGGGTTGTTGACATGCAGTATTTGTCATGGACATTGGTGGTGAACTTTTCCCTGTAGTTTCCAGATAAGGCTGAGCAATATGAAGGTGCTCATCCGTTGAAGACTGGGAAGAACTGTAATCCTCTTGGGTGCAATCAACAACTGCAGATGGAACTGAAGTTTCTTGCAAAGTATCTGAAATGAACTCTTCCTCTGTTGAAGGAACCTCCTTTATAGAACGTTCAGAAGATACTTCTTTTACAGAATTAAACTCATTGTCAAACAGTTGACTGGAAGACTCATGTTTCTGCTGTATCTCATCAGAACTACATGAATCAGAAGGCTTGTTGTCAGTGATGATATAGGATTCATTATGATAAACTGTGTGAGGACTGCAAAGCTGGGAAGGGCTTGAAGAGGGCTCCGATTGAGATCCTGAAGGCCTTTCTACAAGCTGCCCTTCTGTCCAGGAACATTCTTTTGCAGCTGACTCCTTGGGATTTAACTTTAAGCTGCTTTCTGATGTTTTTAGAATATTTGGGCAAGGCATATCTTGCACATAGTAGTGGTTAGGACACTGTCTGAAGTAAGAAGTTCACAACCCTATTAATACTTCAGTTCTGAAGGAGTGTACTTGGCAGGGTCTGCGGTTTCTGTCCAGACATACATCCCCCACGATGATCCAACCCACTGTAAGTTTCTGGGCATATGGAGCGTTGAAAGGGCCATTTCGAAGTTCAAGGACCTTATGAGCCTCAAGAATGTCTCTACCTAGCAAGTGTAAGATCTTGGCATGGTTATCAAGGGGAGGAATCTCTCTGGCTATGTTCCTGAGATGAGGGTGATGCTGTGCGGCTTCAGGTGTGGGAATCTCATCCCTTGTGTCCGGCAATTTGTCACACTCAATAAGGGTTGGAAGAGAGAGTTTCTTATGTCCTTTGATGGGCTTTAAGGTGAAACCATTAGCTCTTCTTCCTTAGGTTGTCACAAGACCAGAGCATGTTACTAGGGTGTAGGGTGTAGTCTCTCCCTCTATTCTGAACAGATCAAAGAACTTAGGGCTACAGTAGCTAAGGAATGATTACTTTGGTCATCTAGAATAGCATAAATTCTTATGGTCTTTTCTGGTTGTGCAGTAGGAAACACATCCACGAGGGAAATCTTAGAACAAGACTTACCGCACACAAGTCCTTCTCCACATACCTTTGTGCATTTGGGCGTGACGGTTGTGGTTGGTCGGTCGGCACTCGCCATGACTCTCCCCGCCTTGATCGGGATGGGGCTTGTGCCAGTTAACTGGTTCTAGGTTCCGCCTGATTGGTCCCGGGTGAACAGCGGTCATGTGTAGATCACTATTACATTCAGAACACTTGACTGGAACCTTACAGTCTCTGGCGAAGTGCTCAGTGGATGCACAGCATCTCAAGCAGATATTATGACTCCTTAGGAACGCCTTACGTTCCTCAAAGGGCTTTGCTATGAAGGCACGGCATTTCCTTAAAGGATGTGGTTTATCATGGATAGGGCAATGATGAACGGGTTCCTTAGGGCTTTCATTTCCATTGTTAGTAGTGGGAACAACCCCTGTCTTTTTTACTGAAATTAGACCTTTAGGGTTTCTCTGTCTGGGAATTAAAGTCTCGTGTCTCTGTTTAGTAGAGCCAAAATGTTGGTTCCCAAGGTGTTGAAGCTTGGATCGTTTTTAGCTCTAGCTAAGTCCTTGATGAACTTACAGAAGAATGAAAATGATGGAAAGGGAACACGACGTTGCTCCTTGTATTTTGAACCTGTTGCCCATTGGTCTTTAATATTGAGGGGTAATTTCTCCATGATCAGGCCCACACCATGGGAGGTATCAAGAAAGCTCAGACCTGGTAGCTGCGGGTCTCCCTTGACGATTTCAAACTCAAGGAGAAGATCGCTTAATTCCTGGAACCCTTGGCGGTCTGTATTGGATAATCCAGGAAAGTCGTATAGTCGTTTAAATAAGGCACGTTCACCTACTTCCGAGCCGCCGTATGTCTGCTCTAATCTTTCCCATGCGAGACGAAGGCCTTTGACTGGTTCATAGATATGAACGGTTTTGAGTCTCTTAACACAGTTTGACGACCATGGACCTAGCCATCTAATTAGTAAATCAAGTTCTTGCATAGGCGGTACAGCAAGGGTTTGAACTGTTGTCTTGAAGGTGACCTTCCAACTTCTATAGTTCTCTGGGCGATCATCAAAGTTCGTAAGGCTACTACTGATGAGGTCCCTGGGAGTGAGGTACTTAGCGATTTCTGATGCGTTATTTATTTCCTGCATCATGGCGATGGGAACTTCTCCCTCGCTGGTGTTGTTGGCACCATCTGATACCCTATGTTTGGGGGTTGGAAGATGGAATGGAGTGGTAGCTGGATTGGGCGTAAATCTGGTAATCTTGGCGCCAGCGTCTTGGTTGCTATATAACTAGTCTCAGGAGGTTTTATGTGATTTGATGAGCTTGAAGTGGCTTGGTCTCTAATGGCGCCTGAAATACTGTGTAAGGTGCCAGAGGTTTGAAAGAAAGAGAAATGTCCACTGGACTGGGGTCAACTGTATGGTTATCAGCTGTCTCTTTTTCTATCCGCATGAGTTCAGCAGGCTGGCGTGCAGAGCCCAAATCTTCTGGTGCAAATGCATTGACTTTGCTTTGGTCTAGGACGAATTGCAGGGTACGGCCTTCTGAGTCATTAGATATCTTGGACATAGGATGATAAGCTTCTTCTTCTTCAGCAGCTTCTTCAAGAACTCTGAGTTCAGCCATGGCTGCTGCTTCTTCCCTTTCCTTCTGAAGAACCTCCAACTCAGCTTCAGCCTTGGCTTCGGTCGCTTGTGCCTGAGCCTTTATAGCTGCATGATTAGCTTGAGATTGGGATTGTATAACTTGCGCCTGAGCCTGTATAGCTGCTTGATTAGATTGAGATTGGGATTGTATTGCTTGCGCCTGAGCCTGTATAGCTGCTTGATTATCTTGCGATAGCGCTTGTGTCTCTGCGACTTGTGCCTTAATGGCCGCTTCCTTTCTAATGCAGTGAGCTTGTACCTTTGCTGCTTCCGCTTTTGCGCGTGCCAACACCAATGAGGTACTCAGCGAAGAGTGCTGTGAGCGAGACCTTAGCGATGAGGACTGAGCAATAGATTTCGAGGAACGGGATGAAGCCTTGGAGTGCCTTGAAAGGTTAGAATGGCGGGACGCAGTTTCATATTGTTGTGATATCTTGTCCTCTAGCATTGACTTGACTGCCATAAATCTGCTATATCTTTCATCATTAAGTGCAGTGTGGGTCTTTAATTCTAGGATGAATTCCTCTGAGTTGAGACTTGATAACAGAGAAGAATATTTTTCAGACAGTCTATTATAACTATCATAGGTCTTATTCAAATTTGTACACATGGCCTTTAATTGATCTTCATTATAGCCTGATCCATGTGCTGCATCCATACATTGTTCAGTCTTTTCCCACAAACTGGACAAATTATCACATATCTCAATGTTTTCGGTTAAGAGGGCCTCTTTCATTTTTAATGAGGGTTTAGAAATCCTTCTAGCTGTGTCCTGCATTTCCATCTGTAACACAACAGTGACCTCTAGTGGTGGTTCAGTCTTTTAATAGCTTACAGCAGGCAGACAATATTTACCTCAGAAAACAGGCTGAATACAGTTCCTAGTCTGTATGAAACTGAAATTGCTAGAAGCTTCTGCGATCCTAGTGAATGCAGTACTGAGCAGTATAAGATATTACTCTTATTACTGTAGCATACTGGAGACAAATGATAATTGCTTATTACTTGGAGGAGGAGAATATTATTTTCTTAGCGGGAGAAGGAGAGTACTAAGACAATTCTTTTACTGTGGCGTTTCGAAATGTCAGCCTTATACAAATCACGCATCTGTGAGGTGACTTGTTGAATCAGACATCCTCCACTTACAGTTTATGCATCAGACATCCAGGAGTTAATCAAGTAGTCTTTTAATCCGGAGATTGTATTACAAGATATGCAGGGAATCCAGATGGTAAAAGAATTATGCCACTAATATTCTCCTTGATAAGAACATGTGATACACAGATTCAACTCAGAATCTCCTCAGAATTACAGCACACACAAACAGCAATGCATGACAGGGTAAACAGGAAGTGGCTAGACTGAACCAACTAGAAGCAGAAACAGAGGGGGGAGGAGAAGAGAGGAGCATACCAATACACCATGCAAGATACTGAAACAGAACAGTATGAGTGCACTCCTCCAATTGTGCAAAAGCTGAACGTGCACCCAGCCAAGTTGCTGGTACTACAGTCCCTCCCTTTCCATGTAGTTGACTATGGAAGCAGTATGTAGTAGAATATGGAAATCATTCTTTTTTTATACACCTGTTAGGGGGACCAGGTCTCATTGATGACAATCTTCATCTTTTGCTGGCTTTTCTTCTTCCAAATCATCCTTCAAAGTCTCCATTTCCCAGAAAAGTCAGCAAGATGGAGAGAGAGGAGGAGCTGGATATTTCTGATGACATATCATCGGTATTAGAAAGAAATGGAAAAGCAGATGGAAGAAGAAGGGTTCTTCGAACTGTAGAGCAAGAGAGTTCCAGGGGTTGGAGAAGTGGGTTGGCAACTAGGTGGTGGGAGGGCTTGGGGGGTCTTTCTTCTTGTGTCACTCCGGGAATGACCATTTTTTCTCCCCTCTTGTGAGTTCGTTGGATCCAACTGCCGATTACCTGATGCACCACGTACCTGATGGTACTCTTTATATGTAGTTTCAGGATGCAAGGTTTAAAGGTAAGCATAACTTTAATTATAAGGTAAAATGTATATAGTGGTCAACTAATGGCCCCATGTGGCACCTTTATGTAATCCTCATACAAAAGGGGCATTTTTATGAGATTACGGGCCACAACAGCAATAATTTGCATATTGTACCACGCACCTAACCAGCCAAAGCCCATACCAGCAACAGCCCCTGTTTGGCAGCTACTAGTTTTCAGGCTCCTGTCCCTTATGGCAATAATCCAGTGGCCAGGTTTGATCCATCCACCATGTTTGGCCCATACTAGTATTAACTGTAATAAATGTTTAAAGTGAAATACCATCCATAATTTTGAAATCACTCTTTTTTTTAAAGGTATTCATGTCTACGGTGTTAAAAAAATAATGTCTGTTCTTTCAGTTGTTTTCAATTTGACAGAACAGAGCCATTTACATTTTAATGTGTACATTTTTATATTTATTCTCAGTCCATTTTTAACAGTTCTTCTTCATTGTTTGCATTGTTTTCAGAGCATATAATACTGGTCCCATTTTTTGTTTTGCGTTTTTGTTTTTTCCTCCCGCAACTCAAATATATATCTATTAGGGTGAATAGGATTTTGACGTGCTCCTTGCTGAGATGTGCCTTGGGAGCATGGCAGTCTTGGGAAGCTTCAAAGGCGTCCAGGTTGCCATGGTAACTTATCAGAGCCGGTAACTGATTGGGCCCCACAGCAAATTGATTACCAGCCCCCCCTCCCTCCCCCAGAAACTTCTTTGCAACTCCCGACTCTTGTGCAACCGCCACTCGTGAGGCTAGTCAAGATCGCTCTCTCAGACGAGGACAGGCAGCCAGTCTGTCTGTTTCCTACAGTGTCACTGTATATACTATCATTGTATAATACTGTTGAGGGGGCCCTGACAATAACATCTTTTAGTCCTCCTCCTACTGTAGGTGGACACCTTCTCAGTTTGGGTCCCAAAGTAGCTGCTTCCTCTGCTTCTGCTATTTCCACGCCCCTGGAGAGGCGGGTGATGACCCTAGCTGAAAAGGAGGTCAAGTTGTTTTAGACAAAAAACAAATTACAGCAACCCTCTCCAAGGGTTTAAGAGTTTTTAAAGAAATTTAACAATTTAACAATGTCCAGTATTTTATATCTAATTGGAAAAATGAACATATGGAACACTTTATGAAATTGGTAAGGATTGTTTTGTAGAGATTGTAAGCCCTCTGGTTTATATCACATACCATATGTTATATATGTTATATGTACTCTCAGAACTTAGGTATTAATATACACTAAAATGTACAGGCATACCTGCCACAATGTGTCAAATTTCTTCCCTTCTGGTATTGACAGTTTTCCTGTTTTATCTCGATCAATGCGATAATGTGAAACCTTCCTATCATGAAGCAAACACAAGGCATATGATCCATTGTTGTCCCGTTCTCTTATTCTAAAACACAAAATGTAGAGTTAATGAAGGCAAACCCTGTGAACAATAAATTGCTATTAAATATTCAATACTACATTTTAAAAATGCATTCAAATCATAAACATAGGATTAAGATATTTGCTTTGCATGGATAATTAGATCAATTAGGTGCTCAAACATAGTAAACTACATACTACCAGTTTATAAATGAAAAAAAAAAAAAAAAATGAACAATATTGTACAATCTTAACATCTTTATAACATATTGAGTAAACATAAGGCTGTAGGATACAATTTTTTGCAAAGTAATGCTCTATATCCGCAGTTCATAACCTATGGTATAAGTACCCAAGGCATGCCCCGCAGCTAAAAATGGGGCATCATGCTGGATTCAAGTGGTGCAGCAATACCACTTCTGCAATAGGAGGAGAGTAGGGGAACTAATGATGGGTTCCCCTGACTAATGATGACTTAGCACACACAGGGGAGTAGCACGAGAGCTAGTGAGTTGTATTTAGAGGGACCCCACAAACACTGGAGGGCATAGTTGGAGTGAGAGAGGAGTGTTTTGGGTGCTGTGTAGAAGCTGCTGCAGAGGTGTCAGGTTGGAGCTGATGGAAAATGAGATTCACTAACACCTATCAAAATGAATACACTCCATCAAACCATATAAAATAAAGTCATCTTTATTGCACATAAAGGGTTAAAAATCATATATTAAATAGTAAACAGACATGACTACCACAGATAAGTTGCACATACCAGTAAATAAGTATACATTACAATCATGCAAAGAGGGAGTTCATTACATATCTATACTAATAAAAGGCATACACGCCGTCCGCATGCGCGGCGCACAGGAGAATTCGGCACACACTGACCGGGACAAGAAGCAGATAGGACACAGCAGCAGGAGGTAAGCGGCTGCGTCCTGTCTGCTTCCTGACACTAAAAGGACAGGGAAGGAGGGGACAGGGCACAGCATTAATATGGGACGCTGCCGCTGCACAGTGGAAGTGCAGGAGGCAAGCGGCCGCGTCCACAGTAAGGGGAGAGGGCTGCCATAAGGCATACACGCCGTCCGTGCGTGTGTGCCGAATTCTCCTGTGCGCATGCGCGGCGCACAGGAGAATTCGGCACACACTGACCGGGACAAGAAGCAGATAGGACACAGCAGCAGGAGGTAAGCGGCTGCGTCCTGTCTGCTTCCTGACACTAAAAGGACAGGGAAGGAGGGGACAGGGCACAGTATTAATATGGGACGCGGCCGCTGCACAGTGGAAGTGCAGGAGACAAGCGGCCGCGTCCACAGTAAGGGGAGAGGGCTGCCATAAGGCATACATGCCGTCCGTGCGTGTGTGCCGAATTTTCAGGCTGCGTAGTTGGAGCCCTGTGCCGCCATTTTAGGAGAGGAGAGCAGAGCCTACATGTGCTTAAAACTCCAGCTGTGCCAGTCACCAGTCACTGTTCCAGCAGTCAGTGCCACATGTGTCAGTCACCAGTGAAAGTGCCAGCAGTTTGTGTCAGCCACCAGTCAGTGTCCACCATCTCAGGTCAGCAGTAAAAGTGCCCGTCGTCTTAGTGTCAGCCACCAGTGATAATGTCCACTGTCTGAGTGCCAGCAGTCACGTGTCAGTGCCAGCAGTCCGTGTCAGCCACCAGTGACAGTATCCGTCCTCTCAGTGCCAGAATTCAGTTTGAGTCGTTTCAGCCACCAGTCAAAGTACCCGCCGTCTCAGTGTCAGTGACCAGTGACAGTGTCCACCGTCTCAATGTAAGTAGTCAGTGTCAGCCACCAATCAACGTGCCCGCCGTCTCAGTGCCAGCATTCAGTTTCAGTCGTATTACCCACCAAAGTACTCGCCGTCTGAGTGTCAGCAGTGAGTGCCAGCTGTATCCTCCAGCAGTGACAGTGTCCGCCGTCTCAGTGCCAGAATTCAGTTTTTAGTCGTGTCAGCCACCAGTCAAAGTACCTGTCGTCTCAGTGTCAGTCACCAGTGACAGTGTCCGCCGTCTCAATATTAGCAGTCAGTGTCAGCCACCAGTAATAGTGTCTGCCGCCTCAATGTATGTAATCAGTGTCAACCAGTAAGTAGTGAGTGCCAGCAGTATCCGCCAGCAGTGACAGTGTCCGCCGTCTCAGTGCCAGAATTCAGTTTCAGTCATGTTAGCCACCAAAGTACCCGCTGCCTCAGTGTCAGCAGTGAGTGCCAGCTTTGTCAGCCACCAGTAATAGTGTCCACCGCCTCAATGCAAGTAGTCAGTGTCAGACACCAATCAACGTGCCCGCCGTCTCAGTGCCAGCATTCAATTTCAGTCGTATTAGCCACCAAAGTACTCGCAGTATGAGTGTCAGCAGTGAGTGCCAGCTGTATCCGCCAGCAGTGACAGTGTCCGCCGTCTCAGTGCCAGAATTCAGTTTCAGTCGTATTACCCACCAAAGTACTCGCCATCTGAGTGTCAGCAGTGAGTGCCAGCTGTATCCTCCAGCAGTGACAGTGTCCGCCGTCTCAGTGCAGATCCCCCATAACAGTGTTAGCCGCAAACCCCCCCATAACAGTGTCAGCCACAGATCCCCCCATAACAGTGTCAGCCACAGACCCCCCATACCAGTGTCAGCCACAGACCCCCATAACAGTGTGTCCTCTACAGATCCCCCCCATAACAGTGCCAGCCACAGATCCTCCATAACAGTGTCAGAACTAATGTTCTAGCGCCCGTTATTGTAACGGGCCTAATGTCTAGTAATAAATAATGGTGAATAACAGAACATGTAAACCACACTCAGGAACAAGAACCTCAGCTAATTGCATGCTCCAAGAATCAAATATATACAGACCAGTGAAATGCCACCTCAGCACCCCAACGTACGTTTCACCATCTGTTTCCCAAGGGACATCTAAAGTTACTAGAGATGAGTAGTATTGGGCGCGAATATTCGAATAGCGAATTTTAATTGTGAATATCGAAACTTGGAATTACTGTGCTCTCTGCTTTCCACTCATTACATTAGATAGTTAGATAGCTTATATATATATATATGATACAGATAGTTAGTGGGAGATAGTGTAGGTTAGATTGTGATATAGTGTAGCTGCGCAAGGTGTTAGGTAGTGTTAGGTTCTGCTGTGCACACATACATGCTACATATATAGTGCTGTATGTATGTATGCTACAAGTCACAAGTTCACAATAATACTTGGTAATATGTACCCAGACCTGCTAAAAAGTGAAGTTGCCCGTATTGCGAAAAAATATGCGCATCATTAATTGCCGATTGCGAATATATTGGAGCACTCTATCTGCATATAAAGCTATTGTTATGTTCTGCCATGCCAACCATTTTCTCCAGTCTCAGGAAACTTCTAGCAGCTTGAAAAATGTACCTATAGTGACCCATACCTGTATTGTGCATTACATGCATATTACATTGCCGATTTTCCGCTTTAAAAAAAATAACCGCGAATTCGCGAATACATGATGAATATTCTACAAATATTCACGAAATATCGCAAAATCGAATATTGCCTCTGCTGCTCATCACTAGAGTTTTGCAAAAATTTGATTCAGACGATTCGCTACACTTCGTCAAGAAATTCAATTCATTCAGAATTTATTTGTCACGAATTGCGATAAATCTGGTATACCTAGGCCTCTCTGCCTAATCATATTCATCCCACTTGGTGGCCCAATCTCAATGTGAAGGCTCGGAACGTAAACTGCAGGGAGAGTGCAGGGAGAGTGCAAAGGGAGTGCATCGCTCTGGGCATTACGTTCTACTGCATGTTTTCATACTTAATCCATTCTGTAGCTATTGCTGCATCAGTATTACATGCAATTGTAATTTATCACCGCCTACATGACAGGGCACCAGTATTTATAGCTAATTTCTTCTGTTAGCTGTTAAATTACTGTGTGTCAGTATTACAGGTCAATAAAAGCGTCAGGTCTAATTTATCACAATGGACATAACTGTGCAGTGCACCAAGGTTCAAGTTGACCACAGCAGTAGCAGTAATGGTGTGCACCAAGATTCATATCTAATCCCTTCTGTTAAACAAAAAGAAAAGCATGCAGCACCCTTTAGTAAAGCAAAAAATAAATAAAAAATGTGTGCGCCACTGCAGGAGCTGTGTCCAAATGACTCCTTAGTGGAACAAAATAAAGAAATAAAGGCAGTACCAATAAAGTAGTGGAGGGAAAAAAATTGTTGTGGCAGTCCAAACCCTTCTGTTAGCTGTAGATTTACTGTGCGTCAGTATTACAGGTTAACATTAGTATCAGGTCAAATTTATTGCCATGGACTTAACCGTGCAGTGCCCCACGATTCAAGTAGTGACAGAGTGGGGGTGGTGGCAGCAGCAGTGGTGGCCCCATGGCAGCAAGAGTACCTCTTAGACAATGCATATATATTGTTCAGAAACACACACTTCTGTACTAGGCTCTTTCTCTCAAACACACACACAGATGTAACTTAATTTTTCAAAAAATTCAGTGAACTTCAAAAGAAATTAATCTTGTCTGGTTCACTCTATCTCTATTTACAACTCATAATTCCAAGAAGTAAAGTTAATTATATGAAAAGGGGAATATGTGATGTTTACCAGTCTAGGACTGTAGATGCAGTAGCTGAGGGAGGCAGAATAAATAGTCTTGAATGATAATATTGGACTGTTTATTTCTTGCCTAAGTGATATACAACAAGCAGCACAAAATATTGAGTGATTGTTGCTACATTTATTATTTTTGAAGATAACAGCCAGTTTCACTTTTATAAAAACTTCTTCTTGCTAACCACTGGTCAGTACAGGATGTGACAAGAAAATTCTACCAGCTAAGAAACCACAAACAAGTTCAGCGTATTTACAGATCATGTCATTTCTGGTAATTTGGAGCTAGCAAATTATATATATATATATATATATATATATAATTTATATATATAATTTGATACAGCACAGTAGCACAGCAGAAATGGAATTATGCAGATGAACTTTAGACAGATATGATTCCAAACATGCTGCTACAGTATAATGCAAGGATGGCAGCTAACTTTATACAGCTATTTAATAAAACAGGTACATAAGTAATGGACTTGTTAGCCCTTATTGACATAACAATGAGTAGTCATGGATGAATGATGAATCATGGATGTAGTCACTGGGGAAAATGTCTTGCACTATGCTACAGATGAAGTAAGTATTTCATAAGACAAAGATAAATTGATGTATAATATCTGTGCAGCAGAATTTTAAGTATGAATTAAAGGGATTGTGCAGCAATTAATATTGATGATCTATCCTCAGGATAGGTCATCAATCTCTGATCGGCGGGAGTCCGACACTAGGCACTCCCGCCGTCAGCTGTTTGTAGAGAAGGTGGAACTCCATGCGAGCACTACTTCCTCTTAGGGGCGGATTGGGAACCTAAAGCGACCCTGGAAAAAAATACTTAAAAGTGGCCCTGTATTGTAGAAGAGTCTAAATTGGCAGGAGGTGAGGCAACATAAGTAGGGGGCTCAGCAATACAATAGCGCAAAATACCACATACTACAGTGCTGCACAATATATTGCTCCAAACGGTGCCCCTCTGTGGTGGCCATCCATAGAGGCCATTTTCTCTCCTCCTCTTCCAGTTGTCTCTGATTAAGATATGGAGCAGGGGGCTTAGGAGGTGAAAAGTGGAACATAATTGAATTCAGGAGGGCATGCTGCTGGCCGGGTACACGAGTACCTGATTCTCACAGAGTTAATTACCACTGATAGCTTATTATATACCCAGCGAGAGCATAATAACAAGTACTTGCTCTATTCACTACACCACTGCTCCACAGGACACGAACGTAGTATAAAGACCAGGAAGCAACACTCGCACGGAGTGCTGCCTCCTCTCCAAACAGCTGATCGACAAGGGTGTCGGGTGTCGGACCCTCACCAATCAGATATTGATAACCTATTCTGAGGATAGGTCATCAATCTAAATTGCTGCAAAACCCCTTTAACTTTTGGATGGGGCTGCAGCACCATTTAGTAACACATTACTGTGTATTTTATCTGGATACACACTGTTTGAGTCATAGCTTGTACAATAGAGATGTTACACTGTAAGCAAGTAAAAATTCACAGTCATTGAAAGGTATGCTGGCACTGTAGTCGAAGAGTGAGGAATACATTATTTACAGGCACATATCTTAACACAGCACTTTTATAAACTGCTGAATGATATGCATTGTCAACCACAAATAGCGGGTTATTAAATATAATCAGAAGGTTATATAGTTCGAGCGCTCACATACGGGCATAAGGAACGGATGTCGTAGATATTGATAAGACATTTAAGAAACGCCAAAATAATACAATGCAATATAAAAACTCTTACAGGATTAATAAATAGCAACAAAAAATTCAAATTAAACTCCAGTGGGGAGGGGAATTAAATTATAAAAGTATGCTCAATATATGTAAAAAGCTGGTGCTTGTAGGTAAATACCTAGGAAAATGATAAAATGTCCTGGAAACGGTGGATGAAGTCCAATGGAACTATAAACAAGCCAATACATATAAAACACCATGGATGTACACATATTAGTTCTGAAGCAGCCGATCAGCCAAAGGCACACACAGCAGTAATTAAATTCAAACAGAGTGCGGCAGGTGTGATGCGGCAATGTAACCTACACGCCGAGGCATCCCACGGCTATGTGAGACCAACACCACTTGTTACCTGTCCCGACTCCCGAGGTCTTCAGGTGAAAGGCCCAAACGAAAACCACACCAAACGAAGGCAGGAAATGCTGGCTGGTCACGTGGTGTGTCACGTGATCCTAGTATCCACGACCAAAATGAGTTTGATATACAGGAAATAGGTCCAATAGAGCAAACATCCAGTGGTGTATAGAAAATAGCACAAGATATAAGTCCTGGTTGGTCCAGGGAATCTCAAACTGACATGTCAGGATGGGTCTCTCAAAACCAAATGTTTCCAGGACATTTTATAATTTTCCTAGGTATTTACCTACAAGCGCCCGCTTTTTACATATATCAAGCATACTTTTATGATTTAGTTCCCCTCCCCACTGGAGTTTTATTTCAATTTTTGTTGCTATTTATTAATCCTGCAAGAGTTTTTATATTGCATTGTATTATTTTGGCGTTTATTAAATGTTTTATCTATATCTATGACATTCGTTCCTTATGCCCCTATGCTCGAACTATATAACCTTCTGATTATTTTTATTTCTTTTTGTCCAGGCAGGTCAATCAGTTTTTGTAGCACCACTGCATGATCTAGGCTGGGTGAGCCTCAATATCTTTCTTTTGGGTTATTAAATATGCCAACTTTAGTTAGACTGAAAAATTCGTGCATACTGTATATACATTTTTAGATAATTTATATATAAACAATGACATGTAGGCAGATGGAAGTATAAATAAGCCATGTTTAAAGGGGTTTTGGCTCATATTAAGTAGGTTCCTGGTGTGTGGTACCTAATGAAAGAATTATACTCCCATTTCCCCACTGCTCTAGTTCAGTGTCATGGGTTTGTTCAACGTTCTTCTGGTCCTCAGCTTGTGGACCCAGCAGTAACATGACACTTGGAGACATGTCACTTCTGAGGCTCGTCATTGGCTGCAGCAACACATATAATTCTGTCCATACTCCAGTTAGAATTAAACAAGCCAGGGACTGGAGGATAACCAAAGAAAGCCAGGACACTGGATCAAAATAGTTGGGAGCAGTTGAGCATGATTCCATTATGTACCACCCGTCATGTTCATATATGCACAGAAATACAACTGTAAGCCACTTGTAATCACTTTCCACACCAGGTTCAGGATGTCTTTAAGAATAAGAAAATTGTGACTACTCTAAAGTCCAAAAAGGGAGCTTTTAAATGGGTTTTCCAATGTGAGACTTTTTTTTAAAAAGCCAAATGGGTTAAAAATAAAACATAAGCGTTACTCACCTCAACTATACCTAGCTGCTGCCGTTCAGATGCTGCTCTGGAATATGCTGCTCTGCACTTCCTGTTCCCAGCTTTAAACACATTAAATGGCAAAAATGCTTACTCACCCAATCACTGACTTACATCATGGGTCACCAATGCAACCAGTGATTGGCTGAGTGGCCATTTCCAGACGTTTCTTGTTTGTGGAAACTGGAGCAGGAAGTGGATAGCAGCAGGGACTATAACATGATTGGAATGGTAGGGAATAGTGATGAGCGGCAGGGGCAATATTCGAATTTGCAATATTTCGTGAATATTTGGGTGAATATTCATCATAAATTCGCGAATTAAAGAATTCGCCATTATTTTCTTGATTGTGAAAATCGTCAATGTAATATGCGTGTAATGCGCACGCAATACAGGCGTGGGTCACTTTCACTACATTTTTCAAGTTGCTAGAAGTTTCTTGAGACTGGAGAAAATGGTTGGCATAGCAGAACATTGCAATAGCTTTATATGCAGATAGAGTGCTCCAAAATATTCGCAATTGCGCAAATCGGAAATTAATGATGCACATATTTTTGGTGCACTAAGTATTGTTGTGAACTTGTAACATCACAGCACTATGTCTGTAGCATGTATGGTTCTTATATAGTAAGAGGGTAGGCAACTTTCCTATTGGTTGCTAGGGATGTTAAGCTCAGACAAAGACATTGCAGCCTTCTCATTGGCCCACAAGCAAGAAGGGAGGTTACTGATGAAAAAAACATCTAGAATATTCACAAATACGAATATATAGCACTATATTCTACATCTTCGCGAATTGTCAAAGTGGCGATATTCGCGATTCGAATATTTACTGCCAACACTAGTAGGGAATTAGTGAGATGAGTAATGCTCCCATGCAAATAAAGAAATAAAGTTATCACTGTCTCCTATCAATTACTTTTAATGTATAAGATTATGATATGTAATATTTACTCACAGAAAGGTTCCATTGGACTTTATACCATGCAGTAGCAGTTGTTCAGATTCATCTCTTGAAATAATGCCATGAAACCAAGGCATTTTTTCATGAGCAGTGGTGGCAATCAGTTTCTCTAGCTGAGGTTTTTGGCTGATAATAGCTAGTTCAAGAGCGTCACCCTGTGAATGATAAAATAATTAGTGCAAAATCATTGATAGGACCGCTTTGTAATGCGCCTACATGTCCAGCCAGTTTCACTTTCACAGTTGCACACTGCGTGACACAGTAGCATACCTATTGTACCATGGCGGAAGACCATGTGATTGCTTGGGAGACTTCTATGTTGGCGGGGGGCTTTTCCTTTTTCATGTTCCCGACATACAGTAGATTCATTGCATTTCACAGGTGCTATTAGGGGGAGGTTAATGCACAGAAGTTTTACAGCTTTGAGGGAAATGGTAACTATATATTTCTAGGTGCTTGGCTCCCCCACTGGTCTCTGTAGGCAGCAAGCTTTGTAATGTACTTTGCGAGAGGTTGCAGGGATTTACAGCCCTATGGGGGAGATGTATCAATGTAAAATTTGAGTTCAAAATAAGCACCACATTCATGTAGCACCTGTTCCATGTTTTCTGACACAGAAGTCGAATAAAGATGAACCACAATTTTTCTTTATTATTAAAAATATTCTCCACTTAATTAAAAAATCATAAATTTGGCAGAAATATCACTTGGAGGAAGGGGGCACATGTTCATTTTGTTATAGGACCCTATGAGATCTCTGTATGACCCTCGTGTGGCATCTTAGGCTACTTTTACACTTGCGTTGTTTTCCGGTAGTTCGATACGGCAAAGGATCTCAATACAGGAAAAAACGTTTAGTCCTCATGTATTCTGCATGGAAAGAGATCCGTCCAGGATGCATCAGGATGTCTTCCATTCCAGCTGCATTATGTTTTGTGACTTATTATTGCACTATACATGGAATAAGAATATCATTCTTTTTTATGTACATTACATTTTTTTTCTTTGTAATCACTTCCTGCTGTTTATCCTCCTGCATTCAGAGGTCAACTAACATTCTCAACAAGCCCCTAACATGCCCCTTTCCCCATCTCAGTGATGAAATAGTGATCTCATAGAGAAGCAGGTGACGTGGTCCAGAGACACCTTTCATTCATTCATGCCTACTTCTAAATTCATATAAAGTATATAGCGCTATCTGTCTGTAGACATACCATATGTATCTCTGAGGCTATATACAAGGGACTATTTTCTGTGCAGGGGAGAAAGAGATTAACAAGCGCTAACTGCAATGCATCTTGGGAGATATACTGATGCTTGCCTCATGTGATGAGCTGCTGCCCACCTACAGAGAGGGGACAATGTCTTCCAGATATGTGTAGAATCAGAGTTTTAAAGTTGTGGGATAAAAACCCCTTAGTTTTAAAACTTAGTGACCAGGCAATTTGTCACATTCTAAGAGGTATATTTTCACTTTTCAGTTGAAATAACCATGCTTTTTAAAGTTTACTAATTTTGCATAATAAAAGCCCTTTAAAAATGTTTTTTCATCGACAGATCCCGAGAAAATCTGCACCAGAAATACGCCTAATATAGGTGTATTTCTGTTTAATAAATGACCACCTTAGTTTTTTCCCGAGTCCGTTCTGTTTTTTTTTGCGGCCCTTATGTGGAACCATTCACTTCAATGGGGCTGCAAAAAAATTGAAATAACCCCATGTGCATGACGTTGCCTTGTGTCCGAATGGGCATTCCACAAAAAAATAGAATCTGTCCCGTTAGTGTCCGTATTACGGACAAGACTGAGACTGTTCTATTAGGAGCTGGCAGTTCCACAAAATGCAGAATGCACATGACTATCTCACTGCAACTGTATGGTGGATGTCGAGAAGAGGTTAATAGATGTAAAACATGAAAATATTGATTGTTGACTGGTTCAGTTTAAAACCTTTACAGTCTATATAAAGAGAGCTAAGGATGTTAGACTAACACAACTTCTGTAAGCACAGCATATTGTATGAATGAGTAATAATGGGACATTTTGGTGGCATGGTTATGATAGGAAATTGTCATCAGTGGAGAATATGTAGAGTAAGAAACAAGCACTTTGCACATATAGGAAAGAATAGTGAAGAAAGCAAGACATTTATATGGAGCAGTTTCTAAGTGTCAAGGTAGCATATATACTGTATGAAAAAATGCACAGCATGCCACATTAGATGCTAAACCTAAGAGCAGGCACTCTTCTGCTCTCCCTCAATGTCAGTCATCAATGGTAAATAACAGTGTTCAATGATGAATGCAAATTCTGCATTGGCACAAATGATGGCTGCATCCTTCAAAGGATGGCTGGAGAGTGCCTGCTGCCATCATGCATAGTGACACACAGGACTAACCAGGTGTCATGAGGCACCATTAGCTACCATTGCCATTCCCATCTGATATTCATGGCAGGAACATTGACTAGTTTTCGATATGTCCAGGATATTATGGAACCAGTCCTACTGCCTTTTTTGACTAAGTTAGAAGACATGGTGTCCCAACAAGATAATGCACTGCTAGCACTAAACAACGTGCTCTTTATGATATCCAGAAGCTGCCCTGGCTAGCTCTATCACCAGATCTCTCCCCATCTAGAATATCTGGGACTGAATGGGGAAATGGATTTCCCATGCTCAGCAGCCAACAACCACTTCGGCTGAATTATGAGTGAAGTTAAAAGAGCTTATGCAGAATCTGACCGTTACCATGTCAGAGTGGAGCCTTTATAGCCGCATGGCCAAAGAGTACCAATACCCTGCTGCAGAAGCCAAAATAAAGGGTTCACCACCTGGGTTGTGTGATCATTGGCCAAGCAGCACTAGAAATTTATACAAATGTTTTGTTAATTTCGGCTCAATTGCATTTTCAAGGTGTTCTTTTCTTTATTTTCCGGTAGCGTATTTTTGTTTGGGCTCTGACTTCTCTCTCCTATTGCAAGGTTCTTCAATAGCATTTCCAGTATATCCAACTCATGCCAATATTTTTATATCAACATTTGAATCACAGTTTGTATGAATGAGAGTTTAAATATCACATTAAGAGTTGCCTACATTTTTTGGACAATGTATTTAGCTGTGATGTGTAGTTAATACAAAGGAGAAAAACTGGCATCTAACTTGGTGTACTGTGCATTCTTTCATACATATACTGTAGTTGATAAAGGAAATTGTATTCCTTATGTGCCTGTAGTAAATGGTGATGCTTTTCAAAACATGGTACTGGATTGTTTGGTATAAAGATAAGAAATGGTCATTGGTAGCTCTGTTCAAGCTGTAACACTATAAGAAGATTACATACAAGCCCATGAAGGATGACCTTACCTGTAAATTCCATGTTTGTTGTACATACTCTCTGATGAGATTTTCCTTGAGGTCTTCAAAGGGTCCTATTTTTGGTTGAACTCCAGATGGACGACTACAGGGTTTCTTCAACAAACAGACAAGTCCACTACTTTCATGAGTGTGATAATTACATAGCTCAGCTGGAGAGTTATGTGATACTCCACCAGTTATTGCATAAGTTCCACTCAACTCTCTTTCTATAGTATAATGGTAATATTTTCGACTATGAGATACAGATAGGGCATAACCTCCAAGGTAACTTCTGCTTTGCCGCAATAAATACAGGCCATCACTCAAACCTCCTTGTTTAAGATAGTTCTCAGCTTCTTCCCGTGTTATGTTGCCAAAAAAATATGGCAACTGGTTTGTGCCTTCTGCCATGTCCTTAAAATACTTAACACTTGATATCTACAACAGAAGTTGTAGCTTGGGACCTATAAAATGAAAGTAGATATTTTACTCATACATTTTATTTGTATTTTTACAGTTTAATAAAATGTTTAAATTAAAGATTAGTGTTGATCGCCAATATTCGGAACGCAAATTTTTATCGCGAATATTGGGACTTTGAGAAATTTGTGAATATTTAGAATATAGTGCTATATATTTTTAATGATGAATATTCTTTTTTTTACACAGTACACATCACAATAATGTGTACTGTGTAAAATAACTGTGATCATCCCTCCCTGCTTCTAGCTAAATGAGAACTTACAGTGAGTACAGTGAAGTGCGGATATTCGCATCACAATAAAAATCACGTTACGAATATTCGCGTTCCACTCACTTCTAATTCTACAATTGTAATCATTAGTAGTCTTTTATTAATATGTACCTTGAGTAGATATATATATTATAATACTATATTTTTTAACCATCAGCTCACACCTTCACCTCCCTCACCTCTTCATAGACTTATATGGGTAGTAATATGATCATTTAGTGAGCTGATAACCTTAGTCTCTCAAGAGTGATGTAGCAGAGATTTTAAGATCCTGATAAGAGCAGAAAAATACACTTCTCACTGGTAAGATATATTCTAAAGTTGCTTATATTCACATGTACTATTAATTCATGCAACATATTCAAAGGTTAGTGACAATTTAGGCACAAAATAATTTTTGAACAAATCCCATATGCCTCGGTATGAAATTGGATGCATAAGGCAGAAGGGCCATCTTTGATGATATGCTATAGTATGGAGCCACTCTCCAATAGAAACATTGTCTCTAAAGGAGAACACACATGAAAGTATGGAGGCCTACTGATTGCATATGCATTGGTATTTTGAAACTATTGGGACTCTGCGCTGCTTTAAAGCCTCTGTGCAGAGGTCTCTGCATGGCTCAATCAGAAAATTTGCTGTCCATATAGCAGACCCTCCATGACCTTGATAATCTTTACCATTTATGGTTTTTCTTTGAATATATTTCTTTAGAAGTGCTCTAAACTAGTGCAAATTATTATTTCATTTTGTTTTGGTAGAACTGGAAACGACTTTTCTGAATTCAGTTCTGGAAAAATACTGATTTTGAGGCACAAGTCTAATTACTTTTTATCAATGCAGAAATATAGAGAATGAAAATTTGTAAGTTCTGTGTGTATGAACTGTATGGTTGTTTTATGTCAGTTCCTCCTTTAATTTCACTGAAGATACTTATGACTGTCCCCGCCTATCCCCTCCATATATTTCTACCCTAATCTGCTGATATCACTCCACTCATAGTTTCAGGTCCTCACAAGACGATCTTCTATGCATTTTCTGCTCTCCTCATGTCTGCTTCACATGTCATCATACACAAGATTTCTCACCCTTTTCTACCTTCCAAACTCCGAAAAGAAGCCTTAAAACCTGACTCTTTAAACCCTGTCGCCACTTCATTACCATGCAAGCAGCTTCTATCCTACATTCTGTCTCTTTCCTTCTTCCCAGATATATTGTAAACCACAACAGATAGGCACTTCACTGTTTCTGTACTAATCTGTCTCTCCTTCCTTGGAGCACCAAGGACCTAATTTATATAACTAAAAAGTGATATATCTTGGGAATGGGACAGCAGACCCATAAATATAGTATTGCTTTTCTTATCAGAATCAACCCTACCAGGCATTATGTCTGGTCTACTAGGGTTCATCCTGATGACAGATGTTTTTTAACAAATATTTTGCTATGGACAGTCCATTTATTGGCAGTTTGGATAGATATTTCTTACTGGGGTAACCCATGAAAACAGAAGCCCTCTATTTCATTCAATAAATATACGTCACTTGTGTGTTATGAAATCCTGGCTAATTCCAACCACTCAAACCACTATGACGATCTCTACAGTTGAAGCATTTTAATGTTGACTTAGACTTTTACATTATTAATTTTGCTTTATTTTATCACACATTAAAAATGTTTTGTAAGTAATTTCATGTGTATTTATGATCAATGTCAGGCTTTATTGCTCTTAAATATAAAAACTTTCAGTAAAAGGTATGCATGAAGGAAAAATTATACTAAGAGCTGAAAAACCATAATAATGCCTATTTCTCAAATTCTGTTATCTTGCCCAAACATGACTTAGGAAGCAGTATCTACATAATTACAATGGTTGAAAAAAGACACAAGTCTTTCTCAGTTCAACCTTTCTCAGATCAGTTATATCGCATTTATTTTTAGATTAATTATAACGCTCAGTCCCATTTGCATTTAGCATCTAGCCACTTTTAATTGCTGATATAGTATCTACCATTACTAACTCTTTGGGTTTGGCATTCCATGGTTTGGCTATTCTAACTGTAAAGAATCCTTTCATGTATTGATGTCAAAATCACCTTTCCTCCACATGTAATGAATGACTCCTGGTACTTTGTAAAGTGGAATGAATAAATATGTTGCCAGTTTTTTGTATTGACCAAAGATGTATTTGTACATGTAAATTAGATCACATGTAAAGATGCATTTAGACGAGTAGTCAATTAATGATGCAGTCGTATTTATAAATGTAAAGTCAAGTGTTATGCAAAGATTATGTATAAATTCATATGAGTGCTTACTTGCTAACTCACTGCATTTAAACAGCACACTGTTACAAAAAACACACACTGTACGTGTCACGGCCTGTGGTAGGCGCCATGACATTTTTTCCACACATGCAGTTGCCTGCGGCAACGTGGTGTTATTGTTGCATGCGGGGGCAGTGTCACGGCCTATTTTGTGTGTGCCAATTCCCTTCCCTTTCTGGTGAACACGGGGTTAATGTGTGTGCTAGGTGTGGGTGTGGTCATCCTCCAGCCTTTGTGTGTGGTTTGCTGTTCCTGGATATACCATCTGTTCAGTGAGGGCCATCCTAGTTGTCATCATTGTCATCCTGGTGTCTCCTTCCCTTCCTTCCCATTGATGTTTGGGGTGGGTTTTGTTCAGGGTGTATGTATGTCTAGTTTGGTGTTACATGTCTGGTGGTGTTTGTGTCCAGTATGTTTGTTAGACATTCCCCTTTCTTACGTTGTGTCCTCCAGAAGGGGGTCTCTTGTTCCCCGGAGGGGGAACCAATTGTCCATATGCAGCTATGTGTGTTCTGGATTACTGTGTGTGTGTATGTGCTGTGTCCTGATGGTGTTTGGACATCAGCACTTGTGCACGGGTTCCAGATGGTGTTCTTGCGGCAGGTAGTGTGTTGTAGTTGTCTCTTACCTATCTATTCCATATGCTACATACGGTTTCCTTTCCTTGCAGCTTGGCCGGTGGAGACTCCTGTTCGACTTTGTTGTGGAGGAACAGGTCGTCTCTACCTTGCTCCTTGCCCAGGGATTCCTTGAGGGTTAGTAGGGCCCCAAGGTTCATGGGTATGAGCCCTCCTACGATCTTGGTTGGCTCATACTGTTAGGAGTCAGGGTCAGAATTAGGGACGCCGTAGGAGGTGACCTGCTCTCTTATTTCTCCTTCTGGCCTAGCTGCTACCCAATACCAGCTGGTATTGTACGGTGGGGGATTTCCCCCACTCCCCAACGTGACAGTTTGACAACTAAGGCTCCTCGGTTTTCTACTTGCGGAAGTAGGTGCAGCATGGATCGCCTCACGTTTTGGGCAATTATGCTTGTCCTCCGGAGGGAGGGCGAAAGGGGAGTTACCGTTAACGGTGCGGTTGTTGGTAACTGGTTGTTGCCATGGTTGTGAACAATTACCTGTGTTGGTGCGTCCCTCGTCCTTCTCTGTGGTTCCTATCTCTGGTCATCTGCTGCCAGCATTCCTTTGGTGTACAACTGAAAGGGTCAGCCAGAGAGTGATCACTACAGCAGCCCAAGTACTGGAGTCACTGGAGCAGTTGATATAGCCCCGGTGCTGAGTGTCTACAGGACCAAGCCTCCAAAATCCAAGTTACTTCAGCAGCCATTCAGATCCTGGGGTTTTTAGATATAAGTAGGGCAAACTTTAATGCATCAGCATGTGGCCAAGCGGCCCAGCAGTTCCACCCACACTGAAAAGGGTGCTTGTTGTTCAGGAGTGCTGGGCATAAGTGGAGGTAAATAGTATAAGTTCCTCAAGGCATAGTTAGGCATTGCAGAAGAGACTGTTTAGAATGATTCCATTGATGCACACAACTATCTTGAAGTGACTATTACCATTATAGAGATTCTTAGGGTATGGCCATGTGGTCAGATTTTCTAATGCAGCTTTGAAAAACAAAATCAGAAGTGGATCATAAAAGGAGAGAAGGTATAAAGATACCACTTCTCCTCTGTTTTTGAATTCACGCCTCGTTTTGTCTGCCAAAACTGCCAGCAGAAACCTGACAATGTGGCCGTACTGTTAGCCATACCTCGTCCCAACCATGTCTCCACAAGGCCACAGGAATAGGATAAATAAAAGGATCGTTAACTGTATAGTTCAAAGGGAGAGGGACAAAACTAATAGATTTCTTGTCTGCATCCCTTGGAACCCAATTTAGCCACAAGTTTCAATGATCATCACTTTGCTTTAAATAACCTTTTGATAAAGATTGGGTTTTCTCTACATACATTAGGTTATCCATATAATATTCCTAGAGCTGCATTGCTGGAGGCTTTTCTGCCTTCCAATGTAGAATTATTACTTTTCTAGCCACATCAGCCCAATCCCTCATGTGACATGAAAAATATCTTTGATAACTAAATTGTGGAGTTCTGCAACACAAAGTAATGAAAAATTTAATGTATCCAAGACCGTTTGTCATCTGTCTACCTGTACACATTTATGGCATATTTGGAGATAAGAGAAGCCCTTTAAATGCACAAACAGAATTTATTCATCTGAGCTGGATTTTTTTTCCATCATTGTGTAGCCACAACAAAAGTGCTCCAGCCAACAGATTACAGTTTTTGCAAGCACCAGTTACAGGAAAAAGATCATGTGATGCAATCTGTGACTCCAGAGGAGTCGTGGACGGTTTGTCATATGATCCTGGTTGGCGCTGCTGAGTCAACTACACTTTTGTATGCAGAGGCATCATGCAAAAATGCACATTTTGTACCGTGGGATATAATTTTTTTTATCTTTGCATGTATTCTATTAACAACCTATGACACTGTATGCCTATATAGTGACATACTTCAAAGCCATTTGTTGGAGGTATGTATTGGGCAATAATCCCTACATGTTTGATGAAAAGATATAATGGCTGTATAATGGCCTTAACTGGTTGTGAAGGGGCACATGATGTGTTTGTGTGTGTGTGTGTGTGTGTATGAAGTTCACATAACAGACACCTTGACAGACAAATAAAGCTTTAAGTAACTCTTAGGGTATGTCCACATAGCATATCTGCTACAAATTTGTGGAGGTAGAGAGCAGCTGGGTGGAGCTGTTAGGAGGATGCTCCTAGTGGACACTTAGTGGCAGTGTTTGCAAAGGACACCAGCAGCCCCCTTTTCAGATAGAAGACAGGCTTCAGGTAGTGTTCCCATTGGACTTTTATGTTTGCTATGTGGGCTTTCTGATATATTGTGCTATTATACATACCTTTAATTCGTTACAACTTGTTTAATTTTCTTACATTAAAGAGTGACTGAACCTTTGAATAAAATTGTAATAGGATGTCCCAAATGCGCTAATAATAGATGGAAAAATGAATTCAGCCGGCAAAGGAAGCAATATGGACGATCACAGTACATTAGTAAGTGCATTGTATTAACTTTCTCTACATGATAAATGCCATTTGCTGAAGTAACACTTAGTGGCAGTGTTTGCAAAGGACACCAGCAGCCCCCTTTTCAGATAGAAGACAGGCTTCAGGTAGTGTTCCCATTGGACTTTTATGGCACCATACCATAAGACAAGATTATTAGTTCCAACAGTAGACTGTTGTTTCTAGTTACTCCTAGCCAAGAATGTGTTATATTTGGGAACATTTTTCAAAAATTGTCTTTAAAAAATGTTACCAGGACATGGCTAGACTGAGACCATTATTGGTCAAGTGTTTCTGTCTGACAGTCAGAATGGTTAGAACTGTGACTAGATTACACCGAGCTCACACAACCCATCAAGCAGATCTTACACTGACCTCTGAGAGTGATGGTTAGATGGCTGCAGTAGTTCTGCCTCTACAGCAGAAGGATAAAATTGATGCTAATATTAACTACTTGGAAGCTCTCTATGGTGACACCACCACCGTCACTGACCAGAGCAAAACAAACTTCTATACCAGAATGCAGTGCAATTGAAAATCCTTACAAAAGTTTTCTTTGGCCATTCAGGCCCTCTGGAGCCGAATTTTGAAGAAAAATTAAGAAAGATGTATAGCTGTGGCTGATTTAAAATGTCTACTTTGAAATCAATTTATCTTAAGGCTACAAAGCTGCACCATGTTGGGCTTTGTGGTGTTATGTCATTTAGAAGATGTAGCCACCCTATAGGGCATTGATGTTATAGCCATAGCATCCATAACATTTGCTATGGGGCCTTCATGTTAAAGGGGCCCAATCAGGTGCAAGAACATTGTACCTTTTGGTGGGGAATAACATTATGATGGCTGTTTGCTATGTGGGCTTTCTGATATATTGTGCTATTATACATACCTTTAATTCGTTACAACTTGTTTAATTTTCTTACATTAAAGAGTGACTGAACCTTTGAATAAAATTGTAATAGGATGTCCCAAATGCGCTAATAATAGATGGAAAAATGAATTCAGCCGGCAAAGGAAGCAATATGGACGATCACAGTACATTAGTAAGTGCCTTGTATTAACTTTCTCTACATGATAAATTCCATTTGCTGAAGTAACACAACCCCTTTAAAGGGAACCTGTCATGAACTTTATGCTGACCTCACTGAGGGCAGGAAAAATTAGTGACAGAAATGCTGATTTCAGTGGTGTGTCACTCATGCCATAAATTCGATATTGCGAATATTCACGTTGGTTAAATTAGATGATACACAATAAGTTCAAGAACTTCAGTTCACTTGTGTTGATAAATGAGTTTGAGTGACTCTGAGTTTCATTCATTTAAGGTGTTGTTTTGCATCAACGCTCTTTTTCAAAGCCATAGCCAAAATCCTGCCTTTTTTGCGATTTTCCGTAATGCGATTTTTTTGACAGCGATGCGAATATCTAACACTTGCTGACATGCCTGCGCATTGACTTGAAAATTGAAATATTGCCTTTATGCGATTTTTCCGTAATGCGATTTTTTTCCACACTCATACGCATTATGCGATTATCCGCGATTTTATAAAAAAAAGATGGCGATTAAATGATGACGAATACGAATATTCGAATTTGCGAATATATCGCGAATATTTTATGAAATATTCGCGAAATATCGCGAATTCGAATATGGGCATATTCGATCATTACTAGTCTTTATTACAAACTGCTAACAGTTCATTCATAACTTATAGAAGGGAAAGTAAAGAAATGGCTCAACACAGAGTTGTGATAATAGATGCTCTAGAGTTGTTGTTACACGGGATTCCGGGAAATGAAAGTAGTTACTAAAACAGACAGGTCTGGACTGATAGGTCCTTTTAAATCTAGTTTGAGGCTGTCTTCTGTAAAGAGAAACCCCTTGTCAGACACCACCCTAAAAGGAGATACTGTATTAGAAAAAAAAATGCCACCAAGGTAAAGTATTTTAAAAATGAATTGGAAATTTAAATATTGAATTAACTCTGTACTATAATGAGAGGGATCCAAGTGGATATCTTAATATTCCATTATACTATGCCTGGTAGCCTTAGGCGCTTTATATATTTATACAATCCTTTGGGTTATATTTTTATCTTTCTTCCCTTCAACCTCTGATAATAGCCAATAATGCATAGTAATAGTGCATAATACTATAATATAATGCATAATATCGTATACGCACATGTGCTGACTGACCGCTTGCAACAATTTTCATATTATCTAATGAATGGCTTGGTCTGGCTATTTAACAGTAATAGCATAACAATCAGGATACCAGTCATAGTGAAACTAGCCTCTGTGTAAGGTAAAACAAGTGACCTACACAGCGTACTGTAATAGCTGGTGCACATAAAAAAGTCTCACATTTACCAATTCCAGCTGTAAATGATAAAATTATATATTATTGTATAAACATGTCTTGCTTCATATCCACACTGTAGAAATTATACATTACCGAATGCTGCACCATGCAAAACCATATAGCTTTTTTATTACAGCCCCCCATTTGATAAGCATAATATACAATATCCTGCTACGACTTGGATAGAAACTTCTTTTAAGTCGCTTGGCTTTTATGTGGTATCCCTCATCTTATCACAATAATGTCTTTGTGGGTTTACCCTTTTCATTGTAAGCACAATATGATACAGTATGCCCACCACATAAGAAAAAAATGCAAACTTCCAAATGCCTAACTTGAATCTTTTGGGTACGGTCACATGGTCAGGTTTCTTGATGTCTTTGTGACATTACCCTTTTCATTGTAAGCACAATATGATACAGTATGCCCATCACATAAGAAAAAAATGCAAACTTCCAAATGCCTAACTTGAATCTTTTGGGTACGGTCACATGGTCAGGTTTCTTGATGCAGTTTTGGAAGCCAAAACCTTCATGAGTGTGAAGGATGTGAGTGGTAGTTGTGGTGGCTGTGAGGGTTGTGATAGTAATCACAGTTCATAGTGACAATCTCCATGCTGGTGCTTCCTAGGGTGGGTGCAGTGACTGGAGGGTGCACCATTTCTTCCCTACAGGCACACCCTAGTCCTGGGGCTCCTACCTGGTGGTAGTTGAGGTATCTTTGATGACATATGTTCTGCTTGGTGCAAGGCATGATTTGAACCATTAGATGTAATAAATAAAGTGCATCTTTGCTAAGTGAATGATTGGAGCTGTCATAGAAATAGCAGCAAGGCACAGTTCCACTGTTTATCACAGTGCAATATTCTCTCAACAGCAGTGTCTCGACAGCAACAATCATGGTATTTATAGTACTCCCTCTCTCTAATGACATTTTACAGTCTCTCAGCAGAACAACAGTCATACAATATGGTTCTAATTAAGTGCTTCATCAGTTTCCAGACTGAGGGGTGCAGACATTCGGAAACGGGTCGCCAATCCGTCTCAAAGAATGAAGTTTGCATCGGCAATAATTCTTCCACAGAAGCAAAACCATTCTACCTTAAACAAGCACAATACATTGCTGTCTGAAGCTTGCATGGTCTTTCGAGTTCTCAACCTTCTTAGATGTCTGGTCTCTCCTTCTCTCTAGAGTACTTTAGTAGTAGGGTTGCTTTCATGACAATTGTATACTCTGAGATTAGGGTTCTCTGAAGCTGGGCCTAGTTGTGCAGGAGCTGTGACACACACTGCTCTCCTTTGCACTGCTCAGGCTAGACTCTCTAAACAGATTAACTAGTCAGGGGTGGACCAGGTCCATAACCTGGACAACCTAACACAATAAGGCAAGATGTTAATTATATGTTGTCCATACTGTGTCATTAAGTGCATGGGGTACTGCACATGAGGCTTTATTTTTGTAATTTGTTTTTTTTTTATACCTAGTGTGACACAGTGAGAGGTTTTGTGGTAAAAAACAGGTATTTTCCTCTCAGCCTGTGCTGCTGGGTTGATTGCAGCCAGGTGAGGGCAAATACTGGACCGGATTTTAGGTGCCGGTCCGGGTTTTTTGGGTTAATGCCTAGGTGCCTTTAAAAGACAGCTGGGTTTTATGCAAACTCTCTCTGTGTGTGGGATCTGAGCCCTGTGCTGGGCTGAAAAGCTGAGACCTGTGTGTCAGGAGAGCAGGCCATTTAAAGACGGTCAGTGGACTTTTGTGTTGCTGAGCATTCAGCCAGGTGTGAACTAACACCTAGGATTTGAGGTGATTTAACCTGGAAACTGCTGGTGTTCTGTGGAGCTCTCAGGGCTGGAAGCAAGAGCTTGCAAAGAGGCGTGCAGTCTGCCTGGAAGCCTGAGGTTGGACTTTCCTGCGGCTGGGCTGACAGCCGGGTGTGAACACGCACCTAAACCACACAGGTGAATTTGATTCAGTCTTGGACTTTTGTTTTGCCTCAAGTTTTTGCTATGTGTGTGAAGTAACACTAAGTGACTGTTTTGAGTTTTGTTTGTGCAAGTGTGAAATAAAACAGTGTTTGCTGCACTACCTGGACTCTCTTTGCCTCTATACTGCACCCGCACCGCTGTCTACCAGAGCAACCCCCCACACTAGTAAAATGTAAAAAGGGGAAAAAATAATGGGAGACATTTATCAAGACTGGCATTTTCTATGGTGGTCTTGATACCCCCTACGCTGTCTGAAGATGCGCTTAATTTATGATGACAGTTTCTAAGACTTAGGATAGACCTGTGATGGCTAACCTGCTGCACTCCAGCTGTGGCAAAACTACAACTCCCAAAATGCATGCTTGCTTGGCTGTTCTCAGAACTCCATAGAAATGAATGGAACATGCTGGGAGTCATAGTTTTGCTTTTTATTTCATTTTTTTATGAGTTGAAGTGGCTAATATTGTAATTCTGCCAGTGTTTTATTTTTTTAGTTATAGCTTTCATGGAGTTCTCCATGTGGTATACTTGATAATATAGTTGTATTCTGTGGGTTAATATGGTTCTGCCGGTACCAAATTTATATTGTTTTATTCATGTTCTACCACTTTTATATCATAAAATCACTTTTTATTAAACTTTTTTTTTGTGTCAGCAAATCGAAGACTTTTAGATTTTTTCATCAATGTAGCTGCGTGTGTGCTTGATTTTTTGCAGGATGGGTTGTGATTTTTATTGGTACAATTTTGGGGTCTATATGGCTTTTTGCATGCTTTTTGTTAATTTTTTTAGAAGGTGAAGCGCCCAAAAATTGCATTTCTGTCAGTGTTTTTTATTTTTTATGGGGTTCTCCATGTGGTATATTTGATATGATAATTTTATTCTGTGGGATAATACGGTTTTGGCGACACCAAAATTGTATAGTTTTTTTTTTACCAATTATGTGTTGTTTATTTTATCTCTTTTTTATCTCTTATAAATGAGTGGATGTGGGAAAAGGCAATTTTTTTTATTTTTAATTAACTTTTAAAAAAAAATTTACATTTATTTTTAACTTTTTTATTTTCACACCTTTTTTTTTTATCAAGCCCCACTTGAATCTTGAAGATCTTGAAGTTCTTGCATTGCAAAGCATAATACTGTTTTACACTAATAAATGGCAACACTGGACGCCTTTGCAAGGTGTCTGGTTGCCATGGTAACCATCAGGCCGCTGCCATAGCAGAGTTCAGTTCAGAGCCTGAAACCGTCAATTTTATAACTGCCGCAATCCGATTGGTTGGTCTGCACAGACTAACCAATCGGAGAGATCGCCGGCAAGGGACCAAATTGGTCCTGTGCTGGCATTACTGCACTTTTTAACACTGTCCGTTACAGCGGCAGTGCAGGGGCAGAAGCTTTAATCCAAGCGTTTTGCAGCGCTTGGATTAAAGAGGTGTTATAACACGTATATAGCCATATGGCAGTCAGGAAGGGGTTAAGATATTTTATTTTTACTTCTTTCAAATTAATTTTAATTAATTGTAAACAATGTAAAATGTTACAAGGAAATTATTAGTGAAGTATTTAAAGTGTGTACATACAGATTTAGAGACTTTGCTCTGTCACAGAGGGCATGGTAGCTAAAACATAACTTTTATTTTAATAATAATATATATTGGATAAAGTAGGGGAGCCAAAAGCAAAATTAAAAAAAACATTAAAAACAAAAGGGTGCAAACATCAAGGTGTACCACAAGAAAGAAAAATAAAAAAATTATTCGAGTGGTTTTGGGGATTTATTTTGTGATGCTGGTAGTATTTTGGGATGGACTGTGGTATCTGGCTCTGTTAGGGTGGTATAATGTGCCACAATTTGGTATTGCTGCCCTGCCCGACTACAAAACAGGGCCACTTTTAGTATTTTTCCAGGGCCACTTTAAGTTCCCAGTCCGTCCCTGCCACAGGCAATGTTTTGCAGGCAGTTTACTATGGGAGGGCTAGGAGCCTTAAAAAGGCCACAGGCTGTCATAGTAACCAATCAAAATCCATTAATTTTGCTTCTTGGGCCTTGACCAAAAAATAGAGGGAGCCCCCTCCCTTTAACCCCTCAGATACTGTGGCCACTATTGACCAATGCATCTGAGGCATTAATAGACTTGTATTGGAGTTATCTCTGATCCTGGTTATTGTGCCAAGTGTCAGCTGTATTACCATGTTAGCACCTTCCATACATCCCTCCTGCACCTTGCACATACAATTAGACCAAAGTGTTTCAAGGCTGAAGTCCTCCAGAATAGAGGTTTAGTTGATAGAAAAGAGACTGCACCCTTAAAGAGGATCTGTCACCAATCCAAACGCATCTCTGCAGCTTTGTTTTCTCACTGAGTGAGGCACTTTAGAAGGTATGATGCAGCGTGGTCTCAAAGAAGTCAAAGTTATTGTGAGATCACACTGCAACATGATGCTATGTGACCCACAGTGTAAAGAGTAAAGAAGACAAGTACCTAGTCATACCTCCGTGGCTAGTCACTTCAAATTAACATATGTTGAGCCAAAACTTTTGGAGACAGAACTCCATAAAAGAGGCGTGGTCAAGTTCATAACAGCACGTATGACATGATCAGGGACGCATGGCCAACTGGAATAAATACATATCTTAATTATTTTGGATTAGTGACAGGTCATTTGAGGGATGGAAGAGTAGAACAGGACAGACTGTCCGAAATATATATTTTTTTTATTATTTTGCATAGATTTCATTTTTTTTTTCAAACAGAAGATCTATAAATGTCCTGCTGTGAAATAAGTAGAAAAAAAATGATCTCCAAAAAGGGTATATTTCCATCAAAGTTCATTTGTTAATTTGTTTCCATAAAATTACTTAGCAATGTTCAGAGGACATAATAGCCTCATTCACATATGAAAGAGTCTCTACAGGAAAGTAAAGTAATTCAAACTAATGTCACAGAATTCAGCCAGAAAATGCCATGCAGTAAATCTTCAAGGAAATATATTTAATATATTCAATGAATAATCCTCATAGAATATTATTTTGAACATTGATATTATTCACATACATTCCAGCTCTCATACCTGCCTTCACCAACCCTTCCACCTTTCCAGCTTAACATTGCTTTGTATCTATATACTAGGTAGGTGATAGTGTGCAGTTTGATAACAGAAAATTTCACTAATTAAACACCAAAAAGAAGACCAGAAATACCCAGGAGGGAATTTGAAAGTACTACCAGGGGACTCACTGACTTTCAAAACATCATAGTTGGACAAACAAGAACAAATATAATTCTACCTTCTAACAAGTAGCTACCAGTTCTAGGCCACCAACAAACCCTGCCTCCAATATTGATAAAATCTAGCCTTGTTTACGATATAATTTATCTGACAATCCCAGGTTTTACCTCTGCTGCTCAGGTATCTAATTGTCTCTCCAGTGTCAGACTGGCTCAACCAGAAGAAATAGATTTGGAGGAACTTTAAGCACACCCAATGTATGATACACATTTATGTTATAATTGCAGATATGTCATCTATAAGGTCAATTTCTTCCTTGCTCTGTGTATGCTTTAGTTATTTAGTATCCTCTTGTCTCTCCTAGCCCGCTTGTCAACTAACTTTTGTCCTAATTCCCTAATTTCTGATCCTTTTGAAAAAAAAAAACTCATGGGAGTTTTTAAACATCCCCTACTGATGACATTCCTGTATCCCCTGTCTCCAGTTTCTTTCCATAAATTCCTCTCTCAGATTTAAGCTAATTAACTTTCCTACATTTGACATGGACACATTCATATCTCATCATCATCTATTCATGCTCTGCTTCTAAAAGAGTGGCCACACTTTGCGATTTCTTGATTTCTTCCAAAAGAAACCTGAACATGTAGCTATACCCTCACCCCTTTTTGGTTCCTTGGATCAGCTTCTCTTTTTTTAATTTTCTTTAATACAATGAAGTGTCTGTCTAGAAGCATGGCAAAGTAGTGTCTGGATCACTGTGCCATGCTGTGTTATGAGGGAATTGAGTACTGTACGCTCAATGGTGTGGCTCCCCCATTTCTTGGGGAGGCACAGCTGGAGAGGCAGATTTGACAGAAGTGGTCATTTGCTGTATGTGCTTTTCTCTGACTGCAGCAATATCATATTTAGCTTCATAATGTACTTTCTGTTACAAAAGTATGCCAGTTGTGAGATATTCTTTTTAATTTTCTACATATAATGGCGTCCCATGGTATTTAATTTCTATAGGAATGTGCACATCCACCTACTGAGCTAGATGAGAAAAGTCACACATGCTCAGTTCCATCGTTCAACTGCCACCAGTCATATCTACAGTTAGAAGTAGAGATGAGCGAACTTTAAAAAAAAGTCCGGTGTTCGGCGTTCGGGTTGTGGTAAGTCGCGCATCCCGTTATGGATTCCACTATAGCGGCATATGGAATCCATAAGGAGCGGCTGCCACCAACCCTTGCTGACCCACACCCCCTGCACTGATCACATGACAGTGACGTCACCCCAGGTCCTTCGGCTGTTGAACAGTTTGGGTTGGTGGCAGCCGCCCCTTATGGATTCCATATGCCGCTATAGTGGAATCCATAACGGGATGCGTGACTTACCACAACCCGAACGCCGAACACCGGACTTTTATTTTAAAGTTCGCTCATCTCTAGTTAGAAGCTGTAACAATTACAGGGAGAGAGCATCATAAAGGACACACCTCCCTGAGAAAGGACATTCCCCCAGAGTTGCCAGCTTGAAGAAAATCTAGCAGAGCAATTAGAGCTATAAATAAGGTGCTTACTGAATCCATGTGAGGTACAATACTGGTTCTGGCTTTGTTAAAAGGAGATTGTCATGTACTATATGATGTATGGTTTATATTTTTTTACGTCAATCATGGCATAACCCCTTTAACCCCTTAGTGACCACTAATACGCCTTTTTACTGACGTAAACAAAGGGGTTTTTAGCTAAACAGCTTGCTTTAATCACTCATTACATGTACTTAAAATGGTGTATTACTATAACTTGTCCTGCAAAAATAAGACCTCATACAAGTACATTGACGAAAACCCCCAAAAGTTATAGCTCTTGGAATGCAATTTTAAAAAAATGCACGTGGTCACAAAGGGGTTAAGTTGTGTAATTATGAAAATTGCACTGTTGTTATGATAGCACTGATAGGCCTGGGTACAAAGATCTCCACTTTTACATTGGTTCAACACTAGCACAGATCTTCACCTCTCCACAAGACCAGTGTGCTTGAAGGGGGTTGACTGTCTGGCTCAGATCCACCCTTCTTTGTCAAGGCTGATTCAGAGACATAGGAGGGGGCTGGTTTCATCATTGAACTGAGTCAGACAGCCAACCCTTTCTTGCACGTTACTAGTCACATGCCAACACACAGGGAAAGGGGGAAGCTCTCTCCTATGTCAAGAACAAGGTGAAAATATAGTTTCCATGGCCCCAAGACCAATTAAGCTATATCCTGTACTAGTAAATCTAATCAAATCTTACATATTGTTTTTTTTCCACGAACAACCCGCAAAATGTTATCCTGGGTTCACATAATGAATGTAAATTAAATTGAGATAAATGTAAAATTCTGGCATCATCTAGACCAGTGGTGGCGAACCTATGGCACAGGGGCCAGAGGCGGCACTCAGAGCCCTCTCTGTTTGCACGAGCACCCTGGAAAAAGTCTATGGTGTACCAATATGCTTCAGACCTTTCCTGCCATTTATCAGTGCAGGGCGCACTATGAACAGCACAGGCAGTGCGCTGAATGTAGGCAGCCTATTATAGCTAAATGATAAAGTACATGGAAGATATACTATACTGGGCTGTAGTATTCAGGGTAAATTGCCGTGTTTGCACTTTGCGATAAATATGTGGGTTTTGGGTTACAGTTTGGGCACTTGGTCTGTAAAAGGTTTGCCATCTCTGATCTAAACAATGTGTTAGAATCTGTGTTGAAGTGTATGAAAGTTTCAGACATGGCTGAACAGGATCAATATGTTGTGGCTGCTTGACCCCTTACTTCCTTGGACTGGACTTTCTCTTCTCCTCTCTTCTCACAGTGTAAGTTGTCACTTTGTCAAAAGTTCTGGAATAAGTGACAGAAACTACTCTTACTACAGAGTCTGTCCAAGCAGTTTTCTTAAATGTAGTTAAGAAAAATGAGACTTCATGCAGGATTTCCATCGAATAAGTAAAGCATTTAATTGTAAGCTCTGTGGCACATATACCACTGTTCATTATTATTTCTTCTTTTTGTTGTTGTCATTAATGCTTCTGTTATACCTAGACAGGAATTTATGTAATTTATGACAATTTATGTCTCTTGATTGCGTGCATTTCTATTTTATCATTGTAGACCTTGATGTACAGTAACTTGCTTTAATAATTGTGCAAGCATTGTATATATAAAAATATGCCCCAGGATGTTTCTTACTAGTTCAATTTGTTTTGTGTGCATTGTTTTGTGACTAGTCTAGAATAATTTGTGCATGCATACTTTGATTTCAGTAGCTTGCTACTGTATATGGTATGTTTTAGACTAAATCTATCAGAGAACTGCTCTGATGGTTGGATTTCTAGCACTTACCCCTGAACTCCTGCCAGTTCATAAGCACTCAAAAATGTTGGTTAAATGAGTGTTTATGAGCTGTCAGGAGTTCAGAGATAAAGCCTACAGATCCAGCTGTCTGAGCAGTTCTCTGATGGGTTAAGTATAAAACAGAAATCCTGCTGGTCTGCAAATGCACTTAAAGTGAATGATATACAAGATAAAATGTTGACATTTTGAATAAAGTCCAAATGAAAAATGATTTTTAGATCAAAATTGAGTAAAATGCAATTATAAAACATGTGCTCGAAGTTATCCATAGCCTTTAATCTTGGAAGTAGAGAGCTTTTTGCATTGAAGGGGTTTATGCATATTGATGGCCTATCCTCAGCATAGGTCATCAATATCAGCTCAGTGGGGTCCAACTCCTTGGACCCCACCAATAAACTGGATGAAGAGGCTTCTGATGTTCATCAGTCACATGATCTAGGCGCAGCTAAACCCATCCGCTTTACAATTTTCAGTACTGTGCTTGTTCAGCTGTGAGGAAGCCAGAGCTCCAGAGAAAGCCACTTCTTCCTCAAACAGCTGATCAGCGGTGGTGCTGGGAGTCAGACCTTACATATTGATGACCTATCTTGAGGATAGGTTATCAATATGTAAATCCCAGAGAATCTTTTTAAAATTACCATACAAAGTCTCCTGTTAGTTCTTCACATAGTTAGGGGGCAATGTAGTTATTTTCAAAGATCCAGTATTGATGTGCAAACATAGATGACCATCTTGTAATGCAACATTATTTACTACTATACTCAGTCTACATGAGTTATACACCCATAAAAGCAATATGGCATACAGGTATAAAAAGTTACAGAACTTTCCACCATCTGTGCAGTTTTTTTTTTTTTTAAGACAACCTCTATATAAACATATTTTGGAGCAAATGTTTTTGTATAAAGAAGACAATGAACCTCATAACACATCACAAGAAGTTCTACAACGGAGGGAGGTCAGATAAACTCTTCTGCAAGTGGCCTAGTTAGTCTCTCATAGCCTGAAAAATATGATATTTCAAGGTCCACAAAATATAGAGTATATACACCTTACAAAACTACAAAAGAGCTGGTGGTATCATTCACATATGCATGCAAATACTTCTGGGAGCTCTGAGAGATGCAGCAGAGTACATGTGCAAATATTTGCAAAGAAGCTAGATGGACGCTGAGCTAATTAATCAATAAGGTGAATTCAGACAAAATAAATAAGCATATAACAGTAAATTTACAAGCATAGAACCACAGTAGAAGTGGGTGCATAAAATATAAAGGGACTCAGAAAGTTACACGTAGATGTAGCTGCAGATACGCTCCTGCATGTACAGACTGTTTTTTAGTTGACCATACGAGCATGTTAGCTTGAACTACACACATAAACTACAAACTTACTGCATATTAATAAACATACTGAATATTAATATTAAAATAACACATAGAAACCATATGGAAATTAGTGCAATAGATGAAACTCTGCTATCATATACGCAAAAGTTTGCCCCATGCCTGGTAAATCATTGGTGTGTCCTGTATTTGTTTTCCAGATCAGCAGAGAACTCATGTTAGCTCATACATTCCATTAGAAGGGCAAAGATCTATCTTTGTATTGTTACATGACAATCTAGATACAATTAGCACTCCAACGAATAACGTTATTATTAGTAATTAATGAGTGAAAAAATTAAGGCTCCATTCAGATGAGCGATGCTCCCCTTCATGTGCTGCCGAATGATAATTTACATGCAGCGATCACCTCCACTATATGAGAATTAGCAATGGCTACCCAGTTTTTTAAGAACCAATTCAGTTTTGAAGTCACTTTGTGGGGCTTATGTAGTAGAAACCACCCATAAATGACCCCATTTTAGAAACAACATCCATCAAGTTATTTAAAACAGATTTTAAAAACTTTGTTAACTCTTTACATGTTTCACAAAAATGTAAAGGGGTTATCCAATTTCACAAACAGCCTCCCCATGTGCCGGACCCCTCAGAGGGAATATACTTACCCCACTCCCTGCACCGCTCCTGGTCCCCGCACCACTGCTGCTGCTTCTCCCTGTACATGGATGAAAACATCTGGTGTTGGGGGGGGGGGGGAGCAGCCAATGGCATTCAGGGATGGGGATGAGTCTCCCTAATGTCACCCGCAATGCTAGGGAGGCTCTTCTCCATCCCCACGTGCCATTGGCTGCTCCCCCGACATTGGATGTTCTCATCTGTGTACAGGGAGAAGCAGCAGCAACGGCGGTGTGGGGACCAGGAGCAGCATAGGGAGCGGGGGAAGTATATTCAGTGTGGGAGGCCTGGCACATGGGGGGGGGGCTGTTTGTGAAATTGGTTAACCCCTTTAAGGTAAATCGAGGCAAAATTTTAAAAATGTTATCCATTTTTTCTAGTAGAGCAACACGGGTTAACAGCAAAACAATATTTATTACCCTGATTCTGCAGGTCACATAAAACACCTCATTTATGTTCATATATTGTCATAAACTGTTGTATGGGCACACTACAGGGCTCAGAAGTGAAAGAGCACTATATTGTTTTTGGAGACCAGATTTGCTGGAATGGTTATTGATTGCCATGTCACAGTAGGTTGCCCCTAAAGTAGAAACCCCCATTTTGGAAACTACACCCCTCAAGGAATTTATTGAGAGGTGTACTGACCACTTTGACCCCAAGCAGGATAAAGAAAAGGTGGCAGCGCTGCCATTGCTTTTTAGGTTTTGTTATTGTGGGAAAAATGACACATTATCTTTATTCTGCTGTGGGGGCAAATTTTTTTGTGGTATCCATTGGTACCATTTTGTGGTACATAGTAGTTTTGATTCCTTGCTATTACGCTTTTTGTAAGGCATGGTGACAAAAAATTACTGTTTTTCCACATTTTTTTTATGGCATTCATCTGACGGAGTAGATCATCTGATATTTTTATACAGTACATCCGGTCATTACCGATGTTATAATACATAATATGTCTACTTTTTTTTTTTTCAAAGTTACACAATTATAGCTTTTTGAAAAAAAAAATGCTGTTTTTGTTTTGTAATTTTCTGAAAGCCATTTATTCTTTCTGCCGATCATCTTGTGTGGGGGCCCATTTTTTGTGGAATGAATTGAGGTTTTCATGGGAATTATTTTGGGATACCAAGTACTTTTTGATCACTCGCTTTTATGCTTTTGTAAGGCATGGTGACAAAAAATGACACTGTGTTTTTTACAGCATTCATCTGACGGGGTAGATTATGTGATACATAGCTGGTCATTACAGACGTGGCAATACCTAATATGTCTATTTTTTTTTTTTTTTAAATCTTACACAATAAAAGCAAAGGTTTCTGCCAATCATGCTGTATTGTACTGCATTGACTGTCAGTGTGTTACACTGACAATTCGCCTATGAGACCTAACCTACGAGCTGGGCCTCATAGGCCTCCATAGCTGCAAGGCCTCAGACTGCCATGGCAACCATTGGAATCCCGCAATTTCAGCGTGGGGATCCCATGGGGAAAGAGAGGATGCCTTCTCCCTCTGTGAACCTCCTATATGCCGCATATATATAGGTAATATTGGTAATCAATATCAGATCAGCAGGGGTCTGACTCCAATCACTCCCGTAGATTAGCTATTTGAAGAGTATGCAGCACTGCCTTCTATTGTCTGTTTACCTGCTCGCCGCAGGAATTGCAGTGGTGAGCAGGTGTAATTACAAGTATGGCGTCGCCATTAACTTGCAGGATAACAGGCTGAACTGGTTGGACAGATGTCTTTTTTAAGCCTTATAAACTATGCTGATAGGCTCATAGAAGTGAATGGGGATGCCATACTTGCACACCTGCCCTAACAGAGCAAAGAAGGCAGTGCTGCTTTCTCCTCATACAGCTGATCTGCGGGGTGCCAGGAGTTGGACCCCCACTGATCTGATATTAATGACCTATCCGAAGGATCGATATTAAAACGTGGACAACCCCTTTAGCTCCGTACTCTATCTCATTAAATTAGTTTTTACACTTTTTCATATGGTGGTCTGTGAAAGACCGGTTTAACTGAAGGATTTAAGTTCTTTAAATGGATTAATTTAACAAGGCAATTTCTTAGGGTGTGTCTACATGACAATTTCGGGTGTGACATATGTCACCTTCCCAAGTATCATATGTAGCATTGCAGCCATAGAAATGAATGGACTTGTAGTGCAACTTGCACATTTACTGTCACCTTAGAATGGCAAAAATCCCAGCAGTGGCCGATTTTATGGAATTCTGGGGTTGTAGTCGTGGAAAACAAGCAAGTCGCACTTCAAGTCCATTCATTTCTATGGCAACCCTGCTACACTGGGATACGTGGGCATGAAACACAAGTCACACCCAAAATCGTTGTGTAGCTGTACCCTTATTAAATGAAGATTAGGGTCGAGCAAACCCGAACTGTAAAGTTCGGGTTTGTACCGAACTTTATGGTTTTTCGCACCCGAACCTGAACATTTTCGTAAAGGTCCGGGTTCGTTGTTCGGCAATTTCTTCACGCTACTATTGGCATGGCTGTTATTGGCTAAGTGCAGCATGTGACCCAGCCTCTATTTAAGCTGGAGTCAAATAGCACTGCACATCACGCTCTTCTCTGTGTAGGGATAGGATGCTGCTGCGAGGGATAGATTAGGGAAGAAATCTGTTGAACTTGGTGGTGTTAATTTTAAATATTCAAAATACAGAAATTATTGAGGGAGCTATGCTACATATTTGTAGCCAGCCCTGAGCCCAGTGATACTGCAAAATAATTTTTAATCTATCTGTTAGTGAGTTGGGGGTCGGCAGCCATTTTAGCAACTGCAATGTTCTTGGAACTGCATGTGAGCTGCAAGTGTGCCAGGGACATTAGTCTAGTTATTTTCTGGTAGCTCAGTGGAGGAAAAATTTGTATTTTCTGGCAGGTCAAGTCCCCCTACATTACTATTTTTTATAATTTAGTGGTGACATACTGCATTTCTGTAGTTGGGGGAATAAACCCATATTGTGGTGACACAGAGCACTTTTGCATACAATGCTGAAAAACCTGTTTTAAAATTTAGCAGTGACATACTGCATTTTTGTAGTTGGGGGAATAAACCCATATTGTGTTGCCACAGAGCACTTTTGCATACAACGCTGAAAAACCTGTTTTAAAATTTTGCAGTGACATACTGCATTTCTGTAGTTGGGGGAATAACCCTGTACTGTGGTGCCACAGAGCACTTTTGCACACAACGCTGAAAAAGCTGTTTTAAAATTTTGCAGTGACATACTGCATTTCTGTAGTTGGGGAACTTGGGGGAATATACCCGTATTGTGGTGCCACAGAGCACTTTTGCATACAACGCTGAAAAACCTGTTTTAAAATTTTACGGTGACATACCGCATTTCTGTAGTTGAGGGAATAAACCCGTATTGTGGTGCCACAGAGCACTTTTGCATATAACGCTGAAAAACCTATTTAAAAATGTAGGGGTGACATACTGCATTTCTGTAGTTGGAGGAATAAACCTGTACTGTGGTGTCACAGAGCACTTTTGCATACAACGCAGAAAAACCTGTTTTAAAATTTAGCGGTGACATACTGCATTTCTGTAGTTGGGGGAATAAACCCGTACTGTGGTGCCACAGAGCACATTTGCATACAACGCTGAAAAACTTGTTTTATAATTTAGCAGTGACATACTGCTTTTCTGCAGTTTGTTGCAATAAACACTGGTTTTGTGCTACATAGCAGATCTGAGGCCTACCCTGTATTTCAGTCATTTTAAGTAATGTGTGGAACTCCACATTTACATAGTTGGTTGCAAAAACACAGGTTTTGTGGTATATAGCACATTTGCGGTGTATGCTGCATTTCTGACAGTCAAATTAAACTGTTAACTTCTGCTGTTACATTGTTGGTTTGAAAAATCACATTTTTTGGTGATAGTGAAGCTATTTTATTGAATTGCTCCGTTACACTGTTGTGTGACCTAAAGAAATGTATTCTGTTTGTGACACGGGCACTGCCTTACGGTTAGTGAACCTAATTGTTTACTATTGGCAGTTAAATTGACACCTGAGATAAACCATCTGTTAGTTTGGTGCGTGAACGCAAACAATAAGGAGAACATCAAAAGAGGGACGTGGATATGGTCATGGTGGTGGAGCTCCTGTTGCTGGGAGAGGACGTGACCGTTCAGCACCAACTACAGGTCCAAGTGAAACACATTCCTCAGGTGCGAGTAGGCGACAGAACCTGCAGTGCTATTTGGTAGGCCCGAATGCCGCTCTAAGGATGGTGAGGCCTGGAACAAGTACAGGTGATAGTCGATTGGGCGGCTGACAGTGGCTCCAGTTCCTTCACAGTATCTCCTACCCAGTCCTCTGCAGAAAGCCCAGAGTTGGCACCTGCAGCCTATGCCTCTCATCTTTCACCTCACTCCCTTGCAATGCAGCCAAGCAGTCTGAGCCAAAAGTCATGTAGCAGACTCTTATGCTTTTTGATGACTGCTGGCAGGATTTCCCCAGGCCATCCACATAACCCTGCCCCAGAAGTGGAAGACATTGAATGCACTGATGCCCAACCACTTATGTTGCAGGATGAGGACATAGGAATACCACCGCAGCACATCTCTGATGATGACGAAACACAGGTGCCAACTGCTGCGGCTTTCTGCAGTGTGCAGACCGACGAGGAGGGCAGGTGTCTAGACTGAGTGGAAGATGATGTGGAGGATGATGAGGTCCTTGACCCCGACTGGACTCAAGTTCATGCTAGTGTCGTGAGCAGTTCTGAGGAAGAGTGGTGGCACAGAGGCAAAAGCACAGCAAAAGAGGGAGCAGGCTGAAAAAGCGGAGGGGCCATCCCGAGACAGTATGCCTGCTACTGCCCACCGCACCCATGGACCGAGCACACCAAAGCCAGCTCCAAGGAGTTCTTTGGTGTGGCAGTTCTTCAGACAATGTCCTGACGACAAGACAAGAGTGGTTTGCACGTTGTGCCATCAGAGCCTGAAGCAAGGCATAAACGTTCTAAACCTGAGAACAACCTGCATGACCAGGCATCTACATGCAAAGCACTAATTGCAGTGGAGTAAACACCTTAAAAACCAAGAAAGGTCTCAGGCTCCTCCTGCTTCCTCTTCTGCTGCTGTCTCTGCCTCTTCCTTCACCTCTGGAGTCACAGTGGCACCTGTCAACCAGCAAACAGAGGATATGCCACCAACACCACCACCTCCGTCACCATCACCAAGCATCTCCACCATGTCACATGCAAGCATTCAGCTGTCCATCTTTCAAACACTAGAGAGAAAGTGGAAATACATACCTACCCATCCTTGATTCCTGGCCCTGAATGCCAGCATTTTAATTTTTTTTAGTGGAGACGGATTGTTTTAAACAGCTGATGGCGGCGGCTGTCCCACAGTACGTCGTTCCCAGCCACCACTTTTCCAGGTGAGCCCTCACTTCCCTGCACAAACAAGTGGAGGGTAAAATCAAGTGTGTACTGCGCAACGCCATCTGTGGCAAGGTCCACATAACCACAGATACATGGACCAGTAAGCATGGGCAGGGACGCTATATCTCCCTAACTGCACACTGGGTAAATGTAGTGGCGGCTGGGCCCGAGGCGGAAAGTGGTTTGGCGCATTTCCTTCCACCACCGAGGATCGCAGGGCATTATTCTTTGCCTCCTTTTGCCTCCTTCTCCTACTCCACTTCCTCCTCTTCTAACACCTCCTCATCCGGTCAGCGAAACACCTTCACCACCAACTTTAGCACAGCCAGGGGTAAACGTCAGCAGGCGGTTTTAAAACTCATGTTTGGGGGAAAAAGCCCACACCGCACAGGAGCTGTGGAGGGGCATAGAAGAACAGACCGATGAGTGATTGCTGCCAGTGAGCCTCAAGCCCGGCCTGTTGTTTGTGCGATAATGGGCTAAATCTCGTAGCATCCCTTGCATGGCGCATGTGCTGAATTTGGTGGTGCAGAAATTCCTTAAAAACTACCCAGACATGTCAGAGCTGCTGCAGAAAGTGTGGTCCGTCTGTGCGCACTTTTGGCGTTCTCATCCGGCTGCATGCTCGCCTGTCTGCGCTGCAGCATAACTTCGGCTTTCCCGTTCACCGCCTTATATGCGACGGGCTTACAAGGTGGAACTCCACCTTGCATATGCTGGAGAGACTGTTCAAGCAGCAGCGGACGATAGTGGAGTTTCAGCTGCAACACGCATGGGTCTGTCGCTCTGTGGAACAGCATCACTTCACTACCAATAAGTGCGCCTCCATGAACCTACATGGCCAGTGGTGATGATGCCGTTCTTAGCGTTACAATACCACTTCTATGTCTCCTTGAAAAAACAGTTAGGGCGATGATGGAAGAGGATGTGACACAGGAGGAAGAGAAGGAGGAGCCATTTCACAGGGTTTCTGGCCAGTCATTCAGAAGTGGCTCAGAGGGTGGGTTCCTGCACCAGCAGAGGCCAGTTACACATGTGGCCAGCCAGGGCACAGTTCTGAAGGACGAGGAGGATGAGGTAGAGGAGGAGAAACCGTGTTTACAGCAGGGTGGCACCCAACGCAGCTCATGGCCATCACTGGAGCGTGGCTGGTGGGATACGGAGGACACAGATGATACACCAACTTCAGAGGACAGCTTATCCTTACCTCAGGGCAGCCTGGCACACATGAGCGACTACATGCTGCAGTGCCTGCGCAACGACCGCAGAGTTGCCACCTTTTAACTGGTGCTGACTACTCGGTTGCCACCCTGCAGGATCCCCGTTACAAAGACAGCGTGCCGTCCTTAATACCCTCACTGGAGTGTGATAGGAAGATGCACGACTACAAGCGCACCCTGGTAGACGCACTCCTGAGGGCATTCCCAACTGACACCGGGGAACAAGTGGAAGCATAAGACAAAGGCAGAGGAGGAGGAGGAAGAGGTCGCCAATGCAGCTGGGTCACGGCCAGCACCTCACAAGGCAGGGTTAGCATGGCCAACATGTGGAAAAGCTTTGTCACCATGCCACAGCAATCGGCACCACCAGCTGTTATTGAACATCTTAGCAGGAGGCAGCATTTGAACAACATGGTGGAACAGTATGTGTGCACACGCCTACACGTACTGACTGATGGTTCTGCCCCATTCAACTTCTGGGCCTCCAAATTGTCCACATGGCCTGAGCTTGCCCTTTATACTTTAGGGGTGTCGGCCTGCGCTGCAGCCAATGTATTGTCTGAATGTGTATTTACCGCGCAGGGGGCGTCATTACAGACAAACGCAGCCACCTGTCCACAGCCAATGTGGACAAACTCACGTTCATTACAATGAACCAGGCTTGGATCCCACAAGACTTGTCTGTACCTTGTGTAGAATAGATATTTACACTCGTCTCAACCATACATTCTTGTACTCAAGTGCACTTATTCTTTGATTTTTTATTTTATTTGTCCCATTATTTTGGGGGCTACCCCAATTAAAAACCAATAAAAAAAAAATTGTTAGCTGGTTATCTCCTCCTCCTCCATCGCCGCTTCCACTTACAACACCACATTCACTGTCTCCTCAACCTCAGACTCCACATCCACCTTCTCCTCCAAGTTGCAGATAATAATTTTAAATTTTTATTTATTTTATATTAAGTTATTTCCCTATCCACATTTTTTTGCAGGGCATTTACCCACATTTTGCTGCCTTTTGCAGCCCTCCTTTCCAGGACTTTTTTACAGCCATTTTAGTGCCCAAAAGTTTGGGTCCCCATTGACTTCAATGGGGTTCGGGTTCGTGGTAAAGATCGGGTCAGGTTCGGGTCCTGAACCCGAACTTTTTTGTGAAGTTCGGACGAACCCAAACTTTCAGGTGTCCACTCAACTCTAATGGAGAATAAATGGTCAATTCAGATAGAACATGGCCATCAACTGATATTGTCAGGATAAGTTACTGCTCATATATAGTTAGATATATGTAGTTGGCAAAGTTGGAAAAAGAAAGAAGTTAAGTCTAACCTGTAATCCTACCATAATAATCTAGTGGTAGGCAAAAAACAAACCCTATTAGGTGGATGCCAATTGCCCCATATTAATAGAGATGAAGATTTATGTTCCTTCTCCAGAATCTAGGACAAATAGTCTTTTATATTCAAGAAAAATAGAGAATTTCATAGTGGAACTGACCTTATGGTAAACAATCCTGTTATTATTGTGAAACCTTCCTTCCTCTAGATGTAGAGGATGCCCTCCTGTCATGGTTACACAACTAGGTATAAAAAGATCATTAACAAGATCTCTGAACTGCCCATTCATATATTTGTAAGGTAAATTCTCTCCAAAGCCATTTTACCAGGGCAGTTTTATAGACTGTTTTGGTACTGCAATCCAGCCATTCCTTAAGTTACCTTGCTCACCCTCCAGTGTCCACCAATAAACATAAAAAAAAGTTTTGTCTTAGGCCAGATGCATGACCTTACCTCTTTTGTTATTTCTTGGCCCAAAACTCCAGCTTCTTCAAATCTCTCTGCAATTTTATATTATCCCCCTCTGTGTTAATTACTTTGCAAAGCTTAGTCTCATCTGAAAATATAAAATTTCTACTATATAAGGCCTCTACAAGGTCACTAATAAACATATTAAAAAGCAGAGGGCCCAACCAGTGGCACCCCACTGGTGATTGTTACCCAAAAGTGAGACTATGCCTTTACTAACTATCCTTTGTTTTTCCTATCACTGAGCCAGTTGTTAACCCAATTGCACATATTGTATTCTCACCTAGTTTCAGCATCCTGTACAAATCTGTTATGTAGTACACTATAAAGTCTAGTGCACAACAACCATTCCATAGCATTACTATGAATCTTGCCTCCTTATATAAGTTGAATAGTTCCACAGGAAAGATCCCTCAGCAACGCATGCTGGTGCTGGGTTGTAAGGATTATTATCACTGAGATGTTACAGAATAGCATCTCTTGGATAACCTTGGAATAGGGGTACTCCAGGAATTTAGAAAATTAAAGTACTTAAATATTACATTATTATAAAAATATTCCAAAATATCTTTTCTTAGTTTTAATGGCTCGTTTTGTCTAGGGTGCAATCTTTAAGATAAATAAAATGGCTGCTGTCCTATTAGTACACACAAAACCTGTCCTAATCATACAGGAGGACAAGTTACTTCACAGCACTCTCTGCTATAGATATCAGGGATTATGACCCTGAATACAGTTTAATATGATCTTTGGCTGAATCTCTGTAGAAATGGAGTTCATGAGGAGAAATGAAGTACAGAGAGGACAGGTCAGACTGTGGTAATGGAGACTGCATACAAGTGCTGCTGCTCATTAATCACACCTCCTCCTCCTCTCTGTACTTCATGTCTCCTCATGAACTCCATTCCCATAGAGATTCAGTCAAAGATCAAATATAGCTATATAAAGGAGAAACTCACATAAAGCCCTGATCCACTACAGCTTGTCAGGGGAACACTGGAGAAAATCCATCCACTCTCTTATTTTCTGTGTTTAAAGACCTTTTATTTATTTTTTTTGTTTAATTAGGTACCTTTACTTGCGGGGTATGCTCCGCTGATTCTGCCATCATTGTTGTTTTTTTTTTTTTAAATACCCCTCACTTGCCCCACTGTGTCCCTCCAATCTCAGTGGAGCGCATCACAGCCAGGGAGAAAAAACAGCTAATGCACTCAGGCTGTGGACTGCATTACATTCAGAGAGAATTAGACCCTGGCATCTCCACCTCCCTGTACCAATGCTCAGAATTAACATACTGGGTGCAAAAACTGTAGGAGATCACAGGAGAGCAAGCGAGGGGTATTTAAAATAAACAACAATGAAAGCATCATCAGCGGAGAATATCACACAAATAAAGGTATATAATTAACCCCTTAGTGACTAATGACGTACTGTGTATGTCATGATGTGGTGTTACAGTTGCAAGAAAAAGTATGTGAACCCTTTGGAATGATATGGATTTCTGCACAAAATTGGTCATAAAATCTGATCTGATCTTCATCTAAGTCACAACAATAGACAATCACAGTCTGCTTAAACTAATAACAAACAGATAATTAAATGTTACCATGTTTTTATTGAACACACCATGTAAACATTCACAGTGTAGGTGGAAAAAGTATGTGAACCCCTAGACTAATGACATCTCCAAGAGCTAATTGGAGTTAGGTGTCAGCTAACTGGAGTCCAATCAATGAGATAAAATTGGAGGTGAAGGTTACAGCTGCCCTGCACTATAAAAAACACACACCAGTTCTGGGTTTGCTTTTCCCAAGAAGCATTGCCTGATGTAAATGATGCCTTGCACAAAAGAGCTCTCAGAAGACCTACGATTAAGAATTGTTGACTTACATAAAGCTGCAAAGGGTTATAAAAGTATCTCCAAAATCCTTGCTGTTCATCAGTCCACAATAAGACAAATTGTCTATAAATGGAGAAGATTCTGCACTGCTACTCTACGAGTGGCCGTCCTGTAAAGATGACTGCAAGAGCAAAGCACAGTTTGCTCAATGAGGTGAAGAAGAACACTAGAGTGTCAGCTAAAGACTTACAAAAGTCTCTGGCATATGCTAACATCCCTGTTAGCGAATCTACGATACGTAAAACACTAAACAAGAATGTATTTTATGGGAGGATACCTCACCTCAGAGCAAGCCACTGCTGTCCAAAAAAAACATTGCTGCACATTTACAGTTTGCACAAGAGCACCTGAATGTTTCACAGCAGTACTGGCAAAATATTCTGTGGACAGATGAAACCAATGTTGAGTTGTTTGGAAGAAACACACAGCACTATGTGTGGAGAAAAGAGGCACAGCACACCAACATTAAAATCTCATCCCAACTGTGAAGTATGGTGGTGGGGGCATCATGGTTTGGGGCTGCTTTTCTGCGTCAGCTCCTGGACGGATTGCTATCATCGAAGGAAAAATGAATTCCAAAGTTTATCAAGACATTTTACAGGAGAACTTAAGGCCATCTGTCCACCAGCTGAAGCTCAACAGAAGATGGGTGGTGCAACAGGACAACGACCCAAAGCATAGAAGTAAATCAACAACAGAATGGCTTAAACAGAAGAAAATACACCGTCTGGAGTGGCCCAGTCAGAGTCCTGACCTCAACCTGATTGAGATGCTTTGGCATGACCTCAAGAAAGCGATTCACACCAGACATCCCAAGAATATTGCTGAACTGAAACAGTTCTGTAAAGAGAAATGGTCAACAATTACTCCTGAAAGTTGTGCTCGTCTGATCTGCAACTACAGGAAATGTCAAAAGAGGTTCAACCAGTTATTAAGTCCAAGGGTTTACATACATTTTCCACCTACACTGTGAATGTTTACATGGTGTGTTCAATAAAAACATGGTAACATTTAATTCTTTGTGTGTTATTAGTTTAAGCAGACTGTGATTGTCTATTGTTGTGACTTAGATGAAGATCAGATCACATTTTATGACCAATTTGTGCAGAAATTCATATTATTCCAAATGGTTCACATACTTTTTCTTGCAACTGTAGTTACCGCATCACAGTACATCATGAGATCAAAGTTTCATCGCAAGTATACTTGCGGTGAGACCGGCATCTAAACTGGTGCTATGGACAGTAGAGCTGTCCAGGCACCCGGCAGGGGACCAATCACAGCGGTCCCTGCCTTTGGGTCACTGCGAATGGTCAGTCACATTTGACTGACCAATCGCAGCGCTCAGCAGCACAGCTCCAATCTCCTCAGTGAGTGTTGAGGAGATCGGGGGTGCGCTGCTATGTTTACTGTGCCCCGATCACCTCTGTTCAGGATGGCCGAGCGGGACCAGGTAATAATAAGGGTGCCGACCTCTCCACCCCTTTTCGCCCCCACAATTATTCAGGATGGCCGAGCGGTAGTAGGTTGTCAGCTGTAAGATACAGCTGACAATCTACTGTAATGGCTGACATCGGTGCTGGCACTGATGTCTGCCTTTTAACCCCATAGGGACTGCTGTATGGAAGGAGTTAACAGATTTCCCTCCTTCCCCCCTCTCATCGGGCTGCTGCTCTGCTGTGGTAACATCCCAATGGTTACCATGGCAACTGGACACCTTACACAGGCATCCAGGCTTGCCATGGTATGTAAGCCTGACAGGGTCTTGCCAGAGGCAAGAGCCTGATCAGGCTTACTGTGAATGAAAATATACGGCAGTACACTGTACAGTGTACTGCAGTGTATTGTAGAGCCATCAGACCCACTAGATCTTCAAGAACCAAGTGGGTCTGAGTAAAAAAAGTGTTTAAAAAAGTGTAAAAAAAATGAAAAAAGTTAAAAATAAAGTAAAAAAAATCTAACATTTTCCCATATACGCACATTTATAATTGGGTAAAAATTAAGAAAATAAAATACCCTAAACATGTTTGGTATCACTGCATCCATAACAACCAGCTGTATAAAAATATCACATGACCTAACCCCTCAGATGAACACTGTAAAAAAAAAAACTGTGCCAAAAAATACTTTTTTTTTTGTCACCTACCATCACAAAAAGTGCAACACCAAGCGTTCAAAAAGGCGTATGCCCCTCAAACCGTCACCTCCTCCCAAAAAAATGAAACCATACCAAGGACAATTGGCGAAAAAGACTATGGAGACACTAAAACATTATTATTATTTTTTTCAAAATTGCTATTATTGTGTAAAACTTAAATAAATAAGAAAAATATACATATTAGGTATTGACACGTCCACAACGACCTGCTCTATAAAAAATATTACATGACCTAACTCCTCAGGTGAATGCCGTAAAAATCTAATATATAAAGCTAAATGTATGTGTGTATATCCGCTAAAAGAATCCGCACTGTCGCATTTAATATCACGAAATTCGGCACACAGGTACATCAGGTGTCCGGGAAGGTTTTAAACCAGGTCTCAGCTCTCTGAGACGTACCGTTGCTGAGATATTCCCAAAAAATGCATTAGCCAATAGAAGCCTGGTCACATGACCCTTCAGCCAGTAGAAGCTCCCTGGGAGTTCATCTCCACATACACAGTTTTACTCCAGGTAACCATAACAACCCAGCCATCACTGCTATAGATGAGTTTTAAAGGAAATCTGTCACCAGGATAATCACTATTGAAGTAAAGCCATGGCCTAATAGCACTTAGTACCTTCTTTCCTGAGGTTTCCATAACAACTCTGTGGATGACACTGTTAAGGGAGCAGAGTGCTGTGGAGGTCACAGTTCAGGGGGCAGGTAGGGTGGCCATTCAAGTCACCCTTAAAACCCCGCCCCCAGGTCCTGCTAAGCCATGCCTCTGATCCAGTTAGGCCACACTAGGCCACGTCCCCTCCCACACCAACAGGGATTGAAAATATGACGTAAAAATCAACTTCTATGTCCCACTAAGCCACACCCCTGACCTGGTTAGACCACATCCCCTCTTACTCCTCAGCCAACAGGGATTAAAAAAATGAAGTTAAAAATCAACTTCTGTCAGCTGCATGGCTGGAAGCGATGGTGACTTTCTCCCTGCAGCTCACACTCAGACAGAACAGTGCTCCTGTCTTAGGGTGAGCTGTTAATAAGGCCACACCCCCTATCTGGTTAGGCCACACCCACTAACACTCTTCAGCCGACATGGATTTAAAAATTGAAGTTAAAAATCAACTTCTAGGTTCTGCTAGATGTCACTGTTATAGTGAATAGAATTAATATCGTATAACGACACACACAAACATTAAATTAAATACATTAAATATACCCAGGCGAAGCTGGGTCCTTCAGCTATTAAATAAATAAAATCTGTGCCAAAACAACCGATTTTTTGGTCACCTTGCGCCATAAAGTGTATAATAAATGATCAAAAAATCATATGTACTCAAAAATGGTACTAATAAAACTGCCACTTTATCCCGTAGTTTCCAAAATGGGGTCACTTTTTGATTGTTTCTACTGTAAGGTGCATCAGGGGGCTTCAAATGGCACATGATGTCTAAAAACCAGTCCAGCAAAATCTGCCTTCCAAAAGCCATGTGGTCCTTCTTTTCTTCTGCGCCCTTCCATGTGCCCTTACAGCAGTTTTAAACGACATGTGGGGTTTCTGTAAACCGCAGAATCAGGAAAAATGGATTAAAATGGAAAATCTGCTAAAAAGGTGACATTTTAAAATGTCATCTCCATTTCCTTTAATTCTTGTGGAATACCTAAAGGGTTAACAAAGTTTGTAAAATCAGTTTTGAGTAACTTGAGGGGTGTAGTTTCTACAATGGGGTCATTTTTGGAGGGTTTCTACAATGTAAGCCCCACAAAGTTACTTCAGACTTGAATTGGTCCTTAATAAGTGGGTTTTGGAAACTTTCTTAAAAATTTTAAGAATTTCTTTTAAAATTCTAAGCCTTCTAACGTCCTAAAAAAATAATAATAATGACATTTACAAAACGATGCCAACATAACATATGGGGAATGTTAAGTATTAAATATTTTTGTAAATTTGTGATTTTTTCATAAATAAAGGGGAAATATATTGACTCAAAATTATGAATGTCACGGAGTACAATGTGTCAAGAGAAAACAAATTCAGAATGGCTTGGATAAGTAAAAGAGTTCCAAAGTTATTACTACATAAAGTGACACCTGTCAGATTTAAAAAAATAAGCCTGGTCATGAAGGTACAAAATCGCCCGGTCATTAAGGAGTTATCGTCCGGTCATTAACAAAAAAATAAATACATTTACTTCCTCTTTAATTGAACTATAAATACTCCAATAAAGTATGTGAGTATGAAAACAGATATGTAACTACCAAAATACCATGGTACTGCTCCATTCCTGCTTGTTCTACATTACACTAGGGATATATGTGAGACAATTTTTTGTATTGCGCATAATATAATTAATATGCTGCCATGGACTCAACACAGATCAAAACATTACACCCTCCCTGATAGCTGCTTGTGTAGACACCTCCATTTCCGTCATGTTAAAAAAACAAAAAAGAACATAGCAGTGGCACTAATATCTGAAATGCGGCATCAGAAATAGCATTTCTGAACTAGTACAGTTACTACAAATTCCTCTCTACTGCTTTTTGAAGACACTTATAATGTAAGATAGTAATATTGGGGGCCACAGCTCAAATTGATCTTTTCCCCAATGGACAATATGAAACACTCCAGAGGTGCTACCGTATTCAAAACGTCACTTTACAGTATAATTATGCCATGGTTCTAGGGCTGCAGTAAACGATTATTTTACAAATCGAGTATTCTATCGATTATTTTTTACGATTAATCGAGTAATCTAATAAGAATGTTACCATGGTAACCAGGGCTTCAGTAGCGTCCTGGCTGCCATGGTAACCGATCGGAGCCCAGTTATATAAAGCCACGTCAGACGTCCGTGAAACCCGGCCTGGATTTCTGCTTTCAGCAGGAGCACACAGCGTCAGTGGTTGCTATGACGCCGTGCGCTCCCTGCCGCCGCTGCACTACAGTAATACACTGGTATGATCTATACCAGTGTATTACTGTCTTGCAGCGGTGGCAGGGAGCGCACGGCGTTATAGCAACCAATGATGCCGTGCACGTGCGCTCTTGCAGTAAGCAGAAATCCAGGCCGCGTTACCATGGACGCACTGTTATGGGGGGCACCGTGTCTGATGCACTGTTATGGGGGGGCACTGTGGCTGACGCACTGTTATGGGGGGCACTGTGGCTGATGCACTGTTATGGGGGGCACTGTGGCTGACACACTGTTATGGGGGGCACTGTAGCTGACGCACTGTTATGGGGGGGCACTGTGGCTGACACACTGTTATGGGGGGCACTGTAGCTGACGCACTGTTATGGTGGGGCACTGTGGCTGACGCACTGTTATGGGGGGCACTGTGGCTGACGCACTGTTATGGGGGGGCCTGTGGCCGACACTTTTATTGGGGGGATCTGTGTCTGACACTGTTATGGGAGAATCTGTGGCTGACACATATATAGCATCTTATGCACATATACCCCATAACAGTGCCATCTACAGACCCCCAACACTGCAGGGGGGGGGAAGCGATCGCAGCGGCCAGTGCAGTGTGCAGTAACACTGCACCGGCCCCGCAGCTCTTATCCAGTATTTATGTAGTTAATGTCTTTAGAAGTAGCCCGACCTTAATAACTATTGTTGCGCAGGCTCCCCGGCAGCTTGAGTTTAACATCTCTGTTCCTCCATGCTCCGCCTGTCTGCTCCGCCCACTTTATGAATAAAGGGGCAGACGGCACATGGAGGAACAGAGATGTTAAACTCAAGCTGCCCGGGGAGCCTGCGCAACAATAGTTAATTAGGTCAGGCTACTTCTAAAGACATTAACTACATAAATACTGGATAGGAGCTGCGGGCCATTGCTAAATTCCAGTATCCCGGCAGGGCCTGCTACTTTCCCACAGCAGGGGATGACCACGGAGCGGTGAGTAAATGCTCCTGCTCCGTGGTCACGTGACACTAACGAATCCTCGATGCAAAAAAATTGCATTGAGGATTTTTTTGTGTCGAATTACTCGATTTAATCGAGTATTCGTTTCAGCCCTAGAGAACAAAATCCAGTGGACTCTGCAACAGGGCCTCCCCAAATATTATGTGCTGTTTGTAGTACTTTATTCATATTTTATGATAGACGCGTTTTAGACACTCTTAGGCTCCAGTAAAAACTGTTAGCTCTGCACTCCTTTTAGCCGTTCTAATGGATATGGCTGCAGTGAGTCTGTGCTCCCTACTTCCTTTACAACTCTTTTTATAATTTTTTCAATCTACTACCAATATTTTCCATAGAATTACCGGTAATTAAAAAAATTAATTGTAAAATAAATAATACTTGGAGGTAAATATGGCTGCGCATTTACCGTATTATTCTATTCAGTATGTGTCTGTGTGGAGTATATTGGGTCTACTAAAGGATATTATTCGGAGCGGCCACCCTTCATTTGTACTGTACTGTCCTCTTTAATCACATTGTGAATTCTGTGGTCATTGCTGCACACAACATCATGAATATGGACTAATGGCTTATTTGTGGAATGCTGCAAAATAGTTATAGGTCCAGTGATCTGCTGCCCTTTTTAGTTTCAGACTGTGTTGTGTTCTGCAGGGCCTCATTTCAAGCCTAAGATGCCATGTGGAATGGTCTTTTATCTAATGCGCAGCATCAACCCTAGCTGTCATATTTGAGGAAAGCTGGGTGAATACCAATTTAGCCATATATTTCAATATTTGTTGCCTAGCTCCCCAGAACTTCTGTCTAGATAAGTTATAATACATCCTCTATTCCCTCTAATAAGGCATAGTTAATTCGGTCAGTGGAATGTTATAGTGTTGTATTGAATGTAGTTGTACTATTCTTATTATTGTAGGATGAACTGCAGACCTCTTTTGCGCTGTTCACCCTGATAATATACACTGCATTGTATTAAAATCAATAAATGTTTAACAGATATGGGGAAGTAAACCACTACAATATTCCTATAGAGGACACCCATAAGTAATTACTCCAGCAAAGAGCTGACTTGCTTATATCATAAAATCTAAAGAAACACAAAAGAGTCACTATAGTGCGAATATATAAACGCCATAGAATACCGAATATATAAACGCCATAGAATACTTTATTGACAACAAATGTATATAAAAACATTAAAAAGATGAATCACACCAAATGAAAAATTAGGAAACGTAACATCCAAAAAATGGTGTGTGAAATCCAGACATGTATCAGTGCTATATACAACACAGCAAAAGTATAGAGATACAGTAAGGTGCTGCCAAAACGCAGTTGGGGTGTGCGGCCCTCCTGAGGTGTATTTACTATGGGTAGGTGACGGTCAGACATGAAATCCTTATGTTTTTGGGTGTAAATTTGACTATCTCCTGTAGTCGGCTGCTTTTAGCACCCATTCCCCAACAGGCACCTGCCATGTTGAGACGCCTATATCTTTATACTTTTGCTGTGTCGTATATATGACTTATAAATGTCTGGATTTTATATACCATTGTTTGGATATTACATTTCCTCAGTCTTTTTGCACTTTTCTTGATGTGAAACATCTTTTTAATGCTTTTTTGTACATTTGTTGTTAATAAAGTGTTCCATGGTGTTTATATATTTGGGCTATAGTGACTCTTTTGTTGTTCCTTACGGTCTATGCATTGTATTAAAATAGAATAATATGAATCTATTAATATATGATTTAACACTACTTTATAAACCTGCGTGGGAGGATTGTGTACACTCTCAGATAATGTTGACTGCTTAGTTTATAGCTGCTTAGCATGGTAGAAAGTATTTAGTATCATTTATAAAAGTTTTATATCACCAATATATTACACGTAGTCAAGGAGATGCATTTGAGTGTGACGTCTGAGAGAACAATTTTAGATGGTTAAAAAAAGGAAAAGAGAAGTTAACATTTAAAGGTATAGCTCTGTATTAGAATATTTTTCAGCACAAGCATTTAAGCATTTTAGGCATCTGCTGGTTTATTAGGCACAGTACATGATTAAAAAGTTTCAGTTTATAACATTATTTGTTGCCAATGAGGGTTTTAAAGACTCTTAAGAAATCCTTGCAAAAGTGGATCAATACCTTAAGATCTCTTCAACATGATATCTTATACATTGGCTAAGATATTTGTTCTAGTCATCGTCAATAGATGGCGCCATCTTTTGGAGGGAAGGTAGCTTTGATAAAGTATGGCCATAGAAGCACAGGCACTGCCTAACTAGGAATAATTGCTTTACATGTCTTTAGGAAAGCTGGGTGACAATGCATGGGTTAGTCGTAATTGTGACCATACTGGTTGTCATCCAACATAACAAATATAGCATACGTACTTTATAGCTGATGTGGACTTTTTAACAATATGACAGAAGCAGAAGCTTAAGAATTTACTTAGAAAACATTAGAAGTGGTTAGGGGAATATTCTATGGGAGTGGGAAAGTGAACAATGTAATAATGAATGATATAGGTAATTCCCATAGAGTATTTTCTACCACTTGATTTATTGTACCTTTAAATCGAGCTACTTATAACATGTATGTGTGCAGTAAATGTATTTTTGTATATTGGTCACTATCACTCTATTTCTTTTCCACTTACAACCTAATTTAACACCAATATCATATTCACAAACAGAATTAATCATCTGTCTTTATAATGCATTGTCTATTAATCCTTTAGTGGAAGCCTAATAAAATGTACAGTAACACCATCTTATTGTCTTCAGCCCTACCCACAGGAATAGAAGTACTAAACTGTCTAGGATCCTATACATAGACAACGCAATAAAAGCCCCCCTCCCACCAAATGTCTATAGAACTCAATATATTAGCACTTACCTGTTGCTTGGAAGAATTGCTATTGGGTACTTATTTTCTCGTCTTGACGTCTCCTGAGTCCTGACTCCTAAGATAAGATTTGAGCAAGAACTTTATGAATATCCATCTCTCTCCAGGAATCTAGTTCAAGTCTATTCAATAAAAATACATAATAAACAAATGTCTCTTGTGTTGTAGCTGAAGATTCTTAATAATTGAGAAGATCAAGACGCTGTGTGTGTAATTAAGAAGCCTACAGTAAAAACCTATCAACTGGAACTGACTGGCTGCTTCCTCATTTTCTCATCTTGTTCTGTTTGCACTGACTTCCTTAACGGCTGCTTGCCACATTACTTCCTTTTACATTCTCTGTATGCTCTTTTATCACAGAGGGAATGCATTGCATAATAACTAAGCATGTCAGTGAACCCATGTCGACAGGGAAGCATTTGCTACTATTGAACTTTATCTGTTATAAGCACCTGTAGAATATGGTACATATACAGTCATGTACAGCCTCTTTGAATTCTATGGTTTTATGTATCAGGACATAATAAAAAAACACATCTGGTTCTTAGAAGGTCTTAAAATTAGATACATGCAACCTCAGATGACCAACAACACATGACAAATGTCACCTTATCATTATTTATTTAACAAAAAGTAGTCCAGAATGCAGAATCTGTGTGTGAAAAATGAAGTACATCCTTATTGCTTCGATAGGAATTAAGAAGATAAGTAGCAGCCTGGTGCTGCTGATCAAATTCTCATGATTAACTGATTATGACCACCTTTGTAAAAGCAGAAGTTTAAGCAGTTTCCTGGTCTGGAGCATTCTGGCATGTGCTGAAACAATGCCAAAGAAGAAAGACATCTGCAATGAATTTCAAGAAGCAATTGTTGCAGCCCATCAATCTGGGAAAGGTTATAAGCCCATTTCTGCACAATTTGAAGTCCATCATTGTACAATAAGAAAGATTATTCACAAATGGAAAACGTTCAAGACGTCCCAGCAAATTCCCCCCAATGTCAGACCATACAATGCTCAGAGAAAATAAAAAAATAAATAAATAAGTAAACCCCAAGAGTTACATCTAATAGTCTACATGCCTCAGTCAGTATGTTAAATGTTCAGGTTTATGACAGTACAATTAGAAAAAGACAGAACAAGTACGGCTTCTTTGGACTGGTTGACAGGTGAACTCCTGAGTCCACACTCTGGGTCTGCGGGTCCTCCAGTCACAGCTCTCCCCGCTCTGTTCTCCTTGTAGGTGCGGGTCCCACCTCTGCGATATGCCCTCATTGCTGTAATGGGAATACCCCTTTAATATTTTCCATTCTTTTTGGATGCACTTTTAGATTTGGCTACATCTGCATAGAAATGCTGTGTGCGAAACAATGGCTTTGGGCCTTTGTAGAGGAAAAATATCAAATGTGCACTGTACCTATTCTTTTGTAGAAAACAAATAGATTTTACCAATGATTTCACCTCTTGCAATACAAAGGAGCACAATCTGTAGTAAAATTGGTAGGGGAATTTGTGACAAAATCTACATGTAACTACTGTTCCCTCTAAGTTGCACAATGTGAAATTAATTGAGTTAAAACTTTCAAAGCCTGTATGGGTTGTACTGTACAGCAGGGTTCTTATGTTCTGGACAGCCAAAGTGCCCTCAGGATGTGGCCAAAAACCTCAATACCTACAGATAAAAGCACATCCTTTTAGCCTTCATCAAGCAACTGTCAGTGGGTATCGAATAGTCTGCACTATTCCATAGAGATGCTTCTAAGAAAAAAAGAAAACATACTGCGTGGTATACTTTTTATTACGATAGGAGTCCATTTGTGATGGATGCCACTCATTTTCATCCATTAAACATATACATCTGAGATTTCTGTTGGGAGGATCTGACACACATTTTATGCTTTATGCCACCACAGCTTGAAAATAAAATTAAACTAGAATTGCTACAATTTCTGGGGAAATTGTGTTAAGTGTTCTTGCCTCCACCAGTAGTCTACAACTGGAGAGGGCGGAGTAACTTGGAGGAGTGGCTTGAGTAACTGTTGTGTGGTTGGAGTGGCTGGAGTAACTGAGGAAAGGTTGGACTGGGCAGAGTAACTTTATGGAGTGGGCAGAGTAACTGTGTGGAGTGTTTGGATTGAGTAAAGATAGTAGACATTACACTAACCAATTGATTGTGGCTAGAGTGGAGTTTCAATGAATGTCAATGGACGGCGTGAGTTGCAAACAAATGGTCATATTGTGAAAACGATCAGTGCTATGGTATTGCTGAATGTTTTGATATATGATTTGTGTAGGTGGGCTTGAAAATGAGGGAGTGGTGGCAGTTTAGAAATCCTGAAAGTCCTGATTTTTCAGCTCACACTCTAGCTTTTGTCAGCTCCCACTCTGTTTTTAACTGTATGCCATTCATTCCTATGCAGGGCTGGGACGAGGTCCACCACCAACAGAGGCTGAGCTGCCCAAGTGCGTCCCCCCCCCCCTCCAACTTGTGAATGACACTGCTATGGGGGATCTGTGATGGATGACACTGTTATTGGGGAATCTGTGGATGACACACATGTGTCATCACAGATCCCCCCTCCCCATAACAGGGTCCGTGTAGGAATGACCCCCAATACAAGGGGTGAGGCTATGGGGTTGTATCTGCTTTTTTGATGACAGCGCCAGCAGGGCCCGTGCAGTGACTGTATTCTACTACACCCCCCACACACACACACACACTGTATATAATCTTAACTATATAACTGTAGTGATTTACTACAGTTATATAGTTAATAAGATTATATCCAGTGAGCGGGGGGATGGGGGGTGTAGTAGAATACAGTCACTGCACGGGCCCTGCTGTCATTATGAAATAGCATATGTGACCCCACCTCTTTTATTGGTGGTCATTCAGTAATTTAACCCTGTTTTGGGGGGGGGGGGTGTCTGTGGATGACAAATATGCGTCATTCACAGATTCTCCCCATAATAGGGTTCATTTAGTGAATGACCATTGTGGTGACCCAAAACATGGGAGTTGCATCTGCAGAGCTTTTGTATAATGCCAGCCCACACTGTAGTGTCCCCCACACAGTAATGTACGCCACACTGCCCCCCCCCCACAGTAATGTCCCCCACACTGCCCCCCCACACAGTAATGTCCGCCACACTGCCCCCCACACAATAATGTCCGACACACTTCCCCCTGCACAGTAATGTCTGCCACACTGCCCCCCACACAGTAGTGCCCCCCACACTGCCCCCCGCACAGTAATGTCCGCCACACTGCCCTCTACACAGTAATGTCCGCCACAATGCCCCCACACAGTAATGTCCGCCACACTGCCCCCACACAGTAGTGCCCCCACACTGTCCCCGCACAGTAATGTCCGCCACACTGCCCCCCACACAGTAATGTCCGCCACACTGCCCCCACACAGTAGTGCCCCCACACTGCCCCCACACAGTAATGTCCGCCACACTGCCCCCACACAGTAATGTCCACCACACTGCCCCCACACAGTAGTGCCCCACACTGCCCCCAGCACAGTAATGTCCGCCACACTGTCCCCCACACAGTAATGTCCGCCACACTGCCCCCCACACAGTAATGTCCGCAACACCCACTTCAACCACACAGCAGTGCCCCCACATAGTAATTTGTCATGCTCTCCCCCTCTTGTCATAATCCCCTCTTCTTGTCATGCTTTTTCTGCCCCCTGTCATTCTCCCCCATCTTTTCATGCTCTTTATACCCCTCCCCCCATGTTGTCATGCTCTTTCTGCCCCCCCATGTTGTCACAGACTTCATGTAAGGGGGCCCGGCATTTTCACTGTACTTAATGCCGGGCCCCGTCAGAGCGCTCCTCTCGCCTCCATTATGTTCACTGCTCCAGGCTTCCGGGATCAGGCCCTAGCGCTGCCACACATTAAGCAGGTGGGAGGAGCCTAACGTAGTATCTCATCTTCTTATCAAGGAGATTATTAGAGGCATAATTCTTTTATCATCTGGATTCCCTGCATATCTTGTAATACAATCTCCAGATTAAAAGACTACTTGATTAACTCCTGGGTGTCTGATGCGGAAACTGTAAGTGGAGGATGTCTGATTCAACAAGTCACCTCACAGATGCGTGATTTGTATAAGGCTGACATTTCGAAACGCCACACAGTACATTACAGCAAGCCAATACAGTGTGTATTTTAAAAATGTAATTATCTCTGGACTAGTGTAGTGCCGGAAATCTGTATTTTTCTGTATCCAGTACATTACAGCAAACTCATACGGTGTGTATTGTAAACATTGCTTTATCTCTGTCCTAGTGAGGTGCCAAAAATCTTTATTTTTCTGTATCCAGTACATTACAGCAAGCCAAAACAGAGTGTATTGTAAAAATTACATTATATCTAGCCTAGTGCAGTGCCGAAAATCTGTATTTTTATGTATCCAGTACTGTCCTGCCTCAGAAAACTGTCTTTAGCAGAGAGTAAAACAATCTGTGACAGATCTACAGCAAAAAACATTAATATGAAGAAGGCGAGCACAAAGGGAGGGGGAAGTGGGCGTGATGCTGAAGGTGCAAGCAGAGGCTGTGGCCCTAGGCATGATGCTGATGGTGCAAGCAGAGGCCGTGGCCCTGGACGTCATGCTGATGGTGCAAGCAGAGGCCATGACCCTGAGTGTGATGCTGATGGTGCAAGCAGAGGCTGTGGCCCTGGGCGCAATGAAACTGTGCTTGCTGCCAGTGCACCAGAAAAAAACAAAAAAATCCACCTTACCCAGCTTCATGTCCAACTAAGCTCGCAGGACAACACTATCCAAGTCGGACCAGTGCGAACAGGTGGTCGGTTGGATTGCAGAAGATAATGCTTCCAGTCGGTTAAGCACAACACCCTCTTCCACAAAGTCCAGTCTCTGTAGCCAAGAGTCTGGTCAACCGAATCCTCACTCTGATCCTCTTTCCTCCCACCATGTAGGATCTGTGCAAACAAGTGACCCCACACTCGGATATTCACATGACCTCTTTTCATCGCCAGTACTTGGTTTGGCTCTCTCGCCAAGCACGCTTGAAGAGGTACCTGAGATATTGTTACCTTATTCCGAACCTCTTGAGCCTACACAGTCTCAAGAAGATGACGGCGGTGAATGGCAATCATTCATTCACGAGGTTGATGATGATGAGACACAGTTGCCAATCACTGAGGTGGTGGTTAGGTCAAGTCAAGAGGATGAGCAGAGTGAGGAAGTGGAAGAGGAAGTGGTGGACGATGAAGTCACTGACCCAAGATGGGAAGGTGAAAAGCCGAGCGAGGACAGCAGTACAGAGGGGGAGGGATCTGCAGCAGCGCAACAGTCTGGAAGAGGCAATGGAGTTGCAAAAGGGAGACATTGGCCAACACCAAACAGGCCCGCAACTGTTACATCGAGCACCCCCATGCGTAAATCTACCTTACCAAGGGGTAGGTGTTGTGCAGTATGGCCCATTTTTGAGGAAAGTGCAGATGACAAAAGAGTGGTAGTTTTCAACCTGTGCCATACCAAAATGAGCGTGAACCTCACCACCACCAGCATGATTCGCCACATGGCATCCAAGCACCCAAATAAGTGGGCTGAATGCCTGGGTCCACACTCTGGGTCTGTGGGTCCCACCACTGCCTCCTCTTCCTCTGTGTTACGCACTTCTGGCCAATCCCCTGTCGAAGGTGCAGGCCTGGATGCCCATCGCCCTGCACCTGGACTTTTGCATGAACCCTCAGAAACAACATCCACTTCCCTGTCCCAGTGCAGCGTCCAAATGTCGATAACACAGGCATTTGAACGCAAGCGCAAATACGCACACACAGGCCATGGCACTAAATGCGCACCTTTCGAAATTACTGGCCCTTGAAATGTTGCCATTTAGGCTTGTGGACACTGAGGCCTTCCGCAGCCTGATGTCGGCGGCCGTCCCTCGGTACGCAGTCCCCAGCCGCCACTATTTTTTACAGTATGCCGTGCCCGCCTTGCATCCAGCATGTGTCCCAGAACATCACCCGTGCCCTGACCAACACACTTACTGGGAATGTCCACCTCACCACGGACACATGGACAAGTGCTGGTGGCCAGAGACGCTACATTTCCCTGACCGCACACTGGGTGAATGTTGTGGAGGCCGGGAGTGAGTCATACCCTGAGATGGCAAAGGTGCTACCCATGCCCAGGATTGCGGGCCCTGCGTCCATCAGAGTCTCCGACAGCAGCTATTTTACTGGCTCCAGCCCTCACTTCTCCTCCTCCCCTGCCTCCTCCTCCACTTCCACCTCCAACAGCAGTCAGCCATCAGTCGTTAGCCGGAAGCAGTGTAGCACTGCTGTGGGTAAGCGTCAACAGGCCATGCTGAAGCTGATATGCTTAGGGGACAAACAGCACACCACCGCAGAGCTGTGTCAGGGTATAAGGGACCACATCGAGCTGTGGCTCTCACCACTCAACCTACAAACAGGCATAGTTGTGTCTGACAATGGCCGTAACTTGGTGGCGGCTTTGGAGCTCGGCAACCTGACACACGTTCCATGCCTAGCCCAGGTCTTAAACTTAGTGTTTAAGCGGTTTATCAAAACCTACCCCAATTTGCAGGAGCTACTAGTGAAGGCGCGCCGCTTGTGTGCCCATTTCCAAAAGTCGTCCACAGCTTCAGCCGATCTGTCAATGCTGCAGCAGCGATTGCAGCTTCCAGCTCACTGACTGTTGTGCGACGTGAGCACGCGTTGGAACTCTACGTTCTACATGTGTGCCAGGCTTTGTGAGCAGCAGAGGGCAGTTGCGGAATACCAGCTGCAACATGGTCGTCGTCTTTCCAGTCAACTGCCACTATTCACAAGCAAGGAGTGGGCATTGATGTCAGACCTATGTGAGGTTTTAAAAAACATTGATGAATCCACACAGAAGGTTAGTGGCGATAACGCTATTATCAGTGTAACAATCCCACTGCTGTGTCTACTCAAATGATCGCTGTTCACAATTAAGGAGGATGCTATGAATGTGGCAGATGAGGTAATGGGGGAGGGGATGACACAGGGTGATAGTCAGTCCTCCCCCAGTTCGTCTTCTAAGTGCGAATTGGGCCATGAAGAGGAGGAGGAGCTGGAGACACTTGCCTCTGCTACAGAGGCTAGTACCCATGGAACTTTAATTCCATCTGTTCAGCGTGGATGGTCAGAAGAGGAGGAGGAGGGTATGGAGAGTCATCCTGAAGTTGACATCGACGTCTTGCCCGTTGGTACTCTGGCTCAAGTGGCTGACTTCATGTTAGGCTGCCTTTCCTGCGACCCTCACGTTATACGCATTTTAGGTAACACAGATTACTAGGTGTTCGCCCTTCTCAACCCCCGCTACAAATAGAACTTCTCATCTCTGATTCCTGTGGTGGAGAGGACTTGTTGACAGATTGCTCCAAAATTTTCCATCTGACAATGCGGCTGCCAGAGTCCGTACTTCCTTAGGCAACCGAAGAAGGGAGACAAAGGGAACACATAGTAGTTCCAACAGAGGCTGGGCAACACATTCCAAGGCATGGGATACTTTCATGACACCCCACCAGCAACCTCACCCTGAAGTGCGGCCTAGTGCTACAAGGAGGGAAAAGTTTTGGAAGATGGTGAAGGAATACATTGCAGACCGTGTCAGCGACCTAAATGATCCTTCAGTGCCTTACAACAACTGGGTGTCCAAGCTGGACACGTGGCACGAACTTGCGCTCTACGCCTTGGAGGTGCTGGCCCTGCCGCCAGTGTATTGTCTAAGCGTGTATTTAGTGCTGCTGGTGGCATCATAACAGATAAGCGTATCTGCTTGTCCAATGACAATGCTGACAGGTTGACTCAGATAAAAATGAACAAGGCCTTGATTGCCCCTGACTTCTCCACTCCACCAGAGAAAAGCAGAGCTAATGATGAACAAAAACGTGATTTAAATGTATGCTTTATAATGTACCCAATCCACAAGATTCAAATACACCCTTTTCACAGCAAAAAAAAAGGGTATATGTTTGAATCTTGTTTTCACATCCGCCTCCTCCTCCGCCTCCTCTTCCATACAGAATATATTTGCCCTCACTACAATGTTTTGTAGGTTTAGCTTGGCTTCAGGCCCTCACCTCCAATGCTTTATACGGTCTGCTCACCTGTTTGCCATTACTGCAATGTTTTATGGGGTTCGTTCGGCTTCAGGCCCTCACCTCAAATTTTTTAAACGGTCTGCTTACCTGTAGGCCATTACTGCAATGTTTTATGGGGTTCGCTCAACTTCAGGCCCTCACCTCTAATGTTTTATACGGTCTTTTCACCTGTAGGCCATTACTGCAATGTTTTATTGGGTTTGCTCGGCTTCAGGCCCTCACCTCTAATGTTTTATATGGTCTGCTCACCTGTAGGCCATCACTGCAATGTTTTATGGGGTTTTCTAGGCTTGAGGCCCTCACCTCCAATGCTTTATACGGTCTGCTCACCTGTAGGCCATTACTGCAATGTTTAATGGGCTTCGCTCGGCTTCAGGCCCTCACCTTTAATGTTTTATACGTTCTGCTCACCTGTAGGCCATCACTGCAATGTTTTATGGGGTTCGCTCACCTTCAGTCCCTCACTGCAAATGCATTATACAGTCTGCTTACTTGTAGGCCATTACTGCTAAGTTTTACGGGGTTCGCTCACCTTCAGGCCCTCACCTCTAATGTATTATGCAGTCTGCTCACCTGTAGGCCATCCCTGCAATGTTTTATGGGGTTTGCTCACCTTCGGGCCCTCACCTCTAATGTTTTATATGGTCTGCTTCTCTGTAGGCCATCACTGCAATGTTTTATTGGGTTTGCTCGTCTTCAGGCCCTCACCTCCAATGCTTTATACGGTCTGCTCACCTTTAGGCCATTACTGCAATGTTTTATGGGGTTCGCTCACCTTCAGACCCTCACTACAATTTTTTATAGGGTCTGCTCACCTTTAGGCCCTCAACTATAATGTTTTAAAGGGTAAACAGCAGGCCCTTGCTCCAAATGTTTTTGAGCGTCACCAGCAGGACATCAATGATAATTTTTCAAGGGTGTGTATGATGCCGTCCTTTATGTGTAATAAAGGGTTTATTGGAGTGCAGGTTCCTTGTAATTTTTGCCAGCCCTTTCACACTAGCAGTGTAACTGAACAATTGTAGCACCATGTGAATAAGGCCCTCCTTTACGTGATATACAGGCTGTATCGGAGTGCTTCTTCCTTGTAATTTTTGCCAGCTTTTGCACTGTATATACAATTGAATATATAGGAAAGAATGTTTCCTAACAATTTTACCTCTAAAAACCATTTTTTTTTGTGGGGGCGTGATTTTGGGCGTGATTTTGTTGCTATGTTAAAGTGGCAGACAACTGGGACAATATGGTTCCCAGCAGCGACATTGGAGTCAAAGGTCCCCATGCTGTTCCAGATCCATGAATCTGGAATATCGCTATGTGTTCGGACCCGAACACCTGAACTCTTTGGTGCTCGCTCATCACTAATGCTTACCCAACAGAGGACAAAAGTACGTACATCCACACATGTGCCAATGTGGAAAAATCTGACTCTTTTTGGCAAGTTTGGATCCGTTTTTTTTTTTTTTTTTTGTGGACAGAGATTTTCGAATTCCATCATAAGAGCGAAACAACTAAATAAATGATGGAAGTGCTGGATCCATGGTGGATTACATGGTGGAAAGCAAAAATGGGATGTGAACCTAGCCTTACACCTACCTGCTGAACACAATTAGAATATATGCATGAGTAACTTTTAGCGTGTTTCCTTGGTATGATTTTCATAAAAATTGCAACAAAAACTTTAATGAAAACAACTAATCTACTTATTTTAAGGTAAAGTCACACATGTGAGTCACATCATGGCAAAACTGCATGTAAATGCACACAGTGTATGCTTCCAAATTCATATGGAAGCAAACTGAAGCTTTTTCTGCTGGATTCTGAATATAAAAGAAAAATAAATATTTAGCAATATGGCATGATCCATCAGATGTTACATTACTGAGCTATTTCAGAAGCTATTCTAAAAGCATTGGAAAGCCAAAGGGACCCCAAAGGTGGACAAACCATTTAAGCAAAAAACAAAACTAAACTAAAAAACAGTATATTGTTTCCATCTATGGAAACATAGACCCCATCTATTTTAAAAGTAAAAAAGAACCCACTGAAGCACACACCATAAAGTTCTTCCTGACATCAGAGGCTTCATAACAAGATGGCACTGAGCATACTTCTCAAGACCCATCTCTTGTGCTGAACCTAAATGCTGGAAGTCCAGACACTTTTTTTCCTATCCTTAAAGTGCTCACCCAGTATGGCTATGCCAATACCTCACCACTGAGACGTCATAGTGGTCTGCAGACCATCACTGCTCTCTCCTCGCCTCTAATTCTTCAGACGTGTGGTTTGCAAGCTGATACGGCACAGAGGACCACAAAAGACTCTGTGACTGCTGCGTTTGGCAATCCTATTACTTTAGCAACCATGCAGCTGCTATTAAAGAACCACTGCAATGTTATTTTTCAGACTATGCCAAAACAGCGATTTTCTAGTCACCTAAAACAAAAAGTGTAACACTAAGCAATCAAAAAGTCGAATGTGCAGTGTCCTGAAACACACTGCTTAATACTATGATTGTGTTTCATGAAAATGTGCTTGTGCCTGAGTTTCCATAAAGTTGCACAGGGAGGGGGAGGTTCTAACAAACTTCCCGTGGCTGACTCCACCCTGCTATCTGAGGAGAGAAGAAAAAGAAGGAGAGTGTGAGGTCTGAGGAAAAAACTACACCTCATCAGCCGTTTTGGAGAGTAATCAAAACTCCAGCGTTAGTTCCACGTACCAGCCCATAGAAAGGAAAGATTATAAAAGAACCAGGCAACCCAGAGAGGGAGTGAGAATATTGGCAAAGGAAGGTAATTGTAGTTTATCAGGCTCTAGTCTCCTTTGCATTAGGTGGAGAGATTCTAAGCTACCAGCTGCCCACCATAACCAAATACAGAAAAGCCACCTGTCAGGAGAGAATATTCCTGGAGAGGATACAGAAGTATATGACTATACAGTACAGCAGAGATAGTCCATCCCGCCAGCCTGGAGAAACAAGGAATCAATTCTGATAGAAATCTACCCCTTATGCAACTTTTTGGAAGTAAAGAGCCATTGTAGAAGCTGCCTTGCTGTAAATGACTTTTGCACACATTGATGACCTTTGGATCAGCTTCAGTAAAGTACGGGGAATTTCTTAAGAGAACTGGTCTCCTTATTGTGCTATCTTATCACCTATTTGCACCTTACGGTGCTGGTGTCAAGAAAAAACAGGGACCCTGCCTCCATGGCACCTTAAACCCACACCACCAAGGGCACCTCAACCACCATCTGGCGGGAGTCCCAGGACAACAGTGTGCCCCGAAGGAACTGGTTCTGTCCTTCCATTCACTGCACGCCGGCCCCTGGAGCGATTCTAACCGTGAGTAAAATTACTACTACCACTATCGGCCCACCGTAGCTCACGTATCGACCCTGGGGTGCAGTCTCATCCGGAAAAAAATGAGACCCTACATAAGACAATCGCCCAAAAAATAAAAAAAAATATAGCTCTCAGAAAATGGCAACACAAAACAAGATTTTATTCTATTTATTTCAGAAATGCTTTTACTGTGTAAAACTTAATAAAAATAAAAAAATTGACATTAAGTATTGCCGCATACATAACAACAAGTACTATAAAAATATCACATTATGTACCCCCTCAGGTGAATGCTATAAAAAAATGTAAATAAAAACTGTGCTAAAACAGCCACTTTTGTCACCTTGCCTCACAGTAAGTGTAATACCAAGCAATCAAACAGTTGTATGTACCCCAAAATGGTACCAATCAAACTGTCATCTCATACTGAAAAGGATGAGCTCCTACCTAAAATAATCGCCTGAAAAATATGGCTTTCAGGAAATGGCAACACAAAAACAAGATTTTATTCTTTTCAAAGAAGCTTTTACTGTGTAAATTAAACTTTTCATTTTCACAGCCAAGTGAAATTCCTTAAAATGCTTATTTGGTCAAAGTGCTCAGTACACCCCTTAATAAATTCTTCGAGGGGTGTAGTTTCCAAAATTAGGTCACTTTTTAAGGGTTTCCACTGTAGGGGTATGCCAGGGTCTCTTCAAATACAAAACCATTCTAGCAAAATCTTCCTCAAAAAACCATATGACGCTCCTTTCTTTCTTACTACGTGCCCATACAGCAGTTTACCACCACATATGGGGTATTTCTGTAAACTTCAGAATCAGAGTAATGCATATTGATGTTTATTTTGCTGTTAACCCTTGCTGTGCTGCCAGAAAAAAAACTGATTAACTCTCACCTACATTTTCCTTCAATTCTTGTGGAATCCGTCAAGGCTTAAAGGGAACCTGTCATCAACTTTATGCTGACCTCACTGAGGGCAGCATAAAATACTGACAGAAATACTGATTTTAGTGGTGTGTCACTCATGAGCTAAAAGATGTTGCTGAGAACCGGCATCATAATCATTGCAGCCCAGGCCTTGAAAAATAGTCAAATCTACTTGAGAATAACATGGTTATTCATAATCTTCTGCACTTTCACCCATCTGCTGATGATTGGCAGTTCTCTCCTAGAGAGAAAGGGAGAAAACTAGGTAGAAAACTGTCAGTCATCAGCAGGTGGGCAGGGAGAGCAGGAATTCATGAATAACCATGACTCTTCTCAGGTGGCCGTTAGTGTTGATCAAGCACCCAAGTGCTCGGGTCGGACACATTGGGATGCTCAGGTGCTCTATAGAGCACCCGAGTATAATGGAACTCAATGGTAGAACCCGAGCATTAAGCCAGGCACCCCCTGCACTGAAGAGGGGAAGGTGCCTGTTTCATAGGAAAAGGTCAGAAATTGATGGAAACACCCCACGAAATGGTTCGGGAACAGCATGGGGAGGATGTCTGGATGCATCTTGGACTCCCAGGTCTCTGCTGGGAATGGTGTTGTCTGAGTAGTGCGCCACTTTTACAGACTGACAATAATACGCAAAAAAACAAAGATAAAATCAATTCTAGAGGAAAAATTGTTAGGAAACATTTTTTCCTGTATATTTACTTGAATATAAAGTGCAAGTGCCGCCAAAAATTACAAGGAAGAGGAACTCCGATACAACCTGTATATAACATAAAGGAGGCCTCATTCACATTGTGGTACAATTGTTCATGTAGTGGGACTCCTACACTCATAAAGCCTATGAACTAAGTGAAAGGGCTGCCCAAAATTTCAAGGAACCGGCACTCCAATACACCCTTTGTTACACATAAAGGAGGGTATCATACACACCCTTGAAAAATTATGATTGATGGTCTGCTGGTGACCCTCAAAAATATTTGGAGCAAGGGCCTGCTGATCTGACCATCTAAAATATTAGGGGCAAGGGTCTGCTGGTGAGATGACCCTGTAAAAGATTGTAGGTGAGGGCCTGCTTGTGAGTTGACCCTCTAACAGGTTGTAGGTGAGGGTCTGCAGGTGAGCTGTCACAGTAAAACATTATATGCGAAGGCGTGCAGGTGAACTGACCCTGTAAAAGATTGTAGGTGGGGGCCTGCAGGTGAGCTGACCCTGTAAAACAATATATGCGAGGGCCTTGGCTACTGAGACTGGACTTGGTGGAAGGCAAGGTGGTGCTTAACCAACTGGAAGCCTTATCTGCTGCAATCCAACCGACCACCTGGTCGCACTGGTCTGACTTCAAGAGTGGTGTCCTGGGCCGCCCTGCAAACTGGGATATGAAGCTAGGTATCGTGGATGATTGTTTTTCTTGTTCTCTGGCAGCAGGCATAGTTTCAATGCCTCTGCATGCACTATCAGCATCATGGCCACTTCCTCATCTCTTACTGCTCGCCTTCTTCATTTTAAATGTTATATATGCTTGAAAGTATGTCACACATAGAGTAGTGTAGTATTTGGAAGGGTATGTGCAAAAAAATGAAAACATTTATTTGGGATGTGGAAACGTCACACAGGAGATATCCCGCAGATAATGTCAATTCTGTCACCAGAGACTAATAAAAAATTACAGGGAATGTCACAGGTATTTGGGATGAGGAAACGTTATACAGGAGAGGTACCACAGGTAATGTCACTGTCCGCAGCATCTACGGAAAAAGTACACTGTATGTCACAGATAAAAATTTTATGCACACACATTACACTGCAGATGTGGCACTGATAATGTCACTGTCAGAAGCGGACACCGTCTATTGAAAAAGTACACTGTATGTCACAGATAAATTTGTTAACCGCACAAGCTACATTGGAGATGTGACCCTGGTAATGTCACGGTCAGAAGCTGACACTGTCTATTGACAAAGTACACTGTATGTCACAGATACATTTTTTAACCGCACATGTTAAACTGGAGATGTTGTCAGAAGCTGACACCGTCTATTGAAAAACTACACTGTGTGTCACAGATAAATTTTTTAAGCGCACACGTTACATTTTAGATGTAGCTCTGGTAATTAGAGTTGAGCGAATCCGAACTGTAAAGTTCGGGTTTGCATCGAACTTTACGATTTTTGGTACCTGGACCAGAACCTAGTCTGAATTTCTGATATTCCAATTAACCAGCGAAATACTGCATTTTTATAGTTGGTTGCAAAAAACACTGGTTTTGTGCTAGATTGCACATTAGCGGCCTAGTCTGCATTTCAGATATTCCAATTACCACTGAAATACTGCATTTTAATAGTTGGCTGCAAAAAACACTTTTATAGTGCCACATAGCACATTAGTGTTCTACGCTGGATTTCAGATATTCCAATTAACCAGTGAAATACTGCATTTTTATAGTTGGTTGCAATAAACACTGTTATAGTGCCACATAGCACATTAGCGGTCTGGTCTGCATTTTAGCTATTCCAAATGACCAGTGAAATACTGCATTTCTATAGTTGGTTCCAAAAAACACTGTTATAGTGCCACATAGCACATTAGTGTTCGACGCTGCATTTCAGATATTCCAATTAACCAGTGAAATGCTGCATTTTTATAGTTGGTTGCAAAAAACACTGTTATAGTGCCACATAGCACATTAGCGGCCTGGTCTGCATTTCAGATATTCCAATTAACAGCCAACGTGGACAAGCTCACGTTTATTAAAATGAACCAGGCATGGATCCCACAAGAGTTGTATTTACCTTGTGCAGAATAGACATTTATACCGGCCTCAACCATCCATTCTTGTACTCAAGTGCACTTATTCTTTGTTTTATTTTTTTATATGTCCCAATATTTTGGGGGCTACCCCCAAAAAATAAAAATGTCGGCAACCTCCACCACCATGGTCACCGCCTCCTCAACCTCCCACTCCACATCCACCTCCTCCTCCTAGTTCAAGATTGATATTTTTAATTTTTATTTATTTTATTTTATGTTATTTCCCTATCCACATTTGTTTGCTGAGCACTTGCCATGCTCTTACGCACATTTTGATGCCTTTTACAGCCCTCTAGCCTTTTCCATGACATTTTTAGAGCCATTTTAGTGCCCAAAAGTTCGAAGCTTTTTTGCGAAGTTCAGCCGGACTCGACGAAATCGAACATCCAGGTGTCCACTCAACTCTACTGAAGATTAGTGATGAGCGGGAGGTGCCATATTCGATTTCGCAATATTTCACGATTATTCGATTGAATGTTCGTCATTCGTTGAAATTGAATATTAGTCATTATTCTTTTTATCGCAAATAATATGCAATTTAATTATTCGCGTAATGCGAATTGAACTTTGAACGGGGTATAAAGGCAACTTTCCTATTGGTTGGCTATCTAGAATTAACGAAGATAACGAATATAGCTCTATCTTCTCTATCTTCATTAATTCTAGCAAGCCAACCAAAAGGAAAGTTATACCCCGTTCAAAGTTCCACTCGCAGTGCTCGAATATTACATTACGTAATATTTGCGTATTTTGACTGAAAATTTTAACGGGGTATAACTTTCCTATTGGTTGGCTTGCTAGAATTAACGAAGATAGAGAATATAGCGCTATATTTGTTATCTTCGTTAAGAAGGAAGATAGCGAAAAATTCGCTATTAACGAAGATCAAGAATATAGTGCTATATTAGTATTCGTTATATTTGTTAATTCTAGCAAGACAAGTAAACTTGCCTATACACAGCTCTAAGTTGGATGTGCAATAAGAAAATATTAATTAATATTACTCGCATTGCGCATGCAACTTAGAGCGGGGTATATGCAACTTACTTTACTATTGTCTGGGTAGAATGAACAAATATGATGAATACGAATATAGTGCTACATTCTCTATATTCGCTAATTCTAGCAAGCCAATAGGAAAGTTGACTGTACCCGGCTCTAAGTTGGATGCGCAGTGCGAGAATATTACTTTGCCTATTTTTTGCAATAAATAGAATAATGGCTCAGTATTCTATTTATTGCAAAAAGTAGGTAAAGTAATATTCTCGCATTGTGCATCCAACTTAGAGCTGTCTATAGGCAACTTTCCTATTGGCTTGCTAGAATTAGCAAATATAAATAATATAGCACTATATTCATATTCGTCATATTCGATAATTCTTTCTACCCAGCCAAATATTAAGTAAGTTGCATATACCCTGCTCTAAGATGGTTGCGCAATGCAAGTAATATTACTTAATATTCTCGCATTGCGCATCCAACTTAGAGCTGTGTATAGGCAAGTTTACTTGGCTTGCTAGAATTAACAAAGACAACAAATACGAATATAGAACTATATTCTCTATCTTCGTTAATTCTAGCAAGCCAACCAATAGGAAAGTTATACCCTGTTCAAAGTTTCATTCGCAGTACAGGAATATTACGTAATGTAATATTTGCACAATGTTGGCTTGGTAGAATTAATAAAGATAGAGAAAATAGCACTATATTCTCTATCATAGTTAACTGTATCTTGGGTTCAGATTTAAAAAAAAAACAAAAAAAACGAATATTCGAATTAGCGAAGTGCCGATATTCGTAAAAAAAAATTACACTACTAAAGATCTTGTCTGCTGTATTCAGGATCTTAATCCCTGACAAGTAGGAGATGAGGATGAGACAGCTCCATAGCTCAGTGTTGTTAAGTAACTTGTCCTCCTGTGTGATTAGGACAGGTTTGGTATGTGCTAATAGGACAGCGGCCATTTTATTTCCCCTGATGATTGCTCTTTAGTAGCGACCGAATATCTGTTCGGCTCGAGCATCGCTATGCTCAGCACATGGCTGTACTCGACCGAGTACCGCATGTGCTCGAGCGCAATGCTCAAGTCTCCGCCCCGCACGTTTCGTGGGTTTTAAGCAGCCTGTCAGGACTCGAACCCATGGCCAGTCATGTCCCAGGCGGTAGCTCTACCCACTAGGCTACCGTCTCTCCTTGGACTATTCTCTAGCTAAACTACCTCTCTTGTCCTTGCCTTGTCCTGTTGATTATCCAAATCTCTTGCACCTGCTACTTCCCTATAAAACCCAGACCTTGAACCCAGCCCTTTGCTGGTTATTGTGCCTCCAAGCCTGTAGCAAGATTCCTCTCTGCTCCTCCACCACCACTACTGCTTATTTACCATCGTTGCCAACCCGGACCGTTTGACCTCGTTGATTAGCCGCCTGCATTGACTCACTGCTTACCACCGACCACGCCTCCGTCTACTCGTGCTGTTACCTCGCTGCCATCTCTGCTGCCGACCCGGACTGATTGACCATGCTAACTGCTTCCTGCTTCTGTGGGCCTTTGCCACTGGACTCCATACTCCCAGCTTGGGTGTCCTCTGACAAAGGTGAGCCTCGTTTGACACTACCATCCATAACACAGCCAATAAAGGTGCAGGTAAGTACCGCCCTCACTGTAATGCCAGCAGCCCTGTTCGCTGCTGGCATTACGGTGATTGCCTGGCTGGAACGCGTCATTGGGTGCAGAATGTTCGGCTCAGACGTAGACAGGGAGAGCAGAGTGTAGGAAGGGAAAGACAGTGTAAGGAGTGATTTTCACAGTTTTTATTCTGAGAAAGCTTTTCCAAGACCCTGAAGAACTGTGTGTGTGTGTGTGTTTTAGACCAGCAATCTATTTACCTCCTGCAGTCTCAGGGACAGTGCTTCGGAAGGGACAGATAGTGAAGGGATAGACATTTGCTGTTTTTACTACCAAAACTTTTTCAAAGAACCCAACTTCCTTTTAATGACTACTGTGTGTGTTTAAGGTTATCACGTGCATACAGCACTCCCATGTTTCCTTGGTTCTGGGTGCACGTCTCCCAGGGGTGGTAAAAAGTCCTGTGTTCATGTATATCCAACGTATGGCAAAAAATAAAAAACAGAGACAGCACGTCCAATGCAATCTGTGATTTAATCCGGCATCCGTTGCATCTACTGTGTGTGTTTGACAGCAGCAAGATATTTTTATTTTATACCTATTAGGGACATATACTATACATCATCCGCAGACTGTGTCTTTAATAATCTGGTACAAATATAGTGTCCATAATCTGTAATGTTCTGTAATCAATACTGTAGAACATCTGCAAACAGTGTCTGTATTACAAATTCCAATAATATGGGCCACCTCTAGTGTCCATAATCTGTGGTGTTCTGTAACCAATACTGTAAAACATCTGCAATCAGTGTCTGTATTACAAATTCCAATAATCTGGGCTACATCTAGTGTCCATAATCTGTGGTGTTCTGTAACTAATACTGTAGAACACCTGTAAACTGTGTCTGTATTACAAATTCCAATAATCTGGGCCATATCTAGTGTCCATATCACTGACATATACTGTACTTTATCCATAGACGGTGTATGCTAGTCCTTGACATAATCAGGGCTACATCTCCTGTGTAATGTGTGATCATCCCAAATACTATTTTAAATTTATTGGCGCATACACTTACAAATCCTACACTACTGTACATGTGACATAATTTTAATTCTTGCCCTCCATAGCAAATATTTTCATGGCTTGGTGGGAAAAATGTTTCCTCTTTGCAGACACAAATCCTTTTTCCAGCAGCATAAAATGGTACGGACGCTATATCGATGATATAGCCATAATTTGGCAGGGCAGCATTTCAGATATAGCTGCATTGGAAAATTACTTCAATAAAGCAGTGGAATCTATAAAATTCAGTATACACCATGATAAATTTTCAGTGGTGTTTTTGGATCTGTGTTTGCAAGGAGATGTCACCAGCAATAAAATTACCATGTCCACCACGAGGAAAGAAACCGCAGGGAACACCACTTTGTTAGCGACATCTTGCCACCCTCCGCATACCATTAAAAACATTCCAAGGGAGAGATGTTGAGGGCAAGAAGAAATTGCTCTACAGAGTCCCTGTTTTTAAAGGAAGCTAATATTGTCTCTGATAGATTACTAGCGAGACAGTATACATTACGATCCATTAATAAAGCAAAAACAGGAGCTCTGTCACGCAATAGGGAGGATTTGGTGTTCCCTAATGGAATTAAAAATGAAGCACAAGATAGAGAAAAAGAGAAACAGACAAAACTGAAGAAAAAAGTAAGTTCTAAAAAGTATGTTTAAAAACGATCCACGGTTTTTGTAACAACTTATAGTAAGGAATTTGAAGATATATGCAAAATAGTACGAAAAAACTTACCTATTCTAAATGCAGATGAAGAATGGAGAGGGGTAGCTCAGGGAGGAGTCAAATGTGTAGCACGAAGGGCCCCCACTATAGGACAAAGTGTCAGCCCCAGTTTATATCAAGACAAATCAACCAGCCGCCCGGTGTGGCTCACTCATGTAGGCAATTTTAAATGTGTGAGCAGCAGATGCATTTGCTGTGGCTACATGAAAGTTTGTGACAATATTGTTTCTACTACAAATGAGAGAAGTCATGCCATAAAACAATACTTAAACTGCAAATGTAGTATTACAGTTTATGTTATCACATGCAAGCTATGTCATCTACAGTATGTGGGCTGCACTACTAAACAAATAAAAGAAAGAATGCGCAAACACCTATCGGATGTCTCACACTTCAAAACTAGAAATATTTCAGCAGCAAGTCTCCATTTTGCCATAAAGCATGATGGGAACACTAGTAGTTTTGAAGTGCAGGGCATTGAAAGGGTAACATATCCAACAAGGGGAGGAGACCATAGACAGAAACTGCTGGATGTTTCAATTAGGCACCTGTGTTTATCAAGGTTTAAACAAAAAGCATGACTTAACATTGCAGTATAAATGAGCGATTATGCTTTTTTAAAAAGTCTTCTTAGTAGTGTCTTTTGTGTGTAAAGGATTCATGTCAAACCCAATTGTATTTCACCTCCCTCTGGTAATCATGTGAACACCTCTAAGTTAGGTCATGTCACTGACACAGGTGGATTGTGATCACACTGCCTTAAAAGGAGATTATCATTTGTAAGTTTGCATGTCTTGAGTAAGGACCTAAAACTGAAGTAGGGTCCGAAACGCGTAGACTGGATTAACTGTACTCTGTGCCATGTCTGTACTGGATTTTACCGCATAGAAATAAAATTGAAGTTTCATCAAAAGCTGGATCCAACTATCTTTCTTCACAATAGAACTCTTTTTTTGGTCCAGTCCAGGACAGGATCCGTGCTATCGGCTTCTTTGTCACAAAGGTGAGAGCTGCAAATACCCAATTCCTGAAGCTTGTATAATTTTAAGCAAATATAACATTTAATATTAAGAAAGCGGCCAGTAAATGGCCACGATGCTGATGGTGCATGCAGAGGCCGTGGCCCTGGGCACGATGAAACTGAATAAAAAAATGTAGCTGAGGGCCTCCAGGTGCGCTTACCCTCAAAAACATTATTTGGAAGGGCCTACAGGTCAGCTGACCCTCTAAAACATAATTTGCGAGTGCCTTCAGGGCAGCTGACCCTGTAAAACATTATTTGTGAGGGCCTGCAGGTGAGCTGACCCTCCAAAACATTATATGCGAGGGCCTGCAGGTGAGCTGATCCTTAATAACATGAATTTTGAGGGCCTGCAGGTGAGCTGACCATGTAAAGCATTATATGTGATGGCCTGCAGCAGAGCTGACCCTCTAAAAATATATTAGCAAGGGCAGCCTAAAAAGCATGTTGATATGATGGAGGAGGGGAGGAGTAGAGAAGTCAGGGGCAATCCAGGCCTTGTTCATTTTTATAAAAGCCGACCTGTCAGCAGTTTCAGTTGACAAACGGATACGCTTATCAGTTATTATGCCCCCAGCAAAACTAAATACCTGCTCTGACATAGACGGCAGGGCATGCAACACCTCTGAGGCGTAGAGTGGCCGTTTGTGCCAGTGTCCAGCTTGATTTTTTTAGTGGGGTTTTGTGCCTATTTTTGTCAGTCTGTAAAAGTGGCGTACAACACGGACATGGTTCCCAGCAGCGACGTGAAAGTCCAAGATGCATCCAGACATTGTCCCCATACTGATCTCGATCCATTTAGGTGGTGTTTCTATCACTTTCTGACCTTTTCCAATGGACCAGGCACCCTCCACTCTTCAGAGCAGGGGGTGCCTGGTTGTCTCCCATTACTTCCATTATACTCAGGTGCTTGGCCGAGCACACAAATATAGCAATGTGTTCGGGCCGAACAGCCTATCACTTTGGAGGTCGATCATCACTGCTCTGTAGACAATTGGAGGAACCACGGCACTCGTATTAGTGTGAATTAAGTTGCGTTTTTTTAAATTAATATTAATTTAGATCCATCCAGGATAGTATTTGAGTAAGCAATTGGCCAACGTTTCGGTCCTAGTTTCGGACCTTGATAACGGCCTATAATAACAATACAATAAACATAGTGTGTAAATGTAACAATCACATCATTGGGGGGACGGATCATAATTGTTGTAAAGTGCATACAGATGGAAACACGATATACATGTCAAAAATGGTTATAAATGGTTATAGACGGAACCAAAGGTGGAGGAGATCCCAAGTATGTAATGTAGTAAATATCCAATGACCCATAGGTGCTTTTAGGAGGATGACCGGGTTGCCAGGTGGGAACAGTCTTTAAAGGCATGGTGTTCCTAAAATATAGTAAGGTATACATCCTCATCTGCGGTCTAGACTATGTAAACAGCTATGCTCCTATAGGTTATATCTAAATCAAAATAAAGTCACAGCATATATGGTATTTTGTTTGTAACTCGATGTGGAGGTGGGAGACTGTAGCTTACCATAGTGTGCAGGTCAGTAGTCATCCCGGATGGCGTGGGGAGGCAGCTGACAGGCGGGATTAAATCCCATGTGTCGGTGCGTCATTCGCGCCGAGTTTGGGTGCCTTGCGCATTCGCCAGTTGGCTGATGTCACGCTGCTCTGGAGAGTAGCGTCGGACGTCATTGTGCATGCGCACTGGAATGAATGAGGGCAGGGGAAGTACTGGTAAGTGGTGTCATTTGCCATATATCCACAAGCCTGATGTAATATATATTGTTGCATAGCGTAATCATACAGCATCGGGTGGTTAGGTACCATGGTATATGAGAACATACATCCTATGTGATAAAGGGTGTTTACTTATACTTAATATGATGAAGGGATATATAATGCGCCAGTGTTGTACATATACAGTACATATGGGTATCCTAATTGACTAAAGTGCCCGGTGGAATGGCACAATCCATACGTTTAGTGGAAAACGATAGATATAAGTATTGGTGCCATACTTATTTATTGACATCCTATTTGGCTAGAATACCAAATGAGATGGCATACTACCTGTCCTTCGGCTATATAGGTCATTTTGTCTGTGGAAAGATAGAGAAACAGACAATTAGTGTCAGTAAACATAGATCTTCTTATGCAAGATGAACTATCCCAAACATACTATCCTACATACCCCAAAAAACCTAACAAGTGAGGGATACATCGAACTCAATACGCTGAGTAACGATAAATCCATAACCATCAAACCGGCGGATAAAGGCGGGGCGATAGTCGTCATGGACACCACGGCATACATAGCAGAAATCAACAGCCAATTAACCGACACATCCACATATGAAAAAATTTCCCATAACCCCATTTTCCGCATGAAAAAAGAAATTGCCACTCTACTTAATCACCATTTACTCTTGGGCACCATAGACAAGGCCACATATACCTTCCTGATTAACGAAAATCCAGTAACCCCGGTTTTCTATGCTTTACCCAAAATGCATAAAAACCTTACAAACCCTCCAGGTAGGCCCATTGTAGCCTCCACAGACTCCATCCTCTTGCCACTTTCTATCTTTCTGGAAATAATCCTGACCCCATTACTCAAAAAAACACGCTCATTTCTGCTCGATGCCTCACATTTTTTATCCATCATCTCCACCATCACAAACATCACCCCGGAACATTTACTAGTCACCCTAGATGTGAACAGCCTCTATACATCAATTTCACACAACAAAGGCATACAAGCGGCATCTTCACTCCTAGCTACCTCAGACTGCTCGCCCAATGCACGCTCACTATGCATAGACCTCCTACAATACGTCCTACATAAAAACTATTTGGCGACAAATACTACATCCAGAAACGCGGGACCGCCGTGGGGGCCAATATGGCACCCCCTTATGCTAATACATTTATGGCCCAATTTGAGGAAGACTACATTTATCCACAGCGATTCTTTCTTTTTTTTTTTTTTTTTTTTTCACTCAATCTGTCTTTTAGTGAAGTTAAAGGAATTTTCCCCTTTTTTTTAAAAGTTATTGGTATTATGCAGCTTTGGCTTGCCTTGTAGTGATTTTAATTTGAATGTATTTATATATGACATTGTAGTTTATACTAATTATGTGTTTTCACTCTGCCAGTTTGAACAGTTTTTGTAACCCCCCTGATCACAATCTCAAACACCTGTCCTCCCTCTCCACACCTGAGAGGGAGGAGTTTCTTTAAGGTATATAAAGTTTGAACAGAGGAGTCACAAAATAGTCATGATTAAGAACCGTAGCTGTTCGAAACGCGTTGACGTGTGAAGTGTTGTGAAAGAATCGCTGTGACTTGTAATTTTGCTCTATTCAATAAAGAAACGAAGCTTACTACTATTTCTGCTGGATCATCAAACTCTTTTTCTCACTTACCTCGGCTGCTTACCGTACGGTCCGTGCAGGAGGGATCCCAAGTGGGAAGTCATAACGGCAGGTGAGCTGGACATTTTATTTTTCAAGTACATTTATCCACACCCCTATTCCAAAAATATGCCATCACTTGGCATCGCTATATCGATTACATTTTTTGTGTCTGAACTGGAGATTCTCATTCACCTAACAACCATCATCAACTTCATCAATCAACAAGACACAGATTTATCCTTCACTTCCCATGTCTAAACACAATCCATTAGCTTTCTCGACACAGTGGTGATCAAAACTGACAATGGCACATTAACCACAGATCTCCCTAGAAAACCCACAGACCGCAACACCTTATTACATTATACCAGCTGCCACCCCCGGAATACAAAACATTCCCTACCCCGCTCCCAGTTTCAACACGAAACCCGGATAGTAGCTGATCTAACTTTGAGACATCAACGCCTTACGGAAATGGCAAAATTCACTGATCTCAAGCCACATCCAATCCTCCAGCCACAGCTAAACCACCACCAGTACCTCGTATTCTGTTAGCCATTACCTATCATTCTTTCGCACCCAAAATCCAAGCCATAATCAAAAAACATTGGTCCATTCTACAACAATCATACCCGACTGTAACAGAATTCTAACATACCATTCGTATGTGCTATAAAAGACCAACCAATCTCCGGGACAAACTGGTACATGCCGACATAGGCCCCCTCACACCTGGATTAAGACAAACCACCTTGGCCCCCCAAAAAACAGGCACATATCCCTGTTTAAGCTGTGCCCAGTGTACCAATGTTATTAAAGGCAACAGGATCTTATACCCCCACCCGGGCAAGATATACTATGCCAGGGACTTTTTCACATGCAACTCTTCCTACGTTGTCTATCTAATAAAATGTCCGTGCAGCTTAGCATACGTGGGCGAGACCACCCAAAATATACGCAACCGTATCTCCAAACATAAATCGGATATTCGCTGCGGGAAAACCGAGTTAACAATTCCGTTCCACTTCATCTCTGCTAAACATCATATCTCTCAACTACAATTTCAAGTTCTGGAACAGATCCCTCTAGCAAGAAGAGGAGGCGACCGGATAAAACGTCTAAAAGAACGTGAATCCTTTTGGATATTTGAACTTAAAACTCTTTCACCACACGGGATGAATAGAGACAAAGATTTCTGTATTGTATAATGATAGTTCATCTTGCATAAGAATATGGTCTATGTTTACTGACACTAATTGTCTGTTTCTCTACCTTTCCACAGACAAAATGACCTATATAGCCGAAGGACAGGTAGTATGCCATCTCATTTGGTATTCTAGTCAAATAGGATGTCAATAACTGAGTAGTGTTGAGCGAGAATATTCGAATAGCGAATTTTTTTGCGAATATCGGCACTTCGCTAATTAGAGAATATTTTGAATATAGCGCTATAAATTTGTTATTTCGACTGCTATTTGCTATTTTTCTTTCCCACTTCCCAGAAGTAGTTCTTACCTGTCCTGATGATTCATGGCTTCCTGGCTGCTCCAGTTAGTGCCCGTTGCCACTTCTGCCGACTTCCGTGCTCATGGAGCATTTTCGTTAACTTCGTTAATTCTAGCAAGCTGACCCATTAGAAACACAGCTCTTGAAATCGCAATGCAATTAATATAACTTGAAGTCATCGCATTGCGATTTCAACTTAGACCTGGTTTACTATGGTTGGCTTGGTAGAATTAGCGGAGATGACGAATCTGACGAATGTATTCGTCATACTCCTCAAAACGAAGATAACGAAATATTCTCCATCTTCGTTTTAGCTCCATAACTTCAAATAGGAAAGTTGACTATAGAGACAGCTGTGTTTAATTCGCTATGCGATTATATTACTTTGCTTTTTTTTTTAAATATATAGAATGATTATAATACTCGATAATTATCAAGTATTATAACTATTCTATTTATTTAAAAAAAAGCAAAGTAATATTATCGCATAGCGAATTGATTGCTAGAATTAGCGAAGTTGACAAATATGGAGCTAAAACAAAGATGGAGAATATTTTGTTATCTTCGTTTTGAGAATTATGACGAATACATTCGTCATATTCGTCTTCTTCGCTAATTCTAGATATCAAACCCATAGGAAATTTTCCTTAAGTTAAAATCGCAATACGCGATTATTTAAATCGCATATTAATCGCGATAACTAGAATATTGACGAATATTCGATTTCGACGAATATGAGACGAATATTCTAGCGAATATTCGCAAATTTTGTCTAAATCGAATATGGCACCTCCCGCTCATCACTATAAATAAGTAGAGCACCAATACTTATATCTATCGTTTTCCACTAAATGTATGGATTGTGCCATTCCACCGGGCACTTTAGTCAATTAGGATACCCATATGTATACGTACAACACTGGCGCATTATATATCCCTTCATCATCCCTTATGATTACGCTATGCAACAATATATATTACATCAGGCTTGCGGATATATGGCAAATGACACCACTTACCAGTACTTCCCCTGCCCTCATTCATTCCAGTGCGCATGCACAATGACGTCACTGACGTCCGACGCTACTCTCCAGAGCAGCGTGACATCAGCCAACTGGCGAATGCGCAAGGCACCCAAACACGGCGCGAATGACGCATCGGCACATGGGATTTAATCCCGCCTGTCAGCTGCCTCCCCACACCATCCGGGACGACTACTGACCTGCACACTATGGTAAGCTACAGTCTCCCACCTCCACATCGAGTTACAAACAAAATACCATATATGCTGTAACTTTATTTTGATTTAGATATAACCTATAGGAGCATAGCTGTTTACATAGTCTAGACCGCAGATGAGGATGTATACCTTACTATATTTTAGGAACACCATGCCTTTAAAGACTGTTCCCACCTGGCAACCCGGTCATCCTCCTAAGGGCACCTATGGGTCATTGGATATTTACTACATTACATACTTGGGATCTCCTCCACCTTTGGTTCCGTCTATAACCATTTATAACCATTTTTGACATGTATATCGTGTTTCCATCTGTATGCACTTTACAACAATTATGATCTGTCCCCCCCAACAATGCAATTGTTAAATTTACACACTATGTTTATTGTATTGTTATTATAGGCCGTGATCAAGGTCCGAAACTAGGACCGAAACGTTGGCCAATTGCTTACTCAAATACTATCCTGGATGGATCTAAATCAATATTAATAAAAAATGAAACTTAATTCACACTAATACGAGTGCCGTGTTTCCTCCTATTGTGATTATGATGCCTTACTACCACTGAGCACCGTACCATCTACTAGTAAGTGAGGAGTGCCATCCAACATAGACTGATTACTCTGTAGACAAAACAAACCATTATAACTAATGAAATGAAGTGTACTTGGGATTACAGTATATTTTTAATGCAGTAATATTTAATTATTTTCAGTTTCCTAATTCGCGGAGGACCCATTTAAGGTCTGTATTCGTCAGCTTATTCCCAAGAACTTCTAATTTCCAGTGTTGGGTGCGAATATTCAAATATTCGAGAATTCGTGAAGATTTAGAATATATTGCTAATTTGCTATATATTCATATTTGCGAATATTCTAGATTTTTTTCCTCTGAACCCATGAGCCCTCCCTGCTTCTCGCTTGTGGGCCATAGTGTTAGGTGCGAATATTTATCGCAAATATCGGTACTTTGAGAATTCGCGAATATTTAAAATATAGTGCTATGTATTCGTATTTTCCAAAATTTGTCATTTCTTTTTTTCCATCTGAACACATGATTCCGCCCTGCTTCTTGCGTGTGGGCCAATGAGAAGGCAGCAATGTCTTTGTCTGAGCTTAGCAACATCCTTAGCAACCAATAGGAAAGTTGCAATGCCTACCCCTTTATTATATAAGAACCTCCCCAGCAGGAATTTTCTGCATTTTTTTACAGTTCTGAGAGAGACAGCAGTGTCATTGCTGAGCTCTGTGCTTTACTGTGTATCATTACATTAGATAGTTAGTTAGCTTATATATATAAAACAGATAGTTAGTGGGAGATAGTCAGAGTAGGTTAACTAGTGATATAGTGTAGCTGCAGGGTGTTAGGTAGGGTGATAGGGTCTGCTGTCCATACATACATGCTACAGACATAGTGCTGTGATGTCACAAGTTCACAACAATACTTAGTGCACCAATCAGTAATATGTAGTATAACCTGCTAAAATGTGAAGTTGCATGTATTGCACAAAAATATGCGCATCAATTACAGATTTACGCAATCGCAAATATATTGGAGCACTCTATCTACATGAAAAGCTATTGTAATGTTCTGCAGTGCCAACCATTTTCTCCAGTCTCGGGAAACTTCTAGCAGCTTGAAAAATGTATCAAAAGTGACCCTCGCCTGCATTACGCGTGCAATTTGCGAATATTACACTTCCTATTTTCGCAATCAAGAAAATAATATAGACTAAGAATTTATGATGAATATGCGCCCAAATATTTGCGAAATATCTGAATTTGAATATTGCCCCTGCTGCTCATCACTAGTGGGCCAATGAGAAGGCTACAATGTTTTTCTGAGCTTAACAACATCCTTAGCAACCAATAGGAAAGTTGCAATGCCTACCCCTTTATTATATAAGAACCTCCCCAGCAGGCATTTTCTGCAGTTTTATTTTCAGTTCTGAGAGAGACAGCAGTGTCATTGCTGTGCTCTGTGCTCTTACTGTGTATCATTACATTAGATAGATACATAGTTAGTTAGTTAGCGTATATAAATAATACAGATAGTTAGTGGGAGATAGTCAGAGTAGGTTAGACTAGTGATGTAGTGTAGCTGGTTCAGTGCAGGGTGTTAGGTAGGGTGATAGGATTCTGTGCTGTCCATAGGCATTACATGTCTTATCAGACATAGTGCTGTGATGTCACAAGTTCACAACAATACTTAATGCACCAATCAGTAATATGTAGTATAGACCTGCTAAAATGTGAAGTTGCATGTATTGCACAAAAATATGCGCATCAATTACAGATTTACGCAATCGCAAATATATTGGAGCACTCTATCTACATGAAAAGCTATTGTAATGTTCTGCAGTGCCAACCATTTTCTCCAGTCTCGGGAAACTTCTAGCAGCTTGAAAAATGTATCAAAAGTGACCCTCGCCTGCATTACGCGTGCAATTTGCGAATATTACACTTCCTATTTTCGCAATCAAGAAAATAATATAGACTAAGAATTTATGATGAATATGCGCCCAAATATTTGCGAAATATCTGAATTTGAATATTGCCCCTGCTGCTCATCACTAGTGGGCCAATGAGAAGGCTACAATGTTTTTTTCTGAGCTTAACAATATCCCTAGCAACCAATAGGAAAGTTGCCTACCCCTTTACTATATAAGAACCTCCCCAGCAGTCATTTTTTGCAGTTTTATTTTTCAGTTCTGAGAGAGAGACAGCAGTGCCATTGCTGTGCTCTGTGTCTTACTGTGTCATTACATTAGATAGATACATAGTTAGTTAGTTAGCGTATATAAATAATACAGATAGTTAGTGGGAGATAGTCAGTGTAGGTTAGATAGTGATGTAGTGTAGCTGGTTCCAGTGCAGGGTGTTAGGTAGTGTGATAGGAATTATTGTGCTGTGATAGGGATTAGTGTCTTTGTTAGACACACTGCTGTGATGTCACAACAATACTTAATGCACCAATCAGTGTTATCTACTCAGACCTGATAAAATGTGAAGTTGCACGTACTGCGCCCAAAAAATGCGCATCATTAGTGACGATTTGCGCAGTCGCAAAACAGATCACTGGAGATCACGAAATCTGGAATTCACAAATTTATTGCGAATATTGTTAAAAATTCACGAAATATTGCGAAAACGAATATTGTCTTTACCACTCATCACTAATGGAGATCTCTCGTGCAATCTGTGAATTGCCTGACCTCTTTAAGAACATCTTCTTATGTGCAGACCTATCAGCAATGGCTCTGACTTAGTGATGAACATTTGCTCTGAGCACAAATGTCCTACAAGAAGCTCGCATTCAATATTGTTGGGGATTCCAACTTGTCCCGCAAAGTTGCACGTATTGCGCAAAAAAATGTGCATCATTAATGCCAATTTGCGCTATCACAAAAATAATGACTGGAGATCTCAAATTCTAGAATTCACAAATTTATTGCGAATATTATGTGAAAAATTTGCGAAATATCGCGAAAATGAATATTGCCTTTGCCGCTCATCACTAGAGATCTCTCATGCAACGTGTGAATTGCCTGACCTCTTTAAGAACATCTTCTTATGTGTAGACCTATCAGCAAAGGCTCTGACATAGTGATGAACATTTGCTCCGAGCACAAATATCCTACAAGAACGTCGCATTCAATATTGTTGGGGATTCCCAGCTGAACTAGTTATCATAAAGAATGGTTCTAAAGTGGTGCCCCTCACTCTAGAGGAGGCGATAGGATCAGCTATAATCAGTGGAAAGTACTCCCCCATGGAAAGAAAATTTCCCCTCTCACTCTCCAAGAGTAATTACTCCACACAGTAATGTATGGCAAGAAGCGACCTAAGTGCACTAGGTAGAGTAACCTCTGAAACTCATTTGTATCCATGTTTGTTCTCAGTGTGAGAGGCTATTGTATTTACTGTTTATTAGCCAGCTTAACCCGGTAACCAGTAGTTAACTATTTATGGGTTGTCTGATACAAGCCTTCCCTACATTATTACCTGGCACTTACACTACCTGAATCTTTGCAAAGAATAGTTAGGGTGCTTTTCATTTTATGTCCTTCAGTTCTGATGTTAGTGATGCATTTTTTCATGTCTCCGTACTTGTATTATCTGCCATTGAATTTGGCATTTTGACACAATGTTTGTTTTTGTCTCGTTTTTTTTATCACTATCAAAGCGCAAGAAAAACTAAACATATATAAACATATAAGGTGTCGCTGGATTTGTATTGACCTGTACAATAAAAGTAACTGTTCAGTTTTATCGCACATCGAACATCAAAAAAAAAAAAAACGTAAAACTGTGGTGTAATTGCTTTTTTTTTTTTTTTTGCAATTTCACCCTATTTGGAATTTTTTTCCCGCTTCCCACTACATCATGTGCAATATTAAATGGTGGCGTTGGAAAGTACAACTTGTCCCGCAAAAAACCAAGCCTTCATATGGCTATGTGAACAGACAAATAAAAAAGTTATGGCTCTGGGAAGGCAAAGTGCGCAAAACGAAAATGCAAAAAATAAACAAAACCTCCGGGGGTGAAAGGGTTAAATTGCTTCCCTTTCCAATGTCCTGCATAGAGATCTTTATAAATATCTCCAACAGAGACCATTTGTTAACTCCCTAAGCTTTTCAGAGTTCAGCCCAAGCACTGAGCACAAGGCCTACTTGTCAGAGTTAAGTTACTAACTAAGGAAGTGTCCAAGGCTAAAGGGGCATTCAAATAACCATATGTATTTTCCACAAAATGCAGTTGTTGTCTTGGCCACAAATGCCGACCACGGACAAAAACATTATTTTCAGTCCTTGCAGCATCAGCATGTGTTAAATTACGATTGAGTGCACCGATGCCCAACCACTTATTTTTCAAGATGAGTACATGGGAGGACCATCGCAGCACGTCTCGGATGATGACGAAACACAGGTGCCAACTGCTGGGGCTTTCGAAAGTGTGCAGACCGACAAGGAAGTCAGGGGTGAAGACTGGGTGGAAGATCACGTGGAGGAAGATGAGGTTCCCGACTCCACATGGAATCAAGGTCATGCGAGTGACTAGTGTTGAGCGCGAATATTCGAAAAGCGAATTTTTTTAGCGAATATCAGCACTTCGCTAATTCGCGAATATTTCGAATATAGCGCTATAAATTCGCTATTTCGAATATTCGTTTTTTTTTTTTTTTTTTTTTTAGTTATATTTTTTTCTTTCCTACTTCCCAAAAGTAGTTCTTACCTGTCCTGAGGATTCCTGGCTTCCTGGCTGCTCTAGTCAGTGCCCGTTGCCGCTTCTGCCGACTTCCGTGCTCATGTGGAGCGTCCCCATCCATGGGAGAATCTCCATATACTAAAATGTACTGTCGGATTTGAGGAATTACGTTGAAATCGCAATGCGATTAATTCAGAGTTATATTAATCGCATTGCGATTACAACTTAGCACTGCTATCTTACATAGGCTAGAATTAGCGAATATGGAGTATGGCTATGCACTAGCAGTGCTAAGTTGAAATCGTAATGCGAATACTTTAAGTTAAATTAATCGCATTGCGATTACAACTTAGCACTGCTATCTTACATAGGCTAGAATTAACGAATATGGAGTATAGCTAATGCTATGCACTAGCAGTGCTAAGTTGAAATCGCAATGCGAATACTTTAAGTTAAATTAATCGCATTGCGATTTCAACTTAGCACTGCTGCTATATTCCATATTCGTTAACTTCGTTAATTCTAGCAAGCTGACCCATTATAAACCCAGCTCTAAGTTGAAATCGCAATGCGATTAATATAACTTGAATTAATCGCATTGCGATTTCAACGTAATTCCTCAAATCCGACAGTACATTTTAGTATATGGAGACGTTCCCATGGTGATGGGGACGCTCCATGAGCACAGAAGTTATGGTTGGCTTGGTAGAATTAGCGAATAGCGAATATGGCGAATGTATTCGTCATATTCCTCAAAACGAAGATAGCAGTATTCTACATCTTCGTTTTAGCTACCTATTAGATCTCGTCATCGTCAACTTAGCTATTCGCTAATTCTAGCAATCAAATAGGAAGGTTGACTTACCAGACAGCTGTGTTAAATTCGCTATGCGATTATTTTTTTTAATACAATAATTATATTACTTGATAAAATTATTATAAGTATTCTATTTATTAAAAAAAAAAATCGCATAGCGAATTCATACAACTATCTCTATAGTCAACCTTCCTATTTGATTGCTAGAATTAGCGAGTTGACGAATAGGTAGCTAAAGCGAAGATGTAGAATACTCGTTATCTTCGTTTTGAGGAATGAGCAGACTACATTCGTCATATTCGTCATCCTCGCTAATTCTAGATATGAAACCAATAGGAAAGTAGCCTTAAGTACAAATCGCAATATGCGATTATTTAAATCGCATGTTAATCGCGATAACTAGAAAAAATGACGAATATTCGATTTCGACGAATATGAAACGAATATTCATTTGAATATTCGCGAATTTCGTCGAAATCGAATATGGCACCTGCCGCTCATTACTACGAGTGACCGATGTAGTTCGGAGAAAGAGGCGGTGGTCGCACAGAGCCACCAGCACAGTAGAGGAGGGAGCAGGGTGCAAAAGCGGAGCGCCTCCTACTGCCCACCACAGCAAGGGACTGAGCACACCAAAGCCATCTGCAAGGAGTTCCCTGGCGTGGCAGTTCTTCAGACAATGTGCTGGCGACAAGACACGACTCGAGTGGTTTGCACGCTGTGCAATCAGAGCCTGAAGCGAGGCATAAACGTTCTCAACCTGAGCACAACCTGCATGACCAGGAATTTAAGTGCAAAGCACGAGCTGCAGTGGAGTAGACACCTCAAAAACCAAGAAGGGTCTCTGGCTCCTCCTGCTTCCTCTTCTGCTGCAGTAACGGCCTCTTCATCCACCTCTGGAGTGACAGTGCCACCTGGCACCCCACAAACAGAGGATCTGCCAGCAACACCAACTCCTGGGTCACCAAGCATCTCCACAATGTCCCACAGAAGTGTTCAGCTCTCCATATCTCAAACGCTGGAGAGGAAGAGGAAGTACCCCCCTACCCACTCGCAATCCCTAGCCCTGAATGCCAGCATTTCTAAATTACTTGCCTTTGAAATGCTGTCATTCTGTCTGATGGGGACGGATAGTTTTAAAGGCCTTATGGCGGTGGCTGTCCCACAGTACCTTGTGCCCAGCTGCCACTACTTTTCAAGGCAAGCCATGCCTTCCCTTCATAACCAAGTAGGGGACAAAATCAGGTGTGCAATGCGCTACGCCATCTGTGGCAAGGTGCACCTGACTACAGATACGTGGACCAGTAAACCCTGTCAGGGCCGTTATATCTCCATAACAGCACACTAGGTAATTGCAGTGGCGGCTGGGCCTGAGGCAGATAGCAGATTGGCGCATGTCCTTCCACCGCCGAGGATTGCAGGGCACTTCAGTTTGCCTCCTGTTGCTTCCTCCTCCTACTCTGCTTCCTCATCCTCTACCAGCTCCTCATCCGATCAGCGTAACACCTTCACCACCAATTTCAGCACAGCCAAGTGTAAAACTTATCTGATTGGGGGACAAACTCCACACCGCGTAGGAGCTGTGGATGGGCCTTGAACAACAGACCGATGAGTGGTTTGTGCCAGTCAGCCTCAAGCCCGACCTGGTGGTGTGCCATAATGGGCGAAATCTCGTAGCAGCTCTGGGACTAGCCGGTTTAACGCACGTTCCTTGTCTGCCACATGTGCTGAATTTTTTGGTGCAGAAATTCCTTAAAAGTTACCCCGACATGTCAGAGCTGCTGCATAAAGTGCAGGCAATCTGTGTGCACTTTCGGCGTTCTCATCCTGCTGATGCTCATCTGTCAGCGCTGGAGCGTTACTTTGGCCTTCCCGCACACCACCTCACATGAGACGTGCCCACAAGGTGGAACTGCACCTTGCACATGCTGGCCAGACTGTGCGAGTAGCAGCAGGCGATAGTGGAGTTTCAGCTGCAGCACGCACGGGTGAATCGCTCGGCGGAACAGCACAACTTCACCACCAATGACTGGGCCTTCATGCGAGACCTGTGTTCCTTGTTGCACTGTTTTGAGTACTCCACCAACATGGATGGCTAGTGCCGATAATGCCGTTCTCAGCGTTACTATCCCACTTCTATGCCTCCTTTAAAAAACGCTCATGGCGATGATGGAAGAGAATGTGACACAGGAGGAGGAAGAGGGATCATTTCGTAGGGTTTCCAGCCAGTCATTCCCAAGTGGTTTCGAGGGTGTGTTCCTGCACACATAAACCCAAGGTACACAATTGTCCAGCCAGGGCACTGTTCTGGAAGATGACGAGGTGTAGGAGGAGATGGAGCAGGAGGATCCATGTTCACAGCAGGGTGGCACCGAGACCAGCTCATGGCCATCACTGGTGCGTGGATGGGGGGATACAGAGGACACAGACGATACATCTCCCACTGAGGAAAGCTTTTCGTTGCCTCTGGGCAGCCTTGCACACATGAGCGATTACATGCTCTGCAACGACCGCAGAGTTGCCCACATTCTAACTTGTGTTGATTACTGGGTGGCCATGCTGCTGGATCCCCATTACAAGGACAATGTACCATCCTTTATTCCGTCACTGGAGCGTGATCAGAAGATGTGTGAGTACAAGCGCCTGACAGCCGGGGCACAGTGGAAGCACAAGGCGAAGGCAGAGGACGAGAAAGAGGTCGCCGACGCAGCTGGGGCACCGCCAGCACCTCAGAAGTCAGGGTTAGCATGGCCGACATGTGGGAAAGCTTTGTCAGCACGCCGCAACAACCAGCACTACCAGCTGATATGGAACGTCTTAGCAGGAGGCAGCATTTCACCAACATGGTGGAGTAGTATGTGTGCACACGCCTACACATACTGAATTATGGGTCTGACCCCTTCAACTTCTGGGTCTCCAAATTTGGCACATGGCCTGAGCTTGCCCTTTACGCTTTGGCGGTGCTGGCCTGCCCTGCAGCCAGTGCATTATCTGAACGAGTGTTTAGCATGGCAGGGGGTGTCATCACAGACAAGTGCAGCCGCCTGTCTACAGCCAATGTGGACAAGCTCACGTTCATTAAAATGAACCAGGCATGGATCCCTAAGGACTTGTCCGTACCTTGTGCAGAATAGACATGTATACTGGCACTAAGTTTGTATTTTGGATATTTCACTCTTTTGGAGTGTACCTTAATTTTACAAAATGAAATTAAAACCAAAAACCTGTGTTGGCTATCTCGTCCTCCACCGCCACTTCCACCTACTCCGCTGCATCCACCGCCTCCTCAAACTCCTACTTCATATGGAACTCGAAACTTTTGGTGTGTGTATAGTACCACTGCTATACCTATTAGACCAGTAAAATTAAAATTAAAAAATGATCTTACATTTTCTGATGAAATTAACCACTTTTTGGGTGTATAGTACCACTGCTATACCTAGTAGGCCGTTTAAAAAAATATATAAATTGTCATTAACATTTTCTGGTGAAATTCACGAATTTTTGGGTGTATAGTAATACTGCTATAACTAGTAGGCTGGTTAAAAAAAAATTGTCATTGACATTTTCGGGTGAAATTCACCAATTTTTGGTGTATAGTACCACTGCTATACCTATTAGACCGGTAAAATAAATTTAAAAAATTATCTGTTATATTTTCTGGTGAAATTAACCACTTTTTGGGTGTATAGTACCCTGCAACTTCTGGAAGAGGGGTTAGGTGGTCACTTGGACCTAGTGTAACCTTTGCAACCTCTCTGACTAGTAGTAGGTAAAATGTAATCTTTATTAATCACTCTATTAAAAATACATTAACTACTTGGGAACATGCAACTTATGGGTCTCCAAATTGGGCACATGGCCTAAGCTTGCCCTTTACCCCTTGGAGGTGCTGGCCAGTGTATTGTTTAAACGTGTGTTTAGCATGACTGGAGGTGGTTATCACAGGTTAAATTTCCCAATGTTTTGGGGTGTACCCTAATTTTTTAAATAAAATTTAAAAACAAAAAGCAGTGTAGGCTCATCTCCTCTTACACCACCACATCCACCGCCTCCTCAACCTTCTATTCCATTTGGACCTCGTTCTCCTAGATCAAGAATATTATTTTTTATTTTTAACTATTTTATGTTATTTAAAGCCATTTCCCTATCCACATTTGTTTGCAGACCACTTGCCATGCTCTTAACAACATTTTGCTGGTATTTGCAGCCCTCTAGCCCTTTCCTTGACATTTTACAGCCATTTTAGTGCTCAAAAGTTTGGGTCCCCATTGACTTCAATGGGGTTCGGGGTCAAGTTCGGGCCCCGAACTCGAACTTTTTTCTAAAGTTCTGCCGAACCCGTCGAACCCGAACATCCATGTGTCCGCTCAACTCTACATATAAGTTCAATAGATTCCTCCGACGGATGCCATACAATGACAGCCGACAGTCTTCCACATGAGCGGACACCCTAGTAAATTCAAAACAAGGTCAATTTGTTCAAAGCTCAGAGAAACTGAAAATTTTTCAACCCCCAATGCTGTAAAGGGTTTTAGGGAATTTAGTGTACATTTGTAATTGTGTTTAGAATGAAATCTTACAAGGACTTTTTAAAGAACCAAATGCAACTAAAATGACATCAATTGTTTTTGTAATACAATATTAAATGTTTTTTTTTTGTGATTTCTTCATTGACACAATTATTCAACCCCTTAAAGACTACCACTCTTAAGAACAGAGGTTCTATCAAATGTGCTTTCGATCAGGTATTGAAAACACCTGTAGATGTCAAGGAGCAGCAATCAAGCAAAATAAGCACTAATTAGGCAGATTTAAAATTACTGTGATACTCAGCTCCTTCTAGACATTTACTGGTGTGTTTACAAACATGATGAAATCAAGAGAATGGTTCAGGAAGACAAGAGAAGAGGTGATTTCTCTTCACAGGAAGGGCAATGGCTATAAAAAGATTGCAAAGATGTTAAACATACCAAGAGACACCATAAGTAGCATCATTCGCAAATTCAAGGCAAAGGGCACTGTTGAAACGCTACCTGGTCGTGGCAGAAAGAAGATGCTGACTTCGACTGCTGTGCGCTACCTGAAGCGCAAAGTGGAGAAAAGTCCCCGTGTGATTGCCGTGGAACTGAAAAAAGATTTGTCAGATGCGGGTACTGAAGTTTCAGCTCAGACAATAAGGCGCACACTGCGTAATGAAGGCCTCCATGCCAGAACTCCCAGACTCCCCTTGCTGTCTCCAAAGAATAAGAAGAGTCGACTGCAATATGCCAAGTCATGTGGACAAACCACAAACGTTTTGGGATAGTGTTCTCTGAACTGATGAAACAAAATTAGAACTGTTTGGGCCCATGGATCAACGCTATGTTTGGAGGAGGAAGAACAAGGCCTATGAAGAAAATAACACCTTGCCTACTGTCAAGCATGGCGGGGGGTCAATCATGCTTCGGGGCTGTTTTGCTTCTACAGGTACAGGGAAGCTTCAGCGTGTGCAAGGTACCATGAATTCTCTTCAGTACCAGGAGATATTGGATGAAAATGTGATGCAGTCCGTCACAAATCTGAGGCTTGGGAGATGTTGGACCTTTCAGCAGGACAATGATCCCAAGCATACCTCCAAGTCCACTAGAGCATGGTTGCAGATTAAAGGCTGGAACATTTTGAAGTGGCCATCGCAGTCACCAGACTTAAATCCGATTGAGAACCTCTGGTGGGACTTAGGCCTCTTTCACACGAGCGTGTCCGGATTAGGTCCGGATGCGTTGCGGATGCGTTCAGGGAAAACTGTGCGATTTCACAGGCAAAGCCATTCAGTTTTGCCTGCGATTGCGTTCAGTTGTTCAGTTTTTCCGCGGGTGCAATGCGTTTTGATGCGTTTTCACGCGCGTGATAAAAAACTGAAGGTTTACAAACAACATCTCCTAGCAACCATCAGTGAAAACGCAACGCATCCGCACCTGCTTGCGGATGCAATGCGTTTTCACGCAGCCCCATTCACTTCTATGGGGCTAGGGCTGCGTGAAAAACGCATAATATAGAACATGCTGCAATTTTCACGCAACGCACAAGTGATGCATGAAAAAAAACGCTCATGTACACAGACCCATTGAAATGAATGGGTCAGGATTCAGTGCGGGTGCAATGCGTCCTCCTCACGCATTGCACCCGCGGAAAACTCGCCCGTGTGAAAGGGGCCTTAAAGAAAGCAGTTGCAGCGTGCAAGCCTAAGAATGTGACTGAACTGGAGGCTTTTGCCCATGAAGAATGGGCGAAGATACCCGTAGATTGCTGCAAGACACTTGTGTCAGGCTATGCTTCACGTTTAAAAGCTGTTATAACTAGAAAAGGATGTTGTACTAAGTACTAAGATTGAATGTCACTTGGGGGTTGAATAAAACTGATAATGATGTGAGCACAGAAAAGACATTTGTGGTTATTTCATTATAAATGTTATGTTATATTTGTCTGACTTACAAGTGCCTCTTTGATTTAATTGTAAACAAGATGACTGAAATGATCCAAATCAATGTCAAACTTGCCAAAACACTCAATTTCAGTGGGGGTTGAATAATTTTGAACGCAACTGTACATGTTAACAGGTTTTTTTTTTTTAGGAAAAGGCAATCTTCTTCCTCAAAAGAATATAACAGTATAACTTAAAGGCTATGTACACCTTTGGGAGTAACTTTTTTTTATTATTGTATTGTACTCATTTTGAGCTAAAAATTACTTTTTCAGTTGGTCTTTATAAAGCATTTTGAACCACTGTCTTTGTGCAGGCTTACGTTTGTCTGGTAACAGGCTATGAATTTTCACTCTGATCCATCAGGTAATGTAGCCTAGCTGATGGCTCCTTATCTCTGATCTTTGACCTTTTAAACACTCATTACAGCTCAATTCTTATCTTACTGACATTTTAGTAATTTAGATAAGGATTATTAGATGATGGCACAAAGTGAAAGTAAATTCACAGTTAACCCTTGTGACAGAAGGGTTCAATATTTTTAATAAAGACTAATTGAAAAAAAAGTTATTGTTTTTTTAGCACACAATGAGTAAAATGCAATCATAAAAAATTGCCCCTGAAGTTGTACATAGCCTTTAAGTTTGCACACTTGCATCTGAATAAACCACAAGACTTCAGGAAAAATGTTCTTTGGACAGACTATGATTTAATGAACAGCATTTTTTGGTAAAAAAAAATACAGAGCATCAGCATAAACACCTCATACCAACTGTTAAGTACAATGGTGGAGGGATGATTATTTGGGCTTGAATCCAGGGGAAAAAAGCAGGCTGTTTTAAGAGCTCTATTTATACAAGCAGGCAAATAACGCAAGTTTGTCAGCGTGTTTGATTTTTCGCGTGTTTGATTTTTAAGTGTGTGTTTGTATTAAGTTTGTGACTTTAAATTAAGGGACTTCAGATTCAGGGACTTTAGTGGGGGACTGCAGTAAATCAGTTTCTTATCACTGCATTATATTGTATTTTTCTCTTTTCTTGCGTAATCCCGATTTACTATGTGTTCCATTATTGACAGCGCAGTCCTGTGCAATGTCTAATGTATGCAGTCCTGGAACAGTTGTTTGTGAGTGCATATCTTTGTTCAAAATGTGAGCTAATTGCCCGTATGGAATCACACATCGAGTATCTAACCGGGGGAGTTTCAACACTGAGAGGCGTTGACAATTTGGAAAAGCGTTTGCTGCTCACTGAGCAAGCACTCTATGAGGTACATATGGGGGAGGGTGGTAGCGAGAAGGCTGAGGAAAGTGAGGTAGCTAGCTGGATATCAGTTAGAAAGCGGGGTAGAGGGAAGAGTGCCAGGGAGGCTAGCACTGATCTGACACACCCCAACAAGTTTGCATGTTTGGCAGATGAGGGGGATGTCAGTTCAGGGACGGCACTGCCGCAGCCGGACACTTCCTCTGCCAGTCAGGGAAATGTCGCTTCCAATAATCAGGGGACCAGGAGAGCAGGGCAGGCCAGACAGGTGCTATTAGTGGGAGACTCAATTAATAGGGGTACAGATAGGGCAATCTATCACAAAGACCGGGATCGATGAACGGTGTGTTGTCTTCCTGGCGCTCGAGTTCGACACATCGCGGATCGGGTTGACAGACTGGAAGGGCTCGAGAAGATCCAGTGGTCATGGTCCATATCGGAACCAATGACAAAGTTAGAGTTGGAGCTTCCTTAAAAATGATTTTAGGGATTTAGGTCAAAAGCTTAGGGCAAGGACCTCAAAGGTAGTATTTTCCGACATACTGCCTGGACCACGAGCCACACAAGAAAGACAGTGGGAGATTAGGGAGGTCAGCAAGTGGATCAAGAACTGGTGTAGGATGGAGCGGTTTGGATTCGTGGAGAATTGGGCTGACTTCTGTCGGCTACAGGCTCTATCATAGGGATGGGCTGCACCTCAATGGGGAAGGGGCAGCTGTGTTGGGGAGAAAGATGGCTAGAAGGTTGGAGTGTTTAAACTTAAACTAGGGATTGGGGGGGGGGTACTTATGTTATAGGAGGGGAAGATAGTGCAGATAGAGACCAGGGGCAAGGTAGTGGGACTGGGGAGGAATGGGAGGAGGGACTAAGGCCTCTTTCACACTTGCGTTCTGAGGATCCGGCGGGCACTTCCGTCCCGCCGGATCCGTCAGAACGCAAGTCGCCTGAAAGCATTAGAAGACTGATCAGGATCCTGATCAGTCTTCGAAATGCTTTCAGGTTACTATGGCAGCCAGGACGCTATTAAAGTCCTGGTTGCCATAGTAGGAGCGTGGAGCGGGGGAGCGGTATACTTACAGTCCGTGCGGCTCCCGGGGCACTCCTGAATTACGTCAGAGTGCCCCATGCGCATTGATCACGTGGTCCATGCGGTCACGTGATCCATGCGTGTGGGGCGCCCTGACGTCACTCTGGAGCGCCCCGGGAGCCGCATGGATGGTAAGTATACTGCTCCCCCGCTCCCCACTACATTTTACCATGGCAACCAGGACTTTAGCATCCTGGCTGCCATGGTAACCATTGAGAAAAAGCTAAACGTCGGATCCGACGATGCGCCGAACTGACGTTTAGCTTAAGGCCGGATCCGGATTAATGCACTTCAATGGGCATTAATTCCGGATCTGGCGTTACGGCATGTTTTCCGGATTTTTGGATGGAGACAAATCCGCAGCATGCTGCGCTTTTGTCAATGTCCAAAAAATGTTCACATACAGAACGGAAGACATCCTGATGCATCCTGAACGGATTGCTCTCCATTCAGGATGCATTCGGATAATCCTGATCAGTATCTTTCCGTCCTAGAGCCCCGAGGACGGAACTCTAGGACGGAAAGCAAAAACGCTGATGTGAAAGGGGCCTTAAACAGTTCAGAAGGAAAGGTCTAGGGTTCAAAATATACAAAAACCTCTCAATTGTATGTACACTAATGCCAGAAGCCTGACTAACAAAACTGGGGAACTGGAATTAGTGATGTGTGAGGAGGAGGACTATGACATAGTGGGAATAACTGAGACATGGCTGGATGATGGCTATGACTGGGCCGTTAATGTACAAGGTTACAGTCTATTTAGAAAGGATCAACAAAAACCGGAGAGGGAGAGCCACACAAGTATGTCACGAGTAGAGATGAGCGAACATTTAAAAAAAGTCCGTTGTTCGGGGTTCGGGTGGTGGTTAATTGCGCATCCCGTTATTGATTCCACAATAGCGCATATGGAATCCATAAGGGGCGGCTGCCACCAACCCGAACTGTAGAACAGCTGAAGGACCTGGCGTGACATCACTGTCATGTGATCAGTGCAGGGGGCGTGGCTCAGCACAGGATCAAATCCGTGCTGAGCCACGCCCCTGCACTGATCACATGACAGTGACGTCACGCCAGGTCCTCAGCTGTTCTACAGTTCGAGGTTGGTGGCAACGCCCTATGAATTCCATATGCGCTATTGTAATCCATAGCGAGATGCGCAGTAACCACCACCTGAACCCAGCTGCTTTTTAAATGTTCGCTCATCTCTAGTCACGAGCCACACAAGAAAGGCAGTGGGAGATTAGGGAGGTTAACAAGTGGCTCAAGAACTGGTGTAGGATGGAGGAGTTTGGGTTCCTGGAGAACTGGGCTGACTTCTCTGTCAGCTACAGGCTCTATCGTAAAGATGGGCTGCACCTCAATAGGAAGGGGCAGCTGTGTTGGGGGGAAGGGCAGCTGTGTTGGGGGGAAAAGATGGCTAGAAGCTTGGAGGAGTGTTTAAACTAGGGACTGGCGGGGAGGGTAATTACATAGGATGGGAAGATAGAAACCAGGGACAAGGTAGTGGGACTGGGGGAGGAATGGAAGGCGGGACTAGAACAGTTCAGAAGGAAAGGTATAGGGTAAAAAATATACATAAACCTCTTAAATGTATGTATTCTAATGCCAGAGGCCTGACTAATAAAACTGGGGAACTGGAATTTGTGATGTGTGAGGAGAACTATGACATACTGGGAATAACTGAGACATGGCTGGATGATAGCTATGACTGGGCAGCTAAAGTACAGGGTTAAGGTCTGTTTAGAAAGGATAACCAAAACGGGAGAGGGGGAGGGGTCTGACTTTATGTAAAGTCCTGTCTAAAGCCCACAGTCTGAGAAGATATAAGTGAGGGACATGAACATGTGGAATCACTGTGGGTAGAAATACAGGGAGGTAAAAACAATAATAAATTACTAATAGGAGTTTATTATAAACCACCTAATATACCAGAGTCGACAGAAAATCTACTACTAAACGAGATAGACGATGTGACAAATCATAATGAGGTAATTATTATGGGGGACTTAAACTACCCAGATATAGACTGGGAAACTGAAACTTGTACATCTCATAAAGGAAACAGGTTCTTGGCAATAACCAAAGACAATTACCTTTCCCAATAGACCTGATAGAACAACAGATGTGCAGATTGGGGGACACCTGGGAAATAGTGACCATAAAGTAATAACCTTCCACTTATCATTCAAAAGAGTGTTTCTTCGGGGAGGAACAAAAATACCAAACTTCAAAAAAGCTAAATTTAGCCAACTAAGAGTGGCCATAGGTCTAACTAACTAACCGGGACAAAGTCCTCAAAAAAAAAAAAAAAAAAAAAACTGCCACAAAATTGAATATTTTTAAAAGCATCCTAAAATCTAATTGAGAGGTACATACCTTATGGGAATAAAAGATTAAGGAACAAGAAGAAACCAATGTAGATAAATAGAACTGTAAAGAAAGCAATCAATTACAAAGAAAGCTGTTAAATCACTAAAACAGGAGGGTAGTGAGGAAGCACTGAAAAATTATAAGGAAAAAAATAGAATATGTAAAAAACAAATAAAAGCGGCCAAACTAGAGATCGAGAGATTAATTGCCAAAGAGAGCAAAACTAACCCTAAAATGCTCTTCAATTATATAAATGGTAATAAGTGTAACTCTGACATTTGCACTGTCACTTTACTTTTGGAGATTTTGCACAGTTTGTTTGATTGGTTTTGGATTACACTAATATCGGATCCGTAATTTTACTGTTAATAAACTACAATTCCCAATATCAGAGGAGTGCCCAGTGTATTATCGCTATAACTCTGAGGTTGGCCCTTTACAGAGTGATGAGGGGGGAGTTGCCAAGAACGATGAGGAGAAAGCAAAGCTATTAAATATTTTTTCTCCACTGTATTCACTGAAGAAAATAAACTGTCAGATGAAATGCAGAATGTAAAAGTAAATTCCCCATTAAAAGTGCCCTGTCTGACACAGAAAGAAGTACTGCGACGTCTTAAAAAGATTAAAATAGACAAATCACCAGGACCAGATGGCATACACCCCTAAGATAATTAAGTAATGTCATAGCCAGACCCTTATTTCTGATATTTAAGGACTCTATACTGGCAGGGAGTGTTCCACAGGATTGGCGCATAGCAAATGTGGTGCCAATATTCAAAAAGGGTTCAAAAAATGAGCCTGGAAATTATAGGCCAGTAAGGTTAACATCCATCATGGGTAAACTGTTTGAAGGCTTTCTAAGAGATGCCATCTTGGAGCACCTCAATGAAAATAAGCAAATAACGCAATATCAGCATGGCTTCATGAGGGATTGGTCATGTCAAACTAATTAAATCAGTTTCTATGAGAAGGTAAGTTCTAGATTTGACTGCGGCAAATCAATGGATGTCGTATATCTGGACTTCTCCAAAGCATTTGACACTGTACCGCATAAAAGGTTGAGATATAAAATGAGAATGCTCGGACTGGGAGAAAATGTCTGTGGGTAAGTAACTGGCTCAGTAACAGAAAACAGAGGGTGGTTATCAATAGTACACACTCAGAGGATAGGGCCCAGTACTGACCCCATAGGTACTTTTCTAGTGGAGTACCTCAGGGGTCAGTACTGGGCCCTATCCTCTTCAATATATTTATTAATGATCTTGTAGAAGGCTTGAACAGTAAAATATCAATTTTTGCAGATGAACTAGAAGGCTTGCAATTAACTGTGTAAAGTAATTGACACGGAAGAGGACAGTATACTGCCAAAGATTGATCTGGATAGATTGGAAGCTTGGGCAGAGAAGTGGCAGATGAGGTTTAACACTGACAAATGTAAGGTTATGCACATGGGAAGGAATAATGCAAGTCACCAGAACATACTAAATGGTAAAACACTGGGTAACACTGACATGGAAAAGAATCTAGGAATTTTAGTGAACAGCAAACTAAGCTGTAACAACCAGGGTCAGGCAGCTGCTGCCAAGGCCAATAAGATAATGGGTTGCATCAAAAGGGGCATAGATGCCGGTGATGATTAACATAGTCCTATCACTTTACAAATCACTGGTCAGACCACAGATGGAGTACTGTGTACAGTTCTGGGCTCCTGTGAACAAGGCAGACATAGCAGAGCAGGAGAGGATTCAGAGGAGGGAAACTAAAGTAATAACTAAAATGGGGGGACTAAAATACCCTGAAAGATTATCAAAATTAGGGTTGTTCACTTTGGGAAAAATATGACTAAGGGGAGATTTAATTACTATGTATAAATATCAGGGTCAGTACAGAGATCTCTTCCATCATCTATTTATCCCCAGGACTGTGACTGTGATGAGTGGACATCCTCTGCGTCTGGAGGAAAGAAGGTTTGTACACAAACATAAGAAGAGGATTCTTTACGGTAAGAGCAGTGAGACTATGGAACTCTCTGCCTGAGATGGTGGTGATGGTGAGTAGAGTTGAGCAAACTTGTGTTTTAAGTTCGGCTTCCAAAGTTCGGGTTCGGGTTATCGAAGCATCCTGTTATGGATTCCGCTGCCACGGACCATAACGGCATTTAGAATCCATAAGAGGATTCTTCAATGAACCCAAACCTTGGACAACACGAAGGACCTGAGGTGACATCACCGTCATGTGATCAGTGCAGGGGGCGTGGCTCAGTACTGGATTGGATAAGAGGTTGTAGGCTACCACCTCTTATCCAATCCAGTACTGAGCCACGCCCCCTGCACTGATCACATGACAGTGACGTCACCCCAGGTCCTTCGTGTTGTCCAAGGTTCGGGTACATTGAAGAATCCCCTTATGGATTCCAAATGCCGTTGGTCCAAATGGTCCGTAGTAGCGAAATCCATAACGGGATGCTTCGATAACCCGAACCCGAACTTAAAACACAAGTTCGCTCAACTCTAAGGCCCCTTTCACACGGGCGAGTTTTCCGCGCGGGTGCAATGCGTGAGGAGGACGCATTGCACCCGCACTGAATCCTGACCCATTCATTTCAATGGGTCTGTGTACATGAGCGTTTTTTTTCATGCATCACTTGTGCGTTGCGTGAAAATCGCAGCATGTTCTATATTCTGCGTTTTTCACGCAGCCCTAGCCCCATAGAAGTGAATGGGGCTGCGTGAAAAACGCATTGCATCCGCAAGCAGGTGCGGATGCGTTGCGTTTTTTACTGATGGTTGCTAGGAGATGTTGTTTGTAAACCTTCAGTTTTTTATCACGCGCGTGAAAAACGCATCAAAACGCATTGCACCCGCGCGGAAAAAACTGAACAACTGAACACAATCGCAGGCAAAACTGAATGGCTTTGCCTGTGAAATCGCACAGTTTTCCCTGAACGCATCCGCAACGCATCCGGACCTAATCCGGACACGCTCGTGTGAAAGAGGCCTAATGGTGAGTTCACTAAAAGAGTTCAAGAGGGGCCTGGATGTATTTCTGGAGTGTAATAATATTACAAGCTATAGCTACTAGAGATGGTTTGTTGATCCAGGGAGTTATCTGATTGCCTGATTGGAGTGGGGAAGGAATTTTTATTCCCCTTAAGTGGGGAAAATTGGCTTCTACCTCACAGGTTTTTTTCTGCCTTCCTCTGGATCAACTTGCAGAATAACAGGCCGAACTGGAAGGACAAATGTCTTTTTTCAGCCTTATATACTATGTTACTATGTTTTGCAACCACAGGACTTAGGCACCTTGCAGTCATTGAATTCACCATGAACTCCTCTGTATACTAGTGTATTCTAGTGTTAAATGTGAGACCATCTATCCAACAGCTAAAGCGTGTTTGAAACTGGGCCATGCAACACTACAATGATTCCAAGCACACCAGAAAATCTACAACAGAATAGGTGAGAAAGAAAAAAAAATGAAGTATTGCAATGGCCCAGTCAAAGTCCAGATCTCAACCCTATTGACATGCTATGGTGAGAAATTAAGAGAGCTGTGCGTAATCAAATGCCCACAAACCTCAGTAAACTATAAAGAAAAGTTGGCCAGAATACCTCCAGAACAATGTGAAATGCATCTACTGCATCTATTATCTCTATTATCTGTATCTCCTTAGTTAGATTTTGCTTATTATAGCTTATTGTACTTACTAAATGCAGTAAAGACCTTTGGAGCCATTGAACATAATAAGAAAAATGACAGAATATCTACATACAATTTTGACAAACTTTATAGTAATAGAGGAAGGAAACTGATTCTCATTTCTCACCAGTAAGAAATCCTAAATGGCAGGTGTGTCGCTATGAAAGAAGTCAGGGTATGGTTCACTGGCACAATGCTAGTAAACACATTTTAAGAAAATCATTTGGCTTTTGTTGAAGCCAGAAGATAAAGGCACACATAATTGTAATTGTTTTGTACCCTATATGGCCATAGCTGTATGTTGTAAATGTACCTTTTTTAGTTCAATCCTGTCTTCTCCATATACCAAGCATATCCAACTTCCAGCCTTCAACCTGATTCCATTTCTTTTTCTTTTATGCCCAGGACTAGAAATAAGCGAGATTTTGAAAAATAAATTTGGCTGATTTGGCAGATTTTGACAAGAAATTTGTTGAAAATTACTTTGTCACAAATCGCTATCCATTGTATACAGCTGGCACAATAACAAGGAACAGTGATCGCACCGCCCCCCTTTTCCCCCATCATCTAAGCCCTCAGATGCCAAGTTCAACGTTGATTGCTTCTGTGACTCACATTTAGCTGCTCAGGGGTTAATCAGGGGTTAAAAAAGATGATACTCTCCTCATCCACTTGCTCGCGGAGTGGGCGTCTGCTCCTGTCTTGATTGAAGAAAACCGCCAAATTACCTGTGGCGAGCGTGATATGTCACCCCGTTATCATGCTGGGGTCATCATTAGGCCATCATTTTTTTCAAAAATTTGATTTGGTCGGTTCGCCGAATTTGATCCGAATTTATTTGCAGCAAATGTCATAAAAAATGTCTATTTCCTGGCTTCAGAGAGCCTTTATAGTGGTGTAGAACACTGTCTTGCAGTAACACGCATAGGGAGTCTTGCTGTGGTAGTGAAATAATACTGTGAGTCAGTCGCTCTTAGAATCACTGCACACTTCACTTATTTGTGCAGTCACGGGGCCAAAACTGACCATATAATTCAAGTATCAACTTAGCCTTACAGGTCGATGTTAGCACCAAGAAGAAGCGCGCTCCTTTTACACCGTCATTTGCAATTTTCTCACTTCTAAACACTACGGCTAATAAGTAATAAGTCCTTTGTCTTCCCACTAATACACACAAAAAAGAGCTTTAGAACATATAACTGCACCTCTGAACGGCAAATATATTTTTCTTTTGCCACTAATACACAACAAAAAGGGCTTTATAACATATAACTGCACTGCTAAACTGCAAATAGATTTTATTTTCCCACTAATACACGCCACAAAAGGCTTTAGAACATATAACTGCACCGCTGAACGGCAAATATATTTTACTTTTGCCACTAATATTCGCCACAAAAGACTTTAGAACATATAACTGCACCGCTCAACGGCAAATATATTTTACTTTTGCTACTAATATATGCCACAAAAGGCTTTAGAATATATAATTACACCGCTGAACAGAAAATATATTTTACTTTTGCCAATAATACACGCCACAAAAGGCTTTAGAACATAACTTCCCCGCTGAACGGCAAATATATTTTTCTTTTTCCACTTATACACGTCACAAAAGCCTTTAGAACATATAACTGCACCTCTGAACGGTAAATATATTTTTCTTTTGCCATTAATACACGACAAAAACGGCTTTATAACATATAACTGCACCACTGAACGGCAAATATATTTTACTTTTTCCACTTATACACGTCACAAAAGCCTTTAGAACATATAACTGCACTGCTGAACGGTAAATATATTTTTCTTTTGCCACTATTACATGCCACAAAAGGCTTTAGAACATATAATTGCCCCGCTGAATAACAAATATATTTTTATTTTGCCACTATCATCTAGCTCCTCATTTTAGCAATCCTTGAGGGTCTCTGCACTTGTACACCTCTCAATTGAAACCTTCGACATGTCACTACAACATGTTGAGTGTTTTTCTAAAGTGCAGTTACTCTTTTAGGGACCATTTTAAAATATAGGAACCGTTCAAAATAGAAAATCCACTGAAGGGCTCATGCACACAAACTTATTTTCTTTCCGTGTCTATCCGTTTTTTTTTTTGCGGATTGTATGCGGAACCATTCACTTCAATGGGTCCGCAAAAAAAAAAAAAAAAACGGAAGTTACTCCGTGTGCATTCCATTTCCGTATGTCCATGTGTCTGTATGTCCGTTCTGCAAAAAAACTGAACATGTGCTATTATTGTCTGTGGTACGGACAAGGATAGTACTTTTCTATTAGGGGCCAGCTGTTCTGTTCCGCAAAATACGGAATGAACACAGACGTCATGTGTATTTTTTGTGGATCCGTTTTTGCGGACCACAAAATACATAGGGTTGTGTGCATGTGTTCACAAGTGACTTAAAATCTAGCGGAAAAAAACTGCTGTTTTTGCTGCGTTTCTGCAGCAAAAACAAGATAAGGCTACATGCACATGAACGTATGTGTTTTGCGGTCCGTAAATTGCGTATCTGCAAAAAAAATGGATGACATATGGCATCCGATTTCTTTTTTTGGGAATAAAAAATAAGAATAGGGCATGCTCTATTTTTTTTTTACGGGGCTACGGAATGGACATACGGATGCAGATAGTACACGATGTGCTGTCAACATTGAAATGAATGGGTCCGCATCCTATCCGCAAAAAAAAACGTTCGTGGGCATGTAGCCTAAGCTGCAACAAAACGACATGAATTGCATGCAGTTTATGCTGCGGAAAAGCAAGCAGATTTCAGACTCTCCATTACAAAAGGTGAACTTCCCAATGCTGCACTGTTGCCACTTTGCTACTGAACAACTCTGAACTCTGAACAACTTTTGCTGAGCGAAAATCCGTGATGACCAATCCGCAGCTATTCAGTCACATTTGAACCCAGACTAAGTCACAAGTAGATAGCAATGCTGAATGCTTTGCATTTGTCTTTACTAAAATGTGCTATCTGTTTCCCTGAGATCCAATAAGTAGAGAGCCCAATCTGTTGAAGTACATCCATCTGTTCTAGCTTTCCTTTACTGCTCTCGGGTCTAAATTTAAATGTTACTAATAAATGCTGTCTCCAGGCTGTTTTGTATGCATCTTTTTTGTATTAATGATGGTCTTATAAAGTGCTCAATATACAATAGAGATAAAAATGCGCATTTACCAACAGGAATAATTCATATAAACAGCAAACAAAACATAGCACTGCGGTGATTGCACAAGTTAACCCCTTCCCCCTGTCTGCATTATGCACTTTAGTGACCAAGTAATTTGTTTCCTTTTTTTGATTGTCCCATTCCAAGAGCTATAACTTTTTTATTTTTTCTGCCGCTGTAGCCGCATGAAGCCTTGTTTTGTGTGTGTCAAGTTGTATTTTTAGATTGGCCACAATTTTATGGTACACACAACTCAATGATTCATTTTCATTAGCTCCTTCTGGGGAGCAATGGAAAAATACAGCAATACCACCATTACATTTTTGCATTGTTAATCTTGTGATATTCGCTTTACAAAATACATATTTTTTTTTTTACGTTTTCTAATTTTGGACAATACAAATCTTTATTTTATTTTTTTTGAAAAAAGAAAATGTTTTTGCAACGTTGCATGCCAAAAGCCATAACTTTTTTATTTTTCTTTCAGTGGAGCTGAATACACAATAGTTATCCCTCGTCCTCATACTGTGAAGGAGATCGCTGCATGTAAATTCTGCAGTCTCCATCACTAAACGAGCTGAACTGCTCATCCGCCTAAACGCACCTTTTATTTTATTTATTGCACATACAAGTAGACAGAGATAGATAGACAAATGGACTGATAGATAGATAGATAGATAGATAGATAGAGAGTATATTGTTTGAATTCTTTGGTACTGTTGTTTTAACCATTTTATTCAACATATCTGTGCAAATTCGTTTGCAATAGTCACTGTCCCATAGAACCGGGAGGATTTACAGATCAGTGAAGCAAAGGTCCTTTCATATCACATTACATTCACACCACTAGATGGCAGAAAAGAGCGAATTGAACATCTTCAGATACAGTGCATCCCAGTATTACTGTTTGAATGAATGCACTATATAACATATAGATGTGTGGATTCTTCCATAGCAGGCTTAATTAGAGATGTAGCAGTGGTGAGTTTGTTACTTAACAATTACAAGTAGCCAGAGGAGATAAGGTAGCAGGTTAATTGCAGTCCTAGTGTAAGTTAAACCACACTTATTTTATTTACTGCATAATGTGTTGTGCCAAATGAACAACTTTGTTTTGCTCTATTTAACAAACTCACTTAAAGAGGACCTTTCATGGGTCCAGATCATTGTGAAATAAGAAGCAGGTTCACAACGGAGAGCGCCACAGCCAAGGACAGGGTGAGCTTTTTTCTCTCGCTGACTAGGACGTTCATCTCTGTGATTGGACCGGCTCCGTACAGTATTAAAACGAAGTTTTATGTGAATCGACTTCGGATGTTTCATCGGAAGTCGATTCGCTCATCCCTATGCGTGATCCGTCTGCACTGCAAAAAAATAGAACAAGTTCTATTTTTTGGGGGTGCAAAGGCAAGGAGAGGAACCCCATGGAAGCATGATGGAGTGCCCCCATTCGACATTACGCCTTCCGGATTGTGGCCGTGTGCATGAGGCCTTAGTGTAATGGCGCTTTTCACATGTGGTAGAAGTAAAATGCAGATTTGAAGACACTCTGCAGATTCTTAATTCTCTAGAACAGGCATGCTCAACCTGCGGTCCTCCAGCTGTTGCAAAACTACAACTCCCAGCATGCTCGAACAGCCTAAAGCTATCAGCCTACAGCAGGGCATTGTGGGAGGTGTAGTTTAACAACAGCTGGAGGGCCGCAGGTTGAGCATGCCTGCTCTAGAATATCCTTGAAATTACAGAAATGTTCTGTAGGTTCTGTTGTATACAATGCCATGGCTGGCTTGTAAAAACTAAAGGTGTGTTGTCCTCATCAATGTCTGATTGGATTGGGTCCAACGTCTTACTTCTCCACCATTCAGCTGTGTGAGAGTAGCTCTGGCATCAGAAGTATTTGCTGGGACTACACAGCTCTCTCCATTGCTTACTGCAGCACTGCCATCTTTCACTTCAAGTGGAGCGGCACTGCAGTAACCTGTAGTGATGAACAAAGTTTTGAAAAATTTGATTCAGCAATTTCGCTGCACTTTGTTAAGATATTTGATTTGCTACTAATCGAATGGGGGCACTGTGGATGTCACTGTTATGGGAGCACCCCACAATTGTATCAATGAAAAGTACAGATTTCCCCACAAAAAATAAGCCCTCACACAGCTCCATAAACATAACTACATAAAAGTTATAGAGATCAGAATATGGCAACAAAAAGCAAAAAATATATATTTTTTAATGTTTTTTTTTTACAGTATTTAAACGCCAAAAAACCTACCATACATGTGTGCTATCGGCTTAGTTGTACTGACCTGGAGAATTAAAGTAACAGGTCAGTTTTACCATATAGGGAATGCTGTAAAAATAAAACCTATAAAACCGTTGCAGAATTACTTATTTTTTTCCAGCTCTCCACTACATCATATGCAATATTAAATGATGGAATTAGAAAGTGGAACCCACAAAAAAAAAAGCACTCATACAGCTATGTGAACAGAAAAATAAAAAAAAGTCCCCGAAAATGCAGGGAGTGAAAAACGAATTGGATTTTGGTATAAATTTTCACTTGAGGCATGGAAATTTCTGTCTGCACTAGTGGGGCTTATCCTGTCACATCCTACATGCAGCGCAATCTGCAGGCAGCATGTTATAGAGCAGGAGGAGCTGAGCAGATTAATATATAGTTTTATGAGAAATGACTATGTAATTTATTCATTAGTTTACTAGTTATATGGGTGGTCTTATCAGTGATTGATACATATCATTGTATGCACAGTAATACCGGACCGTCCCCATAATTGCTGCTCATAGAAAGAGCAGAGATTTACATGAATAAATCACAAGGTTTACTGAATATTTTCTCAAAACAGTATGGAAAGAATTTACCATATAATTCCCTCCATGCCTGTTTTCTGATGTAAAAAGTTGTGAACCTTCCGTTTGTGACATTTTTAATTTTTGCTAAATTTAGGAGCAAGTGACATTTCTGCGCCGCCCTCGCCACTTCCCTGAGAAGGGGGCATGACAAGGGTGGGGTTGGACTGAGCATGTGTATCTTCTATTAAACCAATTTTCTGGTGTAAAATAAGACTGCAATCCACACCAGCTCTGAGCTGGTATAGATTTCATTTTAGGTGCACAGACTGCCAGAGGATGCACCCAATTTATGACAAGATGTGAACCTCGTCATAAATTAGGTGCATCCTCTGGCAGCACAGAGAATATTACAGAATAGTATCGTATCAGTGTAAATTGCTGTTCTATGATAAATTCTCCCCTGTATCTATTTGCTCAGCTCCTCCTGCTCTATAACATGCTGCCTTCAGACTGCACTGCATTTTCATGGTGACGTGTTTCATACACAATCTAACACGGTCAGTGTCCACGTCCGATTCACATTCATTTCTATGTGGATCCATAAGAAAATGCTGACAGCACATGGATGTGATCCGTTTGATGCTGTATCTGCAATGAGCCCACTACATACGCCTGTACGATTAAATATCCCTCTGTTAGAGTATGTAGTCAAGACACCAGCTGCAGTTAAGCAGCGGGAGCACTAGGCTCCCTTTAGATGATGGAATGTACCCAAATGTAGGAAGGCCAGAGGGGTGTTAAATAGGCCACAATATCCCTGAAGATGTTGTGTAGCACGTGTTACGGTGCTCCTACCTTTGGATATGGTTGGACTCCCAGACAGGGTGGTCTGAAGCAGTGCAAATGGGGCTTGGCAACTTGGGTGATGAAAGAATAAAGTTGAGTCCAGACTTGGTTAAACGTTGAACAGTTGCTTTATTTGTAATAAACGGTAATCCATACAGCTTCCAGACTTGTCTTGGTTACCAATAGGTTTCAGCAGGCAAATGGCAGGCAAATACTTTCTCTGTACACAGACTCCTATCTACTGTATCCTCTCTGTAGCTCTCTTAGCTCAGCTATGTTTGTCGTCAGTTTCTTACTGTAGATAATCCTAGAAAACTCTGTCCTGGCTGTGAGTACTTCAAGCTCTAGCTTTAGCTTGGATTTCAGGCAATGAAAGCCAAGGAGGGGACATGCAACCAATATGCACAACCTCCAGTGATAAGGTTGGCTAGGACAGAACCTGTCCAGAGCGAACTAGGCCTGCAGCACATATGCACATTATTCAGTGATGATATACCAGACATTAGATGACACAGTCTTAGCACATAGAAAGTGGTAGCAAGGTGCAAAAGAGGTGTAATGGCACTCCGGGTCATTACACATCTGTGCGGTTGTTATGCAAATTATAGAACATGTCCTATTCTTGTCTGTTTTGAGGACAAGAACAGGCAGTTCTATTTGGAAAATGTGGCATGCACATGGCTAGTATCTGTATTTTGTGGGTCCGCGGTTTCTGGGCCACAAAATACATATGGTCATGTGCATGAGGCCTTATTCATATATTTGTAGGAGTGGTACAGGTGGTACAGAGTTATTATTTCATGGGGAGTGCAAGTATTTACCAAAATGGGCATGTCAAGAGAACTGATGGGTTCTCTGCTGGATCGTCATATGGCCTTGACGCTTATAGGATGTGAAGCTTGTTCCTAAATTGTTAGGTTTTGGCACCACATACACAACAGGAAAGGAAAAACTACATAATGGACAATTCAATTGCACACTGTGACACTACCCTAAGGAGCTTCAAATTTGATGGTGTCAGGTTTGCTGAGCAGCAGCCATACATAAACGACCCCCTTTATATAACTAAACAAGTGGTTTTAAGACATTTCTGCCAGTTTTCATCAACTGGTAGTTACAATTTTCATTTCAAAGGACCTATTTTCCCAAGTGCTTTTGCATGCTGGAGCCAGCTTCCTTCACATGTTCATTGATATGCAATAGCTATTATCAGGAGCAGTATAATTTAAGAGGCTTACAATGAACTGTGCTTTTTCAGCTACCACACATTTTTATTCTTTTTCACAATTTGGCACACATTCTGCTTGCTGCGCATTCATTAACAGAGTCAAATATAATTACAAAATGGATCCTTTTTTGGCTAGCTCTCGGAAACATGCTGACAGTATTGATTATGTCTTCCTATTGCTCTGTAACAGCATCTTTTTCTTATGTGTTAATTCCTTTTCCATAATATGTTAATTGCTAAAAACCATGAATCTTTATGATACTATGAATATTCATAATTACATTGATGTGTGTTTTGTTTTTACAGTGTCTGTTGCAATTAGTTCAGTCTAAAATGTGTGATCATTAGAAATTACAATATTAAGTTCTCATGCACACAAACGTGTTTTGCGGCCCTGTTTGATCCACAAGTAACGAGTAACGAGCGTGGATTACTTAATTCCGATGGGTCCGCAAAAAATGTGGACAGCACACGGATGTCATGCATGTACTGTCTGCATTTTCACGCCCATTCTGCAAATGAGAAACATGTACTATTCTTGTCTGCCTTATGGACAAAAATAGTCAGTTCTATTAGGAAAATGTGGCATGTACACAGCTGGTATCCATCCATTTTTGCGGATCTCAAAATACATATGGTCGTATGCATGATTATAAAGATGATCTTGAAAGATAATTTTCTATGAAATGTAAAGATATATAATACATGTTTCAAAAGACGCAGATATGAAATGTACATGGTACTACTGAAAATCCATTCTAGAGGCACAGTAAGATTATATCATTATTATTTTGGAGCCTTGCTGTTCACTAGTTGTAATTTGTGCTATTAGTCTCAGCCTTTTTAGCTCTATTTATATGTGTCTGATTGACTTGGTTGTGCAGGATTAAAGAAAAACACAGTACAGTAACTGCTGTCTTCCAAAAGTAGTGCCACACATGATTAGTACCAGTTATTTGTGGTAGATCAGAGTCCAATGAAGTCGGACTGCAACACCAAACACAATGTGTGGACAGGACAGTCTATGGGCAGCTCTTAAAAGGGGAACGAAAGCCAAAATCCAAACACAAAAAATGAACAAAACATAACATAATCTCCTTATATGTCTGCTATTTTCTGTTTTCATCAGATATAATTGCAGACCATTACAATTTCTTAGACTGCAGCTATGTCTTCTACCCCCTTCCTCTCCGCCTCTTATGCTAGTGCATGTGAGCCAGGAAGTATAGGGGGAAGGGGGACTGGGTTTAGTCTGGATAACTTTTTCTCTACACAGTGAGTGTGGTTATTTTGTTGGAAGGAGTCTCCTAGTTACTAATAGTACAAATAGATTTGGTTACCACCATGTAGAGCTGTAGAAGACTACAGAATACTAAATCTAACAAGATAAGTCCTGTTCCCCATTCCTAAATAGTGTCATAGCAAGGCAGATTTGCCTTTCAGGATCCTAGAAAAACTGGGTTACCACCATGTAGAGCTGCAATAGACTATATAATACTAAATCTACCAAGATAAATAACACTCCTGATTCCTTAATAGTAGCAAAGCATGGTAAATTTACTTTTCAGGGTCCTGGAAAAGCTGGGTTACCATCACTGCAGAATATTCTTGGTAAATAATAATTTACCAAGAAAAATCCCTCTTCTCACTACTAAATAGTGTCATAGCTAGGTAGATTTCCCATTTAGTATACTGTGAAAGCCGGGTTACAACCATGTGGAGCTGTAATAGAGGCTGCAGAAAACTAAATCCATCAAGATAACACGCCCCTCCCCCCTCATTCATAAATAGTGCCATAGCTTGACAGATTTGCTTTTCAGGATCGTGGGAAAGCTGAGTTACCACCATGTGGAACTATGATAGAGTACCAAGATAAATCCGTGCCACTCTTATATATGCAAATATGACCCAGACAATGTTTTTTAGCGACAGTCAGTGAGGGAAAATGCCTGTTCGGATCGGAACCTTCCCCATCTATCAGAAATCTACCAGATCTTCCTCTCTAGTGATAGTTGTCATTTCTCAAGTCTATAAGGCTGTGTACACATTTTTGTCCTATGTTTAACGGATACTCATGACATATTTGTTAGGTCAGGCTTGTTCTCCCAGCGGTTCTGTTACCAAAGATGGGGGAAGACACAGGTCCTGATAGGGCCTGCAGTTGTGGAGAGACAGGCCTAGTCATAAATAACCTGCTTCCTCTGGCTATCGGTGAGCGATAATGAAATCTATGGCAGCTTGGAACTGCTGTAGATTCTTGTCATTATTTACTCCAGTTTCTGGAGTAAATAATGACGAGTTAGCTGAGGCTGATGCCTCCACCCTTGCTCCGACACGTCCACTTTTCAAATGCATTGAATAAATCATAAATGCACCAACTTTTCTACCCCAAAATGAGACGTAAGTGGAATGATAAATTTCCCCCAACGTGCTCTGTCTTCAAGTACTCTCCTTAACTGGGGCAGACCCAGTGGCATAGCTATAAATGATTGGGCACCACAGCAAATTTTTGAATGGGGCCCCCCTCCCCCAGTAATTTTTGCGCAAACCCCTTCCTTTCATGCCCCCATGCCTGTTGCTACTAAAGATCGCTCTCTCAGACCAGGCCCAGCAGCTGTTCCATTCGCTCTCTACACTGTCTATACTGCCACTGTATATAATTTCATTGTATAATACTGTTAAGGGCCCTGACAAAGTCCTTTAGTCCTCCTTCTGGATGGGCCCTTTCTAGGTCACGGCCCCTGTAGCTATTTCCCTAGGCAGACCCATCAGTCAGTATGTGTACTGTTCCACCATGTTTATTAAATGCTGCCTCCTGCTAAGATGTTCCAGATCGGCTGGTGGTGCAGGTTGTTGTGGCGTGATGACAAAGCTTTTCCACATTTTGACCATGATAACCCTGCCTTCTGAGGTGTTCGTGGTGACCCAGCTGCATTGGCAAATTCTTCCTCCTCCTCCTCTGCTTTCACCTTGTGTAGCCACTGAGTCCATGGTGTCAGGTGTGAATGCCATCAGCAGCGTATCTACTAGCAGGCTCATCTTCCTATCACACTCCAGTGAGGGAATTAAGGACGGCATGTTGTCTTTGTAACGGGGATGCAGCAGGGTGGCCACCCAGTAATCAGCACAAGTTAGAATGTGGCAGTAACTGGGAGGTTGTTGCGCAGGCACTGCAGCATGTAGTTGCTCATGTCTGCCAGGCTGCCCAGAGGCAAGGACAAGCTACCCTCTTTGAGGGAGGTATATCGTCTGTGTCCTCTGTATCCCCCAGTGTTCCTCTTCCTCCTCTTCCTCATCCTCCAGAACTGTGCCCTGGCTGGACAATTGTGTTCCAGGCTAGGGCCTATGTTGGTGCAGATACCCACCCTCCGAGCCACTTGTATTTGGTTGGCCTTAAGTTAAGGATAAGGCATGTATATAGTTTTGATCCTTCTAGGTCAGGGACCCAAAACAGTAGCTTCCCATGCTTCCCTGTAGCTACGCCCCTGGGAAAACCAATCAGTCAGTACGTGTACTCTTACACCATGTTGCTGAAATACTGCCTCCTGCTAAGACGTTCCAGATCTGCTGGTGGTGCAGGTTGTTGTGGCGTGATGACAAAGCTTTCTCACATTTCGCCAATGCTAACCCAGCCTTCGGAGGTGCTGATGGTGACCCAGCTGCCCGTGAGCTGGCTTGGGTGCCACCCTGCTGAGAACACAGTTCCTCCTACTCCTCCTCATGAGACCGCGGCCGGGGTACTACTAAGGAGATCTTCCATTCGCTGGTGAAGGGCTATTTCCTCAAACCACTCGGCCAGAGAGGGAGGGATAGAAGACTTCCAATGGCGGGGAATGACCGTTTTGGCTGCCTGAAGCATATACTTCAGAAGGGAAGCCTTGTAGGCCGGGATAGTCAGGTCAAAAGCGAAAAGTAAGAGGGACTCAGGGGAATTGGGTATCGGGATCCCTGTCACTTTGCGTATAATGGTATGTACTGAATTCCAGAAAGGGCGCAAAACAGAGCATTGCCACCATACATGAACCAAAGTGCCCTTCTCCGTGAGACACCTCCAACAGTGGTCCGGCACCGACGGAAACCACCTATGCAGAAGGACAGGTACTCTGTACCATCTGGAGAGGACTTTGTAATTGGTTTCCTGCGCCTTTGTGGAAATCAGTGCTTTATGTGTCAGAACGAAAGCCCTCCGCCATTGAGAGGAGGTGAGCTGAACCCCCAAATCCCTTTCCCATGCCGAGCAAAATGGGGGAAGGTGGGAGGAAGGTTGCTGAGTGAGTAGGGTATAAATGCTAGAAATGTCCCTGAACACAGAAGAAGGGGCTACACACATTTGTTCGAACACAGTGAGGACCCTAGAAAAGTTATGGGTGGCGCGCTGAGTAGCGAAGAAGTGCTGAAGCTGGAGATACTGGAAGCGGTGCCTGGGAAGAATGGCAGAAGGTTCGACTATCTGGTCAAGGGGCTTCAAAGAGGACCCGCGTAGGACATGGTGGAAACGAAGAGGACGCAGACCCGTACTCGATAAAAAGGCATGTGAGGAGTGACCTGGAGGGAAGGCTGGGTTATCAGTGATAGGGGTCATGGGACCATTAGGGTCAATGAGGGAGTGAGGACCACAAGCGGATTTAATTGTCGCGACGGTGTGATTAACCGTGAATGAAAGGGAAGGGGCTGAGGTACTGGGTAAGCTAACCAGCCAAGGGAGTACTAAGGGGATATGGAAGAAGAAGCTCTCGCCATAAGGACCCACGATTTACTGGAGTCCACTCTCAGCAGGTCCAGGAGCCTGGCATACGCTGTGGAAAGGTAATATAGTTTACAATCCGGCAGACCTACCCCTCCCGCTTCCTTTGATCGGGTCAGCAGTTCATACTTTATCCGTGGTCTACCCGGGGCCCAGACAAATCGTGTAAAACAACGTCTCAATTGTGTCCAATAAGCCGCTGGTAGTCGGATAGGGATGGTCTGCAGGAGGTACAATAATTTTGGAAGTAGATTCATCTTGAGGATACTTATCCTACCAAACCAAGAGAAGTCACGACGGTGCCAGGTGTCGAGATCCAACTGGAATCGCCTGAGGAGCGGAGCAAAGTTCAACTGGAAAAGCTGAGAGAGATCCGCTGGGACCTTAATGCCTAAATATTTTATACCCGATGATGGCCAGGTAAACGGGAAAGAAGCCTGAAGAGAGCTGGACGTCTCTTGGGAAAGCGAGACATTCAGGGCTACAGACTTTGACATGTTAATCTTAAAGTTCGTCCATCTACTGAAACGGGTTAATTCTTGGAGTAAGGACGGTAGCGCTATCCGCGGGTTGGAGATGTATAACAAAAGGTCATCCGCAAAGCAGCGCACTTATGTTCTACGCCCCAATCTTAACTCCGGCAATGTCCGGGTTCTCACGGATGGAAGCGAGGAGGCGTTCCATCACAATAACATATAGAAGGGGGACAATGGGCAGCCTTGACGTGTGCCATTGCGGATAAGGAGGGGCTGGGAAAGAACACCATTAAGTTTGACGCGGGCAGAGGGTTGCTGATACAAGCTAAACACTCTTCCCATGAACCCCTCGCCTATCCCCAAGTTCACCAGAGAAGATCGAAGTGCCTGCCAGGAAACCCGGTCGAAAGCTTTTTCCGCGTCAAGGGATAATATCATGAGGGGGTATTAGCTTTCTTGGCATAGTGAATTATATCTAAAGTCCTCAGAGTGTTATCACGGGCTTCCCTACCTGGTATGAAGCCTACCTGGTCCGGGTGAATTAAACGAGGTAGAAACGCGTTCAGGCGATTAGCGAGGAGTTTGGCAAATAATTTGAGGTCGACATTTAACAGGGAAATAGGTCGGTAGCTGGAGCAAAGATGGGGATCCTTGTCAGGTTTGGGGATAACTGTGATATGGGCCATGGTCGTCTGCGTCGGGAAGGGACATCCAGGGGACACAGCATTAAAGACCTGCAACAGAAAAGGGAGAGAGATGCCGACAGGAACTTATAGAAATTAGCTGTGAGGCCGTCAGGGCCTGGGCTCTTGCCGGTTGGCAATGACTTAATTGCTTCCAGTAGCTCAGCTTCGGCAAAGGGGTCTCTAGACTCGCCGCCTGTTCAGTAGACAGCGTCGGACCGTGGGAGGGCGCCCGGGGTCAAGACAGGCGCCCTGTCCAAGGGGTCAGGGAGATTATACAATTGGGAATAAAATGACTGAAAAGCGGATGCTATTTCTTCAGAGGTGTGAACCATACGACCCGCCTGGTTTTTAATTGCAGGGACATGGGAGGTCGCGAAGTGGCCCCTGAGAGCCCTCGCAAGCAGGCGTCCACATTTGTTACCATACTCATAGAACTTACTACGACAAGTTTGGACCATCCGCTTATAGGACGCCTCCAGAAGGCGTCGGGCATCCATGCGTGCGTTCTGGAGGTCCCCAAGGATGGTTTGGGAGAGGGCTCGCTTATGAAGGAGCTCTAAAGAGGCAACCTTCTGCAGAGCATTCCGTAGAGATAAAGCTTTCTCTTTTTAAGACGGGCGCCGTGCTTGATGAGTGTCCCACGGAGAACACACTTCAAGGCCTCCCATTGCATGGGAAGAGAGGTCTGGTCGGAGGAATGATCAGACAAAAATTCGACACCGTGGTGCGCAGATCAGCAGCACATACAGTGTCGAGTAGGAGGCATTCATTCAAACGCCAAGTCCATTCAGTCCTAACTAAGGATGGAAGCACCAACGAACAGAAAACTGGGGCATGATCAGACCATAAAATGTTGCCTATGGACGTAGCAACCGTCCAGGAGAGGGCTGATTGCTGAACTAGGACATAGTCAATCCTGCTGTAGGAGGAATGGGGGGCGGAAAAGAAGGTGTAATCCCTGTCCGCCGGATGGTGAATGCGCCATGGGTCGCACAATTGCAGGCGAAGCATCGCTCTCTTGAACCGCTTGATCGCAACATAAGAGAGGGAAGCCCTACCAGAAGAGTTGTCTAGCGTGGGATCAAGAGTCAAATTAAAATCCCCACAGAGTACGAGGGTTCCGCGTATCAAAGGTTCGGCCATATCGAGTACCTCCACGAGGAAGGGGACCTGATGACTGTTAGGGGCATACACATTAAGGAAAGTGAATTCCCTACCACCAATGAGGAGCGTCAGAAGTAGATATCTCGCTGCAGGGTCAATTACACAGCTCAGCACCTGATGGGTTAAGGACCTATGGATTGCTATGGCAACTCCTTTAGATTTACCCAGTGGGTTATTAGCGAGGTGCCAAGACGTGTAATGCCTGTTGCGAAGAGCGGGGCCTTACCTTCCTTAAAGTGAGTCTCCTGGATACACACAATTTGCGCCTTGTGACGATGGAAGTGGTAAAGGACTTGGGATCTCTTCTCAGGCGTGTTGAGGCCCTTGGCATTAAATGAAGCAATCTTGAGGGACGCCATGTCTAAAATAAGGGAGAGAAACACAAGGTACAGAGGAGAAGGGGACAAACACGGAAAAAGGAAAGGGGAGAAGAGAAAGGAGAACTGAGAATGTAAACAGAAAAAGAAAGTGAGAGACTACTCAGACCAGATAGGTCTACAGAGACTGTCGCTGGCGGAGAAAACAACCCCCAGCGGGTGTCCCAAACTATGCGGGAAGTGTGACAACCAAGAAGAAGCGAGCCTACTACAGGCCCTGGCTAACAGACGTAGAAACATAGAAACAATGAAAGCCATTCCAGCCACTAAGGGGGCAGTAGATACCGGCAGAAGCATGCTTCCACCGGGTCAGCAGAACATCAGTCCCAGGGATTTGAAATCACAGCATCTTAGGAGTTGAGAGCACGAGTCGAGGAGCGGCGTCTTCTCCGTCTCGAGGGAGTCGATGAGGCTGCTACCGGTGATCTGGAGGAAGGCGACAGGTGCGGACGGATCGGGTCTCGTCGGGTTGGCGTGGGCTGCAGCAATGAGGGCCAGGGACCCAATTGGACCTGTGGAAGGTCTAGAAGATGGAGAAACTCAGGAAGGTCCGTAGGTGAGTGAAGCGTCGCTGCTTGACCTCTGGGACCCGCATACAAGGCAAATGGGTATCCCCATCGATATGGAATGCCTCGTTCCCGGAGAAGGGTTAGAAGTGGACGTAGGGCAGCTCTCTGAGCCAGAGTATGACGGGAAAGGTCCTGCAACAGTTGAATGGGAGCACCATCAAATGATAAAGGCGAGGAGTGTCTGGCTCTGGACAGGATCTGATCCTTAATGACGTAAAAATGGATCCTACAGATAACGTCTCTTGGAGCAGAGCCTTCCGGGCCAGGGGTCTGAGGGCCCTATGCGCCCTGTCAATCTCAATATGCGAGCCCGGCGGTCGACCCAGGAGTCTGTTAAATAATCCCGTAAGGACATGAAGCAGGTCACTTGCTTTTACAGATTCTGGGAGCCCGCGCACTCTAATGTTGTTGCGCCGGTTACGATTTTCTATGTCGTCCAGATGCTGATGTAGGGAGTTCAACTGAAGCTCATGAGACTGGATCGTGTCTTGGAGGGTGGACACTGTGGACACCAGGGACGCATGATCTTGAGCAACAGAGTCAATTTTAGAATCTAGCACCGCCATTTCAGATCGGACCTGTGAGAATTCACGTCTGCATTCCTGCAATATGTCAGCGGCAAAATTGGACAGGTCTGCTTTGGTAGGGAGGGAACAAATAAGAGTGCGCAAGTCCGCAATTGTTGGCGGTCGGACATCAGCGGCCAAGGTAAGCTGGTCCTCAGCACTGAGAGGGGCATGCAGGGACGGTGGTCTTCGAGGGGACGTCTCCTGAAGAAGGTGGCGGGATCCATCCCATGAAGATCCAGTGGACCAGTGCGGGGAGGCTGCTAGTAAAGGCCCAGGAGAGCATGAGGGGAGCCTGAAGGGGTCCTGAGTGGTGCATGGTCCCCTGTCATGGCAGGCATCGTGACACAGGGGTTCTTTAGGAGCTAAAGAGGCCGGAGGGGTCCCCCTAGGGCTGGAGGGAGCCCCTTTATCAGAGGGGAGACATGAGGGCCAAAAAGGAGAGGCCTGGGGTCTCAAAAGGCCACCTTGCAGGTCTGGCACAGCAATTGAGGGATCCCCTGCAGATATGCCCGGTGGGGACACCCCATGACTGACCTGCTGTGGCGATGGAGGCATGTCCTGGACACTGGCCGATTCAGGCCAGGCGGCGTGGCTCTCTTGGAAGGCCGCGGGCGAGGTGCATGGCGGGACGCACACTGGAGAGGTCCGGCAGCCTGCGGCAGGTGCCGCCGAGGCAGAGGCAGAGCGAGGGGGCACCGAGGCAGAGCGGTGCCTCTGTGGATGCGCCCCAGGACTCTCAGGGGGAGCCGGGAGCCGAGCTGCTGAGGGCGCGACCTGGGCGCCGGCGCCATCTTGGGATCCGGACTGCAGGCCGATCAGGCCAGAGGTAACAGGCGGGTGCTGCCGGGCGAAAAGTAAAGGAAGATCCCCCTGGGAGGCAGTAAGGGGAGCCGATGGTCGGGCTCTACCCTTCTTGAGCGTTTTCCCCATAGCAGGTGGCCGGATGGCGGTGGATAGAGCCAGGGCTGCAGAGGAGCTCACAGAGAGCACGTCCTCACTCCATTAAGGCTGGCCACGCCCCCCCCACACAAGTTTTAAAACAACCTGCTGTCGTTTCCCCCTGGCTGTGCTGCTGTGGGTGGTGAAGGTCTTACGCTGAGCGGATGAGTAGGTGGTAGAGGAGGAGGAAGCCGAGTAGGAGGAGGAGGTAACAGGATACAAAGAGAAATGCCCAGCAATCCTGGGGGGCGGAAGGCACATTCGCAAAAATGCTATCCGCCTCTGGGTCAGCCGCTACATTTACACACTGTGTTGTTGGTATGTGGACGTTGCCACAGATAGCGTTGCGCAGTGCACACTTGATTTTGTCTGCCACTTGGTTGTGCAGGGAAGGGATGGCTCGCCTGCAAAACTAGCGGCGGCTGGGATACACGTACTGTGGGACAGCCATAAGGTTTTTAAAACTGTCCACCAGACAGAATGACAGCATTTCAAAAGACCAGGAAGTTTGAAATAACGCATTCAGAGCCATGGGTAGGGGGGTACTTCCTCTTTCTATTTTTTTTTTTTCTCCGGTGTTTGGGAGATGGACAGCGGATAGCTGAACACTTCCATGGGATTTAGTGGAGATGCTTGGTGACAATGACAGATGTGGTGGTGTTGCTGCCACATCCTCTGTTTGCTGGGTGACAGGTGCCACTGTCACTCACTTGGGCTCAAGTTTAGAATGTTTATTTATTATTTTTCTGTATTTTACTTAGTCATTTCCCTATCCACATATGTTTGCAGGGTATTTACCTACATTTTGCTACCTTTTGCAGCCCTCTAGCCATTTCCAGGGCTTGTTGGGCCGAACTTCTCGAACCCAAACATCCAGGTGTTCGCTCAACTCTAGTGCTGGACACACAAAACACACAAAACAGACAACACAAAAGCAGAGTAGTACGGAACACTGTGAACAAATAGCAATACAGGAACCAGGAATAAGAAAACCTGCTAGATCCAACAAAGACTATAACTGGAAATGGTATATGGCCAGGAATGGATTTAAATAGATTGCCGAGTCCCTGAATTAGAACCTGATGGGTCCATTGACTCAGCGCTCCATTAGTCAAAAACTCTAGTACACAGTAATAGAGCAGCTGAGCTAATCAGCCCACTGCTAATCTCCTCCAGCACACATCCACTGCATGGAGAAAAATCGTATTGTATCCTGTTACTAAGGATGCAGTTACATTACCAGGGGGTATGGCTCAGCAGAACGGCTGTGCCGAGGCTAAGGATCGCGGCGCTAAAGCCCGGAAAGGTAAGTTTACTACAGCAGATATGGAAAAAAACATAGCATTCATAGGGCCTGAATTAAGTCACATCCTAACAAGGTCAATTGTGTCCTTTCTTCAACATTAACTTCATTTAAATGATCTCTATACATGTGGCTAGTAGGTCATAGTTGAAAGAAGGTTAATTGCTGAAAGCACTAAATAAACCATGAATACACAATTGTTTAGTAGATTTAGAGAAGGGAAAACCTGTGTCAATTAAAAACACAGAAAAATACCTATTGGGATACTTATTTGGAGGGATATTATTTGGACAATATCAGTGAATTATATACATTTAGGGCTCAAGCACATGACCCTGTCAATTTTGCTGTCTGCAAAAAAACGGATGTGCAAAAAATACGGATGATGTCCTTGTGCTTTCCCTGTTTTGCAGAACAGCTGGCCCCTAATAGAACTTGTCCGTAATGAGGACAATAATGGGACATGTTCTATTTTTTGCAGAACAAACATACGGACATACGGAAACGGAATGCACATGGAGTACCTTCCGTTTTTTTTTCAGACCCATTGAGATGAATCATTCCGCATATGGTCCGCAAAAAACCCCGGAAGGGACACGGAAAAAAAATATGTTCGTGTGCATGAGCCCTTACGTGGAGGTTTATCAAAACTTGCTAAGGAAAGTGACTTAGTTGCCCAAAGTTACTTTCCTTAGCAACAGTTTTGATAAATCTCCCTGTTAATATTTAATGGTTGAACAATTTATTTAGTCAGATCTTCTGAGAATTGCAACTTTGTTGTGCATTAAATGAAGCCATATGATACTGAAATCTGTGTTTTTCTGTGACCACATCTTTCGGTCTTTTCCTGTATTGCTCAACCAGTTTCTTCTTGAGTATTATAAAACCATTTTAATTAAAAATCAGGACCAGGGACAATGACACCTTGTATAAACATTGCATTCTGGAGAATAATTTCCTTTGTGTTATCCCTTTCATCTCTCTTTTGTGTTCTTTTTACTTGACTGATGAATGTGCCACCACAGAATAATTGCAGGAGCTATGTGGTGTTCACATCTTTATTTCAGGCCAATGTTTTAACATTACCTAGGAAATCTTTATACTGTATGTAAGAAAGTTCTGTCTTATGTGCATTGAGATCTCTAGTAAAGAAATGGTAACCATCAAGATCTGGAGTTCATACCATCAATTTATTGTTTGAAATTATTGAAATGGATGTTGGTATAAACCATTTTTATTTGTGTATATTACTCAATATTAATCTGAGACATTGTACTACCCTGTAACGTTAGCCCCCAACCTGAAATACTGATCTTAACATTGAATGCTTTAATGCTTAAGGTTTCTTGCATGTGGCAAAATCTGTTTAGTGGCATGTGGAATCCCTGTTTTTTTATTAGGAGACCATTGGCATTCTGTGATCCACTATATAATGTCTCTGGATAGCATCATATTGAATCAATACCTAATAGGTACAGTATACATAGAGTATCCAATAGACTATGCTACATTTTTTTCTCACATCTCACTTCACATTTCTTCCTTGAGAAAAAAAAATCATGTAGGCCTCCATATGTTTGGTAATGTTTGATCAATAGATGTGGTTATAAGGGAGAGTTCACATCACTGTTTCATTTCGTTCTGGTCTATCAGGAGAACAGAAAAAACAAGAAAAAAAAAACAGGATTCTGCAAAAAAAACAACAAAAAAACAGATAGTTTAAAAAAGGTATCCATTAAAAAAACGGATCCTGTAAAAAAACGGATCTTGTGCATCAGTTATGCACATTTGGTAAGAATTTTAGTCATTTCCAGTTGAGATCTGTTTTTTTTTTTTTTTTTTTTTTTTTAGAGGGGACTCAGACAGAAATGGCTAAAACAGATGTCAAATGTGCATAACTGATGCACAGGATGTTTTTTTTTTTTTTTTTTTCTACAGGATCCTGTTTTTTTCTGTTTGAGACAGATCAGAAGAACAGAAAATGAAACGGTAATGGGAACTCTCCCTTAGCCCCTTCCACATGGGCCTGTTTTCCGCGCGGGTGCAGTGCGTCACGCACTGCATCCGCACTGAATCCGAACACATTCACTTCAATGGGGCTGTGCAGATGAGCAGTAATTTTCACGCATCACTTGTGCGTTGCGTGAAAATCGCAGCATGTTCTATATTCTGCTTTTTTCACGCAACGCAGGCCCCATAGAAATGAATGGGCTGCGTGAAAATTGCATAGCATCCGCAAGCAAGTGTGAATGCAATGTGATTTTCACACATGGTTGCTAAGGAGATGATGTAAGTAAATTGATTAAAGTCAATTTACTATATTTTCCCTATATAGCATGGTTATAAAGGAAAATAATAGCATTCTTAATACAGAATGCTTACTTAAATGTGGCTTAAGGGGTTAAAAAAAAAATAACTCACCTCATCCAACTGATCGCGCAGCTGAGCATCATCTTTTTTCTGCTTTGAGGACCTGCAAAAGGACCTTTTAATGATGTGATCCTTCTATCTTCATTCAGCAGGACCTGCGCTGACGTCACCACGCTTACCACGTGGTGAGCGTGATTATGTCATCAAAAGTCCTTTTGCAGGTTCTCAATCTGCACGATCAATTAGATGAGGTGAGTTAATTATATTTTTTTAACCCCTTAAGCCACATTTAAGTAAGCATTCTGTATTAAGAATGCTGTTATTTTCCTTTATAACCATGTTGCAAGGGAAAATAATGAAATCTGCACAACACCTAACCCAAACCCGAACTTCATTGAAGCAGCTCGGGTCTGGGTTCCCCGCAATGTGCCCCCATTGCATCCGGCCCTCACCCGTGACGCCCGTCTGAAAAAGGCTTTAGAGTTTTGTAATTCATCTGTTCCATGCCGATTCCTTCAGTGATTGAATTTGTCTACTTTAGAAAAGCTGTTTTTTAACCCCTTAGTGACCACCCATACGTGTTTTTAGGGCGGTCACTAAGGGGCCTTAGGCTGGGCCGCCGCGTTTTTACGGCGGCCCAGTCTAAGCGCTGCACGGCTCCCCCATGCAGCGGGGAGCACGGACCCGGCTCTCACATGAGAGTCGGGACCCTGCTCTAACAGCCCGAACCGGCAAGAGTGCCGATCCGGGCTGTTTAACACTTTACATGCTGGGCGCAATGGCCCCCGCTGCATGTAAAGTGGTAACAGAGGGAGCGGACTCCCTCTGTCTCCCATCAGCACCCCGCAAATGCGATTGCGGGGTGCTGATGTTCTGGGAAGCTTACCTAGCTTCCGATCAGGGCCCCGAGCCTGTCTTCTGGCATCTCCAGCAGACTTGCCTCTCTGGCGCAGCCTGCTGGTCAAAGTTGGAATAGCATTGCTATTAAAATGTAATGCATTATAGACATAATGCATTACATTTTAAAAGCAATCAAAATACTGTATATTATAGTCCCCTTGTGGGACTATTAAGTAGTAAAAAAAATAGAAAAAAATACACATTTATTAAATAAAAAAAATTCCATAAAATAAAAAAATATGTTTTTTTTCCATTGAAAAGACGCTTTTCAATGAAAAAAATTGCAAAAAGAAAATATCCCCCATATGTTTGGTATTGCCCCGTCCGTAACGACCCGGACTACATAAATATTACGTAAATTATCCCTTATAGTGAACGCCGTAAAAAAAAAAAAAAAAAAAGACAGAATTTCTAATTTATTCTTAGTTTCCACCGAAAAAAACGTGATAACAAGCGATCAAAAAGCGGCATTTACTCCAAATTGATACCAATGAAAAATACAAGTCTTCCCTCAAAAATAAAGCCCTCAATCAACTCCATAGAATAAAAAATAAAAAGGTTATGGGTCTTGGGAAGTGGCAATGCAAAATAATTTTTTTTGGTTAATAAAAATAGTAAAATGTAAAAAAAATTATAAGTATTTAGTATCACTGTAATCGTACTGACCCAGAGAATAAAGATATTATGTTATTTGTACTGAAAAATGAACGCCGTAAAATTTATAATGTAAAAACGCAGTGGCAGTATTGCTATTTTTCCCCATCTCCCTCCTTCTAAACTAACAAATTGGTCAAAAAAATTTGATTGTGGTCTGAATTAATTCAACCCAATCAAAATTGCTCTAATTGGTCTGATAATTGGTATATGACACTTGGAGGTCTCCCAGGACTCATATTTTCTTTTCTCTTTTTATTTTTTCAAATTTTTTTGTTTTGTGTCTTCTTCTTTTAAGACAGCAATAGAAAATATTGCCTTAGTGACACATATTTAGCTATGGTTGACAGTGTTAACAAATATGCTTTTTAACATTAAATACATTCTAAAATTGTCCCCTATTGGGGGCAGATGGTGTTTAAACACACATGATGCTACCAGTGGCTTATTCATAACAAGTGGTCTAAAAATGATGCCTTAATGAGAGAAACAGTAGCAAAATTGCAACCTTTTTATGGTAGTGGCTAATATGGGGCAAAGAGTTCATAGCAGAATTTAGTCCAAATTTTAAGAAAACTTCAATTCACAACTAATCCAAATTTCCTCGTGCTTCGTGGAAACGAATCAGTTTTTCTTCAAATGGCAGCTGCACATGTTACAAAGTAAAAGTAAGAAGCCTGGGAATGCGAAATCACTTATAATTTGGTCTTCTCCATTGTCCTGTGAGCTGAGCAAAAGGAGAGACGTGGCAAGTGCTAATGCACTAGGGACAGTGCTGTTGAAAATTATTAATAAAAGAATATTGGGGAGGTAGAGTGCAGGGAGACTGCAAGAAGATATATTCTGCGTCACTTTTATTAATTTATTCCTACATTTACTTATTCCTACATCAGCCATGAATGTAATTTAATACCAATAGGATGGAATCCTTTATTATTCCGGTGCCAGTGTGCCAACCAATACCATCCAGTATGCACCACTTTTGGAGGGCCAGGTCTTAATGATGACAATCCTCATATTTTGGTAGCTATACTTCTTCCAAATCATCCTTCAAAATCTCCATGTCCTAGAAAAGTCAGCAAGCCACCGAGAAATGAGGAACTGGATATTCCTGATGACATATTCTCATCAATATTAGATGATGTGCAAAAGGAGAAAAAGCAGATGGCAGAAGAAGGGCTCCCACCTGTAGGGCAGGAGAGTGTTGGGGTTGGAGAAGTGGGCATGCCAGAGCTGATTAATAGTCAGTATTTACTGACAAATAACCTTCAGGAGATTGCAGGAGAACAGCAGTAATACGTATATTGTCCCACCAACCTAACCAGCCATACCCCATACCAGCAACAGCCACTGTTTAAAGGTGCCGCACGGCCATTAACAATGAAAGACTATACAGTTTTTATTTTTATTTTTTATGTAGGTCACCTGATGGGGTAGATCATGTGATATTTTTTATAGAATAGGTAATTACAAATGCAGCGATAACAGATATGTCTATTTATTTTTTGCAGTTTTACACAATAAAAGTATTTTTTTTAAAGAAATCATGTTTTTGTGTCACCATTTTCTAAGGCCCCATGCACACGACCGTAGGTGTTCCGTGTTCCGTTCTGCAATTTGCGGAACGGAACGCGGCCCATTGTAGAAATGCATGTTCTTGTCCGCAAAACAGACAAGAATATGACATGCTATATTTTTTTACGGAACGGAGCAAAGGACACGGACAGCACACGGAGTTCTGTCCGCATCTTTTGCGGCCCCATTGAAGTGAAAAATATGCGGCTCGGATGCGGACCCAAAATACGTTTGTATGCATGAGGCCTAAGAGCCATATTTTGTTTTTATTCTGGCAATGGTCTTGTGTAGGGGCTCGTCTTTTGCAGGATGAGGTGACATTTTCATTGGTACAATTCTGGGGAAAATACCACTTGTTGATAGCTCAATATTATGCTTTTTGTGAGGCAAGGGGACAAAAAATAGCTATTCTGACACCATTTTTATTTATTTATTTTTATGGCATTCACCTGACAGGGTAGATATTGTAATATTTTTATAGAGCTATTTGTGTAGTGCCGGAAAACCTAATATTTAGGTTTTTTGAAAAAAATCATGGTCTTGTGTCTCGATTTTCTGAGAGCCATATTTTTATTTATTTTTCTGGCGATGGTTTTGTGTGAGGACTCCTTTTTAGCAGGATGAGGTGATGTTTTCCTTGAAACCATTAATTTTGAGTACATATATCTAGAGTTGAGCGAACCCGAACTGTAAAGTTCGGGTTCATACCGAATTTTAGGGTTTTTGGCACCCGGACCCGAACCTGAACATTTTCGTAATAGTGCGGGTTCGGCGTTCGGCGGTTTTTATGGCGCTTGTTGAAAAGCTGCTCGGCAGCCAATCAACAAGCGTCTAACTACTTTGCCCTTAGAAGCCATCACAGCCATGCCTAAGTGCAGCATGTGACCCAGCCTCTATATAAGCTGGAGTCACGTAGCACCGCATGTCACTATGCTGTTGTTAGTGTAGGGACAGGTTGCTGCTGGTGCAGGGAGAGAATTGGAAAGAAGCTTAGCTGAATAATATCTGATAACAGAATTTTGTTCACTCAGCGATCTACAACCTTTTTTTTTCTTGTGGGTGTAATGGCAGTGTTTTTTTATGAGGCCAGTGACAAAGACTTTTATTTGGTAGGTGTCGGCAGCCATTTTGTGCAAGTGACATGCACTTGCACTGCATATCTCTCTGGGGAAGGGAAAAATAATACTGTTACTTCGTTTGTGATTTTAGGGACCTAGGGGGGTGACATTTTGATGTGTAAAGTACCCCTGTGCTGCATATATCCATATCATTAATTCTATAAATCCATCCGATTCTGGGCTAATTTTTTTTTTTTGTGTGTTAGAAATCGCATTCACTCTGTGCACTGCATTTGTGATTGTGAAAAATATAATCAGTAAATCCATCTGTGGGTGAAAAAATAATATTTTTTTTTTACCATAAAGTACATTTTCTGCCTGCATAGCCAATCTGATAGTGAAAAATAATCAGTAAATCCATCTGTTTCACTGTGGTTAAAAACATAATTTTCTTTGTACCATAAAGTACCTTTTTTGCATGCACAGCAAATCTTATAGAGAAAGATATTCAGTGAATCCATCTGTTTCACTGGGGGTGAAATAAATCCTCTTTTTTTCCTATAAAGTACATTATTGCCTTGTACTGCATATCAAATAAAATAAATAAGCAAATTCCACTGGGACATTGTGGGTGGATAAAACACTTTTTGTCCCCAAGCAAATTTGCGGCCTGCTCTGTACTACTGCTAGTCAAAGAATTTAATTTGCATCCGTCTGTTTTATTTGTGGGTGAAGAAATCATATATTTTGTTGAAATAAATTCCCTCTTCTGCCTCTACAGCCTATCTGATACTGAAAACAAATCTGTAAATGCATCTGTTTCACTGGGGGTGAAACAATTATATATATATTTTTTTTATCACAAAGTGCCTTTTCTGACTGAATACCAAATCTGATACTGAAAAATAATCAGTAAATCCATCTGTTTCACTGTGGTTTCAAAAATAATTGTCTTTGTACCATAAAGTACCTTTTCTGCCTGAACAGCAACTCTAAAACTGAACAGCAATCAGTAAACCCATCTGTTTCACTGGGGGTTAAAAAAATCCTATTTCTTTTCCTATAAAGTATCTTATTGCCTTGTACTGCAAATAAAATAAAATAAGCATATTCCACTGGGACATTGTGATTGGAAAAAAAAAGTATATCTTAAAAACAAAAACAGTTAATCCAGCTCTTAGATTGTGGGTGGACATTGCAACGGTTGTTAGGCCAGTCATTCACAAGTGGCTTGGAGGTGGTGTTCCTGCTGCACTGCATCCCTGACTTGGCAATAAATATTCAGTAAATTAGGTGGCGTACTACTGATTGTTGGGGGATCTGTACCCCTTCTCTGTTTCCAAGTACCCCTACACTGCATACCTTACTTGGCAAAATTTATTCAGTAAATTAGGTGGCGTACTACTGATTGTTGGGGGATCTATACCCCTTCTCTGCTTCCAAGTACCCATGCACTGCATACCTGACTTGGCAATAAATATTCAGTAAATTAGGTGGTGTACTACTGATTGTTGGAGATCTGTACCCCTTCTCTGTTTCCAAGTATCCCTGCAGTGCATGCCTGACTTGGCAAAATTGATTCAGTAAATTAGGTGGCGTACTACTGATTGTTGGGGGGATCTGTACCCCTTCTCTGTTTCCAATTACCCCTGCACTGCATACCTGACTTGGCAAAATTTATTCAGTAAATTAGGTGGCGTACTAGTGATTATCAGGGGATCTGTGCCCCTCATATCTTTCAAAGTGACCTTAACCAATCTTTTATCTTTAACACGCTGCCAGGGCCTATTGGGCAGGCCACACAGTGTAATACATTTGTTTGTCATATTGTGGTGTGACCTAGAAATATCTTTTATCTTTATCACATTGCCAGGGCATATTAGACAGGGCACAAAGTGTAATGAATTCATCTGTCACATAGAGGTGTGACCAAAACCAATCTTTTCTGTTTATGACACGTGCACGGCATACCTGACAGGGAACAAGTTTTATTAAATTTATCTGTTACTTCGTTGGGTTACCGAAAAGAATGAGGAGAGCGTCAAATAATGAATGTGGACCTAGTCCTGGTGCTGCTGGTGTTAGTGGGGCTCTTGTTGCAGGGAGAGAACGTGATGGATCTGTGCCAGCTACACGCCCAAATGAAACACCTTCCTCTGGTTCACGTAGATGACAGGGCCTTCAGCGTTATTTAGTAGGTCCGAATGCCACTCTACGAATGGTGAGGCCAGAACATGTACAGGCGCTAGTAGATTGGGTGGCTGACAGTGCCTCCAGTACCTTCACATTGTCTCCCACCCGCTCCACTGCTGAAAGCTCAAAGTTGGCACCTGCAGCCCATGGGCAGCTGTCTAGCACCTTACCCTCTTGCAAATCAGCCAAGCAGTCTGAGCCCGAAGTCATGCAACAAACTCTCATGCTCTTTGATGACTCTCCTGGAAGGTTTACCCGGGACTATCCACCTAGCCCTGTTCCAGAAGTGGAAGAGATTGAGTGCACTGATGTCCAATTACTTATGTTTGAGGATGAGGACATGGGAAGACCACCGCAGCACATCTCTGATGATGACGAAACACAGGTGCCAACTGCTGAGTCTTTCTGCAGTGTGCAAACCGACAAGGAGGGCAGGGGTGAAGACTTGGTGGAAGATGATGTGTAGGGCGGTGAGGTCCTAGACCCTACATGGGATGAAGTTCATGCGAGTGACCTGTGCAGTTCGGAGGAAGAGGCGGTGGTCGCACAGAGACACCAGCACAACAAAAGAGGGAGCAGGGTGCAGAAGCAGAGCACCCATCCTCTAGACACTATGCCTGCTAGTGCCCACCGCACCCACGAACTGAGCACACCAAAGACAGCTCCAAGGAGTTCCCCGGTGTGGCAGTTCTTCACACAGTGTGCAGACGAAAAGACACGAATGGTTTGCAGTACCCCCTACCCACCCGCGATCCCTGGCTCTGAATGCCAGCCTTTCAAAATTGCTGGCCTTTAAAATGCTGTCATTCTGTCTGGTGGAGATGGAATGTTTTAAAAACATTATGGCGATGGCTGTCCCACCGTACGTCGTTCCAAGCTGCCATCCCTTACCTGCACAAGCAAGTGACGGACAAAATAAGGTGTGCACTGCGCAACGCCACTTGCTGACGGTCGGACCACGTGGGATGCCACGGAAGGTCCTGGCAGATTGAAGGACATACAAAGCTCAACTCTACATGAAATTTGGGGAAACCTGTCGAACCCGTCGAAGATCGGTAGCATACGCGATTAAGAGCTGCATGTTATAACGCAGTGATATGTATGATCATTACTGCTGACACAGATTATCGACCAATATATGGTTCAGTGCGCAAGGAGTGAATATCCCCAGAAGGAGCGGTCTTTGAGACACTCAATCTGCAACAGAATTGTGGGCTAACTGTGTTCCTTGTGCGATAGTATCCCACAAGGGGACCCCTTAGGATAACCTTTAACGGTACATCAGTGTGAACAAGGTCCGATGTGGTGGTTGGTGCATATGCCACTATAAGCCAGCCTGTAGGACTTTTACATTGTTTTATATTGTTTTTATGCCATATTTTTAGAGGTTTTTTAGATGCCCACAAGCATTTCACAAATAAATTATATATTGGGTATATATATTTGCATTTTTTGGTTCATACACCTCAGGTGGTTGAGTGTCCCTCATTAACAGATTTTTTTTTTTACAGTTTCTACGGGATTGGGTGATCCGTGAGGTGTGCACCTAGCTATATTGGTTATTAAGAGTGGAGCCACTTCAAGTTATTTTATATTCTGAAGTCCACATTCTAACTTATGCTGATTACTGGGTGGCCACCCTGCTGGATCCCCGTTACAAGGACAACATGCCGTCCTTAATTCCCTCACTGGAGCGTGATCGAAAGATGCACGATTACAAGCGCAAGCTGGTAGACGCGCTGCTGATGGCATTCCCAACTGACAGCGGGGGCTCAGTGGAAGCACAAGGCGAAGGCAGAGGAGGAGGAAGAGGCCACCAACGCAGCTGGGGCACCGCCAGCACCTCAGAAGGCAGGGTTAGCATGGCCGAAATGTGGAAAAACCACAACAACCAGCACAACCAGCTGATACGCAATGTCTTAGCAGGAGGCAGCATTTCAGCAACATGGTGGAACAGTATGTGTGCACACACCTACACATACTGATTGATGGGTCTGCCCCATTCAACTTATGGGTCTCCAAATTGGGCACATGGCCTCAGCTTGCCCTTTACACCCTGGAGGTGCTGGTCTGCCCTGCAGCCAGTGTATTGTCTGAACGTGTGTTTAGCACGGCAGGGGGTGAAATCACAGACAAGCGCAGCCACTTGTCCACAGCCAATGTGGACAAGCTCACATTCATTAAAATGAACCAGGCATGAATCCCACAGGAAGTGTTTGTACCTTGTGAAGAATAGACATGTATACCGACTTCACACAGCCATTCTTATACTCCAGCGCACTTTCTCTTTGTGTTATTTTATATATTCCTCAATGTTTTGTGGTGTACCCAAATAAAATTAAAAATAAAAAAGTGTTGGCTACCTCCTCCTCCACTGCCACTTCCAACTATACCGCCACATCCACCTACACCACCACATCCACCGCCTTCTCAACATCCTAGTCCATATGGACCTCCTGCTCTTAGTTCAGGATACAAATTTGTAATTTTTATTTATTTTATTTTAACTCATTTCCCTATCCACATTTGTTTGCAGGGCACTTGCCCACATTTTGCTACCTTTTGCAGAGCATTTTTCATGGCTCTTTTAGAGCCATTTTAGTGCCCCAAAGTTCGGGTCCCCATTGACTTCAATGGGGTTTGGGGTCAAGTTCAGGTCAAGTTCGGGTCCCGAACACGAACTTTGCGGCCAAGTTTGGCCGAACTCGGCTAACCCGAACTTCCAGGTGTCCGCTCAACTCTACATATAACTGCCCCTAACAACACCCTGCTAGTTTATAGCTCCTCCCACCCAGCTAGTTACATGGACACTCCCCTATCACTGCTCCTTACAACACACAGCTAGTTTATAGCTCCTTCCACCCATCTAGTTACATAGACACTTCCCTATCACTGCCCCTAACAACACCCTGCTAGTTTATAGCTCCTCCCACTCAGCTAGTTATATAGACACTCCCCTATCACTGCCCCTAACAACACCCTGCTAGTTTATAGATCCTTCCACCCAGCTAGTTACATAGACACTCCCCTATCACTGCCCCTAATAACACCCGGCTAGTTTATAGCTGCTCCCACCCCGCTAGTTACATAGACACTTCTCTATCACAGCCACTAACAAGACCCAGCGAGTTTATAGCTGCTCCCACCCCGCTAGTTACATAGACACTTCCCTATCACAGCCACTAACAAGACCCAGCGAGTTTATAGCTCCTCTCACTCAGCTAGTTACATAGACACTCCCTTATCACTGCCCCTAACAACACCCTGCTAGTTTATAGATCCTTCCACCCAGCTAGTTACATAGACACTCCCCTATCACTGCCCCTAATAACACCCGGCTAGTTTATAGCTGCTCCCACCCCGCTAGTTACATAGACACTTCCCTATCACAGCCACTAACAAGACCCAGCGAGTTTATAGCTCCTCTCACTCAGCTAGTTACATAGACACTCCCTTATCACTGCCCCTAACAATACCCAGCTAGTTTATAGCTTATCCCATCCAGCTGGTTATAAAAACACTCCCTATCACCGCCGATAACAACACCCAGCTAGATTATAGCTCCCCCCACCAAGCTAGTTACATAGACACTCCCCTATCACTGCCCCTAACACCCAGCTTGTTTATAGCTCCTCCCATCCAGCTTGTTACATAGACACTCCCCTATCACTGCCCCTAATAACACCCAGCTAGTTTATAGCCCCTCCCATTCATCTAGTTATATAGACACTCCCCTATCACTGCCCCTAACAACACCCTGCTAGTTTATAGCTCCTCCCACCAGCTAGTTACATAGACACTCCCTATCACTGCTCCTAACAGCACCCAGCTAGTTTATAGCTCCTCCCACCAGCTAGTTATATAGACACTTCCCTATCACTGCTCCTTACAACACCCAGCTAGTTTATAGCTCCTCCCACCAGCTAGTTACATATACACTTCCCTATCACTGCCCCTATCAACACCCAGCTAGTTTATAGCTTCTCCCATCCAGCTGGTTACATAAACACTCCCTATCACCGCCGATAACAACACCCAGCTAGTTTATAGCTCCTCCCACCAAGCTAGTTACATAAACACTTCCCTATCACTGCCCCTAACCCCCAGATAGTTTATAGCTCCTCCCACCCAGCTAGTTACATAGGCACTCCCCTATCACTGCCCCCAACACCCAGCTAGTTTATAGCTCCTCCCATCCAGCTAGTTACAAAGACACTCCCCTATCACTGCCCCTAACAACACCCAGCTAGCTTATAACTCCTCCCACTCATCTAGTTATATAGACACTCCCCTATCACTACCCCTAACAACACCCTGCTAGTTTATAGCTCCTCCCATCCAGCTAGTTGCATAGACACTCCCCTATCACTGCTCCTTACAACACCCAGCTAGTTTATAGCTCCTCCCACCCAGCTAGTTATATAGACACTTCCCTATCACTGCTCCTTACAACACCCAGCTACTTTATAGCTCCTCCCACCCAGCTAGTTATATAGACACTTCCCTATCACTGCCCCTCACAACCCCCAGCTAGTTGATAGCTCCACCCACCAACTAGTTATATAGACATTCCCTATCACTGCCCATAACAACACCCAGCTAGTTTATAGCTCCTCCGACTCAGCTAGTTAGACACTTCCCTATCACTGCCCCTCATAACCCCCAGCTAGTTTATAGCTCCACCCACCAGCTAGTTATATAGACATTCCCTATCACTGCTCCTAACACCCACCTAGTTTATAGCTACTCCCACCAGCTAGTTACATAGACACTCCCCTATCACTGCCCCTAACAACACCCTGCTAGTTTATAGCTCCTCCCACTCAGCTAGTTACATAGACACTCCCCTATCACTGCTCCTTACAACACCCAGCTAGTTTATAGCTCCTTCCACCAGCTAGTTACATAGACACTCCCCTATCCCTGCCCCTAACAACACCCAGCTAGTTTAAAGCTTCTCCCACCCAGCTAGTTATTTAGACTATCCCCTATCACTGCCCCTTTAATGCCAAAAGTTACAGTATATATCTTAATACATCTTTGCAAGTATATATTGGCAGGGACGATTCATCTGATTGCCTCTTATTGACTTAGGAAGCAATGGTTCTGCCAGGAAAAAAAAGTTTTGTTAATTCAGTAGTGGACCTCAGCACACATCAAGATGAGGCTTTCATGGGTGCACGTCCCCTTTGATGACTTCCACCCAAGTCATCCAGGAGTCAATATATAACACAATTTCGGAGACAGCACACCAATAGATGCTTAGTGCACAATAGTTTATTATTCATGCTAGTGGTACAATTTCAACACGATAATATGGACTATATCCACAATTCGTAGAAACTAAATTTTTCAGAGTATATAAACTGCAACGTTTCGGGTCCAGGTTGGAGCCCTTTCTCAAGCAGGAAATGCCGGTATATAATGCGTCCACGGCGTGCCAGCAAAAAAAAGTTTTATTTTGCCTTTCTATAAATTAACATATAAAACACAACATTATAGATTGAATCTAATGCTCCATTATACCTGAGCCTTGATATCTGTGAAGAACCCAAGGCCAATTGGGGCATAAAACTGAAAACCAAATGTTTGACAACCAGATGACCTACTGAGCCACAATTCCACAATTTCTGATTTCAGCACATTTCCGAAGCAGTAAAAGTATGTTACAGCTCTCAAGGACTATTAGAAAGAAAGTTGTTATAATTGGAGAAGCAGGGATTTGCTGACGCCGCTCTTCAGCCAAAAATGCTTTAAATAGCCAGGGGAAAGACCAGATATATTTTTATTCTTAACTTTCTGGTAAGTATAATTGATGACCTTTCAGTAGGAATGTTCACTGTATAGGAAGGAAGCTATGCATTTGATGGTTGCAATAATTGAGAGGACTTGAGCAGCTTGCTGCCAGAAGCCTTTTCACTTGCAAGAATAAACACATAAATAGAGGGCACTTTTATTCTGAGCAGTAGAAAAAAAGAGCATAAACCATCTGTTGTGCAGTGAGATGTCTATGTAGTGCTTTGCTGCTGACAGTACTGGTATATGATGTTTCTGAACAATATGCATTCAGTTCGCCATCCACTGTCCCCTCAGGACAGTCAGTGAATGACTTAATCCCTTGGACAAGCACAAAGAACACATTTCTGTGCATTTTAATGGTCTGAATTTAATGGTTTATATACACTCGTCTACTGTATGTAGAGGTTTGCATCTGGACCCTAGATCCTGATAGGACAGAAAATGTCCTATCTAATTCATAGGTGGAGACTAGGGATGAGCAAACCCATGGAAGTTTGGGTTCGCCGGGTTCGGCCGAACTTCAGGTCAAAGTTCGGGTTCGGGACTCGAACCCGGATCACATTAAAGTCAAAGGGGACCTGAACTTCACTTTATTATTTTTTATTTTTTGTTATAACATGGTTATGACTGTGTCATCAGGTGCAGCCCCAGCACCTATTTGCTCTGTGGGGTCATGTCATGCCATGGAAAGAGGCATGATGTGTCACAAAAGAGTCATGGATGACCTGGAATGGGGAAAAGACTTAAAGGGGCATGTTCACAGACAAACAATGTTGATGCATCGTCTTCTTATGTTAGTCCGCTTTAGAAAGCTGGCAAGCATGACATAATTGCCTGTGGTAGTTGGAGCACTAAATAGTGCACTTTTTGCTGTGGATTTTGTTGCAAAAATGGTGCTGATTGGATGCACTCTTTGCATTGCAAAGGGAGAAATCTGCTATGAAAATCTGCATTATAAATTGACATAGGGCAGACTTCATATATGCACCGCAGGTCAATTTCTACTGCTGATGTTTTCTGCATTGTCTGGAGATGGGGAGATTAAAGGGGGTTTTCCAAGACACCCGGGACCCCCGCGATTATTTGTTTGGTGACGCCGCTGCGCATCGGTAAGGCCACATGCTCAGCGGCCTCTTCAGACAGCTGATCAGCAGATGTCTCTACCCCTGCCGATCTGATATTGATGACCTATCCTGAGGAATTTTAGAAAGCCCCTTTAAGTAAAATATCATTTACGTTGCTGATACAAACCCCAATGATGTCCTGCACATAATTCTGCAACAGAAAATCCAGAGTGTATCTGCCACATGTACCTGCAAACATACCCTTAAAGTAGGTTAATAGTTCAAGAGTTTTCTTCACTATACATTTATAATATGATTTTCTGTTGCTTACTGGTCCATTACTAAAATCTGCTTTAGGTAGAAAATGGTAAATAATTTGACATTTCTTGTCTTGTACTCAAGGTTTTTAGAATTGAATTACATATGGTGTCAGTCATGTGACCACCACCTATAAATCATAGGACCCTTTGTGTTCTGTTAACATGATCAAGATTTCAAACATGTGAATAGTAATTTATTAAGCAGAAGAACTTGGTCCATGTTATACATCAGCCAGAGACATACAGCCTTGTTCAGTGGACATTTGGGTAGACCACACAACTGGTTTGGGGCCAGAAGGAGAGGGGCGGGCTCTGAGCGATTTCTTCTGACTCTGAAAAAACACTGCATTAGGGGGAGCACAGTAGAAATGTAGCGTTCCGCATTTGTGTGAAAAGGACACTTTAAAACTCTGTATTCATCTAATGTACTGAATGTATGGTATTTCCTAAACCTTCCGTGGTTTAAATTATACTGATTGCCTATGGACTCAGAACCCCTGAAGAAGCTATCGGCGAAACCCGGGTGGGGTAGGCAGTGATTTTACCTGCATTGTTATATATTGGACTGGTGACAATTATCTTATCTTGTAAGTACAATAAAGCACACTTTGTGATAAGCAGCTGGATGTACTATACTATGTCCGATCGTTTGCTTTGAAGGGAGAGGACGTATTGGAGCAACTGCCGTTTGGTTGGTCGGTACAAGACATCAGAAGTAGCAGTGAAAGATTTCATTGATTATCCAGTGCTATGTTCCCCGTGAGTGGCCCCACCACCTTTATCTCTTATGTGTGACTAAAAACGGTGATTAGGATCCACACCGACTTGTGTGGGACTGCTGCTAACTGACTGTGTTGTCCCCTATAAGAGCCACATAGTGCTTTTTTTGCATAGTATTTCCTATTTATCAGGCTGGCAATGTCATTTCTCCCATTCACCCCTAGGTGGTGCTGGCACCACTCATTTATATAGCTTGGGGTGTGACTAGCTCTATGGAGATTTGCAGTGGCAGAGTAGAGTGAAGAGGAGAGGAGTGTGTATGGAGGAGAGAAACGGGCCCAAACTAACATGTAGCTGTTATCCTTTCCTCTGGGCCCTGATCAAGCCTGGAGAAGACAAATACAGCAACCAAGCACCAGACAGTGAGTCTATGCATAAATGTGCAGTAAGCCTAGTAAGGGTTAGAGCTGAACCCAAACTATGGACTTCACCAGCACAGGTTCCTTGAGAACAACTCTAGAGATGTCCCGAACTATTCGCCAGTGAACATCGCATGTTCGGGTTCGCCGTGGCGGGCAAACATATGCGATGTTCAGTCCGCCCCTATATGTCATCATTGAGAAAACTTTGACCCTTTACCTCACAGTCAGCAGACACATTCCAGCCAATCAGCATACCGTCCCTCCCAGACCCTTCCACCTCCTATCAAAAAGCAAGGACAGCATCCATCTTAGATTTATTCTGAAGCTGCAGTGTTAGGCCCCATTCAGACGTCCGTAGTGTGTTGCGGATCCGCAACACACCATGCCGGCAATCCCCATAGAGATGCCTATTCTTGTCCGCAGGTTGCAGACAAGAAAAGGACATGCTCTATCTTTTGCGGAGCCTTGGCCGGATGTTTCAAGGCCGAAACCCGGAAGTTTGGGGCTACGGCTCCGCAAATGCGTCCGCATCAATTCCGCAGAATTGCAGAATGGATGCGGACAAAATTGCGGACGTGTGAATGGGGCCTTAGTTAGGGCAGGGAGAATGCTGCTGCTGAATTAATAGGGAAAGCGTTAGCTAGGCCAGTGTTCTGTGTCCACTCCAGTCCTCAAAGACTCATCTGCTGTGACAGCACTCCAAAAAGCCCTTTTTAGGGCTGGTACATAAGTCTGATTTTATTTCTTTTTTCTATATATATATATTGCAGTTGCCTGCCCGTGTGTGAGAAGCCGCAGGCCCACAGACTGTACTGTGTGCACACCACTGATATAGGGTGGCACAGTACCTTGCAGATAAAAAAGTCATTTAATTTTTACCCTTTAATATAATTGCAGTTCCCTGCCAGTGTGTGTCAGGCCCACAGACTGTACTGTGCCCACTGCCAGTGCCCACCACTTATATCGGGTGGCACAGTACCTTGCAGATAAAAAAAAAGTCATTTAATTTTTACCCTTTAATATAATTGCAGTTGCCTGCCAGTGTGTGTCAGGCCCACTGACTGAACTGTGCCCACTGTCCACCACTCATATAGGGTGGCACAGTACCTTGCAGATAAAAAAGTCATTTAATTTTTACCCTCTAATATAATTGCAGTTGCCTGCCAGTGTGTGTACAGGCCCACTGACTGTACTGTGCCCACTGCTCACCACTCATATAGAGTGGCACAGTACCTTGCAGACATAAAAAGTCATTTAATTTTTACCCTTTAATATAATTGCAGTTGCCTGCCAGTGTGTGTAAGGCCCACTGACTGTACATTGCATGGCGCACGCGCAGTGCCCCAAATTGGAAGGAAGAGGACCGACCAACCATCTTTTTCCATCTCCCGGTTCCTAAAATCTATTCCATACACCGGCCCCTGATAGGGGACAAAACAGAGATTAAACTGGTAATAACAGATTTTTTTAATTTAAAAAAAAGAGGACAGCCTCTGCGGAGCTGGGTATTTTTTGATACTGAGCGTTACTGAACGCTCATGCACAATGGCTGTAGGCTCAAGCGTCTTTTTGCGGCGGTGACAAACCTGGTCAGTCAAACCCAAGGCAACATCATCGACCTCATCCCATATCCGTTTTTTCTGGAGCATGTCCTGCGAAGAGTGTGTCAACTGACTTGACTCTGTGTCAACTACGTAATTTTCCATGGGAGTTTTGCCATGGATCCCCCTCTGGCATGCTACAGTCCAGGTGTTAGTCCCCTTAAAACAACTTTTCCATCGCTATTGTGGCCAAATTCATCTACCTTTTGAAGTCTATGGCAGGTTCGCCCGCTTCGCCCGTCCGCGAACATTTGTGGAAACTCACGTTTGCGACATCTCTAAGCAAGTCTAGAAGTGCCAGGACAGGTATGGATAATTAGTGCGCAGAATTATCGTTCAAACTGGTGGCTTCCGGCAGACAGTTTATTTTACAATGTGAGTGAAGCAGCAGCCATAGAGCTGTATGGGGAAATGTATCAATGGATTTATACCAGGTTTGTGGTATAAATACTTTAAGAAATATGTTGCTCAGAATAAGTGCCATATTTATGGAGCGCCTGTTCTACTTCATCTGACATAGAAGTCGGATAAAGTGGATGAAGCATTTTGCATTCCCTGTTGCCTGGTAGTGTTTAATGTATGCATACTGGGAAGTTTGGTGGGATGGGGGGTACTATGTTTTGCTATCAGAGAACGGTAGCTATGTTATAAATCAACTAGGGACAGATAATCTTCTAGCATATCACTTACAGTCAGGCAGCCATGTTATACAAATACATTCACTCACAGTGAAGTAGTTCAGTCACTATGTTTATCTAAATGTTAAAGGGGTTGTCTCACATCAGCAAATGCCATTTATAATGTAGAGAAAGTTAATACAATACAATATTGTGTCCTTTGCTGGCTTGATTCATTGTTTCATCACATACAATGTTATACAGGGTGGGCCATTTATATGGATACACCTTAATAAAATGGGAATGGTTGGTGATATTGACTTCCTGTTTGTGGTGCATTAGTATATGTGAGGGGGAAACTTTAAAGTCGGCCATTTTGAATCAAACTTTTGTTTTTTCAATAGGAAGAGGGTCATGTGACACATCAAACTTATTGGGAATTTCACAAGAAAAACAATGGTGTGCTTGGTTTTAACATAACATTATTTTTTCATGAGTTATTTACAAGTTTCTCTTTGTTTACAGCCATTGACATGTCGCCGAGGTTAACACGTGAGGAGCGGATAGAAATTGTGTTGATGTCTGGTGAACGCAGTAACCGGGTCATTGCAGCAGATTTCAATGCAAGACACCCTACGAGACCACCCATCTCCCATGCTACAGTTAGCAAACTGCTTGCTAAGTTTCGTGAAACTGGTTCAGTGTTGGATTTGCCATGTGGACGCATGAAATCTGTCACTAATGAAGAAACATCAGTGGCTGTCCTAGCTTCATTCAGCAAGAGCCCACAGCATAGCACTCGCCGCATGTCACTGGAGAGTGGCATTAGTCGAACATCCCTTCGGCGGATATTAGCTACTCACAAATGGCACCCTTACAAACTCCAGCTACTGCAGCATCTCAACGAGGATGAACCAGATCGGCGCACTGAATTTGCAGAATGGGCAAAACAAAAATTGGAACAGGATCCTCAGTTTACGCAGAAGATTTTGTTCAGTGATGAGGCAAACTTTTATGTGAATGGTAAGGTTTACAAACAAAACCACCGCTATTGGTCTGACACTAACCCACATTGGATAGATCCGTCCAAGACTGTTGGAACAAAAAAATTGATGGTATGGTGTGGTATATGGGGTACAACGATAGTGGGGCCATTCTTCATCAATAGAAACCTCAAGGCCACTGGATATGCGAAATTGCTACATGATGATGTGTTTCCCTCTTTATGCACTGAAGCTGGCACGTTCCCTTAGTTTTTCCAGCAAGATGGTGCACCACCACATTATGGGTATCAGGTCCGAGCATTTCTAGATGAACAGTTTCCTGGAAAGTGTATTGGTCGTCGTGGGCCAGTTGAATGGCCCCCAAGGTCTCCCGATCTGACCCCCTTAGACTTTTATCTTTGGGGTCATCTGAAGGCAATTGTCTATGCTGTGAAGATACGAGATGTGCAGCACCTGAAACTACGGATACTGGAAGCCTGTGCTAGCATTTCTCCTGCGGTGTTGCTATCAGTGTGTGAAGAGTGGGAGAAGAGGGTTGCATCGACAATCCAACACAATGGGCAGCACATTGAACACATTTTATAAGTGGTCAGAAACTTGCAAATAACTCATGAAAGAATAAAGTTACGTTAACACCATTGTTTTTCTTGTGAAATTCCCAATAAGTTTGATGTGTCACATGACCCTCTTCCTATTGCAAAAACAAAAGTTTGATTCAAAATGGCCAACTTCAAAATGGCCACCATGGCCACCACCCATCTTGAAAAGTTTCCCCCCTCACATATACTAATGTGCCACAAACAGGAAGTTAATATCACCAACCATTCCCATTTTATTAAGGTGTATCCATATAAATGGCCCACCCTGTACAATGTTCGTATCCATGGTTATGACCACCATATAATCCAGCAGCGGCGGCTGTGATTGCACACTATAGGAAAAGGCGCTGGACTCTCTGATGGCTGGGACAGTGGGAGTGCACATAGTCCAGCACTTTTTTCTATAGTGTGCAAGCATGGCCACAGCTGCTGGATTGCTAGGTGGCCATAACTATGGAAACCAGCAGTGTATAAGGTGATGAAAAGATGAATCTATCCAGCAAAGGAGGCAATATGGACAATCACAATACATTAGTAAGTGCCTTGTATTAACTTTGTCTACATAATAAATGTCACTTGCTGAAATGAGACAAGCCCTTTAAGCTGTTTTGTATTTCTAGAGTGAGGATCGCGGCAGTGTGCACTACTGCTCACGATTAGAGATGAGCGAACTTTAAAAAAAAGTCAGTTGTTCGGCGTTCGGGTTGTGGTAAGTCGCGCATCCCGTTATGGATTCCACTATAGCGGCATATGGAATCCATAAGGGGCGGCTGCCACCAACCCGAACTGTTGAACAGCCGAAGGACCTGGGGTGACGTCACTGTCATGTGATCAGTGCAGGGAGCGTGGCTCAGCACGGGATCAAATCCAGTGCTGAGCCACGCCCCCTGCACTGATCACATGACAGTGACGTCACCCCAGGTCCTTCGGCTGTTCAACAGTTCGGGTTGGTGGCAGCCGCCCTTTATGGATTCCATATGCCGCTATAATGGAATCCATAACGGGATGCGCGACTTACCACAACCTGAACGCCGAACACCGGACTTTTTTTTAAAGTTCGCTCATCTCTACTCACGATCACTGCTATATCTCTCATCAGTATTATGTATGGCAGTGGTACACTCTAGTGCAGGGATCAGCAATCTCCGGCACTCCAGCAATTCTAAAACTACAACTCCCAGAATCCTCCTTTCACTTCTGTGGGAGTTACAAGAACAGCCGAGTAAGTTTTCATGCTGGAAGCAGGGGTGCAGCAAGCCTTTCTGCTGCCTGAGGCTCCCTCCCCCCCCAAAGTCCAATTTCTTAACCTAACTCCTTTGCCACAATGAAAGCGCTCATTGCTGCCCCCTCTTGCCCCTACCTGGTGCTGCCTGAGGCGGTCGCCTCACCTGGCCTCATTGGTGGTGCACCCCTGGCTGGGAGTTGTAGTTTCACAGCAGCTGGAGTGCCGAAGGTTGCTGATCCCTGCTCTTGTGATTGTTCGCTATTAAAACTTATATATGTGTGATAAACTTAGTGACTGCTGGGATTTAAAAATTGGGAATAAATATAGTATATAAGATTTTATACATCTAATATTAGGGTAAATGAGAAAATGGTAGGTATCACAACCTTGCTGGCTACAGTATATATTAGAAGGAACTATTACCCCTCATTTATCTTTGTCATAAAAATGCAACTATACCATTCTATTGTGCACAGCAATAATATAAGAAAGGTATGGAAGCAGGGATGAGCAAACCTGTGGAAGTTTGTGTTCGCGGGGTTTGGCCAAACTTTAGGTCAAAGTTCAGGTTCGGGACCCAAACTTGACCCGACCTTGACCCTGAACCCCATTGAAGTCAATGGGCACCCGAACTTCACTTTATTATATTCCGTTATAACATCGTTATATTGAAAAATAATAGCATTTTTAAGACAGAATGCAAAACAATATGGCCATTTAGGGGTTAAAATACCAAAACCAACTCACCTCATCCACTTGATCGTGCTGCAGCAGCTTCTTCTATCTTCACTGAACAGGACCTGCCAAAGGACCTGCAATATGAGTGATGACTGATGACGTCACCACGTGGGAGAGCGTGGTGATGTCATTGGGCACATTGCAGGTCCTTTGGCAGGTCCTGATCAGTGAAGATAGAAGAAGCTGCTGCAGCACGATCAAGTGGATGAGGTGAGTTGTTTCTGTGTTTTTTTAACCCCTAAATGGCCATATTTTGCATTCTGTCTTAAGAATGCTATTATTTTCCGACATAAGCACGTTATAACGGAAAATAATAAAATCACTCGAACAACGAACCCGGACTTCAGTAAAAAAGTCTAGGTCCAGGTACCCAAACTCCCAAAGTTCGGTGTGAACCCGTACTTTGCGGTTTCGGGTTCGCTCATCCATGTATGAAAGTAGAAGATCTAACACATGGACTGTATCTTAGAAAACTGTATGATTTCCTATTTTATAGATAAATACATAAAAAAGAAATGCCCTTTTAATGTGGCTTTGAGTCCTGCATGGCAATTAGGTTTATAGGAGCAGTGCAGTTGTCAGAAAGAACATTTCTAGCAACCAATCTGTTCCATAGTAATCAGGTCCTCCGTTTCTGGAAGAATTGCCTCTAAACTGAGGGCTAATAAGGAGTAAGGATGCTTGCCAAGCTTATCACTTATTGCCTCAATTTTTCCGAAAAAATAAGTAGAATACCTATATAATCCAGAGGTATAAAAAATCTTTTTACAACTAATTATTATTTATTTTATATAGTTATTGAGTCTAACATGGTATTTTTGGTTATATTTGCTTAGCTATAGGAAACTGTTGATGTTAACCTGTGCACACATAAGATCTCGTATTAATACAGATCATTAAAAAAAAGTAAAGCCTCTGTTACAGGAAAGAGTACATTTAAGTACTTATAAATGGATTGGTAACATCATGATTCAAAGAAGCAAAATACACCAACTCTATAAATATATTTGGTAAAGGGTAATTAATTAATACGGAACAGTGCCAGAATCTTGACATTTCCAAATGTGGAAGAACATTCCTCAGGGATGCCTGGAGATTGATACATACTGTAGCTTCCTCTATGTGACACTGCAATTCTCTAAACACTTATTCACTGCATATCTGGCTTCTATTGCTTCTATACCCAAGGGCAACTTTCCATTGCAAAAAAAAACTTATTCTACTCAAGATATGTATTATAAGTAAGTATATAAAATGTAATGTATACACTTAATATATAAGAAAATGTGAAGATCCACTTCTCTGGCTTCTTCTGTAGTATAAATCCTCCATAAAACACCACTTTTGATTAATAGAGCACACACTGCATGGTTGGAGTCCTATCATTAGTAAATATGCCCCATTATGAGTTACATTACAGGGCAATTAACTGTACGTTAAAGCCATATAATTAATTGATAATGTTAAGGAAAATGCTGCCAACAGCCTCTTACGGTAACTGCCTTCTTTGGAGGCTAGCATTAGCATTCACCTTGTAGAAGTGTCCCAAAATCTTTGTCAAGCTTCACACAAATTTTTATGAGCCAATTATACAAAATAATTAGTGTCATAACAGAGGCAAGCTCATATTCATTTTTGCAAACTTCAGACTGGTGGTCTGGTGACATTAATGCTTTGTGATCATGGGTGGAAACAGATAATTGTTTTGATCTTGACAACTGTTCTAAGTAGATACACTGCATTTGGAAAGTCTTCAGACCCTTTTACTTTTTTTCACATTTTTTCTCATTTTATGTTGCGGCCCTGTACTAGAATAAAAATAAATCAATTTGTCCCCATCATTCTGCACTCAATACCTAATAATGACAATACTAATTTAATGAAAAGGAAAAACAAAAATATTGCATTAACTTAAGTATTCAGACCCTTTAAGTGCTTAGTTGAAGCAATTGTAGCCTCCATTCTTCTTGGGTATGATGCCTTGAGGTTTGCCCCCCTGAATTTGGGGATTATCTGCCATTTTTCTCCGCAGATCCTCCATGCCCTGTTAGGTTGGATGAATTAGCGAATAGCGAATATAGAGAATGTAGCACTATATTCGTATTCGTCATATTTGTTCATTCTAGCCAAACAAACAACAGTAAAGTGAGTTGCATATACCCTGCTCTAAGTTGGATGCGCAATGCGAGTAATATTACTTAATATTCTCGCATTGCGCATCCAACTTAGAGCTGTGTATAGGCAAGTTTACGTATCTTGCTAGGATTAACAAAGACAACGAATACGAATATATCGCTATATTCTCTATCTTCGTTAATTCTAGCAAGCCAACCAATAGGAAAGTTTTACCCCGTTCAAATTTTCATTCGCAGTACGCAAATATTACATAATGTAATATTCGCGTACTGCGAATAACACTTTGAACGAGCTATGACTTTCCTATTGGTTGGCTTGCTAGAATTACGAAGATAGAGAACAAAGCACTATATTCTCTATCTTAGTTTACAGTATCTTATTCTTGGGTTCTGATTGAAAAAAAAAAAAAACGAATATTCGTTTATACGAATATATAGCACTATATTCTAAATATTCGCAAATTAGTGAAGGGTCAATATTCGAATATTCACGCTCAACACTGCAGAGCACCCTGGATCAGGTTTTTATTAACAATATCTCTGTTCTTTGCTCCAGTTAGCTTTCCCTCAACTCTGACCAGTTGCTCTGTCCCAGCTGCTGAAAAACAGCCACCACTATGCTTTATGGTAGGGATGGTATTGGGCAGTGACTGGTTTTCTTCCAAACATGTCTCTTACAATTTAGGACAGAGTTCAATCTTGGTCTTTATCATGTTTTTTGTTTTGTTTTGTTTTTTTTACTGAGGAGGTTTCTTTCTGACTACTTTGCCACAAGGACCAGATTGGTAGAATGCTGCAGTGATGCTGGAGCTTCTAAAAGCTTCTCTCACTTGCACACAGGATCTTTGGAGCTTAGCCAGAATGGCCATTAGGTTCTTGATCACCTCTCTTACCAAGGCCCTTTTCCAGCCGTTTACTTTAGTGTGGCGGCTAGCTCTAGGAAACATCTTCCATTTTAGAATTATGGAGGCCAATGTACTCTTGGAAAAGTCAGTGCAGTAGAAATTTTTTGTACCAGTCACCAGATCCATGCTTCCACACAATACTGTCTCTACAGGCATTTCATTCATCTTCATGCCTTGGTTTTTGTTCAAAGTCCGTTTTACTAAGTGCAACATAGAACTTGAAATACATACAGTAGCAGGAGGCTTTAGTCCAATTCTTTTCTGTACCAGCAAAGAGAAAAGGGAGGTTGAGGGAGAAGCTGAACATAGCAGTTCACTCTGCTGTCTTGATCTTCTCAGGGGGCAATTTAGTGATGGCTCTCCCTGGAGAATTCTCTGTAGGAGCAGGAGCACTGCAGTCTGCGTCATCTCCTCTCTGTCTCTAGACAGGAACTCTCCCTCCTGGAAGAAAGCAGGACCAGACCACTACTAATAAGAGGTGAGGAACAGGGTGGTTAACCCTGTTCCTGCCAACCTTTCTCATACCTTCCTTGGTGGGTGAAAACTTGATTTTATTTTAGCATAAGGCCACAACATAACAAAAAGACTTTACAAATGCATTGTACAGTTGAAACCAGAAGTTTACATACACTATATAAAAAGACACAAATGCATGTTTTTCTCAATATCTGACATGAAATCAGAATAAACCTTTCCTGTTTTTGGTCAATTAGGACTGCCATAATTATTATTATTTGCCAAAAGCTAGCATAATGAGAGAGAAAAAATGTTTTAATTTTAATTTTTATTACTTTCTGCAAAGTCAAAAGTTTACATACATTTAATTAATATTAAGTACCATTGCCCTTAAACTGTATGACTTGGAAAAAAAACGTTTTGGATATCCTTCCACAAGCTTCTCACAATAGTTGGTCGGAATTTGGGCCCATTCTTCCTGACAAAACTGGTGTAACTGAGCTATGTTTGTTGGTCGCCTTGCTCACACCTGCTTTTTCAGCTTTGCCCATAAATTTTCAATAGGATTGAGATCAGGGCTTTGGGATGGCCACTCCAAAACATTGACTTTGTTATCCTTAAGCCACTTTGTAACCAGTTTGGCAGTATGCGTCGGGTCATTGTCCATTTGGAAGAACCATTTCCGACCAAACTTTAACTTCCTGGCTGATGTCTTGAGATGTTGCTTCAGTATTTCCACATAATCTTCTTTCCTCATGATGCCATCTATTTTGTGAAGTTCACCAGTCCCTCCTGCAGCAAAACAACTGGCCGTGCACAGACGTGATCTCCGGCCGTGCACAGACGTGCTGCACTGTAGCTCCGCCCCCTGCTCCATTATAGTCAATGGGGACGGAGCGGCAGCACGGCAGTGCACGGGCACTTAGCCTGCCGGATCCATCCTGCCGCAAGTGTAAAAGTACCCTTAGGCTTCCAAGCTTCTCCCTTTTTCCTCCAAACGTAACAATGGTCATTATGGCCAAAATGTTAAATTTTAGTTTCTTCAGACCACAGGACATGTCTCCAAAAATGTAGGTCTGTGTGCATTTGCAAACATTAGGCTGGCTTTTTTATGTTTCTTTTGGAGTAATGGCTTCTTCCTGGCAGAGTGGCCTTTCAGCCCATGTTGATACAGTACTCGTTTTACTGTGGATATTGACAAAATCTTACCAACTTCCGCCATCATCTTCACAAGGTCTTTTGCTTTTGTCCTTGGGTTGATATGTACATGTCGGACCAAAGCATGTTCATCTCTGGGACACAGAACCCATCTCCTTCCTGAGTGGTATGATGGCTAGATATTCCCATCTTGTTTGTACTTGCGCATAATTGTTTGTACAGATGAACGAGGCACCTTCAGGTATCTTGAAACTGCAACCAAGGTTGAGACAGGCATAGTAATCTTAGTGTATGTAATCATTTTTGACATTGCAGAAAGTAATAAAAATGCCTTAAAACATTCTCTCTCTCATTATACTAGCATTTGGCAATTAATAATAATTATGGTATTCCTAATTGACCAAAAACAGGAAAGTTTTATTCCGATTTCATGTCAGATATTGAGAAAAACATGCATATGTGTATTTTTATATAGTGTATGTAAACTTCTGGTTTCAACTGTATTTTAAAACATTTCTGTATATACATCTATTAATATAATTATTAAAGTTTAGCTCCCCCTTAAAACAGCTTAATAAATTGCACATAGCCATGAAAATAAATACATATGTGCTTTTAGTAGTCTTTAAGCCATACTTGCCAACTTTTCAGTGGTAGAATCCAGAAGGCTAGAGATTGGGTTGTGCTGTCAAATTTTTTTTGAACACTGCCACACTTGTGGTTATGGGTTCTTTGCACCACACACAGTTAGGGCTGGTTTCCAAGAGGTATCAGAAGGCTTATGTGAAAACATCCGGTGTCGTGGGGGAGCAGTCATTGCCAGGTGGTGAAGGGATGAGCCTCACTAGCATCGCGGGTGACACTAGGGAGGCTTGTCCCCGTCCCCACCGGCCATTGTCTCCCCCCTCTTCCCCAACACTGGATGTTTTCATCTGCGCACGGGGAAAAGCAGCTGCGGTCGTGCGGTGACCAGGATCGTAGCAGGAGCCAGTTAAGTAGAATGAGTGTGAGGGGCCCGTGCGTATTGGTGGGGGCTATTTCCAGCCTCGGATAACCCCTTTAAGTACTGAGTAAAGGGTCTGAATATTTAAGTCAATGCAATAGTTTAGCTTTTCCTTTTCAATAAATTAGAAAAGATGTCAAACATTCTGTTTTCACTTGTCATTCTGGGGTATTGAGTGCAAACTGATGGGAAAAATGTAGAACTTTTTTTTTTTTTTTCAGTACAACCCCACAACTAGAGATGCACCTAGCCTTTCTGGTGCCTGGGGCAAAAGGTGAAATGGTGACTCCCTCAGCCGTCTGTAAAAAATGTTGGATGTCCAGTATTTAAAAAAAGAAACTGGCAGCACCATGTGAAATGAACTCCCGGACAACCTCTTTAATTCAAACCCCTGCCTCAAACATCAGTTTCCATATATACAGAATAAGAGCCGACATTGAGAATTACACCCAAGATATAGGACAAGATATGTGGTACTAAACAGTGTCCATGTATACAGAATGGGAGGAGATATTGAGAATTACACTCAGTATGCAGGAGTAGTAGTTAGTGATGAGCGAACATGCTCAGCCGAACTGGTGTTTGACTCAAGCATCGCCATGCTTGTGTTCAGCCGAGTATTCAGCCGAACACTGCATGTGCTCGTGTGCCATTGAGCACAATATAAGTCAATGGGAGAACCCCAGGCACCACCTGCTCGGAAGAGGAGAGGGTGTCTGGTTCCCAAAAAAACAGCCTGCTTTTTCGGATCTGATGGTATATTCTAACCCCGAGGCGTTCCCATAGTGATGGGGACACACCTCTGACAGGGCGCTGCCATCCGCGGCACCTGAGGGGTTAATTGCATGGATGACACCTCCCTGTCAAAGTTAGAGTGCCGGGAATTTTTCTACAATGTTTGCATTGGTTAAACATTGGTTCCGAAAAAAAAACAGCCCGCTTCTACAGACACCCTCTCCTCTTCCGAGCAGGAGTTGCCTGGGGTTCTTCCATTGACTTACATTGTGCTCGGGTGTTCTGTAGAACACACGAGCATCCCGATGTGTTCGGCCAAGAACACCCGAGCACACGAGCACTTTGGTGCTCGCTCAACACTAGTAGTAGTACTTTGTAGTGTCTATATATACAGAATAATAGAAGATACTGAGAATTACACCCAATATGTAGGACATGAATACTAGTACTGTGCAATGTCAGTGAAGGAACTCACAGAGGGGAGAGGCAGAGAAGTAATGGTGTGAGAGGTGGATTAGTCGGGCAGCAGATTTGGGGATAGATTATAGGGGTGCGAGGGTTCTAGATTAAAGGCCACATATAAGAGGATGTTACAGTAGTTTAGGCAGGAGATAATCAGGGCATGTAAAATCATTTTTGAAGACTCCTGGTTGAGAAATGAGCAGATGCGTGAGATATTTTTGAGTTGGAGGCGCCATGTAGTGGAAAGGGCTTGGATGCCTAGTTTGAAGGACAGGACAGAATCCATGATTACTCCAAGGCAGCAGACTTGTTTGACCGGGGAGAGTGTGCAGCTATTGAATGTGATAGAGCGGTGTGTTGGGAGGGGGAGGGGGGGGGGGTTGAGCAAGATAGGGGAAAGATGATAAATTCTGTTTTATCCATGTTAAGTTTTAGAAAGAGAGAGGAGAAAAAGTAGGATATAGAATATAGTTATTGTGGGATTCTGGATATTAAGGTGGTGATGTCTGAACCAGAGAAGTAAATTTGTGTGTCGGGAGCATAAAAGTGATACTGAAATCCATGGGACACTATGAGCTGTCTCAGGCCGAAGGTGTAGATTGAGAATACCAGGGGTCCTATGACAGAGCCTTGAGGGACATCAACAGAGAGAGGGTGAGACGAGGAGCTGGTGTGAGAGTGGGAGACAATAAATGTCGAGTCTGTCAGGTATGATGTAATCCAGGAGAGGGCCAGGTCAGTGATGCCAAGCGATGAGAGTGTTTGTAACAGAAGGGAGTGGTCAATGGTGTCAAAAGCAGAGGACAGGTCAAGGAGGAGGAGAAAAGAGTAATGTTTTTTGGTTTTGGCAGTTCGCAGGTCATTGGTGACTTTGGTAAGTGCAGTTTTAGTCGAGTGGTGGGGTTGGAAGCCAGATTGTAGCCGATCAAAGAGGGAGTAGGAAGAGAAGTGAGAGGACAGTTCAAAGTGGACATGTTGTTCAAGTAGCGTTGAGGCCTATGGGAGAAGTGATATGGAGCGAGAACTAGACAAAGAAGACGGGTCAAGGGAAGACGTTTTGAGGATGGGTGCAATGGTAGCATGTTTAAAACCAGAGGGGAAGGCACTGGTGGTTATTGATAGGTTGTTGATTAGGATTGGGATAAACACTGAGGTGAGGTATGGGATAAGGTGCGATGGGTTAGGGTCAAGTGCAAAGGAGGTGAAATGTCATCTGGAGAGTAGGGTGGAAAGTTTTTCCTCTGTAATGGTGGAGAAGCAGATTTTGGGAGAAGAGGACTGAGTGGTTGTGTAGAAGGGCTGTGGGGAGTGTGCATTGAAGCTTTCTCTGATGTCAATCTTTTGTTTACAGTATGTAAGTCCTCAGCTGAGATAAGTGGTAAAGGTGGCTGCACTGGTGGACGGAGACGAAAGTTAAAAGTTGTTTAGGGTTGTGAGACAGGGAAGATATGAGAGATGAGAAGTAGGCCTGTTTTGCAGCAGTGAGGATTTGAAAATGAGGAAGGATTGTTTGTATGTCCTGAGGATAGGTCATCAGTATCAATATCCCAGAAAACCCCTTTAATAGCTATTGTTTTACTAAACTAGGTGCTTTCTGTGTTTAAAGATAAGATTTATTTTATATATTTCTCTCTGTCAGATGTCCAAGTAATGCATAACCTTAGAAAACATGCATTTCTTGGTTGAAATCTTACATATCGACACGCGTCAGTATGGTCTCTCTGGATTGGATGATACTGACTGCAAGGCATTATGGCCAAACCCAATGGTCAGCCGTGGTAGTGTGATCCCCACTCTTCTTTCTCCCTTCCCTGCTGTGCTGTCCTTTAAAGTAGCATTATTGACGTTATTGGAGGCTCCAAGTTTGATTATACACACAAAATACTGGAATTGCCGTGTCTGGGATATGCCGGACACTGCTGGCACCCAACAGATCCCTTTCACTATAATGATTTCTACCAGGCTTCTGGCATGAATACCGGCATCCTGCATTTGAATGGAATACATTGGGCAATGGCAGTGTCCGGAATTCGAATGCGACAATTCTGGTATTCTATTCCTCATCCGGAACAGAATACTGGAATTAAAAATGAAGATGTGGATGTAGCCTTAGATACACTTCTATTACAGGGTATGTTAAAGGCTATACATCCAGAACCTGTACAATTGATCTTTTAAACTAAATATTCTTGCAATCACAAAATTAAAATATTTTTATTGAAAATTCATTATATAAATGCATTTATCTTTATCTTGTTAGAATAGTCTGCAACCAACTGCAAATGAATAATTTTTTAAAGAACAAACAAATTACCACACAGTTGGCAGACACCTTATAGAGATTTTACCACCGATCCAGCTCAGATCCAATTATCCTAATTAATTTTCCAGATAGTTGTCCAAAGACCTCCTCTGCAATTTCTGTTTTTCTTGTCACGACAACAGAAAAAAATAAAATTTTTGTTAAGGTGTCTTATGTACAACATTGTGGGAGTGAAAGGACACGAAGAAACAGAATTTTAACAATCTCAAGCTTTTTGTCCTGATTTCTTATAGACAAGGATGGAATCTGGATAAATAGAATCTAGATAAAGAAAATGACCATACGTTTTCATTTTCGCTTTAATGGCTATATGGTTGTGTTACAATTGAGGTTATTAGGGGTAATATCAGTGGCATTCACTTTAAGGCCGCGAAACAAGTGATGGCCTTAATTTAACAATGGGACCTGATAAGAGTAGAAATGGCTCATGCTGAATGAGTGGCATAACTATAATACTCATCAGAATAAAAAGTCAGTCAAAAGCTTCACGCAGTATGAATTCACTTTCACCAAGTCAATGCTTGTCATCACAGCTTTCTCTTACTGCATGAGGTCAGCATTTTGGCATATATACTGCACATCTAACATTAGAGATGAGTAAACCACTTTGTAACAAACTGGGTTGGTTACAAACTTCCCAAAATTTTGTCCGTCAAATTAACCCAAAGATTTTTAGGTTTGCTTCGGACTAATCCAGTAAAACGGGGCACAGTTCCATTTTACTGCACACGTCGGTGGGAAAAACCATGAGGAAGAAGAAGAATGCTCACATGACCTTGAGAGAAAGTGAGGGGAGTGCTTGCACTAATTGGCTCAAAGGCTGACAGACAACCTGGATGTCAGTGGGGCAGCAGACAGGGAGGTGCCCTTGCAGAATGCACTACAACGTAATTTTTGTGTGGCTGTGAATGAGGGTGGAGGGGTGTAGCAGACTTTGGCAGAAAACAACCTTAGGGACAGTGTACTGTCACAATCAAGCTATTTTAGTGTCAGGGACAGTGAAGAGAAAGACCAGAAAGAAGAAGAATTGCTTAGAGTAGGGAAGAGCGAGGGAAGTTTTTATCCAGGGAGAGGAGCTAGGTGCATTCTAGCTACAGTTACTGCCTCATTATAAAACTGCAGCTGCTGCAGATTAGAGATGAGCGAATTTCTCCAAAATGTAATTCAGCCTGTCTGCCGAATTTTAGCAAAAATAACTTGTATCGATCCGAACTTATTTGCGGCGAATCATGTTAAAAAACGGCTATTTCCTGGCTGCAGAGAGACTTTATAGTGTTGTTGAATACTGTGCCTTGCAGTAACATGCATAGGGAGTCTGCTGTGGTAGTGAACAATACTGTGAGTCAGTATGTCATGTAGATGACAGTTGTCACTCTTAGAATCACTGCACACTTCACTTATTTGGGCAGTTATGGGGCCAAACCTGACCAAATAACTCAAGAGTGAACTCAGCCTTACAGGTCAATGTTAGAGCCAGGTATAAAGAACTTTGCAGAGGCCCAGGATCCTACTATAGCGTGAAAGAGCGCACTTCTTTTGCACCAATTCACTGATTCCACATAGATTTCTACAGAACCAGTTCGATTTAATGCTTATACAAGTAGTGCCCCCCTGACAGAGTGGAGTGGGTCCAACAAATGACTCCCTTCTTATTTAAGCTTCAGACTGACTCAGAGCCTCCCTTTCGCTCCGCCATTCTCTTTCACAAAGCACTTCAGTAGTGATGTCGCGAACATAAAATTTTCAGTTCGCGAACGGCGAAGCGAACTTCCGCAAATGTTCGCGAACGGGCGAACCGGGCGAACCGCCATAGACTTCAATAGACAGGCGAATTTTAAAAACCAAAGGGACTCTTTCTGGCCACAATAGTGATGGAAAAGTTGTTTCAAGGGGACTAACACCTGGACTGTGGCATGCCGGAGTGGGATCCATGGCAAAACTCCCATGGAAAATTACGCAGTGGACGCAGAGTCGGGTTTTAATCCATAAAGGGCATAAATCACGTAACATTCCTAAATAGTTTGGAATAACATGCTTTAAAAAATCCAGTGTGTGTATACGATCAGGTATGATGTTGTATCGATCAGGTAGTGTAAGGGTTACGCCCGCTTCACAGACATTGACAGACCAAACTCCCCTTTTAATGCACCGCAAACAACCGCAAACAGTCCATTTGCACAACCGCAAACTCCCCATTTGCACAAGGTTGGATACCAAGCTAGCCATGTCCCGGTGATGTCATTGAAGGTTTCTTCCTCCACCCAGCCACGTACAACACCAAGGGTCCCCGAAAGGTCAATTGAATAGATTTTTCGAACGGGAAGATGGTTAAAAAACGCTGGCTCCCTCCCCTTTGTTTTAATCCACGGTCACTGTGTTTGCGCCGTGCAATTTACTGTCACACCCGATATGAGTGGTATTTTCTGTAGTACTATTCTCGTCAGTTTAATCCCTGTTACGTCCCCAATCTGGGGTCCATTTATTGAATTGATTTTTCGAACAGGGAGATGGTTAAAAAAACGCTGGCTCCCTCCCCTTTGTTTTAATCCACGGTCACTGCGTCTGGGCCGTGCAATTTACTGTCACACCCGATATGAGTGGTATTTTCTGTAGTACTATTCTCATCAGTTTAATCCCTGTTACGTCCCCAATCTGGGGTCCATCTATTGAATTGATTTTTCGAACAGGGAGATGGTTAAAAAAATGCTGGCTCCCTCCCTTTTGTTTTAATCCATGGTCACTGCGTCTGCACCGTGCAATTTACTATCACACCCGATATGAGTGGTGTCTTAACTAGTACTATTCCTATCAGTTTAATCCCTGTTACGTCCCATATCAGGGATTGCCTTTTTTGAAAAAAAATTTCGTCCGGGCACCTACTGTGGTGTCCCAATAGAGACAAATTTTTTGAAGGCCTCAGACTCCACCAGCTGGTATGGTAAAAGCTGGCGGGCTAAGAGTTCCGTCAAGCCAGCTGTCAGTCGCCGGGCAAGGGGGCGATTCTGTGACATTGGCTTTTTACGCTCAAACATTTCCTTAACAGACACCTGACTGTGGGCAGATGAGATGGAACTGCTGAAGGTGAGAGGCGGAGTGGCGGGTGGTTGAGAGGGGGCAAGAAGGACAGCAGTGGTTGACGTGGCTGAAGATGCTGGACCAGGAGGAGGATGGTGGCTTTGAGTTTGTGTGCTGCTTGTACGCATGTGTTGATCCCATAGGCGTTTGTGATGTGAGATCATGTGCTTTCGCAAAGCAGTTGTACCGAGGTGGGTGTTGGACTTCCCGCGACTCAGTTTCTTTTGGCACAGGTTGCAAATGGCATTGCTGTTATCAGAGGCAGACACACAAAAAAAATGCCACACTGCTGAGCTTTGCAATGACGGCATTCTGGTGGTGTCAACAGCATGCGTTGACTGGCGTGCTGTCTGGCTGACCCCGGGTGCCGACACATGCTGTCTGACTGTGCCACTAACTCTTTGCGACGACCTCCTCCTGCTTCCAGCTCGTCTCCTCCTTCTTTCTGTCTCCCCTTCTGAACTTTCCCCCTCTTCTTCTCTTCGAGCAGGCACCCACGTGGCATCCGTGGACACATCGTCAACATCAACCGCTTCACTTGTATCTGACACCTCAGCAAAGGAAGCAGCAGCGGGTACAACATCATCATCATCATCATCATCACACTGTACGTCCATGTGTGTAATCCTGCCTGATTGAGACATATCCCTGTAATCTACATCATCTGGCAATAATGGTTGCGCATCACTAATTGCATACAACTGATGTGTAAATAACTCCTCTGACGGATCAAGTGAAGCGTTGTGGTGGCTGTGGTGGTGGTGGCGGCGGGCGGGAGCGTGGTAACTTGAGAGCAGGTGATCGAAGCTGAGCTGGAGGAGGATGGTGCGTCAAGGTTCTTAGCGGAAGCTGTTGAGGATTGGGTGTCCTGTCTAAGCCAGTCAACTATGTCCTCAGAATTTTTCAGGTTCAGGGTACGTGGCCTCTGAACACTGGGCATTATTCCAGGGCCAGTGGAAATCACAGCACCACGACCACGACGGCCCCTGCGGGGTGGCCTGCCTCTGCCTGTCATTTTTTTTAGATAAGTGGTACTACGCGTGCTAGGTACTGTGCCACCTGGTATGAGTGGTGGGCACTGGCAGTGGGCACACTACAGTCTGTGGAAGTCGGCCTGACACACACTGGCAGCAGGCAAGCAACTGAAATTAGACTAATGTGTAAAAATGAAATGCCTTATTTATCGGCAAGCTACTGTGCCACCCAGTATGAGTGGTGGTGGGCACTGGCAGTGGGCACACTACAGTCTGTGGAAGTCGGCCTGACACACACTGGCAGCAGGCAAGCAACTGAAATTAGACTAATGTGTAAAAATGAAATGCCTTATTTATCGGCAAGCTACTGTGCCACCCAGTATGAGTGGTGGTGGGCACTGGCAGTGGGCACACTACAGTCTGTGGAAGTCGGCCTGACACACACTGGCAGCAGGCAAGCAACTGAAATTAGACTAAAGTGTAAAAATTAAATGCCTTTGCCTCCTGGTATGAGTGGTGGTGTGCACTGGCAGAGGGTACACTACAGTCTGTAGAAGTCGGCCTGACACACACTGGCAGCAGGCAAGCAACTGAAATTAGACTAAAGTGTAAAAATTAAATGCCTGTGCCACACGGTATGAGTGGTGGTGGGCACTGGCAGTGGGCACACTACAGTCTGTGGAAGTCGGCCTGACACACACTGGCAGCAGGCAAGCAACTGAAATTAGACTAAAGTGTAAAAATTAAATGCCTGTGCCACCCGGTATGAGTGGTGGTGGGCACTGGCAGTGGGCACACTACAGTCTGTGGAAGTCGGCCTGACACACACTGGCAGGCAACTAACCTTAGATTAAAGGGTAAAAATGAAATGCCTTTGTTTGATGCAAAGTCCTGTGGCACACGGTGTGAGTGGTGGGCACTGGCAGTGGGCACTATGTAGTCTGTGGGCCTGCAGCTCCTCACACACGGGCAGGCCAGGCAACTGCAATATATATATGGAGAAAAAAAAAAAAAGCAGACTAATGTAGCAGCCCTAAAAAGGGCTTTTTGGGGTGCTATCAGGACGCTGTGCTTACAGCAGAGATCAGATGAGTCTTTCAGGACTGGAGTGGACACCGAATACACTAGCCTAGCTATCGATTTCCCTATTAAATCAGCAGCAACTACACTGTCCCTCCTCTCACTAAGACTGCAGCTTCAGAATGGATCTAAAATGGATGCTGTGCAGGAGGTGGGAGGGTCTGCTGCTGATTGGCTGGAATGTGTCTACTGACTTTGAGGTACAGGGTCAAAGTTTGCTCAATGATGATGTATAGGGGGCGGACCGAACATTGCATATGTTTGCCCGCCGAGGCGAGCGCGAACAAGCTATGTTCGCCGGGAACTGTTCGCCGGCGAATAGTTCGGGCCATCTCTACACTTCAGTCTATTCTCATTAGCAAGCTCAATATTCATGTGAGAAATATATACTACTAATCACGGAAAAAAAAGATGCACTAAAAACTGTCAAAAATTTTATTAGGTAAATACTAAAAACTGGAGGGATTTCAAAATAATTTCGACGGGGCTGCTAGTGTATAGTTGTTGACCGAATGGATACTGTGGTGTCAGGAGGAGGTATAGCCCTATAACACTCACGGATTAATCCACCAAAACCCCCTAGGCAAGCATACCTAAGACACAGCTGTGTCTGCAGCCAGGGTACAGGAAATGGTGGGCGATGATGAAAATCCGGAGGTTAAACTCCAACCGGTAACCGGGTCAACACAAGTCCTAAGGATCAGGTATACAGGTGCATTCATGCAAATGTCCGAAGGACACAATGACCCTCACCTTAGGTGAAGATACGGTCATACATACACAATAGTATGCCAAAACCCCCAAGGCATGCATGAAGTGTGCGCACACTGGCGCGCAGCCAAGGTACAGGAATCAGCCGACTATGTAACATACACACTCGGTACAGACACACGAATGAAAGAAGACAATAGTCAGCCCGAACCCCCAAGGCATGCAAACATTAAGCGCAGCCAAGGTAAAGGTAACAGCTGACTATATAGAGTGAACACACGCGGCTCAAACGTAAAATTTACGTTGAGCTCACGCTCTTGTACATCTATAAAGCTATTGCAGAGATGTGCCCATAAAGATCATCCCACAGTCCGGGACGGGACACATGTGCGCCCCTGCCACTGTTAGCTCTACGCGTTTCGAAAATCTAATTTCTCATCAGGAGAAATATATCCTACTCAGGATTTCTTTAAAAGACTTCCTTTATTTTCCACGATAAAAGACAAATAGCAAGACTCGCAGGTCCCCTTGTTCAGAGTTAGCCTGAGTTGTATACAACAGTCAAACGCGACGTTTCGAGGGTCACTCCCCCTTAATCATGCGTGTGGCTCAGGTGTAACCAACGTCCTTAAATACTCTAAGGTCTAGATATAATGTTGCTACAATTCAGCTATAAAATTAAAAACTAAATTCTGGATACAATTAGATTACAGAAACACCTTAAAGTTGCAGATATCATTTAACCCGTTCGGTTTTAAACTTTCCATTTTTGCAATCCACTTTGTTTCATGTTGCAACAGTTTATACTTATTATCCTCTGGAGTAGAACCAGGATTGATATATTCTAGTATTATCCATCTTATTTCATTCCATTTATGTTTTCTTTCGTAACAGTGTTGCAACAATGTAGTTTCCTGATATTTTTCTCTATCTTTCTCTTTTTCTCCATTTCTGCTATCCATTAACTCCGTATATCTTTTTATTTTAGATTTATGTTCTGTTAGCCTCGTCCGTATCTCTCTTTTGGTTTGGCCGATGTACCACATGCTGCATGGACATCTTAAACCATATATAACATTTTTGTTTATGCAAGTTGTAAAATGATTAGTGTTGAGCGAACAGTTCGAGCGAACATTTTCAAAAAAGTTCGGGTTTGGGTTCGTTGTTCGGCGATTTATGTAGGTACTGTACATTGGTGTATTCTCAAGGATGAGGGGAGTTATAGTCAGACTAAATATAAATACTATCCAGGGACTGTTTATGTTATCCAGGGTCATTAAATATGACTATAACCCCCCTCATCCATAGGAATCTGCAATATATGTGTGGATTTCTATGGATGAGGAGGGTTATAGTCATATTTAATATGAACACATGCCAATTACAGAACAGTCCCTGGACAGTGTTCATATTAAATATGACTATAACCCCCCTTATCCATAGGAATCCACTCATACAAGGATGGTGTATGAGCAGCAGGGCTGACAGGCACAATAAGAGAGGAGCACAGTGTGACAGGCATCCAGCACATGAGACAAGGGTTCCTGGAGCTCAGATCAGTGCTGGATTGCCCAAGGGTCCCCCGGCAGTAGTTGGAGGAGGAGACTGGGGGGAGAAGTTTGTACTTACTGGAGGTGCAGGCTCCGGCCCTGGGTGAGCTATGGACGTGCGGGCTGGCGGCTGGAGGAGAAGACCGGGGGAGTTTTCTGTGAACTGAGCCGCGGTCCGGTCCTGGTGAGCACAGCAGATGCATAGGCTGGCGGCAGGAGTAGGGGACAGGTGGGAAAACTTTTCAGTTACCGGAGCTGCGGGCTCCGGTCCTGAGTGCACACCAGACGCGCGGGCTGGCGGCAGGAGGAGGGGACAAGGTGGAAGCACTTTCACTTTAGAAAGGTGGGTCGGGCTGGCGGCAGCGGAGCACAATAATTCAGTGAAGCCGCCAGCTTGCCGAATAGTTTAATGACAGGCTCAGGAGCTGTTAGTGAGAGCTCCTGAGCCACCTAATGTGTCGCATTCGTTTTATTAGACGCAGTGACTTTTTCACTCCACTTTGGAGGGAAAAAAAGTGCGTCTTATAAAACGAAAAATACGGTACTTGCTCACTGGTTTTTAGGCCGTTTTTCTGTCACTTTTTTCTGGGGTGATCTGCGGCCATTTTGTGACTTGTAGTGCACCAGATCAAGCTGCCACCAAGTCCATCAATCCATCAATACTAGTTTTTTTTGCTATATCCTACATCAGGGGCTTGGCTGTGGTTATTGTCACCCCTAGAAACTCAGGATAGCAATTTCTATATTTTATTAAGGGGCTAAATACAATTGCCAAAATACCAATCCACTAAATCTGGTGTTCCAGCTTTGGCTAGCCAAGTATAATACTGTCTGCTGTCTGGCAGAGGATAGATTATTTTCTGGAGTGAAATTCAATTGCCAAAATAGCAATCCCCTAAATCTGGTGTCACAGCACTGGCTGGCAAACTATAATAGTGTCCGCCAAAACATATATTTTGTTCTGGGGTGAAATTCAATTGCCAAAATAGCAATACCATAAATCTGGTGTCCCAGCACTGGCTGGCAAACTATAATAGTGTCCGCCAAAACATATATTTTGTTCTGGGGTGAAATTCAATTGCCAAAATAGCAATACCATAAATCTGGTGTTCCAGCAGTTGCAGGACAAGTGTTAATCTGTCCGTAAAAGGGTATATTTTGTTCTAGGTTGAAATTCACTGGCCAAAATAGCAATACCCTGAATCTGGTGTCCCAGCTGTTGCAGGCCAAGTGTTTATCTGTCCGTAAAAGGGTATATTACACTCAAGGTGTATATACAAGGGCTGAGAGGGTCATCCTCATTAACTTCACACGCAGCCGTACATCTCCCATTGTATTTCTGTCTGTTAAAGGGTATATTACACAAAGTGTTAAAATACAATTGCTGAAGGCATAATCCTAAATATTTTTTCTCACGCTACTGTGCATCTCCAAGTGTAAATCTGTCCATATAAGGATACCTTTCATCCAGGGACTAAATACTAGCCCTAAAAGAGATATATTCCCTTAAATCAGTGGTTACTGCTGTGCCTGGATTAGTGTAATATGCTACATAAATAAATAGGCAGAAAGTGTTAGGTGCCTGTAAAAAAAGGCCTGAATTTGAAATCAATACATTGGGCCAAATATTTTTTTTCTTATTGTGGTGCTTGGTGAACGGTAACAATGAGGAAAACATCTAGTAAGCGACGCGGTCGTGGTGGTGTTAGAGTACCCTCTGGTGCTGGGAGAGGACGTGGCCATTCTGCCACAGCCACACATCCTAGTTAACCAACTGCCTCAGGTTCCAGTACCCGCCAGAATTTACAGCGATATTTGGTGGGGCCCAATGCCGTTCTAAGGTTGGTAAGGCCTGAGCAGGTACAGGCGCTAGTCAATTGGGTGGCCGACAGTGGATCCAGCACGTTCCCAACATTATCTACCACCCAGTCTTCTGCAGAAAGCGCACAGGTGGCGCCTGAAAACCAAGCCCATCAGTCTGTCACATCACCCACATGCATATCAGGGAAACTGTCTGAGCCTAAAGTTATGCAGCAGTCTCTTATGCTGTTTGAAGACTCTGCTGGCAGGGTTTCCCAAGGGAAGTGGTGGAAGACTTAGAATGCACTGATGCACAACCACTGATGTTTCCTGATGAGGACATGGGACTACCACCTCATCGGAGTCCGCACATCTCTGATGATGACGAAACACTGGTGCCAACTGCTGTGTCTTTTTGCAGTGTGCAGACCGAACAGGAGGTCAGGGAGGAAGACTGTGTGGAAGACGATGCAGGCGACGATGAGGTCCTAGACCCCACATGGAATGGAGGTCGTGCCACTGACTTTCATAGTTCAGAGGAAGAGGCAGTGGTGAGACCGAGCCAACAGCGTAGCAGAACAGCCGCCGCCAAGAGAGTTCGCCTTCTACTGGCCACCGCCACCAGGGATCGAGCACCCCAAAGGCAGCTTCAAGGAGTTCCCTGGCAGGGCACTTCTTTAAACAATGTGCTGACGACAAGACCCGAGTGGTCTGCACGCTGTGCAATCAGAGCCTGAAGCGAGGCATTAACGATCTGAACCTTAGCACAACCTGCATGACCAGACATCTACAAGCAAAGCATGAACTGCAGTGGAGTAAACACCTTAAAAGCAAGGAACTCCCTCTGGCTCCCCCGGCTCCCTCTTCTTCTGCTGCCTCGGCCTCTTCCTCCGCCTCGGGAGAAACGTTGGCACCTGCCGCCTACCAAACAGAGGATGTGCCACCGACACCACCACCTGCGTCACCAAGCATCTCCACCATGTCACACGGCAGCGTTCAGCTCTCCATCTCACAAACCTTGGAGAGAAAGCGTAAATTCCCACCTAGCGACCCTCGAGCCCTGGGCCTGAATGCCAGCATTTCTAAACTACTGGCCTTTGAAATGCTGTCATTCAGGCTGGTGGACACAGACAGCTTCAAACAGCTGATGTCCATGGCTGTCCCGCAGTATGTTGTTCCCAGCCGCCACTACTTCTCCAAGATAGCCATGCCTTCCTTGCACAACCAAGTATCCGATAAAATCAAGTGTGCACTGTGCAACGCCATCTGTGGCAAGGTCCACCTAACCACAGATACGTGGACTAGTAAGCATGGCCAGGGACACTATATCTCCGTAACTGCACACTGGGTAAATGTAGTGGCGGCTGGGCCCCAGGCGGAGAGTTCCTTGGCGCACGTCCTTCCGCCGCCAAGGATCACAGGGCATAATTCTTTGCCTCCTGTAGCCTCATCCTCCTACTCGGCTTCCTCCTCCTCTGCTTCCACCAGCTCATCCAGTCAGCCACACACCTTCACCACCAACTTCAGCACAGCCCGGGGTAAACGTCAGCAGGCCATTCTGAAACTCATATGTTTGGGGGACAGGCCCCACACCGCGCAGGAGTTGTGATGGGGTATTGAACAACAGACCGACGAGTGGTTTCTGCCGGTGGGCCTCAAGCCCGGCCTGGTGGTGTGCGATAATGGGCGAAATCTCGTCGCAGCTCTGAGACTAGCCGGTTTGACGCACATCCCTTGCCTGGCGCATGTGCTGAATTTGGTGGTCCAGATGTTCATTCACAACTACCCCGACATGTCAGAGCTGCTGCATAAAGTGCGGGCCGTCTGTGCACGCTTACGGCGTTCACATCCTGCCGCTGCTCGCTTGTCTGCGCTACAGTGGAACTTCGGCCTTCCCGCTCAACGCCTCATATGTGACGTGCCCACCAGGTGGAACTCCACCTTGCACATGCTGGAGAGACTGTGCGAGCAGCAGCAGGCCATAGTGGAGTTTCAGCTGCAGCACGCACGCGTCAGTCGCACTGCGGAACAGCACCACTTCACCACCAATGATTGGGCCTCCATGCGAAACCTGTGTGCCCTGTTGCGCTGTTTCGAGTACTCCACCAACATGGCCAGTGGCGATGACACCGTTATCAGCGTTACAATACCACTTCTATGTCTCCTTGAGAAAACGCTTAGGGCGATTATGGAAGAGGAGGTGGCCCAGGAGGAGGAGGATGAGGGGTCATTTTTAGCACTTTCGGGCCAGTCTGTTAGAATTGGCTCAGAGGGAGGTTTTTTGCAACATCAGAGGCCAGGTACAAATGTGGCCAGCCAGGGCCCACTACTGGAGGACGAGAAGGATGAGGAGGAGGTGGAGGAGGATGAGGATAAAGCAGGTTCACAGCGGGGTGGCACCCGACACAGCTCAGGCCCATCACTGGTGCGTGGCTGGGGGGATACGGAGGATGATGATGATACGCCTCCCACATAGGAGAGCTTGTCCTTACCTCTGGGGAACCTGGCACACATGAGCGACTACATGCTGCAGTGCCTGCGCAACAACAGCAGAGTTGCCCACATTTTAACGTGTGCGGACTACTGGGTTGCCACCCTGCTGGATCCACGGTACAAAGATAATGTGCCCACCTTACTTCCTGCACTGGAGCGTGATAGGAAGATGTGCGAGTACAAGCGCACGCTGGAAGACGCGCTCCTGACAGCATTCCAAAATGTCACAGGGGAACAGGTGGAAGCCCAAGACGAAGACAGAGGAGGAGCAAGAGGTCGCCAACGCAGATGTGTCACAGCCAGCTCCTCTGAGGGCAGGGTTAGCATGGCAGAAATGTGGAAAAGTTTTGTCTCCACGCGACAGCAATACTGCACCACCACCTGATATGGAATGTGTTAGCAGGAGGCAGCATTTCTCTAACATGGTTAAACAGTATGTCTGCACACCCCTCCACGTACTGACTGATGGTTCGGCCCCATTCAACTTCTGGGTCCCCAAATTGTCCACGTGGTCAGAGTTAGCATTTTATGCCTTGGAGGTGCTGGCCTGCCCGGCGGCCAGCGTTTTGTGTGAACGTATATTCAGCACGGCAGGGGGCGTCATTACTGACAAACGCAGCCGCCTGTCCACAGCCAACGTGGACAAGCTGACGTTCATAAAAATGAACCAGGCATGGATCCCACAGGACCTGTCCCTCCCTTGTGCAGAATAGACATTTATAACTGCCTCCCCCTCAACCATGTATTCTTGTACTCTGGGGCACTTCTTTATTGAATTATCATTTTTTTAACTTTACCATGATCTTGCGGTGCAACCCAAAGTTGAATGAATCTCTCCTCAATCTGGGCGCCAGGGCCTAAATAACTGAAAGTGCCCTTCTCCAGTGGTGGGTGATATAACGCCATATTCCTTGCTGTGGGACCTCTCTCCACTGTCTGGGTGCTGGGGCCGAAATAACTGAAAGTGGCCTTCTCCAGTGGTGGGTGATATAACGCCTTATTCCTTGCTGTGGGACCTCTCTCCTCTGTCTGGGTGCTGGAGCCGAAGTAACTGAAAGTGGCCTTCTCCAGTGGTGGGTGATATGACGCATGATTCCTTGCTGTGGGACCTGTATCCTCTGTCTGGGTGCTGGTCCAAAATACATGAGATTGGCCTTCTCCGGTGGTGGTTGATATGACGCCTTATTCCTTGCTGTAGGACCTCTCTCCTCTGTCTGGGTGCTGGGGCCGAAGTAACTGAAAGTGGCCTTCTCCAGTGGTGGGTGATATGACGCATGATTCCTTGCTGTGGGACCTCTCTCCTCTGTCTGGGTGCTGGGGCCGAAATAACTGAAAGTGGCCTTCTCCAGTGGTGGGTGATATAACGTCTTATTCCTTGCTGTGGGACTTCTCTCCTCTGTCTGGGTGCTGGAGCCGAAATAACTGAAAGTGGCCTTCTCCAGTGGTGGGTGATATGACGCGTGATTACTTGCTGTGGGACCTCTCTCCTCTGTCTGGGTGTTGGGCCTAAATAACTGAAAGTGACCTTCTCCAGTGGTGGGTGATATGACGCGTGATTCCTTTCTGTGGGACCTCTCTCCTCTGTCTGGGTGCTATCCCTTTCCACATTTGTTTGCAGGGCATTTACCTACATTTTGCTGCCTTTTGCGGCCCTCTAGCCCTTTCCTGGACTATTTTACAGCCTTTTTAGTGCCTAAAAGTTCGGGTCCCCATTGACTTTAATGGGGTTCGGGTTCGGGATAAAGTTCGGGTCGAGTTCGGATCCCGAACCCGAACTTTTTCAGGAAGTTCGGCCGAACTTCCCAAACCCGAACTTCCAGGTGTTCGCTCATTTCTAAAAATGATACATATAAATTTTATAACCTTTTCTTGGATGATTTATAAATGTCGATTTTTTTTTGAGTATTTAAGAAAGTCTGGCGATCTTTTTTAGGAATTTTTACATCTCCTCTAATCAATCTATTGGCAATAGAACGTCCCTTCCTATATACAAAATTTGTTTTTTTTTTAAAGAGATTCCCGTATTTTTTATCATGTAGTAACTCCCAATATTTATTAATAGTTTTTTTAATTAAAGTCGCATGACAATTATAAACGCATTGGGCATTGTACATTGGGCGTTCGTTTGCGATTTTTTTTATTTTTTATCTACTTGTTTTCTGACGCATTAACATGGTTTTCGGATATCCTCGATTTAAAATTTTTTGGGATATAATCTTTTTTTGTTTGATATATTCGTGGTTAGTTTTCGTTATTCGTTTCGCTCGAATAAACTAACTTTTCGGAATTTCTTTAAAGGCATGTGGAGCATGATGACTAGTATATAGCTATATAGTGTTGGTTACACCTGACACAGAAATGCAACAGCACTCTACAACCAGCACTCTGCCCTGCCTCTGTGCTAGAAGCTATCAGACGTCGTTAGTTTACATTTTGATCAAAAGGTAATAAGCCACTCGCCATGTGAAGGCCGCCTCTATGAGTGGTCCTAATGCTAAATCCTACCTATTATGGGCCATGACAGCCACATAGAATCCAGGGAGTGCGGGCCCAGCATGCATGCTAGGATCAACAGTGCTTATTAACCCTTTCTAGTGCCATAACAGCCTCCATTAGATCCAGGGATGCTAATAAGAATAGACAGAAGTGCTTTGTGAAAGAGAGTGGAGTGGGTGTCAGCAGTAAGTTTGTGTTGACGTCACTGATTATTTTGCCTTTCCTCTTATCCGTCAGAACAATAACCCCCCAAAAAATGGATCCTGTCTGTGGAGCATCCGCCTTCACTCGGGCAGCATTTGGTCAGTAATCCATCAGTATTGCTAAAAAAAAAAAAAAAACAGGAGTGGATCCAAAACAAAGATGACATGTGAATGGAATATTTGCATGTCTTCTGTGTTTTATACCCTACCAAATCATAAGACAATTCTGATGCAAAATAGGGACCATGTCATGCAAGCCTTACAGCTGTTACATAGACAGGATCCGTTGTGCGTCTCATTTTTCCTTCATTCTTACAGATCAGAAGAGGGGTCAAATAAATTATGATGTCAGCCAGGCAGAAAGGCAAAATAGTGCCCAGTCATGAAGTGGGGAGGGTGGGAACAGCATGAGAATTCCACAGAGTGGCACAATGATAGTGTGGAGGTGGTAGCAGCATCAGGAGGCCACAGACTGGCACAATGATAGAGTGTGGAGGTGGCAGCGAATAAGCCCTTATTTTTTCCCACTTTTACAGAACACAAAAAGCTTTTTAACAGATAAGTGCAACGATGAACAGCGAATATATTTTTATTTTGCCACTAATACACGGCAGACTGGGCTTTTAATTATATCACTGCACCGAAGAATGGCAATTAGGATCTAATTTTTTCTACTTTCACACAACACAAAAGGCTTTTCAACAGACAAGTGCAACGATGAACGGCGAATATATTTTTATTTTGCCACTAATACACGGCAAACTAGGCTTTTGAATACATGAATGCACCGCAGAACGGCAATTGGGCCCTAATTTTTTTTCTCTTTTAGACAACACAATTTTCAACACTTCCGTTACGCAAAAATATAGAACATGTTCTATTCTTGTCCGCAATTGCGGACAAGAAAAGGCATTTTCTATAAAGTTCTGGCAATGTGCGGATCTGCAAAATGCGGAAAGCACATTTCCGGTGTTCGTGTTTTGCGGATCCGTGGATCTGCAAAACACATATGGACATGTAAATGGAGCCTTACAGGGGGGTGATCAGTGACAGAGGGGTGATCAGGGAGTCTATATGGGGTGATCAGGGGTTAACAAGGGGTTAATAAGTGACAAGGGGGGGGGTAGTGTGGTGCTTGGTGCTACTTTACATAGCTACCTGGTCCTCTGGTGGTTGATCCCAGCAAATGGGACCACCAGAGGACCAGGTAGCAGGTATATCAGGCGCTGTTAAAAAAACAGCATCTGATATACATCTTTGATGCTTTTTATTTTGCATTTACAGCCTTCCAGCGATTGATCATCGCTGGCAGGCTGTAGTATAACTGCTGAGCTGCGATCTGCTGTGAACGCGCGCGCGTTCACAGCAAATCTCGCCTTTCGCGAGATGACGCACCGCCGCGTCAAGGAGGAACAGTGTATGTCTGTCAGTGAGTGTGTGTATTGTCGGTGAGTGAGTATGTCTGTCAGTGAGTTTCTGTGTATGTCGTTCAGTGAGTGTCTGAGTGAGTGCATGTCTGTCAGTGAGTGCGTTTCTGTCTGTCAGTGAGTGAATGTATGTCTGTCAGTGAGTTTCTGTGTGTGTGTGTGTGTCAGTGAGTGAGTGTATGTGTGCCAGCGTGTGTGTCTGTCAGTGAGTGAGTGACATGAGGGCGGCAAAAATTCTTGCATTGGCCCTGTGCTCCCATGCCATGCGAACTAAGGGTTGTGTCTGATGAACCCACCGACTCTTGGCTGGGGGTGTCTGATGTCACTTGGGACGAAGTGGATGACTGAGTCAACCATTCAAGAACCGCTGGGTTGCTGGTCAAGACACAATCGCTAGATGACACCGGGAGCTCAGGCCTCTCGCTGCGACCCCTGCTGCCATGACCCCTTACTCTGCTGTGACCTGTGCCTGCGCCAGAAACATTTAAGCCTCTGCCACTCCCCTGTGCAGGGCCTGGCACCTCTCTATCTGACATACTGTTAGATAAAATAAATAAATAAAAAGGAAATTAAAACGCCCCAAAAAAGTCTTCAATTTTCTCACTTTCTCACACAACCGCTAATTATTCCTTCCCCCCCCCCACTAATACACGCCAAAGAAGGCTTTAAAACATATAACTGCACAGCTGAACAGCAAATAGGCTCTTAGTTTGTTCCACTAATACACGCCAAAAAGGGCTTTAAAACATATAACTGCACCGCTGAACGGCAAATAGTCCCTTATTTTTTTCCACTTATACACGCCACAAAAGGCTTTAGAACATAAAACTGCACCACTGAACGTCAAATAATATATATTTTTGTTCCCACTAGTACACGCCAAAAAGGGTTTTAGATCATATAACTGCACCACTAAACGTCAAATAGGCCTTTATTTTTATCCACTTATACACGCCACAAAAGGCTTTAGAACATATAACTGCCTTCGCTGAACAGCAAATAATATAGATATTTTTGCCCCTAATACACTCCAAAAAGGGCTTTAGAACATACAGTCGTGGCCAAAAGTTTTGAGAATGACACAAATATTAGTTTTCACAAAGTTTGCTGCAAAACTGCTTTTAGACCTTTGTTTCAGTTGTTTCTGTGATGTACTGAAATATTATTACACACACTTCATACGTTTCAAAGGCTTTTATCGACAATTTCATGACATTTATACAGAGTCAGTATTTGTAGTGTTGGCCCTTCTTTTTCAGGACCTCTGCAATTCGACTGGGCATGCTCTCAATCAACTTCTGGGCCAATTCCTGACTGATAGCAACCCATTTTTTCATAATTACTTGGAGTTTGTCAGAATTAGTGGGTTTTTGTTTGTCCACCCGCCTCTTGAGGATTGACCACAAGTTCTCAATGGGATTAAGATCTGGGGAGTTTCCAGGCCATGAACCCAAAATGTCAACGTTTTGGTCCCCAAGCCACTTAGTTATCACTTTTGCCTTATGGCACGGTGCTCCATCGTGCTGGAAAATGCATTGTTCTTCACCAAACTGTTGTTGGATTCTTGGAAGAAGTTGCTGTTGGAGGGTGTTTTGGTACCATTCTTTATTCATGGCTGTGTTTTTGGGCAAAATTGTGAGTGAGCCCATTCCCTTGCCACACATGAATGGTCTCAGGATGCTTTACTGTTGGCATGACACAGGACTGATGGTAGCGCTCACCTTTTCTTCTCCGGACAAGCCTTTTTCCAGATGCCCCAAACAATCGGAAAGAGGCTTCATCGGAGAATATGACTTTGCCCTAGTCCTCAGCAGTCCCTTCACCATACTTTCTGCAGAAGATCAATCTGTCCCAGATGTTTTTTGTGGCTTCTTTGCTGCCCTTCTTGACACCAGGCCATCTTCCAAAAGTCTTCGCCTCACTGTGCGTGCAGATGTGCTCGCACTTGCCTGCTGCAATTCCTGAGAAAGCTCTGCACTGGTGGCACTCCGATCCCGCAGCTGAATCCTCTTTAGGAGAAGATCCTGGCGCTTGCTGGACTTTGTTGGACACCCTGAATCCTCCTTAACAAGAATTGAACTTCTTTTCTTGAAGTTCTTGATGATCCTATAAATTGTTGATTGAGGTGCCAACTTAGTAGCCACAATATCCTTGCCTGTGAAGCCATTTTTATGCAACGCAATGATGGCTGCACGGGTTTCTTTGCAGGTCACCATGGTTAACAATGGAAGAACAAAGATTGCAAGCATCAACCTCCTTTTAACATGTCAAGTCTGCCATTTTAACCCAATCAGCCTGACATAATCTCCAGCCTTGTGCTCGTCAACATTCTCACCTGAGTTACTGAAATGATCTCAGCAGGTCCTATAACCACTTTCCAACTGCCGAACCTGGCGGCGGTCGGTTTGTTCCTCCTTGACGCACGGGCGCGTCACCTCGCGAGACGCAAGAAGACGCGCTCCTGGGTCCGGTGGAACGCAAGTGGAACGCACCGCCGGGCGCAGCAGATGTGTGTCACCAGCCTGCCAGCCAATGATCAGCGCTGGCAGGCTGGTGATTTTTAAAATCACCTATGGAAAATGGTGATTTAAGTTTTATTTATAAATATAGGGGTTTTATAAGGGATCTGTGCCATGTGCTGGGTCCTTTTCATCGGTTGGACCCAGCACAGAGCACAGATCCCAAATAAGTGCACCAAACACTACACATCAGGCCCTGATCACCCCCCCCATCACCCTAATTAACCCCTTGATCACCCCCCCTGTCAATACATAGTGAAAGGGAAAAAAGTGACCATTGTTAGGTAGTTAGCGTTAGCGCCCAGCCCACCGCAGTCACTGATTCGCTGATTAGCGTAGCGCTAATCAGCGTTTGTACTTTTATAGTATCTGTAAGTGATCAGAACTGATCATGGTTAGATCTAAAATAGTACTACTGTCACTTTAGTTTGCCCTCCACCCCAAACGCAGTGTTTGCCCGATCAGGCCTGATCGGTCACCCACGCCCGCCCCGCCGCAGTGACAAAAAAAATGTTTTTTTTGTATCACTGCACAATCACTTCATAAGCGCTGCGGCGATAAAAAAAATCAGTTTTGATATTTTTTATCAATCGCAGCGGCTTCTGTACTTCGCTACACTCCCATTTGTAAGACAGGCTTGCTTTTTTTCTTGGGTAGTCTCAGGGAATACCCCTTAAATATAGTCGCCCAAATGTCAAGGAAGGGGTATTCCGCTGAAGAGGCCTACAGGATTCTGACCCAGTCGGATGAGGAATGGGAACCCTCATCTGACGAATCCAGCGGGTCAGAATACAAACCTGTAGAAAGCAGTGGCAGTCTGACCCAAAGTTCGGACGAGGAGGTTGAGGTCCCTGATACCACCAGGCGTACCCGGCCCCGTGTCGCTAGACTGCAGGTAGCACAGGATCAGTTTCAGGGGCAGCAGAGTGGGGCTGGCGCTGCCAGATTACGTGGTGAGGCATATACCAGCAGCACAGCCCGTCCTGGACCTTCTACCAGCACTGCCGTAGAACATGGTGAAGTGGCGAGCACCAGAAGGGCAGTTGAAGCTGGTACGGTGGCACGTGCAGTAATTCCCCCGTCACAGCCACCGGGCAGACAGGCCCGTAGAGCCCCTAGAGTCCCTGAGGTGCTGGCAAATCCTGATTGGCTGTCCCCATCTTCAGCCGCACCAGTAGTTCCCCCTTTCACCGCCCAGTCAGGAGTTCGGGTGGAGACAGCTCAGATCGGATCGGAGCTGGGGTTTTTTGAGCTGTTCTTCACTGCGGAGCTCTATGACTTAGTCGTGGCAGAAACAAATCGGTATGCCACTCAATTTATAACCGCCAACCCGGGAAGCTTCTATGCCCAGCCTTTCTGGTGGAAACCAGTCCAAGTTTCCAAATTTAGAACTTTTCTGGGCCTTCTCCTCAACATGGGCATTACAAAAAAGCATGAATTGCGGTCATATTGGTCCACGAACCCAATTCATCACATGCCCATGTACTCTGCTGCCATGTCTAGGACACGTTTTGAGACCATCCTGCGTTTCCTGCACTTTAGCGACAACACCACCTCCCGTCCCAGAGGCCACCCAGCTTTTGACCGGCTCCACAAAATTCGGCCCCTCATAGACCATTTCAACCAGAAATTTGCAGATTTGTATACCCCCGCACAAAACATCTGCGTAGACGAGTCCCTAGTACATTTCACCAGGCGCATTGGCATGGTATGGGGTCAAATTGTATAAGCTCTGTGAAAGGGCCACAGGCTATACGCACAAATTTCGGATCTATGGGGGAAAAGATCAGACCCTGGAGCCGGTCGGTTGCCCTGACTACCTGGGGAGCAGTGGGAAGATAGTCTGGGACTTGGTGTCACCCTTATTCGGCAAGGGGTACCATCTTTATGTGGACAACTTTTACACAAGTGTGGCCCTCTTCAAGCATTTGTTCCTAGAACAGATTGTCTGCTGTGGCACCGTGCGACCTAGTCGCCGGGGCTTCCCCCAACGGCTCGTTACCACCCGACTTGCAAGGGGGCAGAGGGCTGCATTATGTAACGAAGAACTGCTCGCGGTGAAATGGAGAGACAAGCGTGACGTTTACATGCTCTCCTCCATTCACTCAGACACGACAATACAAATTGAACGGGCAACCAGTGTCGTTGAAAAGCCCCTCTCAGTCCACGACTATAACCTCCACATGGGAGGGGTGGACTTCAATGACCAGATGTTGGCCCCGTATTTGATTTCCTGACGCACCAGACGCTGGTATAAAAAGGTGTCTGTATATTTAATTCAATTGGCTGCCTATAATAGTTACGTTCTCTACAGTAAGGCTGGGAGAACAGGATCCTTCCTCAAATTTCAGGAAGAGATCATTTCGGAACTCCTGTATCAAGGAGGTTCCGTGGCCCCATCCACCAGTGTAGTGAGCCGTCTACACGAGCGAAACTTCCCCAGTGTCGGTACCGTTACCTTAACCCAACCGCCACCCCGAAAAATATGTCGTGTCTGTAGCAGGAGTGGAATAAGGTGTGATACCTGTTATTTCTGTCCTGACTGTCCTGACCACCCTGCCCTATGCCTAGGGGAGTGTTTCCGGAAGTACCACACTCAGGTACACTTAGGGACATAGGGACAGCACAACACAGGTAGTTTTTACAATCAGGCTCAAGGGTCTCTCAGGATACTAGGTTTTGAGAGACCCTAACACATAGGGGACGGTGCTGCTGTGCTACTGCAGAAGTGTGAAACGGTAGAAACCTCTCCTTTCACTTGGGATAAAGTGCATAGTGTACTTCTCACCATCTCTGTGTGATTTACACTTTACACATTGTCCCATGGGAAAGGAGAGGTTTCTGCTAGGAAAATAAAGAGTGATATGGTTAAAAAAAGGAAAAAAATTAAACAGGTAGCAAGAAAAAAAAATCTTGAGTTAGTTCAGGTTTTAAAAGTTCCGTTTTTTTTTCATGTTCAGGTTTTATTCATGTTTTATAAAGTTTGTAACGTTCAAGTTATGTGCCTGCTGCCTGTTTTTTCTTCCTTTTCTTTTCCCCCTAACCACCCTTTATTTTCCAGGTAGATCAACGGACCAACCAATGAAAACGCCGCAGCACTGATGTGAATTCTGAGAGAAGCATTGCGCTGCTGTCAGAAGACACGTGAAGTCGGTGTATGCGGCGCTGCAAGACGAGATTTCTCATCTGCAGGACAGGTACGTTTGCCCAGGCATATGAGCTGAGGAGAGGTGTTGGAGTTCATATGCTTTGGCAAACACTTTGTATCAAAAAATCTGGCAAAGATGTCTTCCTCCACACCGATCAATTGATCGATGTGAATGGAGAAATCACGTTCGCCAGGACATAGGAGCTGAGTGGGTATGGATGTTTGGGCGGAGCCCCTATGTCCTGGCAGTCGCCAGGCCCCTCTTTTTTTTCTTGCATATTTTTTGGCAGAGATTTTTTCATCCACATCGATCGATGCGAATGAGGAAATCTGTGCCGTTCATTTTTTCTTTCAGCCCAGAGGCTGAACGGGAAAAAAATCTCATTACCTGTATGCTCAATATAAGGAGAATAGCAGAAACTCCTAATGCTGGCCATACATGTAATGATTGCGGAGACCCTCAAATGTCATGGCAGTACAAACACATCACATGTGACCCCATTTTGGAAAAAAGACACCCCAAGGTATTCGCTGAGGGGCATATTGAGTCCATGAAAGATTGAATTTTTTGTCACAAGTTAGCGGAAAGGGAGACTTTGTGAGAAAAAACAAAAAACATCAAATTCCGCTAACTTGTGCCAAAAAAAAAAATCTTCTATGAACTCACCATGCCCCTCACAGAATACCTTGGGGTGTCTTCTTTCTAAAATGTGGTCAAATTTGGGGTATTTTTACTGCCCTGGCATTTTAGGGGCCCTAAAGCGTGAACCGAAAAATACGTAAAAATGCAATCCTAAAAGGTACTCATTGGAATTGGGGCCCCTTTGTGCATCTTGGCTGCAAAAAAGTGCCACACAGGGGGTATCGCCGTACTCGGGAGAAGTAGGGCAATGTGTTTTGGGGTGTACTTTTTACATATACCCATGCTGGGTGAGAGAAATATCTCTGTAAAAGGACAACTTTGTATAAAAAAATGAAAAAAGTTGTCATTTACAGAGATCATTTTCACACCCAGTATGGGTATATGTAAAAATACACCCCAAAACACATTGCCCTACTTCTCCTGAGTATGGTGATACCACCTGTGTGCCACTTTTTTGCAGCCAAGATGCGCAAAGGGGCCCTAAATACAATGAGTACCTTTAGGATTTTACAGGACATTTTTACGCATTTGGATTCCAAACTGCTTTTGATGTTTAGGGGCCCCCTAAAGCGTGAGAAGGAGTTTGGAATCCAAATGCGTAAAAATGCCCTGTGAAATCCTAAAGGTACTCATTGGATTTAGGGCCCCTTTGCGCATCTTGGCTGCAAAAAAGTGTCACTCATGTGGTATCGCTGTACTCAGGAGAAGTAGGGCAATGTGTTTTGGGGTGTATTTTTACATATACCCATGCTGGGTGAGAGAAATATCTCTGTAAATTGACAACTTTGTATAAAAAAATGGAAAAAGTTGTCATTTACAGAGATATTTTTCACACCCAGTATGGGTACACCCCAAAACACATTGCCCTACTTCTGCCGAGTACTGCGATACCACATGTGTGGCACTTTTTTGCAGCCAAGATGCGCAAAGGGGCTCTTTAGGATTTCACAGAACATTTTTACTCATTTGGATTCCAAACCGCTTCTCACGCTTTAGGGGCCCCTAAAATGCCAGGGCAGTAAAAATACCCCACAAGTGACCCCATTTTAGAAAGTAGACACCCCAAGGTATTCCGTGAGGGGTATGGTGAGTTCATGTAAAATTTTATTTTTTGTCACAAGTTAGTGAAATATGAGACTTTGTAAGAAAAAAAAAATATATAACATTTCCGGTGCTCAGAAAGTCAAAGTGCGGAAATTCACTTTTTTGCACCATAGTTTGTAAAAGCTATAACTTTTACCCAAACCAATAAATATACACTTATTGAATTTTTTTTATCAAAGACATGTAGAACAATAAATTTAGAGAAAAATTTGTGGATAAATGTAGTTTTGACAAATTTTCAAACAGAAAGTTAAAAATGTCATTTTTTTGCAAAAATTTCGTCAAAAAAAAGCAAAATATCAAAAAAAGTAAAAATGTCAGCAAGAATGAAATACCACCAAATGAAAGCTCTATTAGTGAGAAGAAAAGGAGGTAAAATTCATTTGGGTGGTAAATTGTATGACGGAGCAATAAGCGGTGAAAGTAGTGTAGTACAGAATTGTAAAAAGTGGCCTGGTCATTAAGGGTGTTTAAGCTAGGGGGGCTGAAGTGGTTAATGACAGCAATGAAATGCAGTGGAAAGTTTTTTTTGGGATTAAGTTAATTTTCATGGCAAAGAAGTACTATGCAATTCATCTGATCACTCTTCATAACATTCTGGAGTATATGCAAATTGCTAAAACTTAAGCAGCAACTTTTCCAAATTCCAATATTTATGTAATTCTCAAAACTTTTGGCCACGACTGTACAGTGCCTTGCAAAAGTATTCACCCCCTCTTGACTTTTTTTGTGTTTTGGTGCCTCACAGCCTGGAATTAACCTGGATTGTTTGAGGATTTGCATCATATAATTTACAGAACATGGCCGGAACTGTGAAGATGTTTTTTTTTTTTTTTTTATTGTGAAGCAAACAACAAATATGACAAAATAAAAGACAAGGTCAATGTGCATAACTATTCAACCCCAGAAAAAAAGTAAATACTTTGTAGAGCCACCTTTTCCGGCAATCACATCTCGAAATCGCTTTGGATAAGTCTCTGTGAGCTTGCCACATCTTACCACTGGGATTTTTGCCTATTCCTCCTTGCAAAACTGCTCAAGCTCCTTCAAGTTCGATGGTTTGCGCTTGTGAACAGCAATCTGTAAGTCTGGCCACATATTTTCTATTGGATTGAGATTTGGGCTTTGACTAGGCCATTCCAACACATTTACATGTCTCCCCTTAAACCACTCAAGTGTTGCTTTAGCAGTGTGTTTGGGGTCATTGTCCTGCTTGAAGGTGAAGATCCATCCTAGCCTCATATAACGAACAGAGTGGTACAGGTTTTGCTCAAGAATATCCATGTATTTTGCACCATCCATCTTTGCCTCAACTCTGACCAGTTTCCCAATCCCGGCTGCTGAAAACATCCCCACAGCATGATGCTGCCACCACCATGTTTCACTGTGGGGATGGTGTTCTTTGGGTGATGTGATGTGTTGGGTTTGCGCCAGACATAGCGTTTTCTTTGATGGCCGAAAAGTTCAATTTTAGTCTCATCAGACCAGAGCACCTTCCTCCATACATTTTGGAAGTCTCCCACATGCCTTTTCGCAAACTTGCAACATGCCATTTTGTTTTCTTGCTGAAAGTAATGGCTTTCTTCTAGCCACTCTGCCACTCTGCCATAAAGCCCAACTTTATGGAGCGTACGGCTTATTGTCGTCCTATGTACAGATACTCCAGTCTCTGTTGTGGAACTCTGCAGCTCCTTCAGTGTTCCCTTAGGTCTCTGTGCTGCCTCTCTGATTAATGCCCTCTTTGCCCGGTTTGTGAGTTTGGGTGGGCGGCTTTCTCTTGGCAGGTTTGCTGTTAAGCCATGTTCTTTCCATTTTGTTATGATAGATTTGATGGTGCTCATTGGGATCATCAAATATTTAGATATTTTTTTATAACCTAACCCTGACTTGTACTTCTTAACAACATTGTCCCTTACTTGTTTGGAGAGCTCCGTGGTCTTAATGGCAGTGTTTGGTTAATGATTAGTGTTGATCGAGAACCAAAGTGCTCGGGTGCTCGAGTAGAACACTTTGGGATGCAGGGGTGCACTACATAGCACCCAAGCACAAAGAAAGTCAATGGGAGAACCCAAGCATTAAACCAGGCAACACCTGCTCTGAAGAGGGGAGGGTGTCTGGTTCACAGGAAAAGGTCAGAAATTGATGGAAACACAACTGAAATGGTTTGGGAACAGCACGGGGAGGATGTCTGGATGCATCTTGGACTCCCAGGTCGATGCTGGGAACGGTGTTGTTGTCCAAAGAGTGCGCCACTTTCACAGACTGACAATAATATGCACAAAACCGAAGATAAAATCGATTTTAGAGGAAAAATTGTTAGGAAACATTATTTCCTGTATATTTGCTTGTATATAAAGTCCAAGTGCTGCCAAAAATTACAAGGAAGAGGCACTCAGATACAACCTGTATATCACATAAAGAAGGGCCTCATTCACATTGTGGTACAATTGTTCAGGTAGTGGGACCCCTACACTCATAAAGCCTATGCAAGTGAAAGGGCTGCCAAAAATTGCAAGGAACCGGCACTCCAATACACCCTTTATTACACATAAAGGAGGGCATCATACACACCCTTGAAAAATTATGATTGATGGCCTGCTGGTGACCCTCAAAAACATTAGGAGCAAGGGCCTGCTGGTGACCATCTAAAACATTATGGGCGAGGGCCTGCTGCCAAGCTGACCATCTAAAACATTAGGGGTGAGAGCCTGCTGCTGAGCTGACCATCTAAAACATTATGGACGAGGGCCTTCTGCCGAGCTGACCATCTAAAACATTAGGGGTGAGGGCCTGCTGCCGAGCTGACCATCTAAAACATTATGGGCGAGAGCCTGCTGCCGAGCTGACCATCTAAAACATTATGGACGAGGGCCTGCTGCTGATCTGACCATATAAAACATTATGGGCGAGGGCCTGCTGCCAAGCTCACTATCTAAAACATTAGGGGCGAGGGTCTGCTGCCGAGCTGACCATCTAAAACATTAGGGGCGAGGGTCTTCTGCTGAGATGACCATCTAAAACATTATGGGCGAGGGCCTACTGCCGAGCTGACCATCTAAAACATTATGGGCGAGGGCCTCCTGCTGATCTGACCATCTAAAACATTATGGGCGAGGGCCTGCTGCTGAGCTGACCCTCTAAAACAGTAGGGGTGAGGGTCTGCTGCTGAGCTGACCCTCTAAAACATTAGGAGCGAGGGCAGCCTAATAAGCATGTTGATGTGATGGAGGAGGAGGAGGACGAGAAAAGGAAGATTGAACCATATACCCTTTTTTGTGGTGGAAGGGGTGCATGGGAATACAGTGTATTCAATACACCATAAAAGCCACATTTAAAGTGCCTTTATGTTCAGCCACTTTCCTCTGGTAAAGTAGAGAAGTCAGGAGCAATCCAGGCCTTGTTCATTTTGATAAGAGTCAACCTGTCAGCATTTCTAGTTGAAAGGCGGATGCGCTTATCAATTATTATGCGTCCACCAGCACTAAATACCCACTCTGACAAAACACTGGCGACAGGGCAGGCCAGCACCTCCAAGGCGTAGAGTGGCAGTTCGTGCCACGTGTCCAGCTCGGACACCCAATAGTTGTAAGGCACAGAGGGATCATTGAGGACGCTGACACGGTCTGCTATGTACTCCTTCACCATCTTCCAAAATTTTTCCCTCCTTGTGACACTAGGCCGCGCATCAGGGTGAGGGTGCTAGTGGGGTGTCATGAAACTGTCCCAGGCCTTGGAGAGTGTTGCCCTGCCTCTGTTGGAACTCCTGTGTGTTCACCTCGTCTCCCCTCCTCAGTTGCCCAAGGAACTATGTACTCTGTCGCCAGCGTTGTCAGCTGGAAATTTTTTGAGAAATTTTTCCACAAGGACCTTCTGGTATTGCACCATTTTGCTAGTCCTCTCCACCAAAGGAATGAGAGATAAGAAGTTCTCTTTGTAGTGGGGGAAAAGGCTGAACAACCAGTAATCGGTGTTGGCCAAAATGCATACAACGAGATGGTCACGGGAAAGGCAGCATAACATAAAGTCTGCCATGTGTGCCAGAGTCCCAACAGACAAGACTTTGCTGTCCTCATTAGTAGGATGACTCTTAATCTCCTCATCCTCTTCCTCCTCTTCTGCCCATCCACACTGAACAAATCGAATAAACCTACTATGGGTATTACCCTCTGTAGTGGAGGCAACTGTCTCCTGCTCCTCCTCATCATCATACAATTCGCGCTGAGAAGTCGAACTGAGGGTGGTCTGGCTATTACCCTGTGTACTGTCTTCCCCCATGTCCACCTCTTCCACATTCAAAGCATCCGCCTTCATTGTGAGCAGCGAGCGTTTCAGTAGACACAGAAGTGGGATTATGACGCTAATAATAGCTTCATCGCTATTTTAGTCACTATTTGTGTTGATTCCTCAAAGCTGCGTAAAAGGCGATGACCATGTGCAGCTGATATTCCACTACTGCCCTCTGCTGCTTACAAAGCCTGGCCAACAAGTGGAATATGGAGTTCCAGCGCCTGCTCACATCGCACAACAGTCGGTGAGGTGGCACTTGCAAGCGCTGCTGCAGCGTTGCCAGACCGGCGGCAGCTGTAGATGACTTTCGGAAATGGGCACACACGTGGCGCACCTTCACCAGTAGTTCAGGCAAATTGGGGTAGGTTTTGAGAAACCACTGAACCACTAAGTTGAACACATGGGCTAGGCATGGTATGTGTGCGAGCTTGCTGAGCTCCAAAGCTGCCAACAAGTTACGGCTATTATCAGACACACCATGGCTGGTTGTAGGTTGAGTGGCGATAGCCACAGCTCAGTCTGGTCCCTTATACCCTGCCAAAGCTCTACGGCGGTGTGCTGTTTATCACTTAAGCAAATAAGTTTCAACATGGCCTGTTGCCGCTTCCCCACTGCAGTGCTACACTGCTTCTAGCTACTGACTGATTGCTGATTGGCGCTGCAAGATGATAGTTCAGAGGTGGAATTGGAGGAGGAGGTGGAGGAGGAGAAGGGGGGTTGCAGCCACCAATGTAGGTGGTGGCAGAAATCCTGATGGAAGTAGGGCCCGCAATCCTTGGTATTGGTAGCACCTGTGCCACCCCAGGGTACTACTTGCTCCCGGCCTCCACAAGGTTCACCCAGAGTGCCGTCAGGGAAATGTAGTGTCCCTGGCCACAATCACTTGTTCATGTGTTAGTCGTTAAGTGGACCTTCCCAATAACTGTGTTGGTCAGGGCCGACACACTGGGAAAAATAGTGGCGGCTGGGGACTGAATAACGAGGGACGCCCACCACCATTAGGCTGCGGAAAACCTCTGTGTCCACAAGCCTAAATGGCAACATTTCCAGGGCCAGCAATTTGGTGGCCTTCTCCTGATGCTACTGCTACCACCACCTCCAGACTCTGTCATTGTGCCACTCGGTGGCCTCCTCATACTGCTGCCACCTCCAGACTATGTCGTTGTGCCACGTGGTGGCCTTCTCTTGATGCTGCTACTTCTTCTACTGCCCACTCCAGACTCTGTCATTGTGCCACTCAGTGTCCTTCTGCTAATTCTGCTACTGCTGCTGCCGCCACCTCCAGACTCTGTCATTGTTCCACTTGGTGGCCTCCTCATACTGCTGCCAACTCCAGATTCTGTCATTGTGCCACTCAGTGGCCTTCTCCTGATGCTGCTACTACCGCCACCTCCAGTCTCCATTGTGCCACTCGGTGGCCTCCTCATACTGCTGCCAACTACAGACTGTCATTGTGCCACTCAGTGGCCTCCTCATACTGCTGACAACTCCAGACTCTGTCATTGTGCCACTCGGTGGCCTCCACATACTGTTGCCATCTCCAGACTCTGTCATTGTGCCACCCAGTGGCATCCTCATACTGCTGCCACCTCCAGACTCCGTCATTGTGCCACTCGGTGGCCTTCTCCTGATGCTGCTGCTACTGCCACCTCCAGACTCTGTCATTGTGCCAATCAGTGGCCTCCTCATACTGCTGCCAAATCTAGACTCTGTAATTGTGCCACTCAGTGGCTCCTCATACTGCTGCCACCTCCACACTCAGTCATTGTGCCACTCAGTGACCTCCTCATACTGCTGCCATCTCCAGACTCTGTCATTGTGCCACTCGGCGGCCTCCTCATACTTCTGCCACCTCCAGACTCCTTCATTGTGCAACTCGTGGCCTTCTCCTGATTCTGCCAACTCCAGACTGTGTCATTGGGCAACTCTTTGGTCTCCTCATGCTGCTTCCACCTCACCAGTATGTCATAGGTCCACTCTGTGGACTTCTCATGCTGTTCCCACCCTCCCCACATCATGACTGGTCCACTATTTTGGCTTTCGGCCTAGCTGACATCATTCATTTATTCGAATGCGGATGGAAGGCTGAGAATGACAAATATATCCCAAGGTGAGACAAAAAGCTCTCCAGAATTTAGAAATAAACTGGGTTCCCCGATCCGAAACAACATCAGAAGGGACCCCGTAAAGCTTTACAATTTCACTGATAAATACCTGAGCCAGGGTTTTAGAATTTGGCAACGCGGGTAAGGCAATGAAATATACCATTTTACTGAACCTATCTACTACTACCAGGATAACAGTTTTACCAGCAGATACAGGTAGATCAGTAACAAAATCTATTGACAGGTGTGTCCATGGTCTGTTGGGAATGACCAGTGGCAACAGAGACCCCGCCGGACAAGTATGAGTGACTTTAGCATGTGCATAGCTCGTACAGGAAGACACAAAATCAATCCCAGTGCAACCTCGGCCACCAAAAATGATGTGAAAAAAGATATGAGGTTGCCCTACTACCTTTTAATATTTCAAGTTGCAATTGCAAATTGAAAGGCACAAACAACTTTCATGGGGTACAGGAAACCGGGGAGTCCCCCTGAGCCTCCAACACCATCCCCTTCAGCAGGAGCATTAGTCAGGCCAAATGGTATGACCAGGTTTTCATAATGCCCCTCAAGAGTGTTAAACATTGCCTTCCACTCACCCCCCCCCCCCTTTAATGCAAATAAGATTGTAGGCTCCCCTTAAATCCATTTTGGAAAGCCATTTTGCACCAGAAATCTGATTATAAAGGTCGGGAATGACGGGAAGAGGATAAGGGTCTCGGATAGTTATCCAATTTAGTTCACGAAAATCTAGGCAAAGACACAGGCCCCAGTCTTGCTTCTTCACAAAGAAGAACCCTGCAGCCATGGGTGAAGAAGAGGGTCTGATATGTCCTTTAGCCAGACTCTAAGAAATATAGTCCTTCATCGCTTGTCTTTCGGGACCAGAAAGATTATATAACCTGGTTTTGGGTAACTTTGCTCCAGGGAGCAGGTTAACAGGGCAATCATACGAAAGATGGGGTGGTAACTCCTGACACCCCTTCGGAGAGAAAACATCTTCAAAGTCAGACACAAATGCTGGTAAGGTTGTAATGGAGGTGACTGAGCAACTGCTACTTAGGCAATTGTCCCTACAATTCTCACTCCACTCCAATATCTCCCTGGCCTGCCAATCAACAACCGGATTATGCGCTACCAATCAGTGAAGACCTAATACCATAGGAGTAGGAAGGACATAGCAAGAAATAAACTCATTATGAAGGGCCCCCACCCGATGATATATGTTATGTACAATATGTGTCAGGTTCCCCTGAGTAAGAGGAGCAGACTCAATGGCGAATATGAGGATAGATCTAGGTAAAGGACTAAAAGAAAAACCCGAGTCCGAGCGAATCGGGCATCCACCAAATTGACCCCACCCCACCTCACTGTCCAAAAAAACAGAAATCGTCTCAGTTTTATTACCCAAAACAACCATAGCTGGCAAAACAAACTGAGACGTTTGTATGGAGAAGATGTATACACCCAGATTGTCATCCTTTGCACAACCTGGGGTTAGTAGTTTTCCAATGGTTGTTTCTTTTTGGGTACGGATAGACAAGCTGCAGTAAAATGACCCCTCCGACCACAGAACAAACAAACCCCAATCTTACGGCGAACCACTGAAGGACCAAACAGATGAGTGACTCCCCTTAGTTGCATAGGTTTGTCTGAGACAGAAAAAACAGACTCCTGCCAGAGAAAAGTCTCTGGAGGACAATAGCGGCCTCAAGGGATATAGGAGTCTCATACAGAACAAGCGTGTCTTTGACTTTCTCTGACAACCCCTGGCAAAACTGGCTCCTAAAAGCCGGGTCATTACACAGAGTATCCGTGGCCCATCTTCAAAACTGGGAACAGTAAACCTCCGCTGACCGATCTCCCTGCTGAAGCCGCCATAATCTAGACTCAGCTAGGGAGACTCGGTCAGGGGCTTTGTATGTGAGACACAGGGCCTCAAAAAACTCATCTACCGACCGTAGTGCCTGGGTACCAGCTGGTAACGAAAAAGCCTAGGATTGAGGATCCCCTTGAAGAGGGGAGATAACAATCCCGACCCGCTGTACCTCATTACCAGAGGAATTTGGGCGCAGTCTGAAATATATTTTATAGGCTTCTCGGAACACCACAAATTTGTCTCTCCCTCCAGAAAATGGGTCAGCTAGAGCAACCTTAGGTTCCGGATTAATCCGGATTAAGCCCTCAATTCTGTCACTTCAAGAAACAGACCTTCAAACTGCTTTGTCAAAGCAGCAATAGGATCCATAGTGGATCTTAAAACATTAAAAAAAAAAATGTTTTTTTTTTCTCTACAAAATAAGGGCCAGATATAATATCATGTCTGATATGTGATATGGCAGGTAACAGATGTGCAGCGCAGAGGGGAGGGAAGGGGAGTACCCTTTCACTAGGGAGAGAGAGGAGCGGCAACCCCTAACTCACTTAGCACTGGCATCTGGCTGCCCTGATGTCCCTAGATGGGCTGCTAACCCATATGCCAATCACATGCCTCCTTCCTAGCTTACCCTGAAATAAGCCCTAGGTAGGGCAGTGGGACCACTAGTCCTCACACTGATACCTAGGGTAACAACAGGGAAAGGACAAACAACACAAACACCACAAACAATCCCCAAAGGAAGATATCAAACAGGAGAGAACCGGAGATCCGACAGCAACAGTTCCAACAGCTCCACAGCAACTTCAACTTCACCAGAAGTCAGAATAGAAGATCCTGAAAGAAGGTCTATATCTGGCAACAAGGGCTTGAAGCAGAAAGGGAAAAGATATAGTAGCTGGGAGTGGCTGACATAGAACAGCTGAAAGGAAAAGCAACAGATTCCTAAATGGGACAAAAAGGATCACAAACCTAAACAGGAAAACCTGGACCGGAATCCATTCTCCAATCCCTGGTGTGATCTCTCGAGAAACCAAGCGAGTAGCCATCTGTTGCGACCTTCTGAACCCAGGCACCATAGGGTCAGCAATAGGTCGTGACACCCTCCTGACAGTCCACTTGTATGTAATTTATTCTTAGTATAGCCACTACTGTTCTGTTAAAGTCTTAGAGGCTTGTTAGAGAACATTAGTGACGAAACAGCATCATGAAACCAAGAAACACACCAGACAGGTCAGGGATAAAGTTATAGAGAAGTGTAAAAAAAAAATATCCTATGCTCTGAACATCTCACAGAGCAGTGTTGAAGCCATCATCCAAAATAGATGGAGTATGGCACAACTACAAACCTAAACAGACATGGCTGTTCACCTAAACTGACAGCCCAGACAAGGAGAGCACTATTTAGAGAGGTATCCAAGATGCCAATTTTCACTCTGGAGGAGCTGCAGAGATCCGCAGCTTAAGTGGGAGAGTCTGTTCACAGGAGAACTATTAGTCATGTACTCCACAAATCTGGCCTTTATGAAATAGTGGCAAGAAGAAAACCATTTTTGCAAGCAAGCCATAACAAATCATATTTATAGTTTGACACAAGCTATGTAGGGGACACAGCAAACATATAGAAGAAGGTGCTCTTTTCAGATAAGACCAAAGTTGAACTTTTTCGCCTAAATTCAAAATGTTACATGTGACATAAAACTAATACTGCATCACCCCTGAACACACAATCCCAACCATAGAACATGGTGGTGGCAGCATCATGCTATGGGGATGCTTTTCTTCAGTAGGGACAGGGAAGACAGTCAGCGTTTGTGGGAAGATGGATGGAGATAAATACAGGGCAAACCTAAAAGAGGCTACAAAAGACTTCAGATTGAAAAGGAGTTTCACCTTCCAGCAAGAAAACGACCCTAAATATACAGCCAGAGTTAAAATGGAATGGTTTAGATCAAAGCATATTCATGTGTTAGAATGACCCAGTCAGAGACCAGACCTAAATCCCATTGAGAGTCTATAGAAAGACTTGAAAATTGTTGTTCACAGACGCTCTCCACCCAATCTGACTGAGCTTGAACTATTTTGCAAAGAAGAAAGCTCAGCCTGTAGATGAGCAAAGCTGGTAGAAACATACCTCAAAAGACTTGCAGCTATAGTTGAAATGAAAGATGGTCCTACAAAGTATTATATTGGCAAGAGGGGAGGGGGGGCTGAATACAAATGCATGCCACACTTTCAAGATCTTTATTTATTAAAAAATGCTACTTTGTGTTGGTCTATCACATAAAATCCCAATAAAATATATTTAGGTTTGTGGGTGTAATGTGAAATAATGTGAAAAAGTTCAAGGGGAATAAATACTTTTTCAAGGCAATGTACCCAAAACCAGGTTATATAATCTTTCTGGTCCCGAAAGACAAGCGATGAAGGACTATATTTCTTAGAGTCTGGCTAAAGGACATATCAGACCCTCTTCTTCACCCATGGCTGCAGGGTTCCAAAGAGTATCTAATGTGTATGATCAACTTAACAGTTACTGGGAAGAAGGCTCCAACCAGGGGCCTTAACCAACCTGCCTCTCTGGAGGACTCCTAAATGAATTATAAAGGAAAATCTTTTTTTCTGGAGATCCTCTGGACCGATTTTCACTATAATATGCAGAAAATACTGCAACATTCATAAATCTGCTTCAAAACAGAGACAAGCTAGCCTCCTACTTCTGTGTAGAGAATAGCTGTAGGGTATTAGATGCAGTAGACAGACATGATGCATATACTAAGTATCATATATTATGATGTTTTAGCACCCTTTGTCTTTGCTGGGTTGATGTATCACAAATCGCAATGTGTTGTTAAGTGTAGTAACTAACTTCTATTTTTTGATTATTATTTTTTTTGTTTCTGTTATAATAGTTGACTGTTCTAAATTATTTACTACCCATTCCATTACATCCATTATGCAAATTTCTTAATACAGTCATATTTGTACTAACCTAGAAACTAGAAATATGCAGTGTATAAGAAAAAAAGGAGTGTTCACTGTTCACATGAACATTCAGTAGGTGGCACTTAAAAGGCTTCTTTGAATTTGCAGTCGCCATTAGACAAACAAGAGTAGGAGCAGAGGCTGGAGCCAGTCCATCCCTGAGCACAAGGCACTGTAGCCAAGGTACTGAGGCAAAAGCAACAGCCCAGGCCAAGGCAGAAAGAGACAAAGGGGGGAGGGAGAATCAGCCAGGGAGTACATCAAGGAGCAGGCAGCAAATCCAAGCAGCAGAAGGCAACAATCACAGTGCAGCAGACTGAGCACTTCCAGAAAGGACAGCTCCTTCTTTCCTACCAGCTCTCTTTGTAGTATGACAGCAAAACTCTGAAGATCTTCCTTGTGGATTTCTTCATTATCAGGTATTTATCTTGCTATTTACCTAGAGAAAATGTCTAAAGATTCTACCAGGCTGCTACTGCTGCTACATTGTGCATTGCTGGGTGCTAGAATCCAGGTCAGCAGCATCTACTTCACCTGAGCAATTCACTGTTGTGAGTCTGCACAGTCTATCTAGAGTATAATAAGAGAATACCTGATTGCATTGCTAATATATACCTTCTTAATGTCCAGCCTAGATTATTTGTCTTTCTCCTGATTATACACAGACATTGTTCCCCTGACATCCCTACATAGGATGAGGTAATGTAGATTGTCTAGTGCTTTGGAACTCTGACTCTGCTGATACTATGTATATGCTCAGCAGGGCAGCAACATTAAAAGGCAAATCCATCTCGGTTGTGTGGAGGATATTTTCGGTTAATGTCCTGTAATCCTGATTTAGAATCAATACTTTGCACAAGGGAAGCAATTAGACATCTCTGTTCTGTTTTCTCAACTTTAAAGCATAGCAGCATAGCTGCTGTGGGATGTTCAGGGGAGGAAATCTGGCCTTTGATGATGAGACTCCTGTTAAACATTTCCATTGATTTTCTTACCCCCAATGTACCAGAAAAGAGATACTGGAATACCACAGCCTTTAAATCAGCTTAGCTTCCTCAATCTCAGCAAAAGGCGGCGAATGGAGAAAACACAGATTAAATGTAGGCTTCAGCAGGGGAAGCCAACAATTTATATAACACATGACATATTATTACATGTTTTATTGCATATTTTAATAGTTTTTTTTATTCTACTGAAGCAGCAGCAAATATAAAAATATTATTAGATAAAATTGTCAAGAGTCAAGACATTGTAACAAATCCTTTATCTATTTCTGAACATAATCATTGTAGTGGCAGATATATAAAATTATAACTTTATATCAGTTAAATGCTCCCTTATTAGATAACAAGGTGCAAAAATGATTCTTACATACAGAATATCACAATGTAAAATACCAATAAAGAAAAAAAGGGGTGATTATTCTCTACAGAGTTATGGAAAAGATGTGTCTACAAATGTAGAAAAGTTGAGTTTGTTTTACATGGCGTGTTGAGTTAACAAAATGCCTAAGGTTTTGCATAGGACTTCTATAAACCCACACAATTGAAAGTAGATCTGTAGAATGATCCTCTATCCTCTGGCACATTTCTTTCTACTAGTGATTTGCAGTACCTTCCCGTGTGGCGTTTCTTTGGCTGCCATCTATAGTTAGATAATCAGATCATTTTGGATGCGTATATACTGTAATGAACTGCTGGCATTAGATTATACAACACTAGGTTAATGAGTATGTTGGTAATGAAATAATTGTACAATTTGAAGAAGGAAAAGCTAGATATCTGACTATCTGCTGTGTATAGTGTAGAAAGCAAATTTGTATTAAAAAATGAATACATTGTATGTATATTGCTTAGCCTAAAATATATTCCACGTCCGATTAGTTAGAGTACAGCTTATTTGGCACCAAAGAAAAAAGTATAAAAGATAAGTATTGAACAGTTCTGAGGTTCCCTACTATTACATTGCCATAGGTTTGATTAGTTCAGGTACATCTTATTTTGCATAAAAGAAAAAAGTGTAATAAATATATGGAACAGTTCTGAGGTTCTCTACTATTACACTGCCATAGTTCTTGCCACCCATATTTCCATACTCTAAATGGCACACAAGTTATGGAGTGTAATACTGCTTTTTAAGGTTTCTTAAAAACTGGATGAGAGCTCCTATGGACGCTGTATTGGCTGGTATTAATGCTTGTCACCTAGCATCTGCAGGACCAAGATAAGTCACAATCATCAAAATAGATGTTATGCAAGAGGACAACTCAGTGACTTAAAGTGAACCTGTTACCATGAAAATCTGCAATCAGCATGATATAGCGAAAGAACTGAGCAGCTTGATATCTCTTTTTATAGGGAAAAGATTGATAGACTTCCTGTATGACTATGTATAGCGAGATAGCCATCAATCACTGATAGAAGTCATGTGGGCAACCCTAAGCCTAGAGAGGGAGATAGAGAACACAGATTTAACCCCTTTAGGACTGGCACCTTATATGAATGACGCGGCCGGCAGGGATTTACAGACCAGCAGGATACATATACATCCCAATTAGTGTTGAGCGAATCAAAGTATCCGAAGTGGACTTCAATCAGAATTTCAGTAAAAATTTGATTTGCCACAAAGCTGAATTCCTCACACTCCGTGGTAAGGAATCAGTTTTCCCTGAATTGGTGGTAAAAATAAAAAAACATACTCAACTCATCCATTTGCGCGCGAAAAGTCATCTTGAGTGAAGATACCATGTGAAATCTCGCGTGCAGTGACATATGACTTCATCACGTAACTGCGCAAGATTTCGCACTGTGTCTTCAATCAAGATGGCCGCAGTGGCCTCTACATGATCAAATGGAAAAGGTCCATTTGATCATGTAGAGGACACTGCGGCCATCTTGATTGAAGACACGGTGCGAAATCTTGTGTGGTGACGTGATGAAGTCATATGTCACTGCACGTGATTTATTTTTTTATTTTTTACTGGATTAACCCCTGAAAGTCGATGAACATGGCATCTGAGGGGTTCAATGATGGGGGCGGCACCATTGATGTTCTGCATCATTGCGCCTGCTATATACAAAGCAATTAGTCACAAAGCAAATTTCTTTATGAAATTACACGAAGCAGATGAATCAAATTTTCCATAACTTTTCTCATCTCTAATCCCAGTGAATAACCAGTCACCTTGTCTAATGACACGGTGACTGGGCTAAGATGGCAGCTGGCCGACAGCCAGCCATCTTAGCTAAGAGTCCAGGGAGGTTGTAGCTCCCCCTGAAGCCCCGATCGTAGTGTTGACTAACTAATCACAGCTTCCTTACCTTAAAAGCCAATGAAGAATCTAAAGGTGGGCTCTGATGGGGATGAGTAGTACTGAAATGGACTCCCCCCCCCCCCCCTTCATTTTAGTTGGATGCCAAGCCACCCATGAACACTTTTCTGTCACAGTTTTTCTTTTTTTTCAGCCCTACACCAGTTTTCCTGTTTACGAGCTGTGACCACCAAGCGCTGAACAGTCTTTACATCACTGATCAGCACCTAAGCTCAGGTTTTGGCGCAGGTATTTTGTTTTCTCATCTTTGCTCATGTTTTGGCATGGTGTGTTTATAAAAAAAAAAAAGAAATAAACGTTAGGGTTATATATATATATATATATATATATATATATATATATATATATATATTATATAGGGTTATATACATTTTTAGCTAGAATTTTTTTTCTGTAGTAAATTTTATACTATAAACATCTGCTTGCATGTGCCTTGCAACTGAGCACCGATCAGTACCATCCATTACTGTATCTGCATTCAGTTTTCTGTGCAGGAAGCTCATGAAGGAAGTCATATGTCATGAGTTGGCTTGGTGGGTATATAAGATGTGCGACAAGCTGTCTGCACACATATCCCTTGTTGCTGTCATGGGTAAATGGGGCGAATTATCAGAGTTCCAAAAATAGATTAGTATTGGCTTTTGGGCCAAGGGTGGCATTGTTTCTGGAACTTGGCAGTTTGTGAAATGTTTGTGTGCTGCTGAGGGGAAAGAGTATTGTTGAGTGGACAAATGGCACCATTGCAAATAAGTGACGTGGAAACTGTAGAGCATCACATGCTATTGATATGAAAAGTGAACTTCAGCTACGAAGGTGTACAAGCACGGACCAAAATGCTATAATAGAGCAGTACACTGCAAAAGTGAACCAGCGGCCAGCAGATATGTGTGTAAAACGACAGTAAAGTGAATCCTACTGTGTATGGGGCTTTAAAGCAGACAGATGGTCACTGCACCTCTGCTGCCAAAGTTGCATCGGGACCAAAAGCCTCCACAGACATAAGGTATAAGGGTATAACTGTGATTTCTTTTTTATTTTACACACAAAGAAAAAACCAATGAGTGTAATCAGTAATGTACATTTTTACATTTTACTGATTGTATCTGTGCTCAGTTTTCAGAACAGGCTTTTTTTTACTTTACAAAATACTGCTTTTATTCCCCCTTTATTGTTACAAATTTATTACAGCCCCCACAAGTATAACATTGAAAAAATTCTTGAGAGGTGTAGATTCCCAAATAGAGTCACTTTTTGGTGGATTTCACTGTAGGGTACCTCAGCAAAATCTACCCTCCAAAAGCTATATGGTGCTCCTCCCCTTCTGAATCGTGCTATGTGTCCATACAGCAGTTTATGATTATGACCAAATATGGGGTGTTTCTGTAAACTGCAGAATCAGAGTATTAAATCTTGAGGTTTGTTTTGCTGTTAACCCTTGCTGACTCCTTCGGTCAACTGTTTCTTCAGTCCACTGCTCTTCTTGCTGTGCTTTGGTCCCTGCATATAAACTTCTGGCATTGCCAGGGGTCACATGCACCACTGCAGCCATCCTACATGTATACTGCATAGACTATCCAACTTCTGTTTCATAAATAGTTAATAGATCACCATTAAAACCAACTACTGTGATGCAGTAAAGGTTGACTGAGTGCAGATTAGCAGTAACCTATAAATTCTGATCTGTAATTCAATTGTATTCACTCTGTACAATAATGTACAGTAATTACTGCACACCATGTAGGCATTCAGTTGCTGTACCATGTAGAAATAAACTCATTGGTTATGGTTACAACTTGCTATGAAATTGGCCTAGGTGGGGGCATTCCAGAGAAAAAGAAATGACAATGGATAGACAGGGGCTGATGTGAGTGAATACATTCCCTGTACAGCACTGTTGAATATATATATATATATATATATATATATATATATATATATATATATTATATATATATATATATATATATATATATTAGATGATCATGTCTTCCAGTCTAATTTTTGCTATATTAATTGCAAAAGTCGATGTCTAATGAAGATAATTATTGACTGCAATGCTGAGATGTAATTCTGCAAATAATAAAAATCACTGATTTGCAATATTATTGTCACTTCAGGCTTTATTCTACATGAGGGAGAAGTTATCAGTGATTGATTGTATTCCCTGCATAAGTGTGATGGCCCCCATGTACAACAGAACTCACAGCAGAGATTTGAATGCATAAGTTACAAGTTTTGCTGAATCTTTTCCCTCAAAACTATATATTAATCGGCTCAGCTCCTCCTGCTCTATAACAAGGTGCCTACAGATTGCACTGCATTTCATCGTGACAAATCGAGTTTAAGTGCCGGTGGTTCACCTTTACATATCTGCTTATTGGAAATGAGCCGAGATCCCCACAGATATCTATAGCTAGAATGGTGGGTTCTTCACTCTGAGTCAAATTGTATAGTTTCATATATTAAACTATACTTCATATAGTGTCATATATTATATGACACTATTACAGTATTTATTCCACAGTTCAGGTTCAGATTCCCATAGGTTTATTCTAAAAGCGACACGTTGAGTCAACCATTGATCTAGGAGAACACTGAATAGACTACATTAAAGGGGTTGGTTCATCTCATACATTGATGTGATGAGATCGCTAGGATATGCCATCAACGTTGGATAGGTGCGGGTACCACCTCTGGGACCTGTCCCTATCTCCAGAATGGAGGCTCCAAAGTGCAAGATGTGCTCTCCATTAATAGTTATGGGTAAATGCAGAGAAAACCATACAAGCGCGACCACCGCTTCATTCACTGCTATGGGACAGCTGGTGCTTGGCTATTTTTGGAATCCCCATAGTGGTGAATGGAGAGTGGCCGTTTGTGCGGCTATTCCACATTCCCTTTGGGGGACTCGTTATGAATACTGGGGATCCCTTTTAATGGATATTTGGATCTGTAGTTTTTAATATGAAATGATAAGGTACTCAAGAAAAAGCAGGAGACAGTTTCCAAATTGTCACTCTGAGTCCATAGTTAACCTCAAAAGACATTGAACAAAAACAGTATAAATACAGTATAAATGTCTCAGATAAGCAGCGGGCTTAATAGGAAAACCCACTGACTTGCTCTATATGCCGTAGTTCTGAGATTTCTCTCCCATTGCCCTGGTAAAGAGATTGGTAGGTCGTGAAGCAGGGGCGTAACTATAGGGGAAGCAGGGGAAGCGGCTGCTTTGGGGCCTTGACCCAGAAGGGGCCCATTCAAGAGGAGGAGAAGTACTAAAAGATTTTGTCAGGGCCCCTCAACATTATTACACAATTAAATTATATACAGTGGCAGTATAGACAGTGTAGAAAACGGATGGAACAGCTACCGGGCCTGGTCTGAGAGAGCGATCTTTAGTAACCATAGGAAAGGGGGCGGCATGAAAGAAAGGGGTTGTGAAAAAATTACTGGGGGAGGGGGCCCCATTCAAAAAAAATTTGTGGGGTCCAGTCATTTCTAGTTACATCACTGTCGTGAAGTAATAGTTACTTACTAAATCTTCAGATCATTCAGAATACCCCAACTCAATGGTTTTTCTATAGATTAATGGGCACCATATGTTTGTCACTATATCAATTAAGATTAGTTTGATGTTCCATAGTTAAAAGAGGAAGTTTATTGCAGTCTGTTAATAAGAAGTCATAAATTAGTCTGTAGACAAGCTAACACGATTACATGGCTATAAACTGAGAATAGCAAATTCCATTTCCACATGGTAAAAACTGGTTTGTGTTATGTACAGGTAAACTATGCTATGAGCAATCTGTTTCTATGTAGCCATACTTAGTCTACGTTCACACCTTACTTGAAGCATTCGTTTTTACTGAGCTTCTTTTTACACTGCTGGGTCTTGAAGCTCTTCTCCCATTCACTTCAATGGGACCAGCACCACAGTAACCACTAACCAGTCATGTAGCTGCTGCAGAACAGCTGGTCGGTGGAGTCTGACCCCCACCTATCTGATATTGATGACCTATCCTAAGAGTAGGCAAAGAATATAAACCCCTTTAGGAGCTTTTACAGTGTTTTATTTCAACTGCACCTAACGTGTCTGCTGATTTGGCTCTTCCTACAGATGCAAGTGCAGCAGTGTTGAACAGTATTGCATTTCATTCCAAACTTTGGCAGTTGGCATACTCTTTGTAAATCAATAATGAAGTCAACCCAAGAAAACATAAAAGCAAGCAATATCTTTAAAGGGGTTGTCTCACTTCAGCAAACGGCATTTGTCATGTAGAGAAAGTTAATTCAAGCCACTTACTAATATATTGTTATTATCCATGTTGCTTCCTTTGGCTGGATTAATTTTTCTATCACATTATACATTACTCATTTCCATGGTTACAGACCACCCTGCAATCTAGCATCGGTGGTCTTGCTTGCACATTATAGTAAAAAGCACCAGCCAATGTGCGCGCTCCTATGTTCCCAGCCACCAAAGAGGCTGGAGCATTTTCCATTAGTGTACAAGCATGACCACCGATGCTGGATTGCAGGGTGGTCGTAACCATGGAAATGAGCAGTGTATAATGTGATGGAAAGATGAGTCTAGCCAGCAAAGGAAGCAATATGGAAAATCACCATTCATTAGTAAGTGCCTTGTATTAGCTTTCTCTACATGATAAATGCCATCTGCTGAAGTGACAAAACCCCTTTAAAGGTTCCATGTCCATTCTTAGTTTGAAATCAGTTGCAGAGGTGTACAAAGTAGTAATATCCTGTATAATATTATAGTGGCCCACATTCATTATTGCCGGTACACTTGGTTTCTGCAGAAACTGCATAGTTAAAAAGTTACATCTAAGAATGTACCGATAGTTGTGAAATGATGTGCCAAATCTGTGAGAAAAGTGGGCATGGTACAGTAGTAAGGGCATAGCCACATGGTCAGGTTCAAAAAGGCGAAGAAGTCATATCTGTCCTTTATACTTTCTCCTCTTTTATGATCTACTCCTGATTTTGGCTTCTAAAACTGTATCAGAACCCTGATCATATGGCTGTACCCTAAATGTCTTTTAAGCTTAATTTATCCACAGCAAATGGTTAAAAAGGTGCAAGTTAGTTGGGCAAATGTACAGAGAAAAATAAATTTCAAACAGCAGATTTTAATACACCAGTATACACCAGTTATTAAATTAGGTGTGATTCTCTCCTCCTACCCTCTCCACGTTCATTGGCATAAAATACACCATTATTAATAAATGTAGGCCAGGGTCTTTTTTTTTTTTTCTTTACCTACAGAATATTTCATTCTTAGCAATGACAGGTTGACCTGGATGGATATATATTTTTCTTCCTTCATAGCAATGCAGCACTGTACCCTACATAATGCAGGAGTCCTGAGTTAACCCTTTCCTTAATTGCCATGTTATAGACTACTGAATCTGAATGTATGATTAAAGTGACCCTGTCACTTGTCCTATGCTGCCTGTTCTGAAGGCCTCGTAAGACAGAGCTGCTGATGTGGAAAATAAAGCTTAACAGGTTTGCTGCAGTATTTTATTGGAGAAATCAGAGGTAATTCAGGCGGTAGGTCTGTCTTGCCCATGCCCACAAAGTGATTGCCACCAATCCCTGTAGAAGCATTGCTGTAAGAAAAGCCATCAGTCAGTCTGTATGAGCCAGAATCCCACAATCACTCAGGCCAGATTTACGTTAAAACACAGGAGGAATCTCTATAAAATAATCTGTCATTAAGATTAGCAGTCCTATTAGATAAGGCAGCATAGAAGAAATGACCAGTCCATATCAACCACCAATTTAAGGGACACTTCCATCAAAATTTAAAATCACATATTAACATTCTATTTCAAAAAATATTTTCATAAAAAATTAGTTAAAGGTTTTAGATAAAAATTTTGAAGTCTTTTCCATGTATTCTACTTCTAGTCCAGGGTCTTTAATGCACTTTTAGCAATGAATAGTAAATGGTCAGGCAATCAATGCAGCCAGAGAGAGCCCCCTGTAGAGACTCAATTAGAGCACCACACATTTTACTGATAAGTGCAAAGGTCTTCTATTGACATCTTTATCTAGGCCTATCAAGAGAACAGAGAGATGTTTTACTGGTATTTCAATTCTATACCTACTATTATCATTAGGATTACCTACCTATTGATTAACTACCTATATAGGAGATCTTATAATTTATGCTGTATACTACAAGACGCTATTGTGTACTTACTTTTCAGTGGTATAGCACTGCTGAAATGAAAGATAAAAACTGCCCAAAACTGTAAATAAGTGAGTTTTTAAAAAAAAATATCACTTATGTGATGGAAGTGTACCCTTAAAATAGAATATTTCTGAAACGGTCATACTCCTTTGTGAGGAAGGACAGCGATCTGTCTGAAATGCGTTAGGGGAATTTTGGCACCTGCAACCATCCATAGTTGCAGGAGTGACATCACTAGTTTCTCTGTGAGAGCGCGAGACGATAAGGGTGGGTTCACACTAGCGTTATGGTTTCCGTTATGGCCTTCTGTTATAACGTGGTTACAACGGAACATAACGGAATCCATAAGACGGAAGGACGGATCTGTTCTTTTGCCCATAGACCTCTATTATGACGGAATGCAAAACGGACGCCTTTAAAAGGCATTCCGTTTGCTTTCCGTTATAATACAAGTCTATGGGAAAGCATAACGGATCCGTCTGGTTCCTGTTATGCAAGACGGAAAACAAAGTCCTGTGGACAGGACTTTGTTTTCTGTCTTGCATAACGGGACCCAGACGGATCCGTTATGCTTTCCTATAGACTTGTATTATGATAGAAAGCAAACGGAATGCCTTTTAAAGGCTTCCGTTTTGCATTCTGTCTGGGCATTCCGTTATTTTCCGTTATAACCATGTTATAACGGAAAGCAATAACGGAATCCCTAATGCTAGTGTGAACCCACCCTAACTTCTTTTTTCTGAACAGCATCTCGCCACTGGCCAGGGCGGGAGCTGATGTCTACAACACAATTCCACAATAGTGTGAGCTGGGAAATACTTACAGAGGAGACACACGCGGGCAACGAAGACCCTTTATCATAAGGTAAACCGAAGCCATATCTTCAGTAAGGCATTACCCATGCTGTAGTTAGGTAGGCAAGTGCGCGGTATCCTCCATACTATGTTTTAGTATTATAATAGTAGATTGTAGAATTTGGATAACAATATGAAAGCTTTATTGTTCTCTTGATATGCCTAGATAATGATGTCCACACAAGAGCATTGCAGTTTTCAGTGTAATGTGTGATGCTCTAACTGAGTCTCTCATATGCCTTCTCTCTCTGGTCTCAGTAAATGGCCTGACTAAGAAAGTCAAGCTAGGCTGTTTGCCGTGCTAAAGGTCCATACAAAGGAGGAAAATTTCTTATTTTCTTGCAATACCATATATAACCACAAGATGTCCTGTTATAGAGAACAAATCTATTTTATTTCATTGCTCTGCTAAAAATAACATGAAATTTTGTGATGAGGTTCCCTACTGTGGTAGAATACAGAAGAGGCATGCTTTCTTCCAGCATAATAAAGCTGGCTGTATACATAAGAATGTCAGTAGTTCAGCTAACAGCTGTCTCTCCTAATTTGCACATACATATGATGCATACTTGGCTCAGTATATATGTTAAATGGGGAGGAAAGAAGCCACTGCCAGAGTCCATTGGCAGTGGCTTATCTCCTGAGAACAAAAGGATCAGGCAGTTGAAATCCAATGTGCCCAATCTGTACCTCCTCCAACATCAGTAACATAGTTTACATAGTAATATAGTTTATTGCTTAAGCTGAAAAAAGACATATGTCCATCCAGTTCAGCCTGTTATCCTGCAAGTTGATCCAGAGGATCAGTCTCAGTTGATCCAGTCTTCAGGGGTGAGTCCGTAGGCTACCACACACATTAGATAGTCGGCCAAACCAGCCAAAATCAGCGTGTTTTGCGGATACACTTCTAATACGTATGGCCTAGTTAATAGCATGGACTTGTATATTTGTAAATTGCACACATTTCTTACTTTTATTATCAGAATCACTATGGGAGGATGCAGTCTTATAGTGTGGAAATGAGCAAATGGAATCTAAGGTTCCTAATAGATGGATAGATATTGTTTCATCAATGAGTAGCAGGCAATGTTCAAAAGATATTTAGTTACATAAAATAACAATCTCTAAATATTTTTCACAGTTTGCATGTTGTTGCTATCATTGCTTGTTTCATTTGCCCATAGAGCAATTAGACTGCAGATTTCTGATTAGATGAGGCATGTGTTGGTGACTAATGATAATTTTAGTCAGATAGATGCATGGAAAATTAGCAATATTAGCAATTTATTCTTTGTTGCTCAATTGCTATTACATGTGACAAAGTTTGAACTAGACAAAGTGCCAGAACAGACTACTGGATTGCCTTTACAGCAGATGTGAATGTACCCTTATAGTAAAGGTTTTCGACTTTGCTCCAAAGGCAGCAGAACGTTGGTGGTAGTCATAGTCAACCATCATATACAATCAAATAGAGGCATCAAATGGATTCGCAGAGCGATTAATAATTGTAAGTATTATTCGCATTGCGATTACAACTTAGGGCTGAGTTCCTAATGGTTGTATTGCTAGAATATAACGTATATTCTAGCAATACAACAACCATTAGGAACTCAGCTCTAAGTTGAATTCGCAATGCGATTAATGCAGGTTATATTAATCGCATTGAGAATTAAACTTAGATCTGAGTTCCTAATGGTTGTTGTATTGCTAGAATATAACGAAGATTGAGAATATAGTGCTATATTCGTTATCTTCGTTATATTCTAGCAATACAACCATTAGGAACTCAGATCTAAGTTGTAATCGCAATGCGAATAATACAGGGTATATTAATCGCATTGCGATTTACAATTACTATTACTGCAGCTTCAGAATGAATCTAAGATGGATGCTGTCCTTGCGTTTAGATAGGAGGTGGGAGGGTCTGGGATGGAGGGTATGCTGATTGGCTGGAATGTGTCTGCTGACTGTGAGGTACAGGGTCAAAGTTTGCTTAATAATAAAGTATAGAGGCGAACACGAACATCGAATATGTTCGCCCGCCGCGGCGGACGCGAACAAGCTATGTTCGCCGGGAACTGTTCGCCGGCAAATAGTTCGGGCCATCTCTAATGAGAATATAGTTCTGCCACTTTACAAATCACTAGTCAGACCACACATGGAGCTCTGTGTACAGTTCTGGAAAGTTCTCCTGTGAACATGACAGACATAGCATAACAGAGACCCCCTATGTAACTATGTTACTATGCTACCAGGAATCCCTCAACATATTTGAAAGAGTAGAGATACAGGCAAGACTGATAATGTGTGTCCACCTTGCCACTGTTACTGAGGTAGATACAGAAAGACGGTTTAGTAGAAACAGCAGGTTGCGATATACTAGTATTATTCCTGGAATATCAGGGGAAAAGAGTCTTCCTGATAAGCCTAAATATAAAGAAAGGTTTATAATTATGGACTACATTGAACTAAAAACAATTGGGGTCATTTATTAAGACTGGCGATTTATACACTGGTCATAATACCCCTGCACTGGCGGCAGATAAGTCAAAGTTATTTAGAGGCACAGGCTTCTACATAACATTGGCGCTTCCACCGGCCATGCGGAATCCAATCCCTATAACACTCCCCAAAATTCCTGTGCCCCTCACTCAGGTTATACGTACCTTGCTCCCTGGCACCTGTGTCGCACAGCCGCCGCTGCATCTCCTGGTCGCGTGAACCAAAACATCGGGCGATGGGTGGAGCAGCCAATAGCAGGTGGCGACAGGGGATGAGCCTCCCTAGCATCGCGGGTGACGCTAGGAAGGCTTGTTCCCATCGCGGCCTGCTATTGGCTGAACCCCCCTCCCCGTTGCTGGATGTTTTATGAAAGTATAACCTGTGTGAGGGGCCTGGACATTTTGGAGGTCATTATAGGGGTTGGATAACCCCATTAAACTATGCCAGCTCCCTTGCTGGAGTAGTTTAACACCATTTTCCATGCCATAAACTGGCGCAGAAAATGGTAAATGAGACGGACTGGCTGGTCTGCCCTCTTCGCCCTCTTCGCCCTCTTCTCCGCCCATTTCACGCCCCCTTTTTCCATCACCTCGGAAAAGTGTCGTGAGTGAGGAAGAGTCGCAGATTTGGCTGCAAATCCCCTTTGTTACCAAATCTGCAACAAAAATACACTAAAAAAGGGGCATAATTACAATAATAAATTAATAAATGACCCCTAATATTCTTCATGGGAGATCTACATTGAGGGTCTCCAGGTCCATATTTTAATCTTTATATTTTTAATCTATATAGTATATATATATAAAACTATTTGCAACTGTTATCTATCTATCTATATATATATATATATATATATATATATATATATATTTGCTACACAGCAGTGAGGGCAAACACATTGCTACTCAGATGGCCTTTCCAATAGTAGCTTGACCTTTATGTTTCTTAGATGCATAACATGTGCCATTCTATTATTCTTTATGTCAATCATATCTGTGGGCTGCTTTCGCTGAAGGCACTGCAGATAAAGTCAAGGTATTAATAGACAGAACATTATTGCATCATTTGGTGTGTTACCTTTTGAAGATCATGTGTTATAATAGAGTAGTTCTTGCTATCTGTATGTTAATTCACATTCACAGTGGTTGCAAGTAACAGCATACTGAATGTTATCAGGTATGCAGAATAGCAGCAACCACGAGGTAATGAATCTGATTTGCACACAAGACAAAATAGCAGCTGGTGTCTCTAACACAATTAGACTTTGTCTACTTAAAAGCAAAAAACAGATTAGTCTATGTCCTGGATTTGTGGGGGGAAGGAAATTATAAGCTTCTGCGCCAACATATTTCACATTCTGCAATGGAAAACAGTCACTAGATTATGTTTCAGGTAAAGACTGGTATCAAGTTGCACGACACAACATATAATAGTTGTGTGTTTGCTCCTTTATCTCTTGACCATTAGTGATGAGCGACAGGGGCAATATTCTAATTTGCGATATTTCACGAATATTTGGGTGAATATTCGCCATATATTCGCAAATTTGCGAATTCCTGATCTTCAGGCATTAGTTTCTTAATTGCGAAAATTCACATAAAATTTGCATAAAAATTTTCATAGACTGATATTTAAAAAAAACGAATATTCGCAATTACGAATATATTTTGAGATATTCTAAATATTCGTGAATTCATGAAGTGCCGATATTCACAATTAAAATTCGCAATTCGATTATTGTGATCAACGCTATTGACCAACAGGGAAATAGATGAAGAGTAGCAATAACTAGTGTTGATCGAGCACCAAAGTACTCGAGTAGAACACTTTGGGATGCCCGGGTGCTTTACAGAGCACCCGAGTACAATGGAAGTCAATGGGAGAACCAGAGCATTAAACCCGACACCCCCTGCTCTGAAGAGGGGAGGGTGTCAGGTTCACAGGAAAAGGTCAGAAATTGATGGAAACAGCACTGAAATGGTCCAGGAACAGCATGGGGAGGATGTCTGGATGCATCTTGGACTCGGTCGCTGCTGGAAACGATGTTGTCCGAGTAGTATGCCACTTTTACAGACTGACAATAATAGACACAAAACCGAAGATAAAATCGATTTTAGGAATTACAAGGAAGAGGCACTCCGATACAACCTGTATATCACATAAAGGAGGGCCTTATTCACATTGTGGTACAATTGTTTAGGTAGTGGGACTCCTACACTCATAAAGCCTATGAACTAAGTGAAAGGGCTGTCAAAAATTGCAAGGAACCACCACTCCAATACACCCTTTATTACGCATAAAGGAGGGCATCCCTTGAAAAATTATGATTGATGGCCTGCTGGTGACCCTCAAAAACATTAGGAGCAAGGGCCTGCTGGTGACCCTCTAAAACATTAGGGGCGGAGGCCTCCTGCTGATCTGACCCTCTAAAACATTAGGGGCGAGGGTCTGCTGATAAGCTGACCCTCTAAAACATTAGGAGCAAGGGTAGCCTAATAAGCACGTTGATATGATGGAGGAAGATAAGAAAAGGAAGATTGAACCATCTACCTTTTTTTGTGGTGGAAGGGGTGCATGGGAATACAGTGTATTCAATACTAGTGTTGATCACGAATTTTCGAATTGCGAATTTTAATTGTGAATATCAGCACTTCTAGAATTCGCGTATATTATGAATATTGCAGAATATATTCGCGAATATTAATTTTTTTAAATACCAGTTTATGCGAATTTTTATGCGAATTTTTTATATGCAAATTTTCGCAATCAAGAAAATAATGACTGGAGATTACATATTCGCGAATTTTGGAATATATGGCGAATATTTGCCCAAATATTCCCGAAATATCGCGAATTCTAATATTGCCCCTGCAGCTCATCACTATCAATACACCATAAAAGCCACATTTCTGTCTCCTCACGGGACTTTTCTCAAACCTGTTTTTTCACTTTATCCTCAGTAGTGCCATTGAATTTTTTCTTCTATATTGATGTACGCAGTATCAAAGGCATTTACGCTGGCACCCCTCAACCCCACATTGTAGTGTACTGCCAAGATTTGAATTGATTATATATATATATATTACATTCCCCTATCAGTCTGCACTCAATACCTCATAATGACAATGTCAAAAAAAGAATGTTCAACATTTGTGCTAATTTATTGAAAAGGAAAAAACTAAAATATTGCAATGACTTAAGTATTGACACTCTTTACTCTGCACTTAGTTGAATCACCTTTTGCAGAGGTTACAGCCTCCAGTCATCTTCGTTTGCACATCTAGGTTTGAGTTAGTGTTGAGCGGGACTATTCAAATAGCGAATTTTAATTGCGAATATCACAGCTTTGAGAATTCACGAATATTTCGAATATAGTGATTTATATTCGTAAAAACAAGTATTCGTCTATTTTTTTTCAGTTGAATCTATTACCTGCCTGCTTCTTGCTTGTGGGCTAATGTGAGAAGGCTGCAATATCTAGTGATTATGAATATTCTTCATTATTTAATTTATTTTAGCTTATGCGAAAAATCAGCAATGTAATATGCGTGTTAATCGAGTACGGGTGGGTTATAGGCAACTTTCCTATTGAGTTGGCTTGCTAGAATTTGCGAATCTGTATCTGAACCCATTAGAGTAGTAAATATAAAGGGTTCAGATGAAAAAAAAAGGCGAATATTCCATTTTACGAATATATATCACATTATATTCTACATATTTGCGAATTCTAGCAAGCCAACAAAATAGGAAAGTTGCCTGTAAACAGCCCTTACTTGATTAACGCGCATATTACATTGCCGATTTTTTGCATAAGCTAAAATAAATTAAATAATGAAGAATATTCAAATTCAGTCAGGATAAACTCAGAAAACTTCTAGCAGCTTGAAAAATGTAGCCAAAGTGATTACGATTTATACATTGCCGATTTTTCGCAGTCAAGAGAATAATCTGGAATATGAATATTCACGAATATATGATAAATATTCTAGCGAATATTCGGGAAATATCGCGAATTCGAATATTGCCCCTGCCGCTCATCACTAGTTTGGGTATGTTCTGCCATTCTTCTCTGCAGGTCCTCTAAAGCTCTTCGGTTCAAATCAGAGCTCTGGCTGGGCTAGAAGGACATTCATAGAATTCTCTCTAAGCCACTCCTGTGTTTTCCTGGCTGTGTGCTCTGAGTCCTAGTCTTGTTGGAAGATGAACCTTCAGTCCAGTCCAGAACAGAACACTCCGGATCAGGTTTTCATTAGGAATATCCCTGTACTTTGTTCCAATAAGATTTCTCTCAACTCTGACCAGACTCATTGTCCCAGGCACAAAAAAACTATCCCGATAGCATGATGCTGTTATCACCATGCTTCAAAGTAGGGATTGTATTGGGCAAATAATGAGCAGTGCCTGGTTTCCTTTGACAAGATACTTAGAATTGAGGCCAAAAAGTTCTCTCTTGGTGTTATCAGACTAGAGAATATTATTTCTCAAAGTTTAAGTGCCCTTTGAGTTCTTTTTTACAACTTCCAAGTGAGTTTTTTATGTGTCTTTTATTGAGGAGAGGCTTCTTTATGGCCACTCTGCCATAAAGCCCAGATTGGTAGAGTGCTGCAGTGGTGGTTGATCTTCTGAAAGTTTCTCCAATCTGCACACTGAATCTTTGGGGCCCAGACAGAGTGACCATTGGGTTCTTGGTTACCTCTCTTACCAAGACCCATCTCCCCTGGTTACTTAGGTTGGTGGAGTTGCTTCTATTTAAGAATTATGGAGGCTCTGGGGACCTTTCAGTGCAGCAGAAATAGTTTTGTACCATTTTCCAGATCTGTACCTCCACACAATTCCTGTATCTGGGCTCAACCGGCAGTTCTTTCCGCCTCATAGCTTGGTTTTTGCTCTGACATGCAATGTGAGCCAAGAGACCATATATAGACAGAGGACTGTCTGCCCAATCAACTGAATTTACCACAGATAGACTCCAGTCAATGTTCAGAAATCTCATAGATGATCAGGAGAAATGGGAGGCCCTCAAATGTAATTTTCAGATTTCATAGGAAAGAGTCTGAATGCTTATGTCCATGCAAAATTTAATGTTTTCCTTTTTAATAAATTTGCAAACATTTCTAAAATTCTGTTTTCATTTTCTCATATAAACAAAAAGTGAAAGGGGTGAAGACTTTCACAAATGCACTGTGGTTTATTTTAAAGAAGTGTTAAAGAAACAGCTCAAATATGGTGTTTTGGATAGTGTAGTGGTGCTGTTTATACTACAAATCACTATGAAGCCCAGACCTAAGTTTGGCTTGTTATCAGACCTTGTTGACCTTTGCTGTTATCAGAACTCCCTGAGAAGTGTAGTTAAAGGAAATAAGGGCAGGTCCCAGGGGAGCAGCCAATACATTTATTAGCGTAATTTATTATCATTACAATACTACACGATTATGATTCCTTAAGTTTCTCCTAATAAAAGGGACACCCCGTGGGCAGTTGGATCCCCTTAATCAGGGATGCTCAACCTGCGGACCTCCAGCTGTTGTAAAACTGCAACTCCCACCATGCCCTGCTGTAGGCTGATAGCTGGGAGTTGTAGTTTTGCAATAGCTGGAGGACCGCAGGTTGAGCATGACTGCCCTTAATCTTCAAGCTACATAAGAGTGGCTTGGCATAATGGCTGTTAGAATTGCTTAACTAGATAACTCTTTTTTTTACATGCTTTTAAATGCACTCTAAACATACAAAGCAAAGCTTATCCCAGTTAAAGCCAAGAAATAATAATGAAATCATGAAATCTCTCTTTGTCCCTGGAGCTCAGGTATTCCCCCCCCCCTCCTCCTTCACCTCACTGGTGAAATGTATGGCTGTAAAACAGATGGTTGGAGCAGGAGCCTCTATCATCTGCCATCTCTGCAAAAATTGTTAGACCCTCACGTTGGCTACATCCCATCCCGTTAGATATCTCCACATTAATAATGAAACAAATCAGCAGTGAACTTATTTCTGTGTTTCCTGCAGGATTTTTATAATACTGTTTGTGTCAGGGACATGCAGAAAATGAGCACACTGACAAACTGTTATTGCCTAAAGGGGTTATCCCATAACTAATGTATAAAAATGAAGATCAGACTTCATATAGTACATAACAAACTCTTTCTAACAAAGCTAGTACCAGCGCTGGACCTCACATGGATTCGGAGATCTCCACATTCATTTCTAAGCTAGATCAAGCTGACAGCTCAAGGGGAGTACAGCGAAGAAAAACCGGCACTCCAATTTTCTTTGCTCAAAAGCATTTATTGGTCACTTAGTGACCAATAAATCCTTTCGAACAAAGAAAATTGGAGTGCCGGTTTTTCTTCGCTGTGCAGACTTCGGGATTACATCCGCAAAACCGAGCACCCACCGACCAACAGGCAGTGCTGCCTGACCTCAACAAACAACAACTCAAGGGGAGTGTCTTAGCTCAGAGGGGTGGGAGGGAGTGTCTATTCTGCTGCAGCTCTCTCCCTATAACAGCTCAGGAGGCAGTTGAAGGATAAAACTGAGCATATGCGGCCTTCTCAGTGAGCAGGTCAAAGAAATAAGAATAAAAAAAACTGCAGGTGGCCCTATAAAAATACATTTTATTGAATAACTCAGTAGTTATAATACATTTTTAATTACATGCAATTGCAAAGGTATTCAAATAGCTAGCATTGACATATTCTAACGACATCTATAAAAAGATGTCTTTAATAACACTGTTGGATCATTTCACAGCAAAATCACATATTGTATACGCTAATAGGTGTTATGTTTACTATAGGGGAAAAGGATATCTTGCAACTGGGAATTTGTAAGGCTAGAGTGGATTGAGATCCTTGCCTAGTATTTCCTGATTTCTTAGTTAGTACTTTCTAGTAGTATACTTGCCATGGAGGTATACCACATGACTGCTATGGGTCTCGCGGTGAGGAAGAGTGTGTGTGTGCAGCAATGAACTCCATCTTTTTCTTACTGACATGAAACCATGGCATTTTCATGCAGCTACCACTATGGAAGCTCATTGCATAGAGATTTCTGTAGTTTCCATTAAGTTCAGTGGTAACTATCTAAATTGTTATGCAATGAGCCCCGCTTCCCCTGCAGGTAGCTAGTTTAATAATATACTATGTGAGGGGAAGCAGAGGACTTAGAGCTGTATAGTAGATATTTATAAATGTATTTATGTCAGTTAATACATTGTATAATACGGTGTCCATATTTATGAAGCACCGATCCCACATTTTCCAACATAGAAGTCAGATAAAGTAGGTAGAATGAGTGGGCTTTTTTGTTTTAATTAAAAAATGCCTGCAATTCATTTAAAAACATCTGCTTGGCAGAAATCACACAGGGATGGGGGTCCTTACTAAGTTTTTCTATGGGGCCCTATAATATCTGTGTACACCCCTGGTACTCTCATCAGCCACGTGTTAACAAGAGTAGCATAAGACGTTGTTAGGGTTATGACATTTGATAGCATACAGGCTTTGTTTCTCTGTGTTTAATACCCCTTCAACTGTTATACTTTCTGTGAACCACATATAATTAAAGAAGCTCCATATTCAAAAATGCCATGTACCCACGCACGGTACATGACACGCAGTTGTGGTCAATTACAGTCTTGCTGCTTAGTTACAGTGCAAATGAGCTCTTGGCTATAAAATGTTGAACATATGTTGTACTTTGTGACGACAGTATTTACAGCTTGCTTCCTCACACAAAGGCATGTATATAGCTATAAAAAGCTACCAGTGACTGTGATAACAGAGAGGCAATGACTTGGCATCAAGGTAAAGGCATCTGTTGTAAACTTTAGAAACCTTAGTAACATGAAATAATATCATTTGATTAAAAAGATAAATAATTCTTATAAGCTCCTGTCTAGTTCTCTCAGTATCCTTTAGGCTAGTTTTACACTAGCGGCAGCCTTCTCCTTCAGGCTGTTCCGGCGGGTTAACAGCCTGCCGGATCCGTGGTGCTGCTAGTGCATGCATGCCGCTGAAGGTCCGTTCCGGCCCCATTGATTATAAGGGGGGCAGGCCAGAGTTCCGGCAGCAGCACGGCAAACATGCCGAGCGGCAGCCAGAATAAAACTGTGTCATGTCACCCAGCGGAACAGACTGCCAGTGTGAAACTAGCCTTAGCCCCTCTGTTTTTTTTAAGTCTACTTTTACCAGTGCTGACCGTAGTGTCCAATGCTTGTTATATGATCTTGACCATCAAGACAAATTAAAGTGATGGTCTTTATCCTGGTGTCATATGGTTTTGACCCTGGGGCAAAGTTCAAGTAATGCTTAGACATCTCTTGTGCTGCACAATAATTTGTAGTCAAGAACAAGAGAGATAAATACTGGAACTGATCTGTACTGCTAAATGCAACAAGGCCTTCTAATGATCTACCAAATTTGGCTTAAACCAGTTTTTGGTTTTGGATGGAGGTAGCTCCAACACCATTTCTTTATGGTAGCAACAATGTTTAGTTAAAAGGGTTTGGGGGATACTATATCTCCTTATAGTGAGCGCCTAAATGGCATGAGGAGCCTTTTAGGCCAGTTAACGCTCCCATGGAATTCTGGGAAGAGGATAAACAACGGAGATCTTGGCAAGCTCTGTCTCTAATGCCCCCAGATGTAAAGTAGCCATCCTACAAGCCAATGTTCAAGCTTGTCTCACTACAAATACTGTTGTTAAGCTGATGCAATCCCCGGGGATCTCTTTGTAATGACCCATTGTGATATTTAAAAAAAAAAAAGTAAATTAGCCAAACAAGTTTAACATTTTTTGAACCTGTCTCTTCTTATTGACTGACCAGTAATGTTCACTGTTACTCAGAAGATAGTATGAGTTTCTGCGAGTGCCAAATTCTCTTCACTGTTTACTTGCTTGCCATTGACATTGCAGTGGTGAGCAGGTGTAATTACAACTCCTCTATCCCATTCACTTGAATGGTTGTAGTTATACTCTTTCCTATTCAAGAAAATGGGATGGAGGAGCTGTAATTTTACCTGCTCGCTGCTGAGATGCTGACAGCGAGCAGGTAAACAGTGAAGAGAATGCAGAGCTGACAGGAGTCGGACTCCTGCCAATCTAATATTGATGACCTATCTTGAAGATGGGTCATTAATATAGGAAACTGGATGACTACTTTAAACTTCAATCTTAATCTATCCTCTGCTGGTGCCTGTGCAGGTCTGTGAGCCAGTGTGTACATTTTAGGAATAATCTACAGTAGTTTCCTTATTATAATAAATGTGCCATGCCAGCTATGCCCACATGCCCACTAAGACCACATACTTCCCACTCCACTTTGCCCACTTTATGGAAAGGTGGCAAGCAGGAGCAAAAACTCCCAAAAGTTGCAAAATTTTACGCAAGTGGGATGTGTATCAAACTTTTCAACTTTTTGATGTAAGATTTTTGGTATAAAGGGGTTAAATGCCCCCCTGTGTGTTTTCCTCATCATTAAAGGCCTATACCAGCTATATATGTTACCTGTAGTGTTGCATTAATATTTATTCTTTGCTTTGCTCACATATTCAAAGTGGATTTTTGATTCTTGTATCCTGTCTTCCACACTTTATCATGACTGTAGTTTTGCTGTAACACAGACATTATATTTCCTTTAACAAACTTTAAGTGACATTTCAGTCACAGCAGTTTCTTTTCATTTTGACTACTGAGAATTGCAATACATCCTGTGTGAGAGTGTGAGATGTAATTGAAAGTGACAGCATTTAATGCATCCTGGATTTATATAAACCTAGGCGTCTGACTAATATTTCACATTGTAGCAAAATTCAAATGAAAAGGCCAGAGTACATAGCCTATTATTACATGGGTCGGTCAAGGTTAAACAGCTATCCTGCTGTTTTAAAGGGGTCTTCAAACTGGAGAGCCTGGCTGTTGTTTATGGGTCAATCCAGGATACACAGCTAGCCTGCTATTATAAGGGAGTCTTCAGACTACAGAGCCTGACTATTATTACATGGGTCAGTCCAGGATACAAAGCTGGCCTGCTGTTATAAGGTGGTCTTCAGACTACACAGCCTGGTTGTTGGTATATACTGTAGGGCCGTTCCAGGATGCACAGACAGACTGCTGTTATAAGGGAGTCCTCAGACTACACAGCCTGGTTGTTGTTATATACTGTAGGGCCGTTCCAGGATGCACAGACAGACTGCTGTTATAAGGGAGTCCTCAGACTACACGTCCTGGTTGTTGTTAAACTGTAGGGCCATTCCAGGATACATAGTCAGACTGCTGTTATAAGGGGGTCTTAAGACTGCACAGCCTGGTTGTTGTTAAACTGTAGGGCCATTCCAGGATACCTAGCCAGACTGCTGTTATAAGGGGGTCTTCAGACTACACAGCCTGGTTGTTGTTAAATACTGTAGGGTCGTTCCAGGATGCACAGCCAAACTGCTGTTATGAGGGAGTTTTCAGACTACACAGCCTGGCTGTTGTTATATAGGTCTGTCCAAGATACAGAGCCATAAGTGAGAAGGTCTACATAAGTGTTTCTCTATTGCAGTCATGAAGTACCCTCAATAGGCTATGCTTTTAGAACTTCTTTTGTAACACAAGTCATATAATTATTTAGTTAGTTTTAAAATTGAGTGCAGTAAAAAGTTCAGCCACATAAGTTACCATTAACAGTGACTGCACTTTTAGCTGGAGGCAATTTGAAAACAAAATTGATGTACATGTTGGCATGGTTTCAGTCAAATTGCAGGTGCACCTCGGTCACTGTACCGAATTTGTCATTGTTTCACCTACTGGATGTTACAGCAGTGGGTGTGGACCCACTTGGGCTAGCTAGACAACATATTGCTCAGGCACCTTTCCATAGGAGAAGGCACCTTAACTATTGAAAGATAGCCAGCAATAGACTGGGGTAAATTATGATGTGCACGCGATGGCCCTTTAAGAGCCAGAGGGAGTGCACATGTGCCCCCTATGAGCAGCAGGGAGAGGCCTTGGAACCAAGATCAGGTTTCGGCCTATCGGGGGGATGAAACAGACGACTCCAGAGGCTGGGCCAGCCCCAAGGAAACCGAGGAAGAACGGCAGGTTTGGGCCACTGGAGAAAGATCCAGAGGAAGAGCAGAACAGTGCGCTTAGCGGCATCTCTTCCCATCTAGGAGATCAGTGCGGTGGGCAAGGGCCACCAAGATAACTCTGGATATGTGAAAATAATGACCCTTTGGCAGTACTTTGGGACTGAAGTTGAGAAACAGTGGTCTAGACTACACAATCAAACGGATGTTAAGAGGGCTATCTAGACTCAGTAACTAGACTGCTGTTGTAAGAATAAGGGATCAGCTCAAAATGTATAGTCAGAGTGTTGTTATAGCTGGTTGTCCAAAATACAAAACCAGACTTCTATGAAATGTTGTGATTCAGAATTCCATTATACTGTATATTCCAAATTATACTGAAGGGGAGTGTTCCATCCTGTTAGAAGGGATGGTTCAGACATGCCCTCAGTACTGTGTATCGTGCAGTGAACACTACAGCCACTATTGCCACAGTACTATTGCCTGTCATAGATTCTATTAAGAGAGACTTTAGCAAGATAAAGAGGAAAAAGGGGCCATCATTCACATCCTTGCCTAAATCCATACACTGCTATCTGGGAGAGAATTGCACTGTGCACAATTGAAACGGTGTTTAGCTATAATTGGATGTACTAATACTCCATTAATACACAACAGTAAAGAGATATATTTATTCTTCATTTTATCTCTCGCCTGGTTTCCTGACTCCTACACCATATGCTGGCCATTGCACTATACATGCCCTGCCTTGCACAAATCCAAACACCTAACATCAAAGGCATCTGGGTACCACCAGGCAGAAGCCAAAGCATCAGGGTGAGTCCCAAGGGAAGTAAAGGTGCTCCTTTCACTGCTTGGCCCTAGACTTCAGGGAGCCCACTGCTGGAGACAAGTGGTTGACTAAAAAAAAAGACTGAAGAGGCAGATATACTGCCTGTGCAACCAGTTCATCTTCACAGGGGCCCAGGGGGTGAGGTGAGCTCTTCCTGGCTGTACATAAGAAGAAGTGCTTAGGTTGAACTACAAAGCTGAGAATGGAGCTTAGCAGGCAGTCGGAGTGGAGCTTAGCAAAAGTGATGAGCCAGAAGTAAATGGTGCAATGGGATGGAGCTTAGTGTGTCCATGGGGCCCCCATACATAACTTTTTTGGGGTCCCATTAATTTCTAATATGCTCTTGACAGCGTCGCACGTGATCCTGCCCCTACCGCGGCGGTAAGATTACCGAATGGAGCGGCGAGAAGCAAGTGAGTATTATTTTTGTGTTAGGTACTACACACTCAGGGGGCCATAATCTTTTTTACAGATTAAAGTCCTTGTTATTAAAAAGCTACACTTGGAGTATATTTGATGTTTGTAACTAATAAATTGATCCACATGTTTATTAGTTTGACTACTAAAATTTTTTTCTGTTTTGATTATTTTTGCATATATATTTAATTGAATCAAACTAAATGATGATAATAATAATAACAACGAATAATTAACCACTTAACACATTCTGTATTTTTTTTTAGGTGTTTAACCAAGAAAACCATCTGATCTACTTGTGAAAATGCCTGAGCAAAGTAACGATTACAGAGTAGTAGTATTTGGAGCTGGAGGTGTGGGTAAAAGCTCCCTGGTTCTGCGCTTTGTAAAAGGTACATTTCGAGAAAGCTATATACCAACTATTGAAGACACCTACAGGCAAGTGATCAGCTGTGACAAAAGTATATGTACTTTGCAAATTACTGACACCACTGGAAGCCACCAATTTCCAGCTATGCAGCGTCTATCTATATCAAAGGGACATGCCTTCATCTTGGTTTACTCCGTCACCAGCAGGCAGTCCCTGGAAGAATTGAAGCCAATTTATGAACAGGTTTGCCAGATTAAAGGGGATGTTGAGAGCATCCCTATCATGTTAGTTGGAAATAAAAGTGATGAAAGCCAAAACAGAGAAGTGGACAGCTCGGATGGAGAAGCAATAGCAAAAAAATGGAAATGTGCCTTCATGGAGACATCTGCCAAGATGAACCACAATGTGAAGGAGTTGTTTCAAGAGCTTCTGAACCTTGAGAAACGCAGGACTGTGAGCCTTCAGATAGACGGCAAGAAAAGCAAGCAGCAAAAAAGGAAAGAAAAACTGAAAGGCAAATGTGTTGTCATGTAAAAGTCTATTTATTCTAACCTTGCAGCGCTGGAGATGATAGGGAAACTGCATGCACAACACTTGGCAATGCACTATTTTATCATCCGGAAATAAATGGCACATAATTTAACTGTTTTACCTCAAGAAATGTTTGAGGTAGAAATGACTAGACTTGAATAATAATTTAGTGTCAATTTCATCTTGTTCAATGTCATTTAATAGGACTTAATTGTCATTTCCAGCATGCAACTTGCTAGAAATGCTAGTAATGGAAAATTTAGAATTTTTTTATTTATATATAGAGACTGAAAATAGGAAACTGCATGTGATAGCCATGCATATACAAATAATAATAAGATGAATATGATTTTAAACTATCCTGCATATTATGGTAGCGCGGGACTCCGGATTTCACATCTTGTACATTTGGGGTTTTGGAGGAAATATTAAGTGCAAATGACTATGTACCTTTCATGCATGATTGGTCATGTCCATACTACAGCTGTATTCATTTTAGAGCATATTTTATAAAATTATATGCACATAGCCAGACATGTTTTAATTGTGCATTGTTTTTTCTTAATGTTGATTGCCTTAACAAAAAGTTTCTCTATCCAAATACTTTTTACAGGGATGAGACTATGTGCTGATGTATGGCCACACACATTGCACATGGATGTTCTACAAAGTGTATGCTCACCTCTGAAGATCATGTTACTGTTTTCACTACTTGATACATAAGAGCATAATTTTACTTTGATTATTTTGTAATGATCTTGATCTTTATGAACGGTTCTTCTGGTTGCCACTAATTTGCTGACTGAGCTTAATTGTTCAGCTGGAACTGTTGTTGTGGCTGCTTTGGGATTGTTCTCATCCTAATTAAAAAATGTGGTGAGATTTTCATGCAGGGATACTACAATCGTAGCAAACAAGGAAAATTTGAGCCATAAAATAAGGCACCAGGACCTCCTGACACTGGTGCAATGTTGGACTGACCCACCAGAGTACCAGAGGATCCTCCAGTGGGTCCAGGCTGTAATACCATAGTGGGCCCCGAAAAAACCATTTGGTGCTGCTGCCTTTGGAGACAATAAATTGACACTAGGGTCTACTCTATTTCTTTGAATCAAAACCTCCTATACTTTATTGATGATATGGAGGTTGGGCCTCCAGAACACGTTCCTCTGGTGGACCAATGAAGCCCAGTATGACCTTGCACCAGTGGTAAGGAGTGTGGTAGCAGTGTCTAGTTCCCTTTAAGTGCTGCTAGACACTAACACATTATGGTAAGGAGTTTGGTGGTGTCTGACATCACTTAATAGGGACCTAATCCCCCCCCCCCCCCATCTTGTATTATTTAAGGCTGACGATCCCAGAATTAATATCAGCAGAGCAACTTTGTGGATATTGAACCAGAACTAATTCAAAAGTAGAAGAAGCCATCATAATCGAGAAAGCATCTATGATCAGTACAAGATCAGATCAAGATCAGTACAAGATAAGTGAAGCAAAGCTGTTCCAAGTTTATTTAATATTACATGTAGATCATATCTAAATGTAAACTGTAAAATGGTTTTCAAAGGTGACTTAAAATATCAAAAAAATCAGTTTAAGGCCTTATTCACACGTCTCTGTTTGTTTTGCAGACGCAAAAACTCAGACCAATTTGCCTCCAAATTTTGTATCTGCAAGAACTAAAGTAGTACATGCTCCTGTGTACTTCCTGCGGACCAAAGGTTTGCTGAAGAACATGGACATTGTAATAGACATATACAATTTAATGGCTCCCTGTGCTGTCCGTGGAGAGCATGATCAATACATGGATCACTGACATGTGAATAAGCCCTTATTGAACTTTCAGTGGCATGTGATGGATGCATTTAGTTGGTGAATACATCAATTTTATAGTCACATGAACAACTTTAACCCGCCAACAATTCTATACTGGGAATATTAATCTTAGCATCTAGTTAGGCAGCTCAAGAGATGAAGAGTATGAAGCGATACTAGATGTTGCCAATTTAGATATATCAGCTAAGAAGATGGCTCCTTTCCAGAATAACTACTGTGTACATAAAGGCCATTAGCAGTCATCTTCCAACACTAAGATGAATATATAATATCAGATATTAAGCTCTTGAAAATTCCGCAATATCAGAACATTTCCTATTACACTTGCAATATTGCAGGAAGAAAAGCCATCATAACGAAAGATCTATCTTAATGATCCAAGACATTAAATGAAAGTCATATATTTCCATGTGAATACAGGTTTAGTGTACAATACAGTACACAACTCGGAAAACATGATCAGCAATTGCAGGTACCATAAGCAGTGAAAGGTTATTCTGCTCTCTTCCTGGACTTTCCATACTTTTAATATTTTAAACTACAATGATCATGGGAATACAAGAAACAATAGTTTATGGAAAAGCACATTCAGTTTCCACAATTAATTAATCCAGAATTTTGATACTTGAAAATCTTTTATATGCTATGTATTTCTGACAGGAGAAACATGCACTAAAAATAAACAACAACAAAAAAAATACAAGCGGCATATATCTAGTGACAACTGAGATGAAGAAGAGAGGTCCATAGCAAAATTAACATGGGGTTAACTCCTTTTTGCTGATTCACACAACTCTTCTCCTTGGAACAGGAGGGCACACTGTTTGCTCTAAAACATGTATACCTTGCATACTACACAGGCAGTTGGGCAGTTTATCATTTTGCACAGCTCTTCATGGAATAATAATGTGCTGTTTGTGGTTATCAGTAGGAAGCATATAAGTCAACTGTTAGAAGGACCATGCACGTTCTTAAAGGTGTTCCATAAGTTGCATTGGGAGATGATATAACTGTCTAGTATATGACCCTTCTTGATTTTATATGGGGGGAGGTGGGGGTCGCAGTGCTGTTGTAGAAGAACATATTGTATGTTGGAGATATCATTCAGAAAGTAAATTTGGGCTGATACCCAGGAAATTATCGGGAATGAGTCAAAGCGCTCTTCCCTAACAAATGTCCCATTTCTTAGGCCATGTAAAAGAGCCTTGAAGAGGAACTGTCACCTCCCCTGGCATGTCTATTTTAGTAACTTCTTTCATTTCCCATGCAATTACTATTCTGAAGCATCTTTTTACTTACCTCTGTGTTGTTACTGCCTCAGTTATGTTACAAGAGGGTTATTAATGAAACTGGGTGTTGTGATTGGTGGTGGTGGTGGGGTGTCCCTGCTCAGTCTGACCTTGTCCAATCAGCGCTGATAGTCTCAAACTTTGAAGGTACAATCCCCTACTTGTAACATCCAGTTGCAGATTTATAAGTAAAGTACTGTATCTACTAGAAATAACTGAGGAACGGAATAGCATAGAATTACAGTATATATGAAAAGATGCTTCAGAATCGCTAGTGCATGTAGAATGCAACTAGCTACTGAGACATGTCAGGAGGTGCGTTCTTCAACGGTCCTAGAAGAGGAATCACCAATTTTGCACAAAGGAGAGCATTTCCTCACACAAAAAGTACAGGTCCACAGCAGTCCCATCCTGTACCTCATCTGTTCCCTGCAATGTATATATTAAATGTGTATATATCTACTGCTGTCTCATAGAACAGTGAATTCCTTTAAGTCTACTGAGTAACATTTTATAGATTATTTGCAGTGCTGCCCAGCTTCTATATATATTAAATTAATTAGTATATGTGGATTGTTCAGATTAGTACTATATCATCTTTGATAAAAACCCAAATGTCTGCACCAGATTCATTTGTGACGTGCTGTCTTGGGGGTGGGTTCAACTAAAATCCAGCTAGCAAAAAGAGTCTGAGGCACTACTAAATGAAGTATAAGCAATGTTTTGGCACTTTTTCTAAAGCTATATATGTATCTTGAGAAAGGCCTGTATGGTGAAAAGTTGCTGTCTTTAGCATTTGTACTACAAATGAAGCAGCTTTTAATTCATTTGACGTCATTTTGGACTATTTTTGCAAGCTTGATAAAAGCCCTACACCCAACATTATGAACCCATGCTAAATGTCCAATTATCCATTTCTAATGTCCACCACACTGCCGGGCTCATAGTAATAACTTCATAGTTCATTGTATACAATACTCTTGCAAATTTGAAAACTTTACCATATAGTGACCTATAATAAGATACCAATGGCTTGCCTGTTATCCCTAAATCACTGTAATGTCCAGTTAAAAACCTAAAGTCACCATATACTGCCATATGCAGTGCCACTTTGTCATATGCCATATTGAAATGCTCTCCAAATTCAAACTGTGAGCTTGTGATTCTTGAAAAATCAAATCATCTTTATAAGTTAGGGGGGTTCATACTCGCATTGATATTTCCATTGTAGCATTCTGTTATATTAAGCTTAAAAAAAAGTCATGTCTGCAGGACTTCTTTAATTCGTCCAAAATAATGGAAAGCGGAGGGAATGCTGCTTTGCCTTTTTATATTCTATTGCTCTTTATTAGGACAGGTCTAAACAGAATGCGTTTAAAGTGTTCCGTTTGGCTTTCCGTTATAGCAATTCTGTTATTTTCTATCCTAAGCATATTATAACGGAAAGCTAAACGCAAGTATGAACTCCTCCTTAGTTTGACATAGCATTCAACTATGTGTATAACATAAAAGCTTTGGGCACATACTGTAAGCACACGGGCCATTGCTACTACCCATGACGTTTGTTACATTGCTTTGTCTGGTTGCCAAGTACAGTAATCAGCATATCTAGTGTTTCTTTTCTACAAAATGTGTCGGTCAATCCAGTGAACCTACATTTTTTAAAATCTCATTTCTCAAATCTTATTTCATATAAAAAGTGGGTATGACAATGTCGTAAATGGCGTCATTATTTATTATATGATTATAAATAGCTAGTAATACCAACAAGAATTGGTTTTCCACCTTGTAAAGTAGCATTACAAGTTTAATTAATATCCCAGATAAAGACAAATAGACCAAGGTGGCATCTACCCCTCAAGCGTCATTGTTTTAGACAAAGGGTATCAACCACAGTTATGGCATGTTTATCACTGCATTTCAACTGGGTTCGAAAGCACAAGCTGTGTGTACAGGAATATAAGAGATGTTAGATTTAGGCTAAGTTCAAATATGCGGTAAACGTAAGCGGAAAGTGTCTGGATCTCATTATAGCCTATAGTTTTTATTTTATTTATTTACTTATTTAATTTTTGGGCAGGATGGAAAAGCACAGACTTCTGCGTTTTCCCATCCAGTAAAAAAAATTGACAGTTACGCAAATTTGACAAAACTGATGCACTTTTGGGATCAGTTTTTTTCCTATAGAAGCCTGTGGCTGTGTATCTAGTATCTAATAAAATTATCTTTTTTTTTATTTTTTTTATGCAGTTTACAGTAGGTTCACATTGGCATTAAAAAATCCAGCAACCTGTTCTGGAAGGCTGTTCCGGCATAACTGCTGGCTGTCGGACCAGCAGTATTTATCAAGCTAAAAGCTGGCATTTATGCCGCAAAGTGACAGGATTCCTGTCGGATCCCATTATAGTCAATTGGGATCTGGCAGTCCCCAGTATTATCTAGATATGCTGGAGGCGGTGAACTTCAGCAGGCTGGTCCTCTGCCGGAATAGCCTGCCGGATATTATAATACTACTGCGAAAGCAAAAATGGATACAACAGTTACTCTTACCTACTGGTTAGGCTCTATTCACATCTGTGGCAAAGGCATTGTGGGAAGCCTTTGGCACAATCCTCCATTGTAGACTCCTTCCCATTTGCCAGAAAAAATAGTACTGTATGCAGGGCTATTTTGCTCTGTAAAATAACATACATTATGAGGGAACCTAAAGGACCCCATTGTAAGTAAGTGGGTTCCCTTAGGCGCCATTTGTATATGTCATGGGATCCAAAACACCATCATTTTCTTATTCTATGAGAGAACAGAAAACCAGAAATTAGAACAAAGATATGAACAGAGTTTTAGAGATGCAAGAACTTCCTTTTCTTCAATTTTTTATCTAAAATCCTTTGTGTGCAAAACATTCATTAAATGCATTCAGATTAATCTGGAATTATTTACAGTTGACCTTTAGTTTTTAATGACTGTATATTTATAATAATGACTGATTGCTTTTTATACTCACTGAATACCTTCTAGTCCAAACTACAATAAGGCACTGATTATTTGTTCTAGTTATTAGGTACTTCAGCCCAAATATTTGCTTTTGAATTATGAACGTAACCACAGGCTTTAAGTAGGGAGAGGTTCTGGAGGGACATATGCAGTATGTACTGGGTAAGGATGGCATCCACTGCTGCCTCTATGTTGTGTTCTATAAAAACTATAGAGGTAAAAATTCCATAATCTATAGACAGCAGTGTTATAGGGCCAGTCTTTCCTAATTATTGTGTTGTTTTAGCTCTTTACTTTCCAAAGTGCACAGCTTAGAGGGAACTCTGGTTGGCACTGGTTTTAATAATAGGCATACATATATTTTGGCAGCAGACTGACTTGGCATGGTGCAGGAGAAAATGGCTGGCACCCAGCAATAGTACCGAAGTTGTCTGTAGACCTTTGTGTGTATTACTTTGTCTAGAAGGGTCAAATGTAATTTTCTACCTCGGATGAAAGAAATCCCAGCTTTGCCCCTGAATATGACCATGGTGGTAATGGTGTTACTAGGCACAATATACTAACATACAAACTAATATAACATATACATATACAGACTGATATAACTAAGCACAATTGAGATATTTAGTACAACCATGCCAAAACATTTGCTGCGTTCTATATCTTTAAGACACTAATCACTCATAGTGCAGCTTAACACTTGACTCTAAAAACTAAATACGGCATAGCGTATGTATTTTAAAGCACAAGATCTGGCTTTGAGGTCTGAGCATATACATTGCATTATGCATCGTTTTAGTGTGTTAATGAAATGTGCCACTTGGCTACTACATTTACGGTTGCATCACTAATATATCAAGTTAAATGCTTAGGACTATATGTTCTTGAGGCTTACATATTATTGTAAGGCTTTGTTCACATTGCTATTTTGTAAATCCAGTAGTCTGTTCCCGCAGAAGAACAGACTATCAGAGTTACTATATCCAGCATAGCCAGACACCCCCGGGCACCACTGGATCCCCAGTCACTATAATGGTACCCAGTAGGTTTTGAATGCCTACTTTCTTCCAGAAAAATACTGCTGAATGCAGCTGTATTTTTTCAGCAGAAAGCCAATAATTATGTCAGAAACCTGCCAGCTCTCATTATAGTGAATGGAAATCCAATGGCACTTGGCGGTTTCCAGAGATGAAAAACTTAAAAGTTTTGTCTTTGAGGTCTCTAAGGATGCAGATAGCTTTGCATGTCACCAGTTGGACAACCCTAGCATACAAAAATCACTTCATCTATATATCAGGATGGTACTCTTCGCTGGTAAGAAGCCATGTGTGTGGTGGAATCCTGGAACTGGATCTGTAAATACTTGGTGCCGCTTCTCTTTTGTACGTTATTTGAAAGCACTGTACCCTGAATATAACTGTCACAGATTACACAACGGTTATACTATATTTATCTTGACTTTATTCAATTATAGACTGGCATGAAGATATATTTTCAATTTATTGTGATATTTTTGTGTTTTGATGGAAAGCTATTAGCACTTGCTGTCCGTTCACTGGTAGTATTGTAGCAAAAGCTGTGTTCACATGATGTGTTCACTCTAATGTATGTATTAGCAGCATAGTCCTAATGATCTAAAGCACTGAATATGTAAATACAAGGATGAGATGGATGAGGAGTAGAACTTCAAAAGCAAAAAATTATCAAAGTATTAAAGCAAAAAAAAAAATGTTTCCTTGTTTTGATGTTCTATATTTTTATACATTTTATTTATTGTTTTGTCATTTTAATACCCTTCAGAGTAACTGTTAGGTTTCTTTTTAGATTTTTTTTCTCTATTATACAATGGATAAAAAAATCAGTAAAGCCATGATATATGTAAGAGCCTTGCATGGATTTAGGCAAGGCCATTAAGCAATATTAGATTTCAACAATATATTCCTTTCCAATTTTTTACCCTTATATTTATTGTAGTTTTTCAGTCATTTTTGCATAGAGAATGCTGGTGACAATGATTGTTATGCTATATAATTGGTACAAAATGCTTATTTTGGTAGTAAAAACAATAAAGTGTAGAATAAATAAAATAATATACAGCTTTAATATTTTTTTGAATGTATGCAAATGACACAAATTCTTTGAGATGTACATAAACCATTGGATATATTGAAAATGTAACATGAATGGCTAATTTTAACACACGCATGATATTATATGACAGTGTAGCATTCAGGCTGTGTTTATTGTGGAACTGTCATCTATTTTACTCACTATACAGATACAGATATCATCTGTGCCTCCATGGTTCAATGTTTCCAGTGCTGTTATGAATATAAAGAATCTTGCAGAAATAAAATTTGAAGTATGAAGAAGTGTTTGGAGAATATTTTTAAATTGTTAGTTATACATATGTACATTCAAATACAAGAAATAACCTAATCACTGGTGCTTTCCATACTAATGGAAAAAAATTTCATTTTCAAAACCCCATATCTATCGATCTGTTTAATCTAGCATTAGGAAAAGCTGATGACCAAATGTCTTAAAGGAATTTTCTATACTCCTTATAGATGGCTTATTCTTTGGATAGGTCATTAATGCCTGATCTGTGAGGGTCTGACATCCAGTATCCCGCTGCTGGAACTAGCACTTTGAATGGAACAGGAATAACAGCTCCATTCAAAGTGAAGTTAATGGGAGCTCAGCTGCAGTAACCCAGCATGACCACTACACTTAGAATGGAGCTGTGCTTTCTGTGCCATTCAAAGTGCTAGTTCTAGCACTGGAGGCTGCAGGGATCACATATTAATGACCTATCCTGAGAACAGGTCATCAATATCAGACATGTGGAAAAGCTCTTTATTGCAAGACATGGAAATAATATCTTTGGAATTCACTTTCCCCAACATTTTTTACATGAAATGCAAGTGATGTGTGTGTGTACATGTAATAAATTCAGATTTGGTCCCACTGTGTTACTACTGGATTTGGCTTGGATGTCACCGAGATTATCCATTCATCTCTATTAATTTATCAAATCATGAAATTGTGGACTTTTCCAGAGTGAACCCCCAAGTGGTAGTTCTATGAATAATCTCCTATGGCAAAAGCTGAAACACATCACTATGCAGGCAAAATTGTAGTTTTGTGAGAAGAATCTCTGGGCAGGAGGAATTTGGTCACCAGGGGCTGGCTGGGAACTTAAAGTGGCCCTAGAACCCCCCCTAAAAGTGGCCCATGTTGTAGGCAGGTCCAAATTGACAGAAGTCAGGGCAACACAAATAGGCAGGGCCATCAATACCACAGTGCCATTAATTAATTAATGTTGAGAGCATCAGATCTTTATGGACCTGGATAGTGGGCAAAAGGTGGGTTTCGCTATAGTGTCTATGGCTAGTCTGCCCATATTGGTCAAAAATGTGTAGATGAAGAGCCATTGAAGCAGTTAGATGGCATAAATAAGGTCAAGACAGGCAATGTCACTAACGAATACACAGGATATAAATCAAGAGAACTTTTTTTGCAATAAGCAGGAACTCAGAGAACCAACAAGGCATCCCGTACTGAAACATGCAACTCTTCATAATCATGAGCCTCCTGATTACTCTCTCCATTAGTGGCCATTCATCATGTTTAGCTCTCTGTGGAGTATTCTGCTGTGGGGATACATTTAAATACTGTACATGGAAACAGTAGTCAAACATATTCCTCTGCGAATCCATTCATTTTAATGAGTCAAAGACCAAAAGGTTAAACCTTGGACTGTTTGAGCTACTTTAAGCATGTGTTTTTGGAGGGCACATTAGCATAGTCTACCACACTGTTGTGTTCTGCAAAAAAGTTACGCTGATAGAAAGCAGGTCAAACAGAGTCCAAAAATAAATAAATAAATCACAAATAATGTGGAGGATTAATGGTCATTCCAAATAGTTTAGTATATATTATAAAAATATAACTGGTAGGCTATTAATTGAATCCACTTTTCCGTGTCACTGTACATTTTTTCTATTATTTACAGTTCTAAAGATTGAAATTACAAACCGGATTCCTAAAAAGTTGGGACACTAAACAAATTGTGAATAAAAACTGAATGCAATGATGTGAAGATGGCAAATGTCAATATTTTATTTGTAATAGAACGTAGATGACAGATCAAATGTTTAATCCGAGTAAATGTATCATTTTAAAGGAAAAATATGTTGATTCAAAATTTCACGGTGTCAACAAATCCCCAAAAAGTTGGGACAAGTAGCAATAAGAGGCTGGAAAAAGTAAATTTGAGCATAACGAAGAGCTGGAAGACCAATTAACACTAATTAGGTCAATTGGCAACATGATTGGGTATAAAAAAAGCTTCTCAGAGTGGCAGTGTCTCTCAGAAGCCAAGATGGGTAGAGGATCACCAATTCCCACAATGTTGCGCAGAAAGATAGTGGAGCAATATCAGAAAGGTGTTACCCAGCGAAAAATTGCAAAGACTTTGCATCTATCATCATCAACTATGCATAACATCATCTGAAGATTCAGAGAATCTGGAACAATCTCTGTGCGTAAGGGTCAAGGCCGTAAAACCATACTGGATGCCCGTGATCTCCGGGCCCTTAAACGCTCAGGAATACTTACAGAAACCATTGTCAGTGAACACAATCCACCATGCCATCCGCCGTTGCCAGCTGAAACTCTACAGTGCAAAAAAGAAGCCATTTCTAAGCAAGATCCACAAGCTCAGGCGTTTCACTGGGCCAGGGATCATTTAAAATGGAGTGTGGCAAAATGGAAGACTGTTCTGTGGTCAGACGAGTCACGATTCAAAGTTCTTTTTGGAAATCTGGGACGCCATGTCATCCGGACCAAAGAGGACAAGGACAACCCAAGTTGTTATCAACGCTCAGTTCAGAAGCCTGCATCTCTGATGGTATGGGGTTGCATTAGTGCATGTGGCATGGGCAGCTTGCATGTCTGGAAAGGCACCATCAATGCAGAAAAATATATTCAGGTTCTAGAACCACATATGCTCCCATCCAGACGTCATCTCTTTCAGGGAAGACCCTGCATTTTTCAACAAGATAATGCCAGACCACATTCTGCATCAATCACAACATCATGGCTGCGTAGGAGAAGGATCCGGGTACTGAAATGGCCAGTCTGCAGTCCAGATCTTTCACCTATAGAGAACATTTGGCGCATCAGAAAGAGGAAGGTGCAACAAAAAAGGCCCAAGACGATTGAACAGTTAGAGGCCAGTATTAGACAAGAATGGGAGAGCATTCCTATTTCTAAACTTGAGAAACTAGTCTCCTTGGTCCCCAGACGTCTGTTAAGTGTTGTAAGAAGAAGGGGAGATGCCATACAGTGGTGAAAATGGCCTTGTCCCAACTTTTTTGGGATTTGTTGACACCATGAAATTCTGAATCAACATATTTTTCCCTTAAAATAGTACATTTTCTCAGTTTAAACTTTTGTTCCGTGATTTATGTTCTATTCTGAATAAAATATTAGAAGTCGGCACCTCCACATCATTGCATTCAGTTTTTATTCACGATTTGTATAGTGTCCCAACTTTTTTGGAATCCGGTTTGTAACCCCAATTCCCAAAAATTTGATTTCCAAATCTCATAGTCATAGACCCATATTTTATTCACTATAGATCATAGAACACATATCAGATGCTAAAAGTGAGACATTTTACCATTTCATGAAAAAATAAAATAAAAATTAACCCATTTAGAGCTTGATGGCAGCAACACATCTCAAAAATGTTGGGACAGGGGCAACAAAAGGCTGGAAAAATAAGTGGTACAGTACTAATAAAAAACAGATGGAGGAAAAATGTTCTACCAAGTCACATGAAAAGAGCATTTATTTACATTTTACACAGCGTCTCAACTTTTTTTTTTAAATTGGGTTGTAATACTGTTAAATGCCTCCTTAATGAATCTCATATCCCACAGATTCACAGCATTTCATGACCGATATGTTCGACAAGAGGCCCTGTAACCTTTCCTGACAGCAAGTACTTTCATTCCTCATGAAATCCAATCAGTGCTGCCAGTGTCAGACTGTGCAGGAACATACCCCAAAGTGGTAACACCCATCTGGAGCTTCATTGCAGACTGCTAGAAATTCAATTATAACTACTAGCAGAAATAATAAAGGAATGGTACAGCAGGGAGAAATAAAACTGGGTCCTCCAGAATTATTACATGTTATCACATCTATCAACCTATTTAACTGTTCTCTATCAATTAGTATTATAATTCCAAGGTTTTTACATGACAAAAAAACTTCACTTAACATCACTTATACCTTGATGATTTCAGATTTCTTTGCAATCCTTTATTTCTCTTTTCTTTTGTATCCTTTAGGCCTCTTGTGCACAAACGTTATATGCCCATGGACTTATTGCGGCCCGCATACGGCAGGTCCGCAATACACAAGCACTGGCCCATGTGCACTCCCCATCACGGATGCAGACCCATTCACTTGAATGGGTCCGCAATCACAGAGATGCGGAACGGAAGCATGGATGGGAACCCCACGGAAACACTATGGAGTGCTTCTGTGTTGTTCCTGTCCGTGCCTCTGCACCGCAAAAAGAATAGAACTTGTCCCAGCCGCCGCAAATTGCGGTCCCCAATGCATGGAACGGATGCACAATGTTCGTGCGCAAGAGGCCTTACTATTCTAGTGCAACATACAGTTAAAGGGGTATTCCAATAAGATAAGAAGTAACTTTTCTATTTTAATTATGGTAGTAAGGAAACATTAAGGGAGTATTCCGGTTACATTAAGTTATCTCCTATCCACAGGATAGAGGATAACTATTAGATCCCCGTTCCACCACTGAGATCCCCGTATGGGAACCCTGTACCTCCTGCGGGCATGCGTGCAGCTTCTCCAGTAATTCCTATGGGCACTGTACTCGCCTATTAAAGATGAGCGGATTTCTCAATAAATATGATGTTTAGCTTCCTAGGCTTTTCAGTGGCTATTGTACCCTAAATGCTTAGGTTTTCCTTTGACATTAGCATCAGGAGACCATAGAGGGCAAAGGTGACAGTGAGGAGGTGGCAGCAACATCAGGAGACCACAGAGTGACCCGGTGACAGAGTTCGGAGGTGGGTGGCAATACGAGTACCAGCTGAAGATGGTGGGTGAAAGAAAGAGCACTTGGCATCAGATGTGTGGCATCAGGCGGGTGGCAGCATCAGAATAGTAGCTGAAGCAGGTAGCCAGAAGAAACTGGTCTCTTTTGTCAAAGTGTTGGTGTGGCACCATGTATAATCTAGTCTGATGCATCAGGCATTGGTGGGTGGAAATCCTGGCTGATACATGCCTGACTCATCTTGACAAAAGTCAGTCTTTCCACATTTTTGGTGGACAGGCAAGTTCTTCTTGGGGTAACTATGGCCCCGCCGCACTAAACACCCGCTCTGATGCCACACTACTGTCCGGGCAGGACAGCTTTTCCAGGGAAAACTCTGCTAGTTGTGGCCACAAGTCCAGTTTGGCTGCCCAGTAGTCCAGCGGATCTTGAATGTGGGGTGGCAGGGTACTGTCCAAGTATGCCACCACCTGCTGTTTTAGGTCCTGCTCCAGGTCTAACTGCTGCTGCTGCTGGTGAGTAGATTCTTCACTAGGCGGGTGAAGAAAGCTGCTCATCAGAGACTCTAGACTCAAGTTGCTTCTGATGGAGCTGGAACTGCTCCTACCCCCCAAACTGCCACAGAAGCCATGGCAGAGAAACGTGAGCGCAGAGAGCCCTCCCGGTCAGACCTGCCCAGGCAAACGAGGGGCAGAACAGCATGACACCGTCGTGCCCTGCACATGTGGTATACTGGAGGGGCACTTCAATGGAGGCTGATGATACGGTGGAGGATGTGGAGGCAGAGGCGGACATAGTCGCAGGACCAACAGCATGAGAACGTGGAGGCGGAAGCGGCGTCACCTGGCCAAGTTGCTGGTGTGGCTGGGCAGGAACCACATTTACCCAGTGAGCCATAAAGGAGATATATTGTCCTTGACCATAATTACAGCAACTGACCAATTTTCCCAAAAAAGGCTGTATGACAAATTTCACAATTCGGTTAATACAGAAGAAAGTCTACAAGCACCCATCAATTTTCTCTTATTCTTTTTCCTATTAATACACCCCTAAACAAAATATAACAATCACAATTGACCGCAGAGCGGCTAATAGTACGTACGTCTATATCCTATTAACACACCCTGTAAATGGCTGTAATACAATGGAACTTCATCGCTGAACAGCAAAAAATTTTTGCCAACAATACATACCAAAAACTGCTGTAATTTTCTCTCTTCAACACACACCAGCTAAGAAGCCCTTTTTCCCCACTAATACACGCCAAAAAGGGCTTTAGAACATATCCGCTGAATGGCAAATATATATATTTTTTTCCACTAATACACGACAAAAAGGGCTTTAGAACATATAACTGCACCGCTGAACGGCAAATATATTTTTATTTTACCACTATTATACGCCAAAAAGGGCTTTAGAACATATAACTGCACCGCTAAACGGCAAATATATTTTTCCTTTTTCTACTTATATATGCCACAAACAAAAGGCTTTAGCACATATAACTACACCGCTGAACGGCAAATATATTTTTCTTTTGCCACTAATACATGACAAAAAGGGCTTTAGAACATATAACTGCACCGCTGAACAGCAAATATATTTTTATTTTGCCACTATTATATGCCAAAAAAGGCTTTAGAACATATTACTGCACGGCTGAACGGCAAATATATTTGTCTGTTTTCCACTTATACATGCCACAAAAGGCTTTAGAACTATAACTGCATGGCTGAACAGCAAATATATTTTTCTTTTCCCACTAATACACGTCAAAAAGGGCTTTAGAACATATAACTGCACCGCTGAAGGCAAATATATTTTTCTTTTGCCACTAATACTTGCCACAAAAGGTTTTAGATCATATAATTGCAATGTTGAACTGCAAATATATAATTTTTTTTGCCACTAATACATGACAAAAAGGGCTTTAGAACATATAACTGCACTGCTGAACGGCAAATATATTTTTCTTTTGCCAACAATACACGACAAAAAAGGCTATAATTTTAGCACTTCACCACACAATGGCTAATAAGCCCTTTTTTCCCACTAATACAAGCCAAACAATGCTTTAGAACATATTACTGCACAGCACAAGGGCAAATAAGACATAAATATTCCCTTGTAATAAACGCTATTAATGTCTGTATCAAACAGCACTTGCAGCCCAATAACAAGAACGGTTTGCTAGAATTACAGAGCTGTATAATGGTAATTTGGGTGCCCAGTCAGTGCAGCAAGGTGTAATAGATTTGTTCCTATTACCCAGGCTGTAACCTCCCCTACTAATCCCTGTTCAACATAAATGTTGCGGAATGATTCCTATCCTTTTCCTACACCTTGAATAATAAAGTTTTTTCTAGCACTGTCCCTTGCGCCTGCTGACGTCTCTCCCTGCACTAAGTACACTGGAAAATGTTCCTTGCTCCATGTCCTCACATGTGCAGCAGTCATTTTAGGAAAACAATGCGATTTGTTACCACGTGAGGAAATTCAGATTCAGTGCGAATCGAATAATTTATGAAATTTGGATCGAATTCCAGTTCGTCAGCTTCAATTTGCCCATTTCTATCACCTATCTCCGGAACTCCCATAAAATGAATGGAGCGGCCGCGCACAAGCCCGACTTGCCGCTCAGTTAGGCTGAGTTCACACGGGCGTCATGTTTTATGCCCGCATTGGATGCAGGTGCATTGCGGGAATATGCGCGATTTTTCCGTGCGTGTGCAAACTTTTGTAATGCGTTTTGCACGCGCGTGTGAAAAATTGCCATGTTTGGTACCCAGACCCGAAGCCGGACTTCATCACTAAAATCTGGTTTCGGGTTGAGTATTCTGGAGAGTTTATTATTTTCCCTTATAACATGGTTATAAGGGAAAATAATAGCATTCTTAATAAAGAATGCTTTGTAGAATGAGGATTAAGGGGTTAAACATAAAAAACTTAACTTACCTTAGCCACTTGATCGCATAGTTGGCGATCTCTCTTTTCTCTTCAAGCATTAGCTGTAGTCTAAGGACCTGTGATGATGTCACATCACATGGTCCAATCACATGGTCCATCACGGAGCTTCAGGGGGTACTGGCCCTCCATTCTCATGATTGATGGGGGTCCCAGCGGTAGGACTCCAGCCTAATAGGTTATCCCCTATCTTGTGGATAGAGGATAACTTAACATAACCAGAATACTGCTTTAATGTTTCCTTACTACCATGATTAAAATCGGAAAGTTACTTAGTTCTAATCTTACCACACTAACTCAACATCTTAGTGCATTGATTATTCTTCAAAGAGGGTATTGTGTCTTCCCTTTATTTTTGGTATCATTTTTATGATGGATGTCAATGCAAGAAAATCCTACAGTATATAGTGTGTTCCAAGGATACATCTCACTAACGGACCTCGGTAGGTAATTGTCTTTCCTTTAACTCCTTTTTAAATATGGCTGCATGATCCATCCTGCTTGTCGGTATTTTACCAGGGTTCCCAATGCTCCTGGAAAGGTATTTACCCAGCGCCGATTCTACTCTGCATGTCAATAATACTGTTAAACTGCCTGTCTATGACATGTACTGTAGACTTACTGCATGTGCAGCCTTTGCAGATTTCACCAGTCCACTTTTATATTGAACTGCACATATTTTAAACATATTGTTGTATAAATATGACAAATGTATGACATGCAATAGGCTTGAGCTTCCTCTTCAGACCTTCTGACATCCATTCCTTTATTGAAACTTATTGAAATAAGTTCAGTTTATTAGATAAATTATTATTATTTATTATTCATAGGTTATTATTATAGGTTATGGTACAGATGAGCGAATCGAAGCGGAAGCTGACGAAATGGAATTTGATCCGAATTTCCGAAAAAATTTGATTCGCAACGAATGCGAATTTCCTCCCGCTTCATTGTAACTAATCGCAATATTTCCTGAAATGGCGGCCACACATGTGAGGACTGATGACACGGGGCAAGGAACTCTGGGAAGGCAGGATCACCCAGATTGACATGCAAGCATGCAGCCAATCAGCAGCCAGCCAGCCCTGTGATGTCACAGCCCTATAAATACGGCAGCCATCTTAGAATCAGACATTTTCCAGCATTCTGAGAGCAGGGTCAGACATGAGAAGGCTCTAGGGACAGCAAATGGAAAAACCTCATTGTGGAAAAAAAAAACGAAAAAAACAATTTATAAGTGCATGGAAAGGATAGGAAGGAATGATTTCAGAGCATCTTAGTGCAGGGAGAGACATCAGAAGGCGCTAGGGACAGTGCTAAAAAAGTGATTTACAAGTGCAGGGAAAGGATAGTGAGGAATCATTTCACAGCATCTTAGTGCAGGGAGAGATGTCAGAAGGCGCTAGGGACAGTGCTAGAAAAGCGATTTACAAGTGCAGGGAAAAATAATTTGGGGATCCAAATAGCCATTATACAGCTCTATCATTCTAGCAATTTGTTCTTGGGGTGCAAGTGCTATGTTGAAAAGCCTTCAGTGGCTTATATCTGTGGAAAAAGAAAAATATATTCTCAGTTCACTTCTGCAGCTATATGTGCTGAAACCGTTTAGTGGCGTATTTCATTACAAAAAGAAAGATATATTCTCAGTTCACTTCTGCAGCTATATGGGGTGAAAGCGTTTAGCAGTGTATTTCAGTAGAAAAAGAAAAATATATACGCAGTTCATTTCTGCAGCTATATGTGGTGAAAGCGTTTAGTGGAGTATTTCATTACAAAAAGAAAAATATATAAGCACTTCAATGGTGCATTTATTTGTGGCTAAAGCATTTAGTGGCCTATTTCAGTACAAAAAGAAAAATATATTCTCAGTTAAAATCTTTATTGACGTATTTCGGTGGAAAAACAATTTTTATTCAGCGTTCAGCGATGTAGCAATATGCGGTAAAATCTTTTGGACGAAAAACAAAATTTATTCAACATTCAGCGCTGTAGTTACATGCGGTAAAATCTCCATCATGTCTCCATGATAAATTTGCAGCGTGGGGGCCCCGTGTGGCTTCTACACACTTTCAGAATAATCCTTCAGTAGAGCGAATAGATGCTGGATGACCGGGACAGTTCATGACCTTCCCAGGAGCTGCTGTCGGGAGTAGCGGTTCATTTCTGAGATGTCCGTATAGTGCGGTGGGAATCCGAAGACCCGCTCCATCTCCGTGCTCCGTTATATGTGGTAAAATCCTTATAGAAGTATTTTGGTGAAAAAAAAAATTGTATTCAGCATTCAGAGCTGTAGTAATATGTGGTAAAATCTTTTGTGATTATTTCGGTGGAAAAACAATTCTTATTCAGTGCTCAGTGCTGCAGTAATATGTGGTAAAATGAACTATGTCCGTTGAAAAACAAAATTAATTCAATTAATTAATTTGGTTATATGCGGTAAAAACTTTATAGAAGTATTTCGGTCGGAAAACAAAATTTATTCTGCGGTCAGCTCTGCGGTTATATGCAGTAAAATCTTTTGTGACATATCTTGATGAACCTCTTCCGGGCTCAAAGCTATCTTGACGTTTTGTCTTCTCATTGTCTGTAGCTACTAGAGGCCTGTTAATGCCAGGCAGGTTCCCCCAGAAGTATCTTGGTCGATCGACACTCTATCATTGTGTCATTCTGTATCTTCCTCATGCTGCTGCCACCTCTACATTCTGTTATTGTGCCATTCTGTGGCTTTCTCATGCTGCGGCCAGCTCCAGACTCGGTCATTGTGCCATTCTGTGGCCTCCTCTTGATGCTTCTGCCAACGTCAGACTCTGTCATTGTGCCACTCTGTGGTCTCCTCATGCTGCCGCCACCTCCAGACTCGGTCATTGTGCCACTCTGTGACCTACTCATGCTGCTGCCACCTCCACACTCGGTCATTGTGCCACTCTGTGGCCTCCTCCTGATGCTGCTGCCACCTCCAGACTCTGTCATTGTGCCGCTCTGTAATCTCCTCATGCTGCCGCCACCTCCCGACTCTGTCATTGTGCCACTCTGTGGCCTTCACCTGATGCTGCTGCTGCCAACACCTCCAGACCCTGTCATTGTGCCGCTCTGTGATCTATTCATGCTGCTGCCACCTCCAGGCTCTGTCATTGTGCCACTCTGTGGTCTCCTCATGCTTCTGCCACCTCCAGACTTGGTCATTGTGCCACTCTGTGGCCTCCTCCTGATGCTGATGCTGCCGACACCTCCAGACTCTGTCATTGTGCGACTCTGTGGCCTACTCATGCTGCTGCCACCTCCAGACTCTGTCATTGTGCCACTCGTTGGTCTCCTCATGCTGCGCCACCTCCAGACTCGGTCATTGTGTCACTCTTTGGCCTACTCATGCTGCTACCACCTCCACACTCTCTCACTGTACCACTCTGTGGCTTCCTCATGCTGTTGCCATCTCCAGACTCTGTCATTGTGCCACTCGGTGACCTACTCATGCTGCTGCCACCTCCACACTCTGTCATTCTGCCACTCTGTGTCCTACTCATGCTGCTGCCACCTCCAGAATCTGTCGTTGTGCCACTCTGTGGCCTACTTATGCTGCTGACACCTCCAGATTCTGTCATTGTGCCACTCTGAGGTCTCCTCATGCTGCCGCCACCTCCAGACTCGGTTATTGTGCCACTCTGTGGCCTCCTCCTGATGCTGCTGCTGCCAACACCTCTAGACTCTGTCACTGTGCCACTCTGTGGCCTACTCATGCTGCCGACACCTCCAGACTCTGTCATTGTGCCACTCTGTGGTCTCCTCATGCTGCCGCCACCTCCAGACTCGGTCATTGTGTCACTCTTTGGCCTACTCATGCTGCTACCACCTACACACTCTGTCACTGTACCACTTTGTAGCTTCCTCATGCTGTTGCCATCTCCAGACTCTGTCATTGTGCCGCTCTGTGATCTCCTCATGCTGCCGCCACCTCCAGACTCCATCGTTGTGCCACTCTGTGGCCTTCCCCTGATGCTGCTGCTGCCGACACCTGCAGACCCTGTCATTGTGCCGCTCTGTGATTTATTCATGCTGTCGCCACCTTCAGACTCTGTCATTGTGCCCCTCTGTGGTCTCCTCATGCTGCCGCCACCTCCAGACTCAGTCATTGTGCCACTATTTGGCCTACTCATGCTGCTGCCACCTCCACACTCTTTCATTGTACCATTCTGTGGCTTCCTCATGGTGCTGCCACCTCCACATTCTGTGATTGTGCCACTCGGTGACCTTCTCCTAATGCTGCTGCCGCTACCTTCAGACTCTGTCATTGTACCACTCGGTGGCCTCCTCATACTGCTTTCACCTCCAGACCCTGTCATTGGGCCACTCTGTGGTCTCCTCATGCTGCTTCCACCTCACCACTATGTCAGAGGTCCAATCTGTGGACTTCTTATGTTGTTCCTACCCTCCCCACTTCATGACTGGTCCACTATTTTGGCTTTCGGCCTAGCTAACATCATTATTTATTTGACGCTTCTTCTGATCTGTCAGAAGGAAAAATGAGACACACAACGGATCCTGTCTGTGTAGCAGCTTTAAGGCCTGTATTGTTCTATCAGAATTAGCTAATGATTTGATATATCAAAAAGCAGGAGTGGGTAGAGAACACAGAAAACATGCAAATATTCCATTCACGTGTCATCTCTGTTTTAGATCCACTCCTGTGTTTTTTGCCTTTAGCAATACTGATTGATTATTGAGCAAATGCTGACCGAGTGAAGGCGTATGCTCCACAGACAGGTTTTGTTTTTTCTGGGTTATTGTTCTGACGGATCAGAGCAAGTGCAAAATAATCAGTGACGTCAACACAAACTTACTGCTGACACCCTCTTTACTCTGTCGGGGGGCTCTACTTGTATAAGCGTTTAATAGAACAGGTTCTGTAGACATGTATCCTGAATCAGCTTCTTTTTGATGCCAACATCTACCTGTAAGGCTGAGTTGATACTTGAGTTATTTGGTCAGTTTTGGCCCCGTGACTGCCCAAATAAGTGAAGTGTACAGTGATTCTAAGAGCGACATCTGTCATGTGTTTGTCATACTGACACAGTATTGTTTCACTACCACAGCAGACTCTCTATGCGTGTTACTGCAATGCACAGTGTTCTACACCCCTATAAAGGCTCTTTGCAGCCTGAAAATATAAGTTTTTAACGCATTTCGCCGTGAACAAATTCGGAACAAAGCAAATATTTTCGAAAAATTCGGCGAACCGGCTGAATCGAATTTTTGAAAATCTAGTTATAACAAATGTATGATAATGCTTAGCCTTCAAAAGTGGACAGGGGAGGATTGGGAACCTAAAGTGGCCATGGAAATAAAAACTGATTGAGAGTGTGATTCTGGGGTTGCAGTTACATCAACCTATGGCTGCACTGCAATCCTTGGTCGCACCAAGATTGCCATGCAGCCCCAGCCTAACAGACTTGGACATTGCACCAAACAGACCTGTATTGTGCACTGCCATATATCAATATTTTTAAGCTAGGGATCAATAACCTTCGGCACTCCAGCTACTGTAAAACTATAACTCTCCGCATACACACTTAGTTGACTGTTCTCGTAGCTTCCACAGAAATGAAAGGAGGATTCTGGTAGTTGTAGTTACAAAATAGCTGGAGTGGGGGGGCGTGGCCAGCTATGAAGGAGTGAGGACACGCTCTGTAGGAGCTCTGTTGCATCCCTGGCAATTTTCCCCTCATACTCACCACTCCTGATGGGCAAAATGATCAAAAAGGGTAGAGCCAGACCATCGGCTCCCCTGGCATCCTCTTAAGGTGATCTCCCTCACTTCTTTGCCCGGTAATCCTTTTCCCCAGGCCCAACCCTGCTCCTAATATGGCGCTGGAGCTCATACCCGCGGCCTGCTGAATCGCTGCCCTCTGCGCCTGCAAGCCCTTCTTTACAGTTCCAAGGACGCCGCTGAGCATCAGTGCCCTCCTTGCACTCTCTTGCCAAGCACCCTGAGCAGCTCCAAGGCCCCGACCCGGTCTCTCCGACGCCATCACATTCGCACTCACCACGTGCGCACTCCGGCCTCACCTCCGTGCACCTGCCACGGCCTTTGCTCCACTCTGTAACGCAACCGAAAACCTCAGCACCACAGGTCAGTCCAGGGAGCTTACCCCCCCTTAACATCTTCAGCGGCGGCTGCTAGCCCTGTCAGCCACGTGGACTTTGCTTTGAGGCCCTCAGCTCACCCTTTCTTGCCCAGAAAGCCCCCACCTTTAGTGCTAAATGCCCCATTTACCCGGCATGGGCCCTCTTGTGAGCCACTGCTAGGCTCTGGTCCTCCCCATCAGAGACAGCCTCTGCACCACCATCAACGGTCCACCAACTTGTCTGCACACCATATCCCCTTTTCTCCTACTGCACAAGACGCCCTTCTCTCATCCTTTCACTCCCCTGGACCCTTCCTGGCAGCATCCCCGCACTGATCCACTGGATCTTCATGGGACGGCTCCCATCCACAGGCGCCTGAAATGGCTGACGATAACAGATGACAAGGACTCTAGACCACTGACCATGGCAGACTTATGTACCCTCATTTGTTCTTTACCCTCTAAGGCAGACCTGTCCAGTTTTGCTACCAACATCTTAGAATGTAAACAGGAATTTTCCCAGATCTGCTCTGAGCTGGCCACAATTGACACAAGAGTGAACTCTGTCACACAAGACAATACCGCCATGTCCACGGCTGTCAAAGCCCTACAAGATAAGAGCCAAACTCATGATGCCCAACTCTATGTCCTACAACAACATCTGGATGATATAGAGAACCACAGTCGCCGCAACAATATACGGATTAGAGGTCTCCCAGAGTCATTAGCAATGGCTGACTTACTGCCCACGATTGTGGGAATATTCAACAACATCTTGGGCCGACTGCCAGGTACTCCCATAGAGATTGACAGGGCCCATCGTGTCTTCAGGCCTCCTAATCAGATGGCACTAGATCTAAGGATGAAATCTGCAGAATCCATTTCTATGCAATAAAAGAGCAAATCCTGAATAAATCTCAACAATCATCTCCCTTGTCTCATGAAGGGACCCCCATCACGCCGCTGCAAGACCTTTCTCATGTCACAGCGGGCTGCCCTACGTCCCCTATAGTGTTGAGCGCGAATATTCGAATTTCGATCGCGAATATTGGCACTTCGAAAATTCGTGAATATTTCTAATATAGTATATTTGTAAAAACGAATATTCATTTTTTTATTTTCATCTGAACCCATTACCTAGTATACCTACCTGCTTCTTGCTTGTGGGCCAATGTGAGAAGGCTGCAATATGGTAGTCTGTAGTGAATTAGAATATTCTTCATTATTTAATTTTTTTTTCTCCTGTGTGAAAAATCAGCAATGTAATATTCGTGTAATGCGAATATTCTAACACCCGAATATATAGCACTATAGAATATAGTGCTATATATTCATTTTTTAGAATATTCGTTATGTTTTTCCATTTGAAGCCATGATTCCTCCCTGCTTAAGTTGCTTTTGGGCCAATGACTGTTCACATTAAATTGGAAAAAATGATGAATATTCTAAAAAAGAATATATAGCACTATATTCCATAGTGCTATATATTCTGGTTTTAAAATATTCGCATTACGCGAATATTACATTGGCGATTTTTCAAAATCAATAGAATAATCTCGAATATGAATATTCGCGAATATATGCTGAATATTCTTATGAATATTTGCGAAATATCTCGAATTCGAATATTGCCCCTGCCGCTCAACACTAGTCGTCTACTGGACCGCCTCAGGGACCATGGAATTCCTTATCGCTGGGGCTACCCATTCGCCTTGTTTGTGGGCCCCAAGGGACGTGTTGTTGCTCTCCGTAAACCCATGGACCTTCCGCACTTCCTTCCACAGCTGGATCTGCCGCTGGTCGACCTGGGTCAAACACGTTCAGCCTCCTACCTCCCTTTCCTTCCCCTCTCCCCATCACCTACTCTCTTTTTGTTTCCTTTCCTTTACTTTCTTTTTTCGTTTTAGGCCTCATGCACACGGCCGTGGAACAATGCCATGCCCGGACCGTGGTATCCCGGCCTGGAATCCAGCTGACAGCAGGAGCGCACGGCGTCATTGGTTGCTATGACGCCGCGCGCTTTATGCCGCTGCTGGACTACAGTAATACACCTGTATGATCTATACAAGTGTATTTACTGTAGTCCAGCGGCGGCATGAAGCGCACGGCGTCATAGCAACCAATGACGCCATGGGCTCCTGCTGGAGCCGTGCGATCCTGCTGGATTCAAGGCCGGGATACCACGGTCCGCGCACAGGCCGTGTGCATGAGGCCTTAGTCACTCAATCAGTTGTTATGTTTTATGTATGATTATTCGCCCTCATCTATGCTTCTTGCATGGTTTGGTACTTATGGACACAGGAAGATATATGTGTTCACCCTTATTTTATGTCTATTCCAAGACATATATTTGTTGACGGGAAAAAAAAAACTATACTAAAACCCCAATAAAATACTTGAATGAGTAAAATAGCTGGAGTGACGGAGGTTGCTGATCCCTGTTGTAGGCGATTAATACTAATCAAGGTTCTCCACCCAATTATCACAACCAACGGATCTCTCCATTCCTGCAAGTCACGTACTCTGTTTTTTTGTTTACAGAGACACAACGGCTCTTCGATATGACACTGCATCCTGTCCTGTTTAAGTGAAAAAGCAGAGATACAGCAATGTACGTACAAGGATGAAGGGGATGCAGAACTAACAGGAGCGCCATGTTTCCTTCAGTGTGAAGATCGTCAGGAGCACTGGACCCCCACTAATCAATTATTGCCTAAATTCTAGCGGAAATTGAGATAATGCACAGGCAGCAAGATTATAAGTTGAGGAACACGGGAATGTAGACGAAGCAGGGAAAGTGGGAGATGTTACCTGCAGTCATATTTAACACCACAAATAACACAGTGATAACTCTCTTTGTACAAATAATGTAGTAGATGTTACCTGCAGTCCCATGTTGACACTATAGATATTACAGTGACAACCCTCATAACTCTTTGAGTACAGATATAGTAGTACTGTAGATGTTACCTATAGTCCTATGTAACACCGCCGATAACACAGTGATAACTCTCTGAATACAGATAATGTAGATGTTACCTGCAATCCTGTTTAACACCACAGATAACAGTGATCATTTTGAGTATAGATGGTATATATTACCTGCAGTCCTATGTAACACACCAGATAACACAGTAATTTCTCCATAACTCTCATACCTCTTTGAGTCCAGATAATTTAGTAGATGTAACCTGCAGTCCTATGTAACACCCCACGTAAAACAGCGATAACGGTCTGAGTACAGATAATGTATTAGATGTCACCTGCAATCCTAAGTAACACCCCACGTAATACGTTGATAACTGTCTGACTACAGATAATGTATTAGATATCAGGTGCTATCCTATGTAACACTACAGATAACACAGTGATAACTATCTGAGTATAGATAATGTAGTAGATGTTACCTGCAGTCCTATGTAACACCCATACAACACAGTGATAACTGTTTGAGTACAGATAGTAGATTGTACCTGCCAGGCTAAAGACCCCTCATTGTGGATGTTCGGCCTACTATGACTAGAGCTCCAGCTCTTTTGTAAACTGCGACTTCATAAATGATGTGAAGGAGAGGGCTTGACTTGACCGCTACCTGGGTCCTGCAATTATCTATAGACTTGTCTGCTTAGTGCAGCTCTGGACAGAGGAGTTGGACTATAGTATGGTTCATCACTTTTCTATCATCATCCCCCAACTTCGAGTCCCAACAGTGTTATCCTGCTGCACACTGTGCTCCCCAATACCCACAAATACTATCCTGAAGAAAAGTTTGTGCCATACAGATAGTCCCCCCAATTACAATAGTCTCCTCAAACTCCCACTAATAGTAATTCCCTTCTAGAATGCCCTCATTAGTAATACTGCCCTCTACAGTGCCCCAACAGTGATAATGCTCCCCAAGAGTGCCTCCACTAGTAGAAGAGTCCTCCAGTATTAATAATGCCCTCACAGAGCCATCAGTAGAAATAAGGATTCCCTATTGTTTCCCCAGTGGTACTAAAGCTCTCTACAGACCCCTCAGTAGTAATAAGGCCCCCCAAAGTGTTCTTAGTAGAAATAAGTTGGATCTATAAGTCACTCCTGTAGGGCCCCCAGTAGTAATAAGAATGCCTCTAATGTCCCCTGGATTTATAATACTCCTACAGTGCCCCCAGTATTTATACTGCCCCCTACTGTTATAATGCTCACCCTGAAGTGCCCCCAGTATTTATAATGCCCCCAGCAGGGCCCCCTGTAGGTATTTTCCTCCCTCAACCATACAGTCCTATGTAAGTAACATCACACTATCTCCTCTGTATTAAAAATGCCCCTACAGTGCCCCCAGTGGTTTTATCACCTTATACTCTTATAATGCTCGCCCCTCCACCATACAGTCCCATGTAAATAACACTATTACTTTCCCTCCACTGTAGAGGACCATGTTAATAACATCACACATCTCTTCTGCTCCCTCCAATATACAGTCCCATGAAATAATATCCATGTCTATCTACAGTCCCCTGCAATATACAGTCCCATGTAAATAACATTACCCCCACCCCAGCCACCTTCAACATACAGTCCCATGTAAATAATATTACGCCCTCAACATTAAGTGGCATGTAAATAACATGAATCCCTCCCCCAGCCACCTTCAACATGGAGTTCCATGTAAATAAAATTGCTCCCTCAACATTCAGTCTCATGTAAATAACATCACTACCTACCATAGCTGCCATCAACATACAGTCCCATGTAAATAACATCACTCCCTCCCCCAGCCGCCTTCAACATTCAGTCCCATCTAAATAACATCACTCCCTCCCACAGCCGCCATTAACCAACAGTACCATGTAAATAACATCACCCCCTCCCACAGCTGCCTTCAACATACATTCCCAGGTAAATAACATCATCCCCTCCCCAGCCACCACCAACAGACAGTCCCATGTAAATAACATCACCCTGCCCCTGCTACGTCCAACATGCAGTAACATGTAAATAACATCACCCCCTCAACATACAGTCCCATGTAAATGACATCTCTCCCTTCAGCCCTAGCATACAGTCCCAGTTAAATAACTACAACTCTCAGCAGTACTCTGCCTGTCACACTGAGTAATCTATACCATCACTTACCTCTCCTCATAGCAGACCTCACAGACTTCACTGCTGAGTGCCATCCTCTCCTGCACTGGTTACATGATGATGACATCATCGCAGGTCCTCAATCGCTGCCTTTAGTACTGATTACATGACGGTGATGTCATCACAGGTCCTTCAGCTTTTCCAGTTAATTAGATTCAATTGTATTTCCATACTGAGGATGGCAATACAGTTGTATCTAGCTTTCAGTACATTCGGGGCCTGGGACAAAACATCCAGAGCCCAGGCCCCAAATGTTTTAGCCTAGCAACGCGCCTGCGATATACTTCCTCTTCAGCTAAGGTCAATGTTTAAGACCACAAAAAAAAAAGAGGCAGGGCAAAATTAGATTTATTGAAGAGAAGGAAGGCCAAATCGGCAACCACCCAAGCAGGGGCGTAGCTAATGGCTCATGGGCCCTGGTGCAAGAGTTCAGCTTGGGCCCCCCTTCCCTGCTTTGTGTGTCTTCTTATGCGGCACAAGGGTCTTTGGGCCTCCTAAGGCTCCTGGGCCCAGTAGCATCTGCTACCTCTGCACCCCCTATAGCTACGCCCATGCAGCCAAGAGGATAATAAATAAGTTAAAGGGAATCTGTCACCATCAACCTTCCTATATAACTGTTTGTATAGACACATAACTATAGTTCACCTGATGAAAACACTGTTCTTGCTTTGTTGATCCGAATCTCTGTTTTCATTTTATAATACTTTTTATTAATATGCACATTAGGCCTTTGCAGTGGCATAACTAGAGTGCCATGGCCACCACTGCCCCAATAATGTCCCCAGTAGTGTCCCACACTGCCCCAGTAGTGCCCGACACAGCCCGTAGTAGTGTCCCCCACAGTCCCCAGTAGTGCACCCCACTAGTGCCCCACACAGCCCCTAGTAGTGTCCCCCACTGTCTCAGTAATGGCCCTAGTAGTGCCCCCATTGCCCCCAGAAGTGCCCCCCTACAGCCCCTAGTAGTGTCCCCCACTGCCCCCAGTAGTGTCGCCCACTGCCCCATTAGTGCCTCCCACGGCCCCTAGTAGCGTCCCCCACTGCCCCCAGTAATGTCCCCAGTAGTGTCCCCTGCTGCCCCCAGTAATGTTCCCAGTAGTCTCTCCCACTGCCCACAGTAGTGTCCCCAACTGCCCCCAGTTATGTCGCCTGTAGTGTCCCCCACTGCACCAGTAATATTCCCAGTAGTGCCTTCCACAGCCCCTTGTAGTGTCCCCGACTGCCCAGTCTTAATGTAACTGGCCCAGCATTTTCACTGTACTTAATGCCGGGCCCAGTCAGAGCACTCATCTCATCTGCATGATATGCACTTCTCCAGTCTCTAGGCCTCCAGCATCAGGCCACGGTGCTGCCACACTAACACTAGTCACACATTAAGCAGGTGGGCGTCGCCTGACTAACATAGGTTAGGCTCCACCCACCTGCTTAATGTGTGACTAGTTTTAGTGTGGCAGCGCCAGGGCCTGATGCTGGAGGCCTAGAGACTGGAGAAGTGCATATCATGCAGGTTACATGAGCACTCTGATGAGGCCCGGCATTAAGTACAGTGAAAATGCCGGACCGCGTTACATGTGAGCGCAGCGGGTCCCCTTCCCTTTTCCGGGCCCGGTCGCGGTCACACCCTCTGCGACCGCGATCGTTACGCCCCTGGGCCTTTGGTGTAAGGAGGGCGTCACTGTTGCTCTTGTTGCTCCACTCCTTTCTATGACCAGCACCTCCCTCGCTGCTTTGCAGGTCAATCAAAGCAGCCAAGGAAGGGCTGGCCACAGAAAGGAGAGGCGCTAGGCTGCAACAAGAGCAACGGTGACACCCTCCTTGCACCAAAGGCCTAATTTGTTTATTAAGGAAAAGTATTATAACTTGAAAATGGAGACTCAGATCAATAAAAGAAGAACAGCGTTTTAATCAGGTGAACTACAGCTATGTGCCTAAGCAAACAGTTATATAGGGAGGTCCCTGATGACGGATTCCATTTAAAATTAAATAAATACGTTTTACTTTAATGCTTCTGTCTAGGGATGAGCGAACCCGAACTGTATAGTTCGGGTTCGTACCGAATTTTGGGGTGTTCAGGACCCATACCCTAACATTTTCAAAAAAGTTTGTGTTCGGGTTCGTTGTTCTGCGATTTCTTCCCGCTTTCTGAAGGGCTGCACAGCAGCAAATCAGCTAGCGTTTTACTTCTTGCCATAAGAAGCCATCACAGCCATGTCTACTAATGGCATGGCTGTGATTAGCCAAGTGCAGCATGTGACCCAGCCTCTATTTAAGCTGGAGTCACTTATTGCCGCACGTCACTCTGCTCTGATTAGTGTAGGGATAGGAGGCAGCTGTTGTGAGGGCAGGGAAAACTCAGCAAAAGCACATAATGAAGTGATCGATCTACAGCTGTGAATCATTCAACTTCTGCTAGTTAATTGCTCACTTGTTTTTAGGCTGCACAGAGCGTTTTTCTGTCAATTTTTTCCGGGGTGATCGGCAGCCATTTTGTGTCTTGTGGTGCATCAGCACAAGCTGCCGCCAAGTCCATCAGTCCATCAATACTAGTTTTTTGTTTGCTATATCCTACATCAGGGGCTTGGCTGTGCTTATTGTCACCCCTAAAAACTCAGGATAGACATTTCTATATTTTATTGATGGGTTAAATTCAATTGCCAAAATAGCAATCCCCTAAATCTGGTGTTCCAGCTGTGGCTAGCCAAGTGTAATACTGTCTTCTGTCTGGCAAAGCATAGAATTTTTTCTGTGGTGAAATTCAATTTCCAAAATAGCAATCCCCTGACACTGGGTTCAGACCTGAGCGTTTTGAAGCCTAGCGTTTTCTGAGCGTTCAAGACGGGCGTTAACGCGCGTTTTTTTCAAGCGTTTTGGTAAATAGTGTAGGCGCGTTTGACGCGCGTTTATGTGATTGACTGCATAGTTGGCCAATAACCAAACAGCCCTCACTATATATAGTTTGGCCAATCTGAGTGCTTTAGAGGTGTGAAATTCCATGGTGGCTGATCCAGCATGTTGCAAACTTTGAAAAACGCGCGTCCATAGGCGCGTTTTACGCTGCACAAACGCCCGAACAACACGCGTATCGCGTTTCCCATTGAAGTATATTGGCACCAAACGCTCGAAAAACGCCCGAATTAACGCGAACATACTTGCTTATGCTTCGGACGTTTTTAGGCGCGTTCGAACGCGCATAAAAACGCGCAAGTGTGAACCACCCCCATTGGAATGCATGGTTCCTGTACTGTTGTGCGTTTTTTTGCGCGTTCGAACGCGGCGTTTACGCGAAACTGTGAACTGAGTGTAAATCTGGTGTCCCAGCAGTGGCTGGCCAAGTTTAATAGTGTCCGGCAAAGGATAGATCATTTTCTGGGGTAAAATTCAATTGCCAAAATAGCAATTCCCTAAATCTGGTGTCTCAGCAGTGGCTGGCCAAGTTTAATAGTGTCCGGCAAAGGATATATTTTTTTCTGGGGTGAAATTCAATTGCCAAAATAGCAATACCATAAATCAGTGGTTTCAGCTGTGGCTGGCCAAGTTTAATAGTGTCCAGCAAAGGATATATTTTGTTCTGGGGTGAAATTAAATTGCCAAAATAGCAATACCGCAAATCTGGTGTCCCAAAAGTGGCTGGCCAAGTTTAATAGTGTCCGGCAAAGGACAGATAATTTTCTGGGGTGAAATTCAATTGCCAAAATAGCAATACCGTAAATCAGTGGTTTCAGCTGTGGCTAGCCAAGTTTAATAGTGTCCGGCAAAGGATATATTTTGTTCTGGGGTAAAATTCAATTGCCAAAATAGCAATACCGTAAATCTGGTGTTCCAGCAGTGGCTGGCCAAGTTTAATAGTGTCCGGCAAAAGATAGATTTTGTTCTGGGGGGAAATTCAATTGCCAAAATAGCAATACCGTAAATCAGTGGTTTCAGCTGTGGCTGGCCAAGTTTAATAGTGTCCGGCAAAGGATATATTTTTTTCTGGGGTGAAATTTAATTGCTAAAATAGCAATCCCCTAAATCTGGTGTCCCAGCAGAGGCTGGCCAAGTTTAATAGTGTCCGGCAAAGGATATATTTTGTTCTGGGGTGAAATTCAATTTCCAAAATAGCAATACTGTAAATCAGTGGTTTCAGCTGTGGCTTGCCAAGTTTAATAGTGTCCGGCAAAGGATATTTTTTTTATGGGTAGAAATTCAGTTGCAAAAATAGAAATACCGTAAATCTGGTGTTCCAGCTGTGGCTGGCCAAGTTTAATAGTGTCCGGCAAAGGATATATTTTGTTCTGGGGTGAAATTCAATTGCCAAAATAGCAATCCCCTAAATCTGGTGTCCCAGCAGTGGCAAAGTGGCAGTGTCCTTTGTCCGGCAAAGGATATATTTTGTTCTGGGGTGAAATTCAGTTGCAAAAATAGCAATACCCAAAATCTGGTGTTCCAGCTATTGCAGGCCAAGTGTAAATCTGTCCGTAAAAGGGTATATTACTCTCAGCGTGCATCTCCAAGTGGTTTTCTTTCCTTTAAAGGATATATTACAGTAAGTGTTAAAATACAGCATAATCCTCTACATTTGCACACACTGTTTTGCATCTCTAAGTCTATTTCTTTCCGTTAAGGGGTATATTACACAAAGTGTTAAAATACGAGTGCTGAAAGCATAATCCTATATATTTTTTCACACGCTACTGTGCATGTCCAAGTGTAAATCTGTCCGTAAAACAATACCTTTTATCCAGGCCCTAAATACTAGGCCTACAATTGATATTCCCCTAAATCTGTGGTTACTGCTGTGCCTGGATTAGTGTGATACGGTACATAAATAGATAGCCAGATAGTGTTAGGTGCCTGTAATAAAAGGCCTGAATTTGAATTCAATACATTGGGACAAATAATTTTTTTCTTATTGTGGTGAACAGTAACAATGAGGAAAACATCTAGTAAGGGACGCTGACGCGGACAAGGTCGTGGTGTTGTTAGTGGACCCTCTGGTGCTGGGAGAGGACGTGGCCGTTCTGCCACAGCCACACGTCCTAGTGAACCAACTACCTCAGGTTCCAGTACCCGCCAGAATTTACAGCGATATTTGGTGGGGCCCAATGACGTTCTAAGGATGGTAAGGCCTGAGCAAGTACAGGCGCTAGTCAATTGGGTGGCCGACATTATCTCCCACCTAGTCTTCTGCTAAAAGCTCACAGGTGGCGCCTGAAAACCAAGCCAATCAGTCTGTCACATCACCCCCATGTATATCAGGGAAACTGTCTGAGCCTCAATTTATGCAGCTTTCTCTTATGCTATTTGAAGATTCTGCTGGCCGGGTTTCCTAAGGGAATCCACCTAGCCCTTCCCCAGTAGTGGAAGACATAGAATGCACTGACACACAACCACTGATGTTTCCTGATAATGAGGACATGGGAATACCACCTCATCAGAGTCCGCACATCTCTGCTGATGATGACGAAACACAGGTGCCAACTGCTGCGTCTTTTTGCAGTGTGCATACCAAACAGGAGGTCAGGGAGGAAGACTGTGTGGAAGATGATGCAGGGGACGATGAGGTCCTAGAACCCACATGGAATGAAGGTCGTGCCACTGACTTTCATAGTTCAGAGGAAGAGGCAGTGGTGACACCAGGCCAACAGCTTAGCAAAAGAGGGAGCAGGGTGCAAAAGCAGAACAGCCACCGCCAAAAGAGTTCGCCTGCTACTGGCCACCGCCACCAGGGACCAAGCACCCCAAAGGCAGCTTCAAAGAGTTCCCTGGCATGGCATTTCTTTAACCAATGTGCTGACGATAAGACCCGAGTGGTTTGCACGCTGTGCCATCAGAGCCTGAAGCAAGGCATTAACATTCTGAACCTTAGCACAACCTGCATGACCAAGCATCTACATGCAAAGCATGAACTGCAGTGGAGTAAACACCTTGAAAACAAGGAACTCACTCAGGCTCCCCCTGCTCCCTCTTCTGCTGCTGCCTCGGCCTCTTCCTCCGCCTCAGGAGGAATGCTGGCACCTGCCGCCCACCAAACAGAGGATGTGCCACCAACACCACCACCTCCGTCACCAAGCATCTCCACCATGTCACACGGCAGCGTTCAGCTCTCCATCTCACAAACCTTGGAGAGAAAGTGTAAATTCACACCTAGCCACCCTCGAGCCCTGGGCCTGAATGTCAGCATTTCTAAACTACTGGCCTTTGAAATGCTGTTATTCAGGCTGGTGGACACAGACAGCTTTAAACAGCTGATGGCAATGGCTGTCCCACAGTATGTTGTTCCCAGCCGCCACTACTTCTCCAAGAGAGCCGTGACTTCCATGCACAACCAAGTATCCGATAAAATCAAGTGTGCACTGCGCAACGCCATCTGTGGCAAGGTCCATCTAACCACAGATACGTGGAACAGTAAGCATGCCCAGGGACGCTATGTCTCCCTAACTGCACACTGGGTAAATGTAGAGGCGGCTGGGCCCCAGGCGGAGAGTTCCTTGGCGCACGTCCTTCCGCTGCAAAGGATCGCAGGGCATCATTCTTTGCCTCCTGTAGACTCTTCCTCCTACTCGGTTTCCTCCTCCTCTTCTTCCACCTGCTCATCCAGTCAGCCACACACCTTCACCGCCAACTTCAGCACAGCCCGGGGTAAACGAGTGGTTGCTGCCGGTTGACATCAAGCCCAGCCTGGTGGTGTGCGATAATGGGCGAAATCTCGTCGCAGCTCTGGGACTAGCCGGTTTGACGCACATCCCTTGCCTGGCACATGTGCTGAATTTGGTGGTGCAGAAGTTCATTCACAACTACCCCGACATGTCAGAGCTGCTGCATAAAGTGAGGGCCGTCTGTGCGCGCTTCCGGCGTTCACATCCTGCCTCTGCTCGCTACAGCTACAGTGTAACTTCGGCCTTCCCGCTCATCGCCTCATATGCGACGTGCCCACCAGGTAGAACTCCACCTTGCACATGCTGGCTAGACTGTGCGAGCAGCAGCAGGCCATAGTGGAGTTTCAACTGCAGCACGCACGGGTCAGTCGAACTGCAGAACAGCACCACTTCACCACCAATGATTGGGCCTCTATGCGAGATCTATGTGCCCTGTTACGCTGTTTCGAGTACTCCACCAACATGGCCAGTGGCGATGATGCCGTTATCAGCATTACAATACAACTTCTATGTCTCATTGAGAAAACACTTAGGGCGATGATGGAAGAGGAGGTGGCCCAGGAGTAGGAGGAGGAGGAAGAGGGGTCATTTTTAGCACTTTCAGGCCAGTCTCTTAGAAGTGGCTCAGATGGAGGTTTTTTGCAAAAGCAGAGGCCAGATACAAATGTGGCCAGCCAGGGCCCACTACTGGAAGATGAGGAGGATGAGGAGGAGGTGGAGGAGGATGAGGATGAAGCATGTTCACAGCGGGATGGCACCCAACGCAGCTCGGGCCCATCACTGGTGCGTGTCTGGGAGGAAACGGAGGACGATGACGATACACCTGCCACAGAGGATAGCTTGTCCTTACCTCTGGGCAGCCTGGCACACATGAGCGACTACATGCTGCAGTGCCTGCGCAACGACAGCAGAGTTGCCCACATTTTAACGTGTGCGGACTACTGGGTTGCCACCCTGCTGGATCCCCGGTACAAAGTAAATGTGCCCACTTTACTTCCTGCACTGGAGCGTGATAGGAAGATGCGCGAGTACAAGCGCACGTTGGTAGAGGCGCTACTGAGAGCATTCCCAAATGTCACAGGGGAACAAGTGGAAGCCCAAGGCGAAGGCAGTGGAGGAGCGAAGAGTCGCCAACGCAGCTGTGTCACAGTCAGCTCCTCTGAGGGCAGGGTTAGCATGGCAGAGATGTGGAAAAGTTTTGTCACCACACCACAGCTAACTGCACCACCACCTGATACGGAACGTGTTAGCAGGAGGCAGCATTTCACTAACATGGTTGAACAGTACGTGTGCACACCCCTCCACGTACTGACTGATGGTTCGGCCCCATTCAACTTCTGGGTCTCCAAATTGTCCACGTGGCCAGAGCTAGCTTTTTATGCCTTGGAGGTGCTGGCCTGCCTGGCGGCCAGCGTTTTGTCTGAACATGTATTCAGCACGGCAGGGGGCGTCATTACTGACCAACGCAGCCGCCTGTCCACAGCCAATGTGGACAAGCTGACGTTCATAAAAATGAACCAGGCATGGATGCCACAGGACCTGTCCATCCCTTGTGCAGAATAGACATTTATAACAACCTCCCCCTAACCATATATTCTTGTACTCCAGAGCACTTCTTTATTGAATCCTCTTTCTTATTTTACTATTATTTTGCGGGGCAATCCAAAGGTGAATGAACCTCTCCTCCGTCTGGGTGCCAGGGGCCTAAATAACTAAAAGTGGTCTTCTCCGTTGGTGGGTGACATGATGCCTCTTTTGCTGCTATGGGACCGCTCTCCTCTGTCTGGGTTTCAGGGGCCTAACTTTCACGTACTTGCTTGCTGTGTTGGTGGCAGACATTTAACACTTTTTACTGTCTAATGACCGCACCATTGTCTGGGTGTCAGGGGCCTATATGTTGTTTAATCATTTGTTGTCTTGGTGGGAGATATTAAACTCTTTTTACTGTCAAAGGACCGCCCTATTGTCTGGGTTTAAGTGCCCTATATTTAGTTTAATTGCGCACTGTCTGGGTGGGAGATATTAAACTCTTTTTACTGTCAAATGACCGCCCCATTGTCTGGGTTTAAGTGCCCTATATTTCGTTTAATTGCGCACTGTCTGGGTGAGAGACATTAAACTCTTTTTACTGTCAAATTGCCTCTCCTCTGTCTAGGTGTCAGGGGCCTACATAAATGATAATGGCCTGTTCCATTGCAGGTTGACCTGAGGCCTGTTTTTCTGTTACGGGACCGCTCTCCTTTTTGCGGGTGCCATGACCCTTAGTCTGTGAATGAGGCCTGTGGCACTGCAGGCAGACATGAATCCTTTTTGGCTGTGATGAGAACATCAACTCCCATAGCATTCCCACCCGATGCCACCCCAACCTCCTATTCCACATCCTCCTCCTCCAAGTTGCCAATTGATATTGGTTAATTTTTATTTATTTTATTTTATTTTAAGTCATTTCCCTATTCACATTTGTTTGCAGGGGATTTACCTACATTTCGCTGCCTTTTGCAGCCCTCTAGCCCTTTCCTGGGCTACTTTACAGCCTTTTTAGTGCTCAAAAGTTTGGGTCCCCATTGACTTCAATGGGGTTCGGGGTGAAGTTCGGGTCGAGTTCAGATCCAGAACCCGAACATTTTCGGGAATTTCGGCCAAACTTCTCGAACCCGAACATCCAGGTGTTCGCTCAACTCTACTTCTGTCCTATTTGCAAATAAATAGCAATCTGAAATGTTTACATTACATCTGATCTAAAGTAACTCTTGCCATGGGGGCACATTTATTTAATGTTCTACACCAATTTTCTGGCATCAAAAAAAAAATTCAAAGGGCATCTGTCAGCAGATTTGTACCTATGACACTCGCTGACCTGTTACATGAGCACTTGGCAGCTGAAGACATCTGTGTTGGTCGCAGATACATATGTGCCCGCATTTATTGCTGAAAAAAATTATGTTTTAATTTTGTTTTGTGCAAATGAGCCTCTAGGAGCAACGGGGGTGTTGCCATTACACCTAGAGGCTCTGCTCTTTCTGCAGCTGTCGCACCCTCTGTACTTTGACAGAGCCAGACAGTGTAAACATGATCATGTGTGGCCCTGTCAATCAGAGTGGAGAGGGCGTTTCTCTCAGCAATATGGGCACATATGAACATGGGACCAACACAGATGTCTTCAGCTGCCAAGCGCACATGTAACAGGTCAGCCAATGTCATAGGTACAAATCTACTGACAGATGCCCTTTAATGGGGTTTGTGCCACACTTGTCACTTTTTAAACAGGGGGTGGCGTAGGGAGTGGGCAGCAAAGGGAGCGGACCAGGCACATTTATTATAATTTATACCTGAACCCTGATCTCTAGAAGCAAATGGCAGAGGCTCTAGTAGAGTATTGTGCCTATTCGGCTTTGCTAGGCTTTTTTTCTCCATTGAGGTTAAGTGACCTTAAGGCTAATTTCACATTTCCGTAGGCCATCCATGCCCATATTGCGGACTGCAAACATTGACAGCACAGTGCGGAGCGGAGGCACGGATTGGGAGCCCACGGAAGCACTACAAAGCGCTTCCAGGGGCTTTTGGGTTTGTGTCTCCGCACTGCAAAATATAGGACATGTCCTATCTTGCGGATTGCGTACCCATTCAAGTCAACGGGTCCGTGGCACAATTGTGTGGCACAGGTGACCTACAGTTGTGTGAACGAGCCCAGGATGAATGAGAAACTTGAAAAATCTATGTTGTTGGTTCATAGTAATGTTGTTTCCTATTGGCATGCTTCCTCAGTATTGAATACCCATACTGTCCATCGTGTATTGAGATCATGTATAATATTTAGTTTATATACATTGTTCAATTTGATGGGTTAAATTGGATGTGATTGTAACGAACTATGACAAAATTCCTCACCTGGCAACTGTGGTTTCCATAGCGATAATACTATGGGTAGGAAAGTCTGTGACTCATTCCATTTTTTATGCTTGGATTCATCATCAGCAAAGAAGAAATAATGTGCGTCTGGCCCAGGATTACCTTTCAGGTCTCAGCTATCTCTTTCACTGGCAATCAGGAAAAATGAGCCGACTGCAGTCATCCCTATTAAATTCAAATTTGTTTCCAAGCATAATGGATGTGCTGTTTGTTTTCCCTCAGACACTGCTGGAATAACAAAGGGGAGAACCCGCCATAGCGTGCACAGCGCATTAACAGCATGCAGGAGACATCCACTATGGTTAGAAATGAATGGTGGGCGGCATGTGTGCAAGACTATCAATGGGCTTAATGTGTTTATACTATCTATCTATCTATACATAGATTATCTATCTATACATAGATTATCTATCTATCTATCTATCTATCTATCTATCTATCTATCTATCTATCTATCTACTATCTGTCCATCTACTATCTATCTATCTATCTATCTATCTATCATATCTATCTCATATCTATCTCATATCTATCTATCTATCTATCTATCTATCTATCTATCTACTATCTGTCTATCTACTATCTATCTATCTATCTATCTATCCATCTATATATATATATATATATATATATATATATATATATATATTTATCTATCTATTTATGATGTATCTATCTATCCATAGATTATCTCTCTATCTATCTCATATCTATCTCCTATCTATCTATCTATCTATCTATCTATCTATAGATTATCTATCTATCTACTATATATCTATCTCCTATCTATCTATCTATCTATCTATCTAAAAAAGAACGGGTCCACGGCACCTCCATTGACAAGGGTCTTTTATTTACACCAACGCGACGTTTCGGTCCACACAATGGAACCTTGAAAAAGGTTCCATTGTGTGGACCGAAACGTCGCGTTGGTGTAAATAAAAGACACTTGTCACTGTAGGTGCCGTGGACCCTTTCTTTTTTGTATGAGTATTGGGACATTGGATCGACCCTACAGCCGCTGGCACTCCATTGCTGTTTTCTGTGGTGCTGCAAAATAGTTTTCTATATCTATCTATCTATCTATCTATCTATCTATCTATCTATCTTTTTATCTATCTATCTATCTATCTTTTTATCTATCTATCTATCTATCTATCTTTTTATCTATCTATCTATCTATCTATCTATCTATCTATCTATCTATCTATCATCTATCTGCAGATGATCTATCTATCTATCTATCTATCTATCTATCTATCTATCTATCTATCTATGTAAATATGTCTACAAATGGACCACGCATGCTTTAAATAGTGCCACCCAGCATTCTCCTATACAAGGTGCCAAACATTTCTGTTCCATAAACAGTGCTAGACAGCCTCCCTATCATGAGCCATGCCAACCAGCAATTTCAGGAAAAGTTACCAGATAGAGGTCCCCCTTCTGTAAACAGTGCCAGGTAGCTATCTCTTTGTGAACTGCTCCAGAGCTCTGCTCGATAATATAATTTGTACTTCAATCGCTAATTTAAAACTTGGTATACATCAATCTAACAATGTAGCAATCTGTATCTTGATACATATGAAGAAGAGCTGTATCATCTGAAATCTCATGAAAGCCTCCAAACCCAACTTCTAAAAAAATATGTTAGACATATAGAGGGTCAATTATAAACTCAGATGTGTCAGTTTTGTGGAGTAAATAAGTCGCAAGTCATGGTAAGGCCGCTTGCACGCAGCCGTTGGCCGGCCTTTCACGGGCACTATCCATTCAGCTGCCGCAACGGATCCAGATTCCAGAACCATTAAACTTGAATGGGTCAGTGCGAACAAGTTCTATATTTTTGCGGTGCAGAGGCACGGACAGAAACATCATGGAAGCACTCCATAGTGCTTCCGTGGAGTTCAGTGCCTCTGTTCCGCACCGCAGCTTTGGATTGCGGACCCATTCAAGTGAATGGATCCCCATCCATGATGCAGTGAGGACACGGCCGGTGCCGTGCATTGTGGAATCGCTGTTTGTGGGCCGCAATACAGGTCACGGCCGACAATGGCCTAACTGACATTTCTGTGGCAACTGCAACATTTTTACGACATTTCGTGATCCTCACCACTTTTCACAGTGGTCCATGTTTAAGAGCTATAATTGAGATTAGACCAGGATTGTGGCTCATTTACTATGCAAGACTTTTGGAAACGTCGCATAAAAGTCGCAACCTACGTCAGGCCACCACCTGGTCTACTTTTACAATTAAAGATGTAAACCACATTACACTCACGCCACAGCTGCACCATTTCATAAATTTGGTGCAGGCACGCAAAGCAAAGCCAGACTTAAAACTGACATAAAAACAACCTTAGGGTACTTTCACACTTGCGGCATGGCTATCCGGCAGGCTGTTCCGGCGGTTGAATAGCCCGCCGAATCCGCCATGCTGCAAGTACCTGTGTGCTGCCGCTCCGTCCCCATCGACTATAATGGGGGTGGGGGCAGAGCTACGGCGCAGGTCCGACTTTTTAGTCGATCACTGTCGTGCACTGCCGTGCTGCGCCGTAGCTCCAGCTCTCGCCCCATTATAATCAATGGGGACAGAGCGGCAGCACACGGATACTTGCAGCATGGCGGATTCGGCGGGTGAACAGCCTGCCAGATGGCCAAGCCGCAAGGGTGAAAGTACCCTTAGATGATAAATGATCCCCATACTGTGTGTGATCATTGAAGGTTCTGTTCTTATGATGTATCAGTTTATAGAGCATGCAATAGACTCCAAAAAAGGTTCAAAAGTCCAGCTCCAATAGCAAGGTAGAAAACATTTATTTCAGCGGTTTTAAAACTTCCAGTACACGGATAATCTTGTTACGCGTTTCAGACCACTCTCAGTATGGGTCCTTCATCATGATAGAGCATGCAATATACAGACACATGAGGAACTTTAGAATTGCTATCACATCTGGTTTGACAGATGGCCACATATAAGGAAAGGTTTTTTTCATATGCAGGATTAAGGCCTTTCTACTGTCCTTCATTTTATAACCTTGAATGCCTTTAATGACGCTCAGCTATATGCACCAAAGGAATGTAAATCATTCATTAAGACATTTAATGTCAGTTTGTGTTATAGCTATTCTTTAGGAAATTGCTATAACATTTTACATGGCTCATCTGTACCCATTTAACATATAAAAGTAAAACAGTTATCATTACCCAAGATCATTTACTAATATTTGGCCGCATATCCAGTGGTTTTATTACAGATGCACAACGACCAGACATTGATGAGATTAAACTGTCATTTACTGTCAGTTATAGACTGAAATAAGTAATTAATACCTCTTGTGGTGCTTGTGGCTGTGACTTACTGGAAACATTGTAGGATTACTACACTATGTGCAAGTAATCACTGATGCTGCATAATATTAGAAAGCTATTATGTGAAGGGAGACATTCATCATAGGCATGCATAAGTCTTCACAAAATACTACCAGCTTGGGAAAATGCAATTGTAGATGGAACCAGTGGAAAATGATAGTTCACACTTATTAGTGGGCAAAAAACACCACTACTGATCCAACTGGTTAGGTCCACCAAGTTAAGTAGTTAAAGAGGTTTTGCCACTTTATTAAATTGCATTTATTATGCAGAGAAGGTTTCCATGGTTATGAGTCGACCACCCTGCAGTCCATCAGCATGGCTGTGCTTGTACACTATAGGAAAAAGCACCAGCCTATGTAAGCTCCCACAGTCCCGGCCACCAGAGAGGCTGGCATTTTTTCTTATAGTGTGCAAGCACGGCCACCTCTGATGGATTACAGGGTGCCCATGGAACTAGCAGTGTATAATGTGATGAAAAACTGAACCAAGCCAGCAAAAGAAGCAATATGGATAATCACAATACTTAAGTAAGTGGCTTGTTTTAACTTTCTCGCCATGATAAATGGATGCGGACAGCACACATATAACATTCCTGTGCTGTCCACATTTTTTTGCTGCCCCATAGAAATGAATGGGTCCGCATTTGATCTGTAAAAAATGCAAACCGAGAATACGTTTGTGTGCATGAGGCCTAAGTGTGTGTACATATATACATAGCTCTCACTGACAGTTGACCAGAGGCGGTCTTAAAGGGTTGTCTCACTTCAGCAAGTGGCATTTGTCATGTAAAGTTAATACAAGGCACTTACTAATGTATTGTGATTATCCATATTGCTACCTTGGGATTGTAGTCTGCTTATACCATAGATCATTGTATATAAGTAGACTAATAGCTGTCAAACACAGTGAATGATAAGAAGTCGGGCTGTGTACACTGTATGTACCCCCCTAACACCTTTAAGTACACACATACAGTGGGTTTGATCAATGAACATTAATTGGATCTCAATTACGATACAGAATATCCATAAATTACAGAATATAGGGAAACATTTGGTGTCACTTCTGCGTCTGAATACTGAGTGATTTGCCAACTGTTATTCCCTGGAAGAGACTTTTCGATTATAGGCACACGATTACAATCCTCGCAGTCAGGGTATGGTAAAAGTCTGAGGCAAACATGGACTAGATTTTACATGTAAGAAAGGCATGGTAGACAGTAGAGATAAGCGAACCAATTTATTTGTCACCCAGCGCATTTAATCAGGTCTCTGCCTTCCGGCAGTTAAACTTTGGGGAGAATGTATCCTGGTGTGCATCACTGTGCAGTGCAACAACATGCATAGCTAGTCCTTTCTGTTAGCAAAACAATTACTGAATGACAGGCAGGTCACATATATGGATGCGTGCCACAAAAAAAGCATACAGTACTCTTCAGTAAAGAAAAAAAAAAACGCTGTGCGCCCCAGCAGGTGTCCTAGTGACTCGTTAGTGGAACAAAATACGAACATGGAGGCAGCACCAATTAAAATAGTGGAGAAAAAAAAGGTTCTTTTAATCCATGTTATATCAGCACAAACACATGTTTTTGAATCCCTTCTGTTAAAAGTAGAACGACTGTGTGTCATTATTAGGCTTGGTTCACACTTCACTTATTTGGTCGGTTATAAGACAAAACAGGTGCAGGTCAAACCCACAGAACAGGTGCAGATCTATTCATTATACCTAATCCGAGAATAGGCTTCACTCCTGAATTTGCCTTACAATAAATGGAAATAACTGACCAAATAACAGAAGTGTGAACTCCGCCTTACATGTCAACGTTAGAGTCAGGTCTAATTTATCAGCGTGGACTTAACAGTGCAGTGGCCCAAAATTCAATTAGTGACCCCATTACAGTGGGAAAGGTGTCAGCGATATGGCTGTGTTCACATCACAGTCTATTTTTCTGTGATGTGACCAGTCTGTGCCCCCCATAACAGACTGGTGAGGGTGGCAACTCTTCTCTTTTGTCCTCATTCATTGTTAATGGGAACAAAACTGAACTTAACAGAACAGAATGTTCCAAAATGCAATCTGTTCTCATACCGCTTCTTAATGGATGCAGACGGTTGTATTATCAGAAACTGAAGCGTTTTTGCTGATTCCTGCCGAATCAAGCAAAAATGTAAGTGTGAAAGAAGCCTAACTTATATGATGCCTCCAGTATACCAGAAGCATAGAGTTTCAGCTCCACCCCCCCCCCTTCCCCGACACTGCAACTCCAGTGGTAGCTCCTTATGCTCCAACGCCAGTGGTAGCTCCTTATGCTCCAACTCCATTTACTTTGTCTGTGAGGGTCCCCAACATCTACAGAGCAGCCAGCAAGATGTTAAGCTGTTTTTCTTCTGCTATCCGTTGTTGCATCAGCTGGAGCATCTACTCTAAGATAAATATCAGGGGGGGGGGGTGACATTTTTTATACCACTGTTGTCATTGTAAAATACTGTTGCTCTGACTTTAAAATCTTTTAGTCCTCTTGGGTGGACCCCTTCTGAGTTTGGGTCCCAAAGCAGCTGCTTCCCCTATAGCTACGCCCATGGTGCCTATGTTTGTGTTTAAACGCCCAATGATTATTTTATTCCTGCAGATCTTGCATATAGAAATGCTTTTGTCTTTTGGCACTATGGAGAAAATCTGTCAGATGGGAGATACTTGCACAGTGGCAGCCAAACTTGGCTTATGTCCCGCGCTTACAGTATCAGAGGTATCACCACTTCCCGAGCTGACCATAATAGAAGCAGATCTTGCCCTGGCAGTTTCTTTATTTGGAGGTTCTGGCCATATGTTGCTTCTGCTCTTCACACAATCATCATTACAATCCTTACCCTTCCCGCAAATTTTATCAGACTGTGAAATCTCATTGCGGGCTCTTTGGCCTCCCTCCCTATTCCATGTATTTGCCCCAAGTGTCACTGTTGCAGTTATCCCTCTGCCCATACCACCACCACCTCTGTGGCTACAAGTACCATTACTACTAAAACTACTACCAACACTGTTATCTATGGGGTCAACCGCTTCCTCCAAATCTTCTCCTCATGGCAGTCAAAGCACTGGCTCTTTTCACACAACTCATCAACAGGAAGAGTCTCTTGAGAATCTTCCTTTGGCACTTGGGGTTTTGTGGTCTCTTCTAAGGAAAAAAGAAGGTGTCCCATTAGGAGGGGGCACTAAATACAGATGATGCAACTGAAACGCTTTTCTGGGGTCGCAATGAGAAGCAGGAGACATGCTGTGACTCCTGGATCTGGGGCACAGTGTCAGAATTAGAGGTGACATTAACATCATCCTGCTGTGACTGAGAGGAGGAAACCACAATGTCCCTCTCTTTGTCCTCAATAATAATGTGGTGCAAATCTGAAGCAAGGGGGAACTGTGGCCTGCTGCAACTACTAGCCGGAGAGATGGTGCTGCTATTGCCGTTTGCACATTCTGATTCTCTGATGATGAGGCCTAGGTCTCTTGTTTTCCACTCTTACATTTTCAAGACATTTTATTATTTATGAGGCATTAACCCATGACTTTTCATTATGACGTCACTGATTATTTTGCACTTGCTCTGATCGGTCAGAATAATAAACCCCAAAAATTGGATCCTGTCTGTTGAGCATCCGCCTTCACTCGGTCAGCATTTGGTCAGTAATCCATCAGTATTGCTAATGCCCAAAAAAACAGGAGTGGATCCAAAACAGAAATGACACGTGAATAAGAAGTCCACAGAGTGGCCCAATGACAGTGTGGAGGTGGCGGCAGCATCAGTAGACCACAGAGTGGCACAATGACAGAGTGTGAAGGTGGTGGCAGCATCAGGAAGCCACAGAGTGACACACTGACAGAGTGTGGAGGTGGAAGCAGCATCAGGAGGCCACAGAGTGGCAAGGTGACATAGTTTGGAGGTGGCAGCAGCATCAGGAGGAGGCCACAGAGTGGCACAATGACAGTGTGGAGGTGGCAGCAGCATCAGGAGACCACAGAGCTGCACAATGACAGAGTGTGGAGGTGACAGCAGCATCGGGAGGCCACAGAGTGGCAAGGTGACATAGTGTGGAGGTGGCAGCAGCATCAGGAGGCCACAAAGTTGCAAGGTGTTATAGTGTGGAGGTGGCAGCAGCATCAGGATGCCACAGAGTGGCAAGGTAACATAGTGTGGAGGTGCAGCAGCACCAGGAGATCACAGAGTGGCAAGGTGACATACTGTGGAGGTGGCAGCAGCATGAAGAGACCACAGAGTGTGACCTGGTGACAGTGTGGAGGTGGCAGCAGCATCAGGGGGCCACAGAGTGGCAAGTTGACATAGTGTGGAGGTTGCAGCAGCATCAGGAGGCCACAGAGTGGCAAGATGACTTATTGTGGAGGTGGCAGCAGCATCAGGAGCCACAGATTGTCAAGGTGACATAGTGGTGAGGTGGCAGCAGCATCAGGAGACCACACAGTGACCCGGTGACAGACTGGGGAGGTGGGTCGCATTAACAGTAATCGCTGACGATGGTGGGTATAAGGAGGAGCACTTACATAGAAACATAGAAACATAGAATGTGTCGGCAGATAAGAACCATTTGGCCCATCTAGTCTGCCCAATATGCTGAATACTATGGATAGCCCCAGGCCCTATCTTATATGAAGGATGGCCTTATGCCTATCCCATGCATGCTTAAACTCCTTCACTGTATTTGCAGCTACCACTTCTGCAGGAAGGCTATTCCATGCGTCCACTACTCTCTCAGTAAAGTAATTCTTCCTGATATTACTTTTAAACCTTTGCTATTACTTTTTAAACCTTTTAAAACTTGGCATCAGATGTGTGGCAACAGGCGGGTGGCAGCATTAGAATAGTAGCCGAGACAGGGAGCCAGAAGAAACCTGTCTCTTTTGTGAAGGTTTCGGTAAGGCAGCATGGATGATCTAATCTGATGCATCAGGGATTGGTGGGTGGTAATCCTGGTTGATCACGCCTAATTTATCTTGACAAAGGTCAGTCTCTCCACATTTTGGGTGGACAGGCGAGTTCTTCTTGGGGTAACTATGGCCCTCGCCACACCAAACACCCGCTCTGATTTCACACTACTGGACGGGCAGGACAGCTTTTCCAGGGCAAACTCTGCGAGTTGCAGCCACAAGTCCAGTTTGGCTACCCAGTAGTCCAGCGGATCTTCAATGTAGAGTAGCAGGGTACTGCCCAAGTAGGCCATCGCCTGCTGGTCCAGGTCCTGCTTCAGGGCTAGCTGCTGCTGGTGAGTAGTTTATTCACTATGCGGGTAAAGAAAGCTTCTCATCTAGACCCAAGTTGCTGCTGATGGAGCTGGAATTGTTCCTACCCTCCCACCCTGCCACAGGAGCCATGGCAAAGGAAATTGAGTGCAGAGGGCCCTCCCGGACAGACCTGCGAGAGGATGGACGATGACACAGATAGGCAGCGGCCAACTTACTACAAAGGATGTCTCTATAGTAGTTCAGTTTGTCCTCCCTCTCAGTGGGTGTAAAAAAGGTCCCCATTTTGGACCGGTGGCGAGGGTCCAACAAGGTGGGGAGGTAGAAGTCATCCCTCTGCCGAATGGTGACAATTCGGCTGTCACCACGCAAGCAAGTGAGGATGTATTAGGCCATTTGTGAAAGTGACTTGGTGGGACTCCCTGCCTCCATCTCCACTGCATACTGCCACGGTGTGTCTGGGTCCTCTGCCTCATCTTCCTCATCGGCTTGTAGCTCCTCTAGCCGGTCCTGCTCCTCCTCTCCTGTCACCTGTGTGTAAAAACCACCCATTTCGCTACCCTTTGCTTGTGCTGCAATGTTCTTCTCCTCCTCCTCCTCCTCCAGTTCAGCCCCCACAGGGCTCATGTGGCTGTGAGAAATAGGCGCAGGGAGAGAGGGCCTGCTGCACTCACATGTAATGGAGTGCTCTGACGGGTCCCGGCATGAAGTACAGTGACAATGTCAGGCCCCGTCAGAGCGCTCTTCAAACATGCGCCTTGGGCGCAGAGGCAAGAAAGGGGGGGGTGCGGGGAGAGGAGTGCACACTCCCCCGGCAGTTCTTGTCACTGCCAGGCTGTTTGCATCCAGAGTGAAGCAGGGAGCCTTCTCTGCTCCCTGCTTCACTTTTTTTCTAATCTCCGGCGCTCTCCCTGCAAGCCGCACATGGTGCTGCTGGCTGTGGGAGGAGCACTGAAAGCCCGACACTCAGCCTCCAGCACAGTCAGCAGCGCGATGTGAGTGTGGGAGCGCGTCATCAGGGAAGAATGTAAGTGTGTGTTTTGTTTTTTCCATAAAGCTGCAGACTGGGGGCAAAAGAGGGGCCACTAAAAGGATGGTACAGTATTATATATATTACCACGAAAAGGAGGCATTACATGAAGGAGTAGAGCTACAGTGGGGGGGGGGAGGGGTCACATTATTTATACTTGTGCTACAGGGGTCATTATACTATTTGGAGACAGTGTATGTGGGGACTGTGTAATCTGACATACCTACTGTGAGGGGACACATATGTGGGCATAACTACTATGAGGGGGCACCTAACTTGGCATAACTATTGTGAGGGGGCACATAATCTGACAACTACTGTGAGGGGGCACATAATCTGACAACTACTGTGAGGGGGCACATAACTGGGCATAACTACTGTGAAGGGGCACATAATCTGGCATAACTACTGTGAGGGGGCACATAACTGGGTATAACTACTGTGAGGTGGCACACAATCTGGCATAAGTACTGTGAGGGGGCACATATCTGGCATACCTACTGTGATGGGGCACATAACTTGGCATAACTACTGTGAGGGGGCACATAATCTAGCATAACTACTGTGAGGGGCACATAACTGGGTATAACTACTGTGAGGGGGCACATATCTGGCATAACTACTGTGAGGGGGCACATATCTGAGCATAACTACTGTGAGGGGGCACATATCTGGCCCTAACCATTGTGAGGGGGCACATATCGTGGCATAAATACTTTTAGGGGGTACATATCTGGTATAACTACTGTGAGGGGGCACATATGTGGGCATAACTACTATGAGGGGCACATATGACGGCATAACTACTGTGAGAGGGCACATATGCGGGCATAACTACTACGGGGGGAACATATCTGAACATAACTACTGTGAGGGGGCACATAATCTGGCATAACTACTGTGAGGGTGCACATAATCTGGCAGAACTATTTTAACAAGGCACATATGTGGGCATAACTACTATGAGGGGCACATATGATGGCATAACTACTGTGAGAGGGCACATGTATGTGCATAACTACTATGAGGGGCACATATCTGGACATAATTACTGTGAGGGGGCACATAATCTGGCATAACTACAGTGAGGGGGCACATAGTTGGGTATAACTACTGTGAGGGGGCACATATCTGGCCATAACTATTGTGACGGGGCACATATCTGGCCAAAGCTACTGTGAGGGGGCACATATCTGGGCATTATTACTGTGAGGGGGTGCATAATCTGGAATAACTACTGTGAAGGGGCACATATCTGGCCAAAACTACTGGGGGGGGGGGGGGGGTTTGCACAGGGGCCCATAACACTCTAGTTACGCCACTGAGTAGGCGGCACGTCTCCAGCCCCCTAACCAGCCAGATTTACCAGCATCTGTTCCAGGACATGAAGCAGTGGAATGACATTGTTCATCCTGTAGTCCTAAGTGCCACTGGCTGATATGAAAGTTACACAGGGGAGTACTCCTGTCAGCTTGCATCATCAAGAAATCGTTTATGGCTTTCTCTGTTCATAGTCGGTCAAACATATGGAGGGTGGAATTCCAACGGTTGGAAACGTCGCATATCAGCCTGTGTTAGGGGATACTGTTCTGCCGCTGAAGCTCAAGGAGGGTGTGCTTTGCGGTGTATGAGTGGCTGAAGTGCATGCAAAGTTTCCTGGCCATTTTTAGGATGTCTTGCACATGGGTGGAAGACTTCAGGGACCATTTGACAACCAGATTGAACACGCGTGCCATGCAGGGAGCATGGCTCAGCAGTAATTGACGCAGCGCCGACACAATGTTCTTCCCATTGTCTGTCACCATGGTTCCGATTTTCAGTTGTCGCAGAGAAAGCCAGGGTTCGATTTCTTGATGAAGGACACAGCGCAGTTCCTCCGGTGTGTGACTTTGTTAGTCCAGGCAAACGAGGTGCAGAACAGTGTGACACTGCTGTGCCCTGTACATGTGGTGAGCTGGAGGGGCACTGTGAATTGTCCCTGCAGTGGAGGTTGAGGACACGGTGGAGAATGAGGAGCCAGAGGCGGACATTGTCACAGGACCAACGGCGTGACAACGTTGAAGCAGAAGCGCCGTCACTTAGGCAAGTTGCTGGTAGTGTCTGTGCAGGAACCACATTCACCCAGTGGGCCATAAAAGACATATAATGCCCCTGACCGTAGTTACAGCTCCACGCGTTGGCGCTGCCGTGCACTTTGGCAGACACCGACAGGCTCAAGAACTAGCCCACCTTCTGTTCTACATGTGTGTGTAGGGCTGGACATCTCCAAACTATCCCATGGAAGCGTTCAGCTTTCCATCTTCCAATTAGAAAAAGAAATAGAAAGAGGAAGTACCCTCCTACCCACCCGTGATCCCTGGCCCTTCAAAATTCCTGGTCCTTTGAAATGCTGTCATTCTGTCTGGTGGAGATGGATGGAGACTTTTAAAAAACGTATGGCGGTGGCTGTCCCAAAGTACGTGGTTCCCAGCCGCCACTACTTTTCCAGGCAAGCCATCCCTTTCCTGCACAACCAAGCGGCGGACAAAATCAGGTGTGCACTGCGCAACGCCATCTGTGGCAAGGTCCACATAACCACCAATACTTGTACCTGTAAGCACAGGCAGGGAAGTTATATCTCCCTAACAGCACACTGGGTAAATGTAGTAGCGGCTGGGCCAGAGCGGATAGCAGTTTGGCGCATGTCCTTCCGCCCCTGAGGATTGCAGGGCTTTTCTATTTGCTTCCTGTTGCCTCCTACTGCGCTTCCCCCTCCTCTACCACCTCCTCATCCGCTCAGCGTAACACCTTCACCACCAACATCAGCACAGCCAGGGGGAAACGACAGCAGGCTGTTCTGAAACTCATCTGTTTGGGGGACAAACCCCACACCGCGCAGGAGCTGTAAACGGGCATGGAACAACAGACTGATGAGTGGTTGGTGTCACTGAGCCTCAAGCCCGGCCTGGTGGTGTGCGATAATGGGTGAAATCTCGTAGCATCTCTGGGCCTAGCCGGTTTGACACACATCCCTTGCCTGGCGCATGTGCTGAATTTGGTGGTGGGAATTCCTGAACACCGGAAAGTGAAAATCAATTCAGTTAATCCAGCTTCTGGTGGGACAAATTAAGATTCGCAGAGAAAGCCAGGGTTCGATTTCTTGATGAAGGACACAGCGCAGTTCCTCCGGTGTGTGACTTTGTTAGTCCAGGCAAACGAGGTGCAGAACAGTGTGACACTGCTGTGCCCTGTACATGTGGTGAGCTGGAGGGGCACTGTGAATTGTCCCTGCAGTGGAGGTTGAGGACACGGTGGAGAATGAGGAGCCAGAGGCGGACATTGTCACAGGACCAACGGCGTGACAACGTTGAAGCAGAAGCGCCGTCACCTAGGCAAGTTGCTGGTAGTGTCTGTGCAGGAACCACATTCACCCAGTGGGCCATAAAAGACATATAATGCCCCTGACCGTAGTTACAGCTCCACACGTTGGCGCTGCCGTGCACTTTGGCAGACACCGACAGGCTCAAGAACTAGCCCACCTTCTGTTCTACATGTGTGTGTAGGGCTGGTACTGCCTTTTTGGTAAATAAATGACTCTCCACCTCGGCTTGGCACAAGACATCAGTTGAGCCTTGACTGCCTGAAAACGGGTGTATGCCACTGGGTGATGCAGCGGTTGCTGCAGCAGGCTGGACCACCACATCGGAGCCACGGTTCTCCCAGGCCACTTTATGGTGACGCTGCATATGTTGACGCAGGGCCTTGGTGCCAACATTGGCACCCTAGCCACGCTTCACCTTCTGCCCACAGATTCTACATATGGCCATGTTCACCTCCTCCGGCGGCTTAACAAAAAACTGCCACACTGCCGAGTAGGTGATTTAACCCTCAACACTATGCACTGACTGACTGCTACTGCTGCTGCCTCTGTGAACCCGTGCACTGCTACTTACCAGGCAGGTAGTCTCCTGCGAAGAGAGTGGGCTACCCCGGCATGTTTGGCTCCTGACCTCCCACTACTGCCACCCTGCTGACTCCCGGCCACGCTAGTGACTTTCTGTCTCTGCTGCTGCCTCACAGGCAAGCTGCCACCCTCTTCTACCGATGATGATGAATCTCCTTCGTCAGTCGTCACCCGGCTCCCAAGTGCGATCATCTACATCATCATCATCGAGTACTGTCTGCACGTCACTGATGTCCTCCTCTACAGTCTCTGGGTCAGGAGCCTGACCGCTCGCAACACCAGCTCCCACGCCACTCTCCTCATCACTACTTGCCCACCTAGTGGAGGAAGTGGCAGATGTCTCCCCCACATCGTGGCTTGCCAGTAGCTGCTGACTGTTTTCTAGTAGCTCGTCCTCACTGTATAGTGGAGCTGAGCCCACAGCATACTATACTTCTCTGGCTGAAGGAACATAAAAGGACAGAGGCAGGTTAAGGACAAGTGAGGGCACAGGGCCTGCTCCCAGGCCATGCCAACTAAGGGTTGTGCCTGATGAACCCACTGACTCTTGGCTGGCGGTGTCTGATATCTCTTGCGACAAAGTCGAAGATCGAGTCAACCATTCAAGAAACGCTGGGTTGCTGTCACTGGGAGCTCAGGCCTCTTGAAGTAACCCCTGCTGCCACAGCCCCTTACTATGCTGCAACCTCTGCCTGCGCCAGAAACATTTAGGCCTGTGCCTCTCCCCTGTGCAGGCCCTGGCAATTCTCTGTCTGACATACTGTAAGATCAAAAAAATAATTTAAATATAAATTAAAACAGGCCAAAAAAGTCTGTAATTTTCTCACTTAACTACACAATAGCTAATAAGCCCTTTCCCCCCCCCCACTAATACACACAAAAAAGGGCTTTAGAACATATTACTGCACTGCTGACCGGCAAATATATTTTTTCTTTTTCCACTATTACACAACAAAATGGGCTTTAGAACATATAACTAGAGTTGAGCGAACACCTGGAAGTTAGGGTTCGACCGAACTTCACCGCAAAGTTCGAGTTCGGGACCCGAACTTAGCCCGAACTTGACCCCGAACCCGAACCCCATTGAAGTCAATTGGGACCCGAACTTTGGGGCACTAAAATGGCTCTAAAAAAGTCCTGGAAAGGGATAGAGGGCTGGAAATTGAAGCAAAATGGGGGTAAGAGTAGAACAAGTTCCCTGCAAACAAATTTGGATAGGGCAATAACTTAAAATAACATAAAATACATAAAAATAAACGTTCTAAACCTCAGCACAAGTGAGTGACAATGGCACCTCCCACACCGCAAACAGAGGATGTGGCAGCAATGCCACCACATCTTTCACCGTCACCAAGCATCTCCAAACTATCCCATGGAAGCGTTCAGCTTTCCATCTTCCAATTAGAAAAAGAAATAGAAAGAGGAAGTACCCTCCTACCCACCCGTGATCCCTGGCCCTTCAAAATTCCTGGTCCTTTGAAATGCTGTCATTCTGTCTGGTGGAGATGGATGGAGACTTTTAAAAAACGTATGGCGGTGGCTGTCCCAAAGTACGTGGTTCCCAGCCGCCACTACTTTTCCAGGCAAGCCATCCCTTTCCTGCACAACCAAGCGGTGGACAAAATCAGGTGTGCACTGCGCAACGCCATCTGTGGCAAGGTCCACATAACCACCAATACTTGTACCTGTAAGCACAGGCAGGGAAGTTATATCTCCCTAACAGCACACTGGGTAAATGTAGTAGCGGCTGGGCCAGAGGCGGATAGCAGTTTGGCGCATGTCCTTCCGCCCCTGAGGATTGCAGGGCTTTTCTATTTGCTTCCTGTTGCCTCCTACTGCGCTTCCCCCTCCTCTACCACCTCCTCATCCGCTCAGCGTAACACCTTCACCACCAACATCAGCACAGCCAGGGGGAAACGACAGCAGGCTGTTCTGAAACTCATCTGTTTGGGGGACAAACCCCACACCGCGCAGGAGCTGTAAACGGGCATGGAACAACAGACTGATGAGTGGTTGGTGTCACTGAGCCTCAAGCCCGGCCTGGTGGTGTGTGATAATGGGTGAAATCTTGTAGCATCTCTGGGCCTAGCCGGTTTGACACACATCCCTTGCCTGGCGCATGTGCTGAATTTGGTGGTGGGAATTCCTGAACACCGGAAAGTGAAAATCAATTCAGTTAATCCAGCTTCTGGTGGGACAAATTCACTTTTATTGGTGCTCAAGGACACCTGCGGACTGAGCTGCAGATGTGACAGGCAAATAATTTTATTAAATTTGTCATTTAGATTGTTGGGTAACATTTCCACGGTTGTCAGGACTTTTTATTATAAATCGTAACAAAAACTATACAAGAAACATTTCAAAAAGAGAAAATTAACCCGACCAGACTCCCACCCTACATCCCCCCTTTCACTCAAACCACTCATTTATGCCCATTCACAAACTATTTGCAAATTTACTTATAAACATATTTAAATAACTATGAGTCAGATCAACTAAATAAACAAACAAAACTATTTACATGCCTTACCCTTAACTTATAAGGCCAGTCATATAAGTGGCTCGGAGGGTGGGTTCCTGCACCAACATAAGCAAGGTACACAATTGTCCAGCCAGAGTTCAGTTCTTCTGTAGATTACTGGTTGGCCACTCTGCTGGACAACGTGCTGTCCTTAATTCCGTCACTGAAGCGGGTTTGGAAGTAGCCAAAGCTGGTAGACACGCTGCTGATGGCATTCACACCTGACACTAGGGGCTCAGTGGAAGCACAAGGCTAAAGCAGACGAGGAGGAGGAAGAAGTCTCCAACGCAGCTGGGTCACAGCCCGCACCTCAGAAGGCAGGATTAGCATGGCCAAAATGTGGAAAGGTTTGTCACCACGCCACAACAACCAGCACCACCACCGTATATGGAGCGTCTTATCAAGAGGTAGCATTTTAGCAAAATGGTGGAATAGTATCTGTGCACACGCCTACACCTACGGACGAATGGGTCTGCCCAGGGTCGTAGCTACAGGGGAAGCAGGGAAAGCGGCCCATCCAGGAGGAGGAGGACTAAAAGACTTTGTCAGGGCCCCCTTAACAGTATTATACAATAAAATTATATACAGTGGCAGTATAGACAGTGTTGAATATGGATGGAACAGCTGCCGGGCCTGGTCTGAGAGAGCGATCTTTAGTAGCCACAATGGGGGCGGCATGAAAGTAAGGGGTTGCGAAAAAATTACTGGGGGAGGAGGGCTCCATTCAAAAATTTGCTGTTGGGCCCAGTCATTTCTAGCTACGCCACTGGGTCTGCTGCATTCAACTTCTGGGTCTCCAAATTGGGGACATGGCCTCAGCTTGACCTTTGCGCCTTGGAGGTCCTGGCCGGCCCTGCAGCCAGTGTATTGTCTGAACGTGTGTTTAGCACGGCTCGGGGCGTTATCATAGACAAGCGCAGCCGCCTGTCCACAGCCAATGTTCATTAAAAAGAACCAGGCATGGATCCCACAGGACTTGTTCGTACCGTATGCAGAATAGACATGTATACCAGCTTCACCCAACCAATGTTATACTACAGCACACTTACTCTTTGTTTTCTTTTTTATATTTCCCAATGTTTTGGGGTCTACCCCAATTTATAAAAAAAAAAGAAAGAAAACAAAACACATTGTTGTTGGCAAAAAAAGGCTTCACAGCCAAAAAAGGACTTATGTCAGGCAATAATGTAACCGCCAATTATGTTCCCTGTCTGTTATGCAGTGCAGGGGTACTTTGAAAGAAAGAAGGGGTACAGATCAGCCAACCATCTGAAGGCCACCTAATTTACAGAATATATTTCCTAGTCAGGTATGCAGTGCAGGGGTACTTTGAAAGAAAGAAGGGGTACAGATCACCCAACAATCTGAAGGCCACCTAATTTACTGAATATATTTCCAAGTTGGGTATGCAGTGCAGGGGTACTTTATGGCCCAAGAATGTAACAGACGATTTTCAGAAATTTACCTCCCTGTCACCTATGCAGAGCAGGGGTTTGTATACGGCAAAAATTGTAAAATGTCACCCACTAATGGAACAGACGATTTTTAAAAATTTACATCCCTGTCATCTATCTAGCACAAAAAAGTTTGTTTTTTTTATAGCACCAATTTAAATGCAGTATGTTACGGTTGTATTGGACTGTCAGAAATGCAGTGTAGCACTCTAATTTGCTATCTAGCACAAAAAAAAAATGTGCTTTTTTTATAGCAGCAATGTAACTGCAGTATGTAACGGTTTAATTGGACTATTAGAAATGCAGCATAGCCCGTAAATTTACTATCTTGCAAAAAGAGTGTGCTTTTTTATATCAGCAAGATAACTGCAGTATTTAGCGGTTTTATTGGACTGTCAGATATGCAGTGCCTGTTGCAGGATAAAAAATCGCTTTAGGTCACAAAAAATGTGACAGACTAATGTAATTAAATATTTTTCAATGCCAGGTATGCACTGCAGGCTGCAGGGGTATTTGAACGGCCAAAAAAGGTAATTTGTCCTCCACTGTGCTAGCAGAACAAAATTAATGTATTGTCCCTGGCACACATGCAGTTCACATGCAGTTGCAAGGGCACTGTACTTGCCAAAATGGCCGCCGACGCCCACCGAACTAGCAGATGGAATGAAACTGATTTTTCAGTGTCACTGGGCTCAGGGCTGGGTACAAAAATGTAGCATAGCACCCTCAATAATCTCTGTAGTTTGAAGATTGAACACCACCAAGTTTACCAGAATTCTTCCCTAATCTCTCCCTCACAGCAGCAGCAGCATCCTATACCTACACTGAGGAGAGCAGAGTGACGTGCGGCACTACTTGACTCCAGCCTATATAGAGTCTGGGTCACATGCTGCTCTTGGTCAATCACAGAAATGCCATTAGTAAGCATGGCTGTGATGGCTTCTAAGGGTAGACTAGTGAAACGCTTGTTGATTGGCTGCCCTGCAGCCTTTCAAAAAGCGCCAAGAAATCGCCGAACACCGAACCTGAACTTTTGCGAAAATATCCGGGTTCGGGTCCGGGCACCAAAAACCCTAAAGTCGGTACGAACCCGAACTTTACAGTTCTACCTACATATAACTGCATCGCTGACCGGCAAATATATTTTTTATTTTTTCACTCATACCTGCCAAAAAGTGCTTTAGAACATATAACTGCACCGCTAACCAGCACATATATTTTTTCGTTTTCCACTAATACATGACAAAAAGGGCTTTAGAACATATAACTGCATTGCTGACCGGCAAATATATTTTTTTCTTTTTCCACTGATACACGCTTCAAAAGGCATTAGAGCAGGCATGTCCAAACTCCGGCCCTCCAGATGTTGCAAAACTACAACTCCCATCATTCCTGGACAACCTACAGCTATCAACCTACAGAAGGGCATGATGGGAGTTGTAGTTCTGCAACACCTGGAGGGCCAAAGTTTGGACATGCCTGCATTAGAGCATATAACTGCACCACTGACCGGCAAATATATTTTACTTTTGCCACTAATACATGACAAAAAGGGATATAATTTTAGCACTTTGCCACACAACGGCTAACAAGCCCTTTTTTCCCACTAATATAAGCCAAAAAATGCTTTAGAACATATAACTGCACCGCACAAGGGCAAATAAGACATAGAAATATTTCCTTGTAATAAACCCTGTTAATGCCTGTATCAAACAGCACTTGCACCCCAATAACAAGAACGGTTTGCTGGAATTACAGAGCTGTATAATGGCAATTTAGATCCACATTCAGTGCATCAAGGTGTAAAAGGATTGTTCCTATTACCCAGGCTGTAACCTCCCCTACTAAACCCTGTTCAACATAAATTCTGCAGATTAATTCCTCCCTATCCTTTCCATACACCTTGAATAATCTTTTCCTGCACTTGTAAAACATTTTTTTAGCACAATGAAGTTTTTTCTAACACTGTCCCTAGCACCTGCTGACATCTCTCCATGCACTAAGTACACTGGTAAGTGGCAGAATCTAAGATGGCTGACGCTATTTATAGGGCTGTGAAATCACAGGGCTGGCTGGCTGGTGATTGGCTGCATGCATGGCATTATGGGTGATCCCACCTTCCCAGCGTTCCTTGCTCCATGTCCACGTGCAGCACCCATTTTAGGAAAAAATGCTATTCAGAAATTCAGCTTTGGTGCCAATCAAATTTTTCCTGAAATTCGGAACGAATTCCACTTTGTCAGTTTCGATTCGCTCATCTCTATTTAGTATATAAAATGAGAATGCTTGGACTGGGAGAAAATGTCTGTATGTGGGTAAGTAACTGGCTCAGTGATAGAAAACAGAGGGTGGTTATTAATGGTACACACTCAGATTGGGTCACTGTCCCTAGTGGGGTACTTCAGGGGTCACTTTTGGCTCCTATTCTCTTCAATATATTTATTATTGATCTTGTAGAGGGCTTGCACAGTAAAATACAGATGACACTAAACTGTGTAAAGTAATTGACACAAAAGAGGACAGTATACTGCTACAGATTGATCTGGATAGATTGGAGGCTTGGGCAGAGAAGTAGCAGATGAGGTTTAACACTGACAAATGTAAGGTTATGCACATGGTAAGGAATAATGCAAGTCACCCGTACATACTAAATGGTAAAACACTGGGTAACACTGGCATGGAAAAGGACCTAGGAATTTTAGTGAACAGTAAACTAAGCTGTAGAAACCAGTGTCAGGCAACTTCTGCCAAGGCCAATCAGATAATGGGTTGCATCAAAAGGGGCATACATGCCTGTGATGAGAACATAGTCCTACCACTTTAGAAATCACTAGTCAACCACACATGGAGTACTGTATACAGTTCTGGGCTCCTGTGAACAAGGCATTGACTTGCATTGGGGTAATGCCGGATCCGTCTTGCTCCACATCCCGGGACGGAAAGCAAACTACAACATATTGCGGTTTGCTCTTCGGTATGGGAATGCAACTAAACCGAACGGAATGCATTTTGGAGCATTCTGTACTGTTCAGTTCAGTTTTTTCCCCATTGACAATGAATGGGGACAAAATTGAAGCATATGTTTACGGTATTGAGCCCCTATGACGGATCTCAATACCGGAAAACTAAAACGCTAGTGTGAAAGTAGTCATAAGCAAAATATATTGTATATCCATAATAGGATGTGAAGTAAATGGAAGATATTTGCTGAGAAGACTAATAAAATTGGTTATAAGTAATTTTGGATTGTGCAATTCGCTTATTTTTATTTATTTTTTTCTTCTGCTCTCTTGGGGTGGGTTAGTTAGTTTTATGTAGTGTATATCTTTCTGAATAAAGATAAAAAAATAAAAATTCTAAGCATATAAACCCTGCCACCGGGCATTCTTCAAACACATCCAGGAACAAATATGTATGGTGGGGCTTATATAAGCCATGTCCATTTTTGGTCTGGTAAAAATTGAATTTGCCAGGACTGTCTGCTAGGGATGAGCAAAGTTTTGAAAAATTCAATTTGGCTGCTTTGCTTCAACAAGAAATTCGATTAATCACAAATCGCTTTCCATTGTATGGAGCAGGCACACTGACTGATGACATCACTGAAGCACCCAGTGTGATCATGTGGTGAGGTCATCACTAGAGATGAGCGAACACCTGGATGTTCGAATTCGAGAAGTTTGGCCGAACTTCCCGAAAATGTTCGAGTTCGGGATCCGAACTCGACCCGAACTTTATCCCGAACCCCATTGAAGTCAATGGGGACCCGAACTTTTAGGCACAAAAAAGGTTGTAAAATAGTCCAGGAAAGGGCTAGAGGGCTGCAAAAGGCAGCAAAATGTAGGTAAATGTCCTGCAAACAAATGTGGATAGGGAAATGACTTAAAATAAAATAAAATAAATAAAAATTAACCAATATCAAATGGAGAGAGGTCCCATAGCAGAGAATCATGCGTCATATCACCCACCACTGGAAAAGGCCACTTTCAGTTATTCCGGCCCAGCACCCAGACAGAGGAGAGAGGTCCCACAGCAAGGAATAAGGCGTCATATCAACCACCACTGGAGAAGGCCACTTTCACTTATTTAGGCCCCAGCACCCAGACAGAGGAGAGAGGTCCCACAGCAAGGAATAAGGCGTCATATCACCCACCACTGGAGAAGGCCACTTTCACTTATTTAGGCCCCAGCACCTAGACAGAAGAGAGAGGTCCCACAGCAAGGAATAAGGCGTCATATCACCCACCACTGGAGAAGGCCACTTTCAGTTATTTAAGGCCCAGCACCCAGACAGAGGAGAGAGGTCCCACAGCAAGGAATAAGGCGTCATATCACCCACCACTAGAGAAGGCCACTTTCAGTTATTTCGTCCCCAGCACCCAGACAGAGGAGAGAGGTCCCACAGCAAGGAATAAGGCGTCATATCACCCACCACTGGATAAGGCCACTTTCAGTTATTTTGGGCTCAGCACCCAGACAGAGGAGAGAGGTCCCACAGCAAGGAGTAAGGCGTCATATCACACACCACTGGAGAAGGCCACTTTCAGTTATTTAGGCCCCAGCACCCAGACAGAGGAGAGAGGTCCCACAGCAAGGAATAAGGCGTCATATCACCCACCACTGGATAAGGCCACTTTCAGTTATTTCGGGCCCAGCAGCCAGACAGAGGAGAGAGGTCCCACAGCAAGGAATAAAGCGTCATATGACTCACCACCGGAGAAGGCCACTTTCAGTTATTTAGGCCCCAGCACCCAGACAGAGGAGAGAGGTCCCAAAGCAAGGAATAAGGCGTCATATCACCCACCACTGGAGAAGGCCACTTTCAGTTATTTAGGCCCAAGCACCCAGACCTTGCCACAGATGGCGTTGCACAGTGCACACTTTATTTTATCGGATACTTGGTTGTGCAGGGAAGGCACGGCTATCTTGGAGAAGTAGTGGCGGCTGGGAACAACATACTATGGGACAGCCATGGATATCAGCTGTTTGAAGCTGTCTGTGTCCGCCAGCCTGAATGACAGCATTTCAAAGGCCAGTAGTTTGGAAATGCTGGCATTCAGGCCCAGGGCTCGAGGGTCGCTAGGTGGAGATGCTTGGTGACGCAGGTGGTGGTGTCGGTGGCACATCCTCTGTTTGGTGGGCGGCAGTTGCCAATGTTCCTCCCGAGGCGGAGGAAGAGGCCGAGGCAGTAGCAGAAGAGGGAGCAGTGGGAGCCAGAGTGAGTTCCTTGCTTTTAAGGTGTTTACTCCACTGCAGTTCATGCTTTGCATGTAGATGCCTGGTCATGCAGGTTGTGCTAAGGTTCAGAACGTTAATGCCTCGCTTCAGGCTCTGATGGCACAGCGTGCAAACCACTCGGGTCTTGTCGTCAGCACATTGTTTAAAGAAGTGCAATGCCAGGGAACTCCTTGAAGCTGCCTTTTGGGTGCTCGGTCCCTGGTGGCGGTGGCCAGTAGCAGGTGAACTTTCTTGGCGACGGCTGTTCTGCTTTTGCCCCCTGCTCCCTCTTTTGCTACGCTGTTGGCTCGGTTTCACCATTGCCTCTTCCTCTGAACTATGAAAGTCAGTGGCACGACCTTCATTCCATGTGGGGTCTAGGACCTCATCGTCCCCTGCATCGTCTTCCACACAGTCTTCCTCCCTGACCTCCTGTTCGGTCTGCACACTGCAGAAAGACGCAGCAGTTGGCACCTGTGTTTCGTCATCAGAGACGTGCGGACTCCGATGAGGTGGTATTCCCATGTCCTCATCATCAGGAAACATCAGTGGTTGTGCATCAGTGCATTCTTTGTCTTCCACCACTGGGGAAGTGCTAGGTGAATTCCCTTGGGAAACCCTGCCAGCAGAGTCTTCAAACAGAATAAGAGACTGCTGCATAACTTGAGGCTCAGACAGTTTCCCTGATATGCATGGGGGTGATGTGACAGACTGATGGGCTTGGTTTTCAGGTGCCACCGATGCGCTTTCTGCAGAAGACTTGGTGGGAGATAATGTTGTGAACGTTCTGGATCCACTGTCAGCCACCCAATTGACTAGCGCCTGTACCTACTCAGGCCTTACCATCCTTAGAACGACATTGGGCCCCACCAAATATCGCTGTAAATTCTGGCGGGTACTAGAACCTGAGGTAGTTGGTTCACTAGGACGTGTGGCTGTGGCAGAATGGCCACATCCTCTCGCAGCACCAGAGGGTACACTAACACCACCACGACTGCGTCCACTTCCCTTACTAGATGTTTTCCTCATTGTTACCGTTCACCAAGCACCATAATAAGAAAAAAAATATTTGGCCCAATGTATTGATTTCAAATTCAGGCCTTTTTTTTCACTATCTGCCTATTTATTTATGTAGCGTATTACACTAATCCAGGCACAGCAGTAACCACTGATTTAGGGGAATATCTCTTTTAGGGCTAGTATTTAGGCCCTGGATGAAAGGTATCCTTTTATGGACAGATTTACACATGGAGATGCAAAGTAGCGTGAGAAAAAATATGTAGGATTATGCCTTCACCAACTGTATTTTAACCCTTTGTGTAATATTCCCTTTAACGGACAGAAATACAATGGGAGATGCACGGTAGCGTGTGAAGTTAATGAGGATGACCCTCTCAGCACTTGTATATACACCTTGAGTGTAATATACCCTTTTACGGACAGATTAACACTTGGCCTGCAACTGCTGGAACACCAGATTCAGGGTATTGCTATTTTGGCAATTGAATTTCACCCCAGAACAAAATATATGTTTTGGCGGACACTATTATACTTTGCCAGGCACTACTGGAACACTAGATTCAGGGTATTGCTATTTTGGGAATTTAATTTCACCCCAGAACAAGATATACCCTTTTACAGACAGATTAACACTTGACCTGCAACAGCTGGGACACCAGATTCAGGGTATTGCTATTTTGGCAATTAAATTTCACCCCAGAACAAAATATATGTTTTGGCGTACACTATTATACTTTGCCAGCCACAGCTGAAACCACTGATTTATGGTATTGCTATTTTGGCAATAGAATTTCACCCCAAAACAAAATATACCCTTTTACGGACAGCTTAACACTTGGCCTGCAACAGCTGGGACACCAGATTCAGGGTATTGCTATTTAGGCAATTTAATTTCACCCCAGAACAAAATATATGTTTTGGCGGACACTATTATAATTTGCAAGCCACTACTGCAACACCAGATTCAGGGTATTGCTATATTGGCAAGTGAATTTCACCCCAGAACAAAATATATGTTTTGGCAGACACTATTATACTTTGCCAGGCACTACTGGAACACTAGATTCAGGGTATTGCTATTTTGGGAATTGAATTTCACCCCAGAACAAGATATACCCTTTTACAGACAGATTAACACTTCGCCTGCAACAGCTGGGACACCAGATTCAGGGTATTGCTATTTTGGCAATTAAATTTCACCCCAGAACAAAATATATGTTTTGGCGGACACTACTATACTTTGCCAGCCACGGCTGAAACCACTGATTTATGGTATTGCTATCTTGGCAATAGAATTTCACCCCAAAACAAAATATACCCTTTTACGGACAGATTAACACTTGGCCTGCAACAGCTGGGACACCAGATTCAGGGTATTGCTATTTAGGCAATTGAATTTCACCCCAGAACAAAATATATGTTTTGGCGGACACTATTATAATTTGCAAGCCACTACTGGAACACCAGATTCAGGGTATTGCTATATTGGCAGCTGAATTTCACCCCAGAACAAAATATATGTTTTGGCGGACATTTTATACTTTGCCAGCCAGTGCTGGGACACCAGATTCAGGGTATTGCTATATTGGCAATTGAATTTCACCCCAGAACAAAATATATGTTTTGGCGGACACTATTATACTTTGCAAGCCACTACTGTAACACCAGATTCAGGGTATTGCTATATTGGCAATTGAATTTCACCCCAGAACAAAATATATGTTTTGGCGGACACTATTTTACTTTGCCAGCAACAGCTGAAACCACTGATTTATGGTATTGCTATTTTGGCAATTGATTTTCCCCCAGAACAAAATATACCCTTTTACGGACTGAGTAACACTTGGCCTGCAACTGCTGGAACACCAGATTCAGAGTATTGCTATTTTGGCAATTGAATTTCACCCCAGAACAAAATATATGTTTTGGCGGACACTATTATACTTTGCAAGCCACTACTGTAACACCAGATTCAGGGTATTGCTATATTGGCAATTGAATTTCACCCCAGAACAAAATATATGTTTTGGCGGACACTATTTTACTTTGCCAGCAACAGCTGAAACCACTGTTTTATGGTATTGCTATTTTGGCAATTGATTTTCCCCCAGAACAAAATATACCCTTTTACGGACTGAGTAACACTTGGCCTGCAACTGCTGGAACACCAGATTCAGAGTATTGCTATTTTGGCAATTGAATTTCACCCCAGAACAAAATATATGTTTTGGCGGACACTATTATACTTTGCAAGCCACTACTGTAACACCAGATTCAGGGTATTGCTATATTGGCAATTGAATTTCACCCCAGAACAAAATATATGTTTTGGCGGACACTATTTTACTTTGCCAGCAACAGCTGAAACCACTGATTTATGGTATTGCTATTTTGGCAATTGATTTTCCCCCAGAACAAAATATACCCTTTTACGGACAGATTAACACTTGGCCTGCAACTAATGGAACACTAGATTCAGGGTATTGCTATTTTGGCAAATGAATTTAACCCCAGAACAAAATATATGTTTTGGCGGACACTATTATCCTTTGCAAGCCACTACTGGAACACCAGATTCAGGGTATTGCTATATTGGCAAGTGAATTTCCTCCCAGAACAAAATATACCGTTTTACGGACAGGTTAACACTTGGCCTGCAACTGCTGGAACACCAGTTTCAGGGTATTGCCTATTTGGCAATTGAATTTCACCCCAGAACAAAATATATGTTTTGGCGGACACTATTATAGTTTGCCAGCCAGTGCTGGGACAGCAGATTTAGGGGATTGCTATTTTGACAATTGAATTTCACCACAGAAAATAATCTATCCTTTGCCAGACAGCAGACAGTATTATACTTGGCTAGCCAAAGCTGGAACACCAGATTTAGGGGATTGGTATTTGGGCAATTGTATTTAACCCCTTAATAAAATATAGAAATTGCTATCCTGAGTTTCTAGGGGTGACAATAAGCACAGCCAAGCCCCTGATGTAGGATATAGCAAAAAAAAACTAGTATTGATGGATTGATGGACTTTGTGGCAGCTTATTCTGGTGCACCACAAGTCACAAAATGTCCGCCGATCACCCCAGAAAAAAAGTGACAGAAAAACGCTCTGTGCAGCCTAAAAATCAGTGAGCAATTAACTAGCAGAAGTTGAATCATTCACAGCTGTAGATCGATCACTTCATTAGGTGCTAATGCTGACTTTTCCCTGCCTAATCTCGCCCTCACAGCAGCTGCGTCCTCGACCTACACTAATCAGAGCAGTGTGACGAGCGGCGCTACGTGACTCCAGCTTAAATAGAGGCTGGGTCACATGCTGCACTTGGCCAATCACAGCCATGCCATTAGTAGGCATTACTGTGATGGGTTCTTAGGGCAAGAAGTAAAACGCTAGCTGATTGGCTGCTGTGCAGCCCTTCAGAAAGCGGGAAGAAATCGCCGAACAACGGACCCAAACCCAAACTTTTTTGAAAATGTTCGAGTTCGGGTCCGTGTCCCGAACACCACAAAATTCGGTACGAACCCGAACTATGCTCGAACTATTCGCGCAACACTAGTCATCACTCTTGCCAGAGGTCCTTTGGCGGGTTTTCTTCAATCAAGACAGGAGCTGACGGTAAGTAAGTGGTGAGTATAAATTTTTTTATTTTCATCCACCATTTTAGTAAAAGTTGATTAGTTACCACAAAGCGCAAGGAAATTTGGCTTTGTGGCAAATCAAATTTTTCCTGAAATTCGGATCAAAGTCTACTTTGGATACTTCGGATACTTTGGATAATTCGATCAACACAACACTACTATCCTGTGTGATTTATTTTTCTCTTAAGATGGATGTCTGACCCTGCAATACAAGTTTATGATAAATATTTTTGCTCAGGGAAGAATAAATTACACGGTGTAACTGATAACAGCAGAGTGAGAATTTATGTGTAAACTGAATTTATTCTCATGTATAGACACATACATTTAATGCCTCATTAAACCAAAGTACCATAGAAAAAAAGCTTTTGGGAAAATACAAACCACATAAAAAAATCCCATTTCCCCTATTAAGCACTTTATTATTGAAATAAAAAATAAAATTGCATATTTGTATTGTAATGCAGTAAAAAAATGCCATATCTGCTGTTTTGTGGACACCAAAAAAAATTGAATAAAAAGTGATGTTCGATGTACCTAAAAATGGACTCAATAAAAACTGCAGCTCATCCCACAAAAATCCAGCCCTCACACTGTCATGCCTTCAGCAAGCTTATTTGTTAATTCATGTATAGTTCCATGCATATTCAATATACCGGTATGTTCTGTATAATTCTCTGTTAGTTGTATAACAGCACCATCTAGTGGCCATTTATATACACAGCAACTATTCATATTAGAAGTTTGGTCTACTTCAGTTCCCATAGCTTGTGACCCATGAACTTATTGACATCATTATCACTGCACACAGCCGCCATTTTCCTCATTCACAGTCATTCTTGCCACAGGTAGCACATGGTGTGGAAGCCTCTGGAGTCATCCTCCACATCTAAGCCCACAGTAGCATTGCTGGTAAGCCACAATACAGCCTGTCTGCATCTGTTTACATATGTATTTTCATGTCTTTCTCTTGCTCCTCTATAGTAGCTTCAGTTAGCAGTTAGGAACTATCCTTGTTATGCAGTTTCACCATATGTATACCCTTGCAATAAAGACAAAGTTGGACGTTACCCCATTGTCAATTCATTGCCGGGAGAGGTTTAGCTGTCTCTCAAGCTATGTACCTTCACAGATAAGGAGGACAGAACACACACAGCTTAGTTGATGGAAAAACAAAGCATATTATAGCTGAAAAGTATTGATGAGCCACATAGGCAATATTCGATTTCGTGATATTTCGCATAATATTCACAATAAATTAGCGAATTCTAGAATTCGCCATCTCCAGTCATTATTTTTTCGATTTCGCAAATCAGCACTAATGATGCACATTTTTTTGCGCAGTGCGTGCAACTTCATATTTTATCAGGTCTGAGTAGATAACACTGATTGGTGCATTAAGTATTGTTGTGACATCACAGCTCTGTGTCTAACAGAGACACTAATCCCTATCACAGCATAGTAATTCCTAACACACTACCTAACACCCTTCACTGGTACCGATCAGCTACACTATATCACTATCTTACCTACCCTGACTATCTCCCACTAACTATACGCATTATATATATGAGCTAACTAACTATCTAATGTAATGTGACACAGCGAAGCACATTGACAGGGCACAGCAATGACACTGCTGTCTCTCTCAGAACTGAAAAAAAAACTGCAGAAAATGGCTGCTTTGGAGTTTCCTATATAGTAAGGGGTAGGCAACTTTAATATTGGTTGCTAGGGATGTTGCTAAGCTCTGACAAAGATATTGCAACTTTCTCATTGGCCCACAAGCAAGAAGCAGTAGTACCGATGAAAAAAAAAATCTAGAATATTTGTGATTATGAATATATAGCACTATGGTCTAGATATTCGAGAATTCTCGAAGTGCTGATATTCGCGATTAGAATATACGTGATCAACACTACTAAAAAGTAGTAAAAGGTAAGATAAACTGCATAAATTTGGAATTGCCGTCATCATACTGACATTCATAATAAAGCTAACATGTAATTTATATTGCATGTTGAATACTGGAAAACCCAAATAATCTCAGTACAATTTATATATAACCCTACACAGCCGCAGGCACTAGAGCAGCATGAGCTGTACATAAGGTCCTGGATACCTAAATCCCAACCTTTCTCATTAATGTGTCTTAAAAAATTGCCCCTTAATAGAATTGTTTTTCTAATGTTTCATTGAATCTGTAGCTTTTGTAAAATAATGAATAATGTTCATGAGAGGACACACTCAATGAAATGTTTGTACTGGGCCTAAGGGCTCATGCACACGACCGTATCCGCAAAAATTACCGATGACATCCGTGTGCATTCCGTATTTTGCGGAACGGAACAGCCTTCATAGGATAGCACTATCCTTGTACTTAAAATAAACTGAACGGAAATACAGTAATACGGAATGCACACAGAGTAACTTCCTTTTTTTTTTTGCAGACCCATTGAAATGAACGGTTCCGCATACAGTCCGCAAAAAAAACTGAACGGACACGGAAAAAAATACGTTTGAGTGCATGAGCACTTACACTGTATTATAATGGCCCTGGTCACTATCACTGGTGGCTACAATTACTAAAATGGCTAAAAATGACTAATAAAAGGCTATTATTTAAAGTCTTTAGTAGCTTGGTCATGACCAACCACAGTCTTTATCATGTAAGAGAACATTCTATACTAGACAGGAAATATATTAAAGAAAGATGTAATGACAGAAAGGTACCCTGCATGTCAATTGTTCAAGAAATCACTGGCACTCATGCTGTTTTAACATTGTATGCCAATGGTTCTGCGGAGTTCATAGAGAATTCCAGGGGTAAAATGCTTGTTTTCCTAAAGGGAACATTTCAGAGCGATTAAAAGCTCCTACCACTCACTTAAAGGTTACTCATTGTTTCTTCAGATTCCTTTGATATTGTTTTGGCAGTTTCTTTTTTGTATAATGAATAATTCATTGTAACAGTAGGTGTGTGATACATTCAGTAAATATCAGAGCCGCCGTGCATTCAATTAGAATACTAATTTGATGGTTTCCTACGATAACATTTGTCATCTATATTTTCTGATGGAAGTAAATAACAGACCTCACTTATCATATTTTAGTGAGAACTACCTATGGCAAACAACACATTTTAATGTTGCAGCCTTGAGTGGTAAGGATTAGTCAGTGTGGTCATAAAAAGGATTAGTAATGGGAAAAAAAGTTTCCATGATAATAAAAAAAAAAACATTTGCAGGTCTCTGCAAGATTTCTAATGGAAATATGTAAATTAACAGATGTATTGATCAAAAGTTGAGTAGTTATAAAGGATGCAGAGGTACCGTAGCAGTCATGCACTGAATATGGTGCCTGAAGAAGACCAAAGGCCCTTTTCCCTAACAGGACACCAGTATTGAAAATGTCTTGTAGATCCAGGAGCTTTAAATTACTCCTCTGGAGAAATGCAGTGGCAGATTAAGCAGACCGTATGACATGGGCTGTTCTCTAACCTTGGGACCCCTTCCCCACTTCAGCCCTTATGAGATGTTTCTATAGTCAACACCACCTTTAGCTGTTGGATTTAACACAACTGTCTGTTACCATTCCCTTATCAAAGGGCTGAGTCCCTATACACTGTCAGTCTCCAATCATTGCTGACAGTATCACTGTGTGGGACAGATCTTCCTAACAAAGGAAACTGGTATTTTGGTTGTCATGGTCCTGGACTACACAGAGATGTTTTGTGGAACACAAGGATTGCCTTTAACAAACATGTCAAGAGAGGTGACAGTTCCCTTATAAATCCAGCAAGTCATCTCGTTTTGTAGATGTATTTATTTTTGTTTCCTTCTCCATCTGGCCCAGACCCTCATGATAATGTCTCCAGAAAAATGCAAACTTGCTGCAGAGAATCGGTGACCCATCACAACCACAGATCCCGGAATAAATACAAACCTCCATAAACAAATACAGATACATTCTCCTTAACATATTAGCTGTATATTTTCTTGCTGGATATTCTTGGTGGAAAATCTACAGCTTTTACAGTAGCAGAAAGTGCATGAGTTTGCCACAAATCTCATACACATGCTGCAGAAAAAAAAGCAGCACAAAATATGTGCAAAAATTGCCCTGCGGTGCTGTTGATCTCAATTTAAAGTATCTCAATTTATATTTCAGATTTTCAAGAGGGATTTCACTCTTTGCATATCAATCCATTCACACGCTCTGTGTGGATGGATCCACAGCAAAATCTGTATAAATTATATGTAGATTTTTACACAGGCTTTGCTGTGGATTTGCAGTATCTTTCACCCTATACATTGTATTAATATGTCTCAGATTTTTTATGCAGTGTATGGATGTTAAATCTCATCCATTTACCTGCTACTGCAAATGCTGCACATTTTTCATCCTTAATTCTGGAGTGAAGAAGCCATAGTCTATATGTGGTATGTGGACAGTCCTAAGTTTCAGCTAAACAAATACAGATCCAAGAAAATACCCCACCAAAGCTATTTAATAATTACAGACCCCAAAAACAGCCATCCTAAATGCAGACCCACAACCCCTAAATATTATAGACCCATAAACTACATTCCCTTAGTACAGACCCAGAACAGAACTCACAGACCCAGACCAAATCCCCCAACTCAGACTCTAAGGCTAACCCCTCTAAATGCAGACCGCCCATGGGTGTTCCTAAGCTAAAACATTTGGGGCCTGGGTCCCGGATGTTTTGTCCCAGGCCCTGAATCTACTGCCTGACAGATAGATACAACTGTAAGTCCTCAGGACAGCAATACAATTGAATCTAGTGCATTGGAAGAACTAAAGGACCTGTGAGGACATCACAGTCCATGTGATCATTGCAAAAGGCAGTAGTGTTGAGCGCGAATATTTGAATAGCGAATTTTAATTGAGAATATCGCAACTTCGAGAATTTGGGAATATTTCAAATATAGTGATATATATTTATAATTTTTTTTTCATCTGAACCCATTACCTGTCTGCTTCTTGCTTGTGGGCCAATGTGAGAAGGCTGCAATATTTAGTAAATTAGAATATTCTTCATTCTTCAATATTTAATATAGTTTATGTTATGCAAAAAATCACTAATTAAATTATGCGCATTAATCGAATCGCGTAAGAGCGTTAAGCAACTTTCTTATTGGGTTGGCTTGGTAGAATTGTCGATTTATGTAGAATATAGTGCCATATTCTTCATATTCGACAATTCTAACAAGCCAACCCAATAGGATAGTTGCTTAACGCTCTTACGCGATTCGATTAACAAGCATATTTAATTGAAGATTTTTCGCATAACATAAACTATATTAAAAAATGAAGAATGTTCTAAATCAGTAATGAGTCATTACTGACTTGTGGGTCAATTCAATTCGAGAATATTCGTCATTTTTTTCCATGTGAAGTCATGATTCCTCCCTGCTTAACAACTTGAAGACCACAGGTTTATACCCCCCTAGTGACCAGGCCCTTTTTTACAAATCCGCACTACACTACTTTCACCGTTTATTGCTCCGTCATGCAACTTACCACCCAAATAAATTTTACCTCCTTTTCTTCTCACTGATAGAGCTTTCATTTGGTGGTATTTCATTGTTGCTGACATTTTTACTTTTTTTGCTATTAATAAAAATTTAACGACATTTTTGCAAAAAAATGACATTTTTCACTTTCTGTTGTAATTTTTTTTTTAAAAAACTACATTTCTATATAAATTTTTCTCTAAATGTATTGTTCTACATGTCTTTGATAAAAAAAAGTCCAATAAGTGTATATTTATTGGTTTGGGTAAAAGTTATAGCGTTTACAAACTATGGTGCAAAAAAGTGAATTTCGGCATTTTGAAGCAGCTCTGACTTTGTGAGCGCCTGTCATGTTTCTTCAGGTGCTAGAATGCCAGGATAGTATAAATACCCCCCAAATGACACCATTTTAGAAAGAAGACACCCCAAAGTATTCGCGGAGGGGCATGGTGAGTTCATGTATCATTTCATTTTTTTCACAAGTTAGCGGAAAATGACACTTTCTGAGGAAAAAAATAATAATAAAGTTTCCATTTCTGCTAACTTCTGGCAAAAAAAAATAAAATCTCATACGGGCTCATTATGCCCCTCAGTGAATACTTTGGGGTGTCTACTTTCCGAAATGGGGTCATTTGTGGGGTGTTTGTACTGTTCTGGCATTTTGGGCGGGGCTAAATTGTAAGCAGCCATGTAAAGCTAAAGGTACTCATTGGTTTAGGGCCCTTTGCGGACCCAGGCTGCAAAAGTGGCACTCATGTGGTATCGCCGTACTCAGGAGAAGTAGGGCAATGTGTTTTGGGGTGTATTTTTACATATACCTATGTTGAGTGAGAGAAATATCTCTGTAAACTGACAACTTTATATAAAAAATTTAAAAATTGTCGTTTATAGAGATATTTCTCACACCCAGCAGGGGTATATATAAAAATACACCCCAAAACACATTGCCCCACTTCTCCTGAGTACGGCAATACCACATGTGTGACACTTTTTGCAGCCTGAGTGCAAAGGGCCCTAATTCCAATGAGTACCTTTAAGATTTCACAGGGCATTTTTACGCATTTGGATTCCAGACTTCTTTTCATGCTTTAGGGGCCCCTAAAATGCCAGGACAGTATAAATACCCCACATGTGACCCCATTTTAGAAAGAAGACACCCCAAGGTATTCTGTGAGGGGTATGGTGAGTTCATGTAAAATTTTATTTTTGTCACAAGTTAGTGGAATATGAGACTTTGTAAAAACTAAATAAAAAAATAAAAATATATCAATTTCCGCTAACTTGTGCCAAAAAAAAAAAATTCTGTGAACTCGCCATGCCCCTCACGGAATACCTTGGGGTGTCTTCTTTCCAAAATGGGGTCACATGTGGGGTATTTATACTCACCTGGCATTTTAGGGAACCTAAAGCGTGAGAATCCAAATGCGTAAAAATGCCCTGTGAAATCCTAAAGGTACTCATTGGTTTTAGGGCCCCTTTGCGCATCTTGGCTGCAAAAAGTGTCACTCATGTGGTATCGCCGTACTCAGGAGAAGTAGGGCAATGTGTTTTGGGGTGTATTTTTACATATACCCATACTGTGTGTGAGAAATATCGCTGTAAACGACAACTTTTTAAATTTTTTATACAAAGTTGTCAGTTTACAGAGATATTTCTCTCACCTAACATGGGTATATGTAAAAATACACCGCAAACACATTGCCCTACTTCTCCTGAGTACGGCGATACCATGAGTGACACTTTTTGCAGCCAAGATGCGCAAAGGGGCCCAAATTCCCATGAGTACCTTTTAGGAGGGCATTTTTACGCATTTTCTTCTCATGCTTTAGGGCCCCTAAAATGCCAGGGCAGTATAAATACCCACATGTGACCCCATTTTGGAAAGAAGACACCCCAAGGTATTCCATGAGGGGCATGGCGAGTTCATAGAAAAAATTTTTGGCCACAAGTTAGTGGAAATTGATTTTTATTGTTTTTCTCACAAAGTCTCCCTTTCCGCTAACTTTTGACAAAAAGTTTAATTTTTCATGGACTCACTATGCCCCTCAGCGAATACCTTGGGGTGTCTTCTTTCCAAAATGGGGTCACATGTGGGGTATTTATACTGCCGTGGCATTTTAGGGGCCCTAAAGCGTGAGAAGAAAAATGCGTAAAAATGCCCTCCTAAAAGGTACTCATTGGAATTTGGGCCCCTTTGCGCATCTTGGCTGCAAAAAAGTGTCACTCATGTGGTATCGCCGTACTCAGGAGAAGTAGGGCAATGTGTTTTGGGGTGTATTTTTTACATATACCCATACTGGGTGAGAGAAATATCTCTGTAAATTGCCAACTTTGAATAAAAAATTTTAAAAAGTTGTCATTTACAGAGATATTTCTCACACGCAGCATGGGTATATGTAAAAATACACCCCAAAACACATTGCCCTACTTCTCCTGAGTACGGCGATACCACATGTGTGACACTTTTTTGCAGCCAAGATGCGCAAAGGGGCCCTAAAACCAATGAGTACCTTTAGGATTTCACAGGGCATTTTTACGTATTTGGATTCTCACGCTTTAGGACCCCTAAAATGCCAGGGCAGTATAATTACCCCACATGTGACCCCATTGTGGAAAGAAGACACCCCAAGGTAATCCGCGAGTTCACAGAAAAAAATTTTTTTTGACACAAGTTAGCGGAAATTGATATATATATATATATATATATATATATTTTTTTTTTTTACAAAGTCTCATATTCCACTAACTTGTGACAAAAAATAAAATTTTACATGAACTCGCCATACCCCTAACGGAATACCTTGGGGTGTCTTCTTTCTAAAATGGGGTCACATGTGGGGTATTTATACTGTCCTGGCATTTTAGGGGTCTCCGCAATCATTACACGTATGGCCAGCATTAGGAGTTTCTGCGATTCTCCTTATATTGAGCACACGGGTAATGAGATTTTTTTTTTTTCCGTTCAGCCACTGCGCTGAAAAAAAAAAAAAGAATGAACGGCACAGATTTTTTCATTCGCATCGGTCAATGTGGATGAAAAAATCTCTGCCAAAATCAGTGATTGCGGTGCGGTGGGCGCTAGCTAACTAACAAGTAGCTAACTAACTGGCGGTGATAACGGGACCCTTATGCCCCATTCACACGTCCGAAATTCTGTTTGCGGAACGGAATTGCGGACCCATTCATTTCTATGGGGACAGACTTTGTCCCGCTCGGATCCGGAATTACGGATCCGCGCTTCGAGTCTGCACTTCCGTTCCGCAAAAATATAGAACATGTCCTATTCTTGTCCGCAATTGCGGACAAGAAAAAGCATTTTCTATATAGTTCTGTGCGGATCTGCAAAATGCGGAAAGCGCATTGCCGGTGTCCGTATTTTGCGGATCCGCAGATCCATGGATCCGCAGATCCATGGATCCGCAAAACACATACGGACGTCTGAATGAGCCTGTAGGGGGTGATTAGTGACAGGGGGGTGACAGGGGGTGATCAGGGGGTGACATGGGTGATCAGGGGTTAATCAGTGATGGGGGTGGGGGGTGTGTGTGTGTAGTGATTGGTGCACTTTTCCTATAGTTTCCTCTGGTGGTCCCAAACAAAGGGACCACCAGACGAGCAGATAGCAGGCATATCAGACGCTGTTTAAAAACAGCGTCTGATATGCGATTTAAATGCGTTTTTCCGCATCTACAGCCTGCCAGCGCATGATCAGCGCTGGCAGGCTGTAGTTTCAGTTGTCCCGGCTCCGATCACATGAACGCGCGCGCACGACGCGCGCGCGTTCATGTGAAATCTCGGGTCTCACGAGATGACGCCGATAGGCGGCAGTGAGACCTGAGAGAGCCGCCGCGCTGACGCCCATCGGCGTTAGCGTGGCGGCAAGTGGTTAAGTTGCTTTTGGGCCATTGACTGTTTACATTAAATTGGAAAAAATTACGAATATTCTAAAAAACGAATATATAACACTATAATCTATAGTGCTATATAATCCTGTTTTAGAATAATCGGATTGCGCGAATATCACATTGCCAATTTTTCGCAATCAAAAGAATAATCTTGAATACGAATATTTGCGAATATATGATATATATTCCAACGAATGATGTTTACATGGTATTGCATGTAGGAGGCAGCTGGGGAGGAGGTGATGTCATTTACATGGGACTGTATATTAGTAGAGTTGAGCGGACACCTGGATGTTCGGGTTCGATGAGTTCGTCCGAACTTCAATGAAATGTTCGGGTTCGGGATCTGAACTTGACCCGAACTTGACCCCGAACACGAACCCCATTGAAGTCAATGGGGACCCAAACTGTTGGACACTAAAATGGCTATAAAATAGCCCAGGAAAGGGCTAGAGGGCTGCAAAAGGCAGCAAAATGTAGGTAAATGCCCTGCAAACAAATGTAGATAAAATAAAATAAATAAAGAATAAACAATATTAATTGTAAACTCAGAGGATGAGGTGGAATTGGAGGTTGGGGAGGTGTCAGTTGGGAATGCCATCAGCAGCGCGTCTACCAGCATGCGTTTTGTAGTCAGTAGTCACGCATCTTTTGATCAGTAACATATGTTTTTACAAAATGTGGTTTCCTGTCAGCAATGCACAGTTGTGGCTTATCACTGGCAAAACTGGGTTAATGTCACCCACTAATGGAACAGGTGATATTCAGAAATGTTAGGTCCCTGGCACTCAGACAGAGGAGAGGTCAATGCTCAGCAAAACAGGCTTTATGTCACCCACAAATGCAACAGGCGATTATCAGAAATGTAGGTCCCTGGCACCCAGGCAGAGGAGAGGTCAATGCACAGCAAAACAGGCTTCATGTCACCCAGCAATGGAACAGGCCATTTTCACTAATTTAGGCCCCTGGCACCCAGACAGAGGAGAGGTAAAATTGAGGCAAAACAGGCTTCATGTCACCCAGCAATGAAGCTGGCGATTATCATAAATGTAGGCCCCTGGCACCTACACAGAGGAGAGGTCAATGCACAACAAAACAGGCTTCATGTCACCCAGCCATGGAACAGGCTATTTTCACTAATTTAGGCCCCTGGCACCCAGACAGAGGAGAGGTCAATGTACAGCAAAACAGGCTTCATGTCACCCAGCAATGAAGCAGGTTATTTTCAAAAATTTATGCCCCTGGCACCCAGACAGAGGAGAGGTCAATGCACACAAAAACAGGCTTTGTGTCACCCAGCAATGCAGCAGGTGATTATCAGAAATGTAGGCCCCTGGCACCCAGACAGAGAAGAGGTACATGCACGGCAAAACAGGCTTCATGTCACGCAGCAATGGAACAGGCCATTTTCAATAATTTAGGCTCCTGGCACCCAGACAGAGGAGAGGTCACTGCACACAAAAACAGGCTTTATGTCACCCAGCAATGCAGCAGGTGATTATCAGAAATGTAGGCCCATGGCACCCAGACAGAGAAGAGGTAAATGCACAGCAAAACAAACTTCATGTCACCCAGCAATGGAACAGGCCATTTTCACTAATTTAGGCCCCTGGCACCCAGACAGAGGAGAGGTTCAATGTACATGGCAAAACAGGGTTCATTTCACCCAGCAATGGCAGCAGGTCATTTTCACAAATTTAGGCCCCTGGCACCCAGACAGAGGAGAGGTCAATGCACAGCAAAACAGGCTTTATGTCACCCAGCAATGGAGCAGGCGATCATTAGAAATGTAGGCCTCTGGCACCCAGACAGAGAAGAGGTAAATGCACAGCAAAACAGGCTTCATGTCACCCAGCAATGGAACAGGCCATTTTCAATAATTTAGGCTCCTGGCACCCAGACAGAGGAGAGGTCACTGCACACAAAAACAGGCTTTATGTCACCCAGCAATGCAGCAGGTGATTATCAGAAATGTAGGCCCATGGCACCCAGACAGAGAAGAGGTAAATGCACAGCAAAACAAACTTCATGTCACCCAGCAATGGAACAGGCCATTTTCACTAATTTAGGCCCCTGGCACCCAGACAGAGGAGAGGTTCATTAATGGCAATAAGGGGTTTATTTCACCCAGCAATGGCACAGGTCATTTTCACTAATTTAGGTCCCCGACACCCAGACAGAGGAGAGGTCAATGTACAGCAAAACAGGCTTTATGTCACCCAGAAATGGAGCAGGCGATCATTAGAAATGTAGGCCTCTGGCACCCAGACAGAGAAGGGGTAAATGCACAGCAAAACAGGCTTCATGTCACCCAGCAATGGAACAGGCCATTTTCACTAATTTAGGCCCCTGGCACCCAGACTGAGAAGAGGTCAATGCATGGCAAAACAGGCTTCATGTCACCCAGCAATGCAGCAGGCGATTATCAGAAATGTAGGCCCCTGGCACCCAGACAGAGAAGAGGTAAATGCACGGCAAAACAGGCTTCATGTCACCAAGCAAAGGAGCATGCTATTTTCACTAATTTAGGCCCCTGGCACCCAGACAGAGGAGAGGTCAATTCATGGCAAAACAGGATCTATGTCACCCAGCAATGCAGCCGGCGATTATCAGAAATGTAGGCCTCTGGCACCCAGAGAAAGGAGAGGTCAATGCAGTGCAAAACAGGCTTTATGTCACCCAGCAATGCAGCAGGCGATTATCATAAATGTAGGCTCCTGGTACCCAGACAGAGGAGAGGTCAATGCATGGCAAAACAGGCTTCATGTCACCTAGCAATGGAACAGGCCATTTTCACTAATTTAGGCCCCTGGCACCCAGACAGAGGAGAGGTTCATTAATGGCAATAAGGGGTTAATTTCACCCAGCAATGGCACAGGTCATTTTCACTAATTTAGGTCCCCGACACCCAGACAGAGGAGAGGGCAATGCACAGCAAAACAGGCTTCATTTCACCCAGAAAAGGAGCATGCCATTTTCACTAATTTAGGCCCCTGGCACCCAGACAGAGGAGAGGTCAATTCACGGCAAAACAGGCTCTATGTCACCCAGCAATGCAGCAGGCGATTATCATAAATGTAGGCTCCTGGTACCCAGACAGAGGAGAGGTCAATGCATGGCAAAACAGGCTTCATGTCACCCAGCAAGGGAACAGGCCAATTTCACTAATTTTGTCTCCTGGCACCCAGACAGAGTAGAGGTGCCTTCATGGCAATAAGAGGTTAATGTCACCCAGCAATGAAACAGGCCATTTCCAATAATTTAGGTCCCCGGCACCCAGACAGAGGAGAGGTCAATGTACAGCAAAACAGGCTTCATGTCACCCAGCCAATAGAGCAGGCGATTATCAGAAATGTAGGCCCCTGGCACCCAGACAGAGGAGAGGTCAATGCACAGCAAAACAGGCTTCATGTCACCCAGCAATGCAGCAGGCGATTATCAGAAATGTAGGCTCCTGGCACCCAGACAGAGAAGAGGTAAATGCACGGCAAAACAGGCTTCATGTCACCCAGCAATTGAACAGGCCATTTTCACTAATTTCAGCCCCTGGCACCCAGACAGAGGAGAGGGCAATGCACAGCAAAACAGGCTTCATTTCACCCAGAAAAGGAGCATGCCATTTTCACTAATTTAGGCCCCTGGCACCCAGACAGAGGAGAGGTCAATGCAGGGCAAAACAGGCTCTATGTCACCCAGCAATGCAGCCGGCGATTATCAGAAATGTAGGTTTCTGGCACCCAGACAGAGGAGAGGTCAATGCATGGCAAAACAGGCTTCATGTCACCCAGCAATGGAACAGGCCATTTTCACAAATTTAGGCCCCGGGCACCCAGAAAGAGGAGAGGTGCATTCACGCCAATAAGAGATTAATGTCACCCAGCAATGGAACAGGCCATTTTCACTAATTTAGGCCCCTGCCACGCAAACGGAGGAGAGGTAAATGCACAGCAAAACAAGCTTTATGTCACCCAACAATGCAGCAGGCGATTATCAGAAATGTAGGCCCCTGGCACCTAGACAGAGGAGAGGTCAATGCGTGGCAAAACAGGCTTCATGTCACCCAGCAATGCATCAGGCGATTATCAGAAATGTAGGCCCCTGGCACCCAGACAGAGGAGAGGTGCATTCACGGCAATAAGAGGTTAATGTCACGCAGCAATGGAACAGGCCATTTTTATCAATTTAGGCCCCTGGAACCCAGACAGAGGAGAGGTTCATTCAAATTGGGGTAGCCCCAGAAATAATGGTACAAATAAAAAAAAAGGATTTAAAGAATAAGTGCACTGGAGTACATGTATATTCGAGGTGGTTATAAATGTTTATTCTGCACAATGTACGGACAAGTCTTGTCGTATTCATGCCTGGTTCAATTTAATAACCGTGAGCTTGTCAATGTTGGCTGTGGACAGGTGGCTGCTTTTGTCTGTAATCTGCAGGGCAGGCCAGCACCTACCAAGGAATAAAGGGCAAGCTTAGGCCATGTGGACAATTTAGAGAACCAAAAGTTAAATGGGGCATCAGTCAATACATGGAGGCGTGTGCACACGTACTGTTCCACCATGTTGTTCATGGTGGTGCAGGTTTCTGTGGCGCGGTGACAAAACTTTCCACTGAGAAGCTGGCTGTGACATAGCTGCGTTGGCGACCTCTTGCTCCTCCTCCTCCTCTGCCTTCGCCTTGTGCTTCCACTTGTCCCCCCGTGTCAGTTGGGAATACCCTCAGGATCACATCTACCACTGTGCGCTTGCACTCGCGCATCTTCCAGTGCCGGAATTAAGGGTGGCACGTTGTCCTTGTACCGGAGATCCAGCAGTGTGGCAACCCAGTAGTCAGCACAAGTTATAATGTGGGCAACTCTGGTGTCGTTGCGCAGGCACTGCAGCATGTAGCCGCTGATGTGTGCCAGGTTGCCCAGAGGTAACGATAAGCTGTCCTCTGTAGGTGGTGTATCCCCATCTGTGTCCCCTGCCATGCTCCAGTGATGGCCCTGAGCTGCGTTGGGTGCCACTCTGCAATGAACCCGGTTCCTCCTCCTCCTCTACCTCCTCCTCGTCCGCCAGAACTGTGCCCTGGCTGGCCACATGTGTACCTGGCCTCTGCTGGTGCAGGAATCCACCCTCTGAGCCACTTCAGAATGACCAGCCTGAAACCCTGTGAAATGCCCCCTCTTCCTTCTCCTCCTCTGCTACATCTTCTTCCATCATCGACGTAATTGATTTTTCAAGGAGACATAGAAGTGGTATTGTAATTCTAACAATGGCATCATCAGCACTGGCCATGTTGGTTGAGTGCTCAAAAGACCCCAACAAGGTACACAGGTCTCACATGCAGGCCCAGTCACTGGTGGTGAAGTGGTGCTGATCTGCAGAGCGACTCACCTATGCTTGCTGCAGTTGAAACTCCACTATTGCCTGCTGCTGCTCGCACAGTCTCTCCAGCATATGCAAGGTGGAGTTCCACCTGGTGGGCAAGTCGCATATGAGGCAGTGAGCTGGAAGGCCGAAGTTACGCTGTAGCCCAGACAGGCGAGCAGCAGCAGGGTGAGAACGCCGAAGGCGAGCACAGACAGACCGCACTTTCAGCAGCAGCTCTGACATGTCTGGGTAGTTTTTTTGAAACTTTTGCACCACCAGATTCAGCACATGCGCCAAGCAAGGGATGTGCGTCAAACCGGCTAGTCCCAGAGCTGTAACGAGATTTCGCCCATTATCGCACACCACTAGGCCGGGCTTGAGGCTCACTGGCAACATCCACTCATCAGTCTGCTGTTCTATGCCCCTCCAAAGCTCCTGTGCGGTTTGGGGTTTGTCCCCCAAACACATGAGTTTTAAAATCAATTGCTGACGTTTACTCCAGGCTGTGCTGAAGTTGGGGGTGAGGTTCTTTCGATGACCGGATGTGGGGGTGGTAGAAGAGAAGGAGGAGGAGAAGGTGGAGGAGGCAAAGAATAATGCCCTGGGATCCTCAGTGGTGGAAGAACATGCGCCAATCCGCTATCCACCTCGGGCCCAGCCGCCACTAGGTTTACCCAGTGTGCAGTTAGGGAGATATAGTGGCCCTGGCCCTGTTTACTGGTCCATGTATCTGTGGTTATGTGGATCTTGCCACAGATCCTGTTCTACAGCGCACACTTGATTTTATCCTCCACTTGGTTGTGCAGGGAAGGGACGGCTCGCCTGGAAAAGTAGTGGCGGCTGGGAACTACGTACTGTGGGACAGCCACCGCCATCAGCTGTTTGAAAAAGTCCTTCACCAGACAGAATGACAGCATTTCAAAGGCCAGCAATTTTGAAATGCTGGCATTTAGGACCAGGGATCAAGGGTGGGAGGGCAGGTATTTTCTCTTTCTCTCCAGTGTTTGGGAGATGGACAGTTGAACGCTTGCATGTGACATTGTGGAGATGCTTGGTCTTGGTGACGGAGGTGGTGGTGCTGTTGGTGGGACATCCTCCACTTGTGTCTTGTCAGGATATTATGTGAAGAACTGCCACGCCAATGAACTCCTTGGAGCAGGCCTTGGTGTGCTCGGTGCCTGGGTGTGGTGGGCAGTACCAGGCGTACTGTCTATGGAACGACCGCTCCGCTTTTGCACCCTGCTCCCTCTTTTGCTGTGCTGTTCCATCTGTGAGACCACCGCCTCTTCCTCAGAACTGCACACGTCACTATCACGACCTTTAGTCCAGTTTGGGTCTTGGACCTCATCATCCTCCACATCATCTTCCACCCATTCATGACCCCTGCCATCCTCATCGGTCTGCACATTGCAGAAAGCCACAGCAGTTGGCACCTGTGTTTCGTCATCATCAGAGACATGCTTCAGCGGTCTTCCCATGTCCTGCAACATAAGTGGTTGGCATCAGTGCATTCAAGGTCTTCTACTTCTGGATCAGGGCTAGGTGGATGGGCTGGGGAAACCCTGCCAACAGCGTCATCAAAAAGCATAAGAGTTTGCTGCATGACTTGGAGCTCTGACTGCTTGGCTGATTTGCAAGGGGGTGAGGTGAAAGACTGGTGGGCATGGGCTGCAGGTGCCAACTCTGAGCTTTCTGCAGAGGACTGGGTGGGAGACACTGTGAAGGAACTGGAGGCACTGTCAGGCACCCAATCTACTATCGCCTGTACATGTTCTGGCCTCACCATCCGTAGATAGGCATTCGGGCCTACCAAATAACGCTGCAGATTCTGCCGCCTACTCGCACCAGAGGAAGGTGTTTAACTTGGACCGGTAGTTGGCGCTGAATGGCCATGTCCTCTGCCAGCAACAGGCGCGCCACCAACACTACCACGACCATGCACATGTCCCTTATTTGATGTTCTCCTCATTATTTGCATTCACCCACCAAGCTAAAAGATGGTTTCTCTCCGGTGTCAATTTAACTTGTCAACAATTAAGTTCACTAAGGCAGTGCCCTGTGGACCAAAAATAAAGTTTTTTTGGCCTAAAACACACTGATTCTCAATTTCACTGCAGAAATGTAAAATATGTATTTGAACGCTGTATCCACAACTTTTTGTTGAACCCAGAACACGTTTTTTTTTTCAGTAAAACACGGTAAAGCACTATTTTCGTGCTGCAATTTAAAATTGGTATTTGTACGCTCTATTCACAAGTGGTTTGTGAACCCAGAACACTGCTTTTTTCAATAAAACAAAGATATGCATTTTTTAACTGCCGGAAATAAAACATAGGTATTTCTACGCTGTATGCAAAAGTGGTTTGTGGACCCAGAACAAGGATTTTTTTTAATAAAACACAGAAATGCAGTATTTTACTGCTCTAAATTTAACGTAGATATTTCTACTCTATATACAGAATTGGTTTGTGGACCCAGAACACAGATTTTTTAAATAAAACACAGAAATGCAGTATTTCACTGCTATAAATAAAACATATGTATTTCTACGCTGTATGCAAAAGTGGTTTGTGGACCCAGAACACAGATTTTTTTAATAAAACACAGATATGCAGTATTTTACTGCTGTAAATTTAACAAAGGTATTTCTACGCTGCATGCAAAAGTGGTTTGTGGACCCAGAACAAGGATTTTTTTTTATAAAATACAGAAATGCAGTGTTTTACTGCTGTCAATTTAACGTAGGTATTTCTAAGCTGTATGCACAGGTGGTTTGTGGACCCAGAACACAGATTTTTTTAATAAAACACAGAAATGCCATACTTCACTGCTATAAATAAAACCTAGGTATTTCTACGTTGTATGCAAAAGTGGTTCTATGCTGTATGCACAAGTGGTTTGTGGACCCAGAACACGGATTTTTTAAAATAAAACACAGAAATGTAGTATTTCACTGCTATAAATAAAACATAGGTATTTCTACATTGTATGCAAAAGTGGTTTGTGCACCCAGAAGAAGGATTTTTTTTATAAAACACAGAAATGCACTATTTCACTGCTATAAATAAAACGTAGGTATCTCTACGCTGTATGCAAAAGTGGTTTGTGGACCCAGAACAAGGATTTTTTTAAATAAAACACAGAAATGCAGTATTTCACTGCTATAAATAAAACGTAGGTATTTCTATGCTGTATGCAAAAGTGGTTTGTGGACCAAGAACAAGGATTTTTTAAATAAAACACAGAAATGCAGTATTTTACTGCTGTAAATTTAACGTAGGTATTTCTATGCTGTATGCAAAAGTGGTTTGTCGACCCATAAAAAGGATTTTTTTTAATAAAACACAGAAATGTAGTATTTCACTGCTATAAATAAAACATCGGTATTTCTACGTTGTATGCAAAAGTGGTTTGTGCACCCAGAACAATGATTTTTTTAATAAAACACAGAAATGTAGTATTTCACTGCTATAAATAAAACGTAGGTATTTCTACACTGTATGCTCAACTGCTTTGTGAAGCAAGAATATTGCTGTTTTTCCCACAAAAAAAAGACTAATTCACTATTTCACTGCAAAAATGTCAAATATGTATTTGGGCGGTGTATTTCAAACTGCTTTGTGGACCAGGAATAACTTTTTCTCACAAAAATACACTGATGTACTATTCGACTGCTGAAATTGAATATACGGTTTAGTGTATTTTATACACAATTGCTCTGTGGCACCACAGGTCCCAGACTAGACAAATGGACTATGTCACCCTTTAATTATACAAAAGATAATGTAGGGGACTTGAGCAGCCAGATAAAAAAAAACATTTTTCCTTCACTGAGCTACCAAACAGGATTAGGCTGATGTCCCTGGCAGGCTGGCACATATGCAGTACACGTCAGCCCTTCAGAAAGCGGGAAGAATCACCGATGTTACATGGGATTGTATGGTGGACGGGCTGAGGAATTATAATTTCTACGGGCACTAAGGGGAGGAATATAACTACAGGGGGCACTGCTGGGGGCATTCTAAATACTGGGGGCACTTAACAGTGAGTATTATAACAGTAGGAGACAATATAAATACTGGGAACACTGTAGGGGCATTTTAAATACAGAGGACATTAGGCGCTCTTATTACTACTGTGGGCTCTATATGAGTGACTTATAGATCCACCTCATTTCTACTAAGAGCACTGTGGGGGGCCTTATTGCTACTGAGGAGTCTGTAGAGAGCTTTATTACAACTGGGGGAACACTAGGGGGCCTTATTACTACAGGGGCTCTGTGAGGGCATTATTAATACTGGATGGCTCTTTTACTAAGGGAGGCAGTCTTGTAGAGCATTATCACTGTTGGGGGCACTGTAGGGGGAAGTATTACTAATCAAGGCATTCTAGAAGTGAATTACTATTGGTGGGGCTTTGAGGAGTTCTATTGCTATGGGTGGGACTATCTGGGTGGAACACATTTTTCTTCAGGATAGTATTTAGGCATCTTGGGGCATCCAAAGAGCAGCAGGATAACATTATTGATACTGTGATAGAAAAGTGAGGATGCTAAGATGTCAAACTCTGCAGAGACGAGGCACGGATGAAAGAAGTTGTCCGGACCGAATGGCGAAGATGACAGAGAAAATCTACATCAGAGGAGACGTCACCTGGGAGGCACTGGATGTGAGTGGTATGTGCTGCTGTATAGCAAGTACTGTAAAATGCGGTGTGCGGGGGAAGGGTCGACCTAGAGAATTGGGCCATATTCATTAGGGCTTGGGCCACGTATCTGTTGAGATCCTAGCAACGCCCCTTAGACCATCTAATCCAGATGCATAAGTACAGACCCTGTCATCTAATACAGAATTCATACCAAACCTCTTACATTTACAAACCAATTTCAGCTCTGCTTCCTTGCTGTTCTCCTCTGGAGATGAGATAATGGTGTAGTATCAGGGTATAGGGTTATTGTAGGTTGCAGACTTTTCTCAAGGGGTGGATTTTCAAATTGCTTTCTGATGCAGTGGATGTAGGGCTGCCACTTTTCCCAACAAAAAATACCGGCCAAGTGGGGTGTGGTTGTGGGGGCATGGCTTAACAAGGGATTTTAAGTCGCTGTCATCCGGTGGCTCCCAATAATATTAATGCCCCCCAGTAATATTAATGCCCCCATTAGTGCCCCCCAGTAATAGTAATGCTTTATTAGTGCCCACTAGAATTAATGCCCCCTATTAGTGTTCCCCAATCAGAGTAATTGGCCCATTACTGCCCCCCAGTAAAAATAATGCCCCCATTAGTGCCCCCCAGTAAGAATATTGCCCCCATTAGTGTGAACCAGTAAGACTAATGCCCCCCATTTCTGCCCCCAGGTAGAATGGCCCCATTCGTGCCACCAGTAAGAATAATGCCCCCATTAGTACCCCCGTAAGAATAATGCCCCATTAGTGCCTCCTTCTCTGCGCCTCCATTTCCTTGCGCCTCTGTGAAAGCTCACTGCTGACTGGAAGCTCAGGACAGGTCTTGCAGGTCCTGTCCTGAGTTTCCAGTGAGCAGCACTAGCAAATCGAGGAGGTGAATGTTATTATTATTTTTTTTTAATTAACACAAGGGGGGAAGTAAAGGCTGCACTAATGAACGCTCTGTAATGGAAGTACTCATTAGTAGCAGTCCTTGTAAGAAAATAGCGGCAATTAAATTTGCCAGTAGCCAAAAAGTACCAGCAACGGCAGGGCAACTAAAATACCGGCCTTGCCAGTGAGATACCGGTCGGATGACAGTCCTAAATGATTGCCAGTGATATCATTGGTCACATGGGCCAGGCGCAGCTTACCTCTATTCAAGTGAATGGGCCTAAGTTTCAATACCAAGCACAACCTCTATACTATTTATGGAGCTCTGATTGGTAAGCTATGAGTACAGCATTCTCCAGAGTCTCAAATTTGCACACACATCCTGTTAATACTCTACAATGTTCTCATTTGATTTTATTTTTCCTTTCTCTGAAGCTGATTTAAAGTTTTTTCTTCACATTTTTTGCTTCTCTCTGGCTGGTTCTCATCACAGGGCTGTGTCTAGCTTCTGCTTAGTGCTCTGCCTCACATTGTTCTATTCTGTCTTACACTATTCTTACTCTACTCCTCCATATGGGAAATGTGTAGTGGTGTTGCTAGAGCAATCGCAATTGAGACCAGGCCACTAAGCAAGTCAGGACATAGTGCACACACTATGACCTGACATTGTACGCACTCAGGTTACATTACTGTGCGGGACTGGAGAAGACCAGCGAGCAGGGACTGCAGAAGAGAATGCCAGACCTAAAGAATAGCGGCGGACCAAGAGAGACATGTTATTAATTTGTTTTGGGTCTGATCTGACGTCTAATGGAGGTCTAACATGGAGGTCTAAAGGGGTCTGATCTAAGGTCTGATATGGGGGTCTGGGGATCTGATATGGGAGTATGAGGAGCTGAAATGGGGGTCTAAGGATCTGATAAGGGGGTCTGAGGATCTGATATGGGGGTCTGATATGAGAGTTTGATCTGAGATCTGATATGGGCGTCTGATCTAAGGATATGATATGGGGGTCTGACATGGAGGTCTAAAGGGGGTCTACTCTGAAGTCTGATATGGAGATCTGAAGATATGATATGGGAGTCTGATTTGAGTATCTGATATGGGGTCTAATTTGAGATATGATATGGGGGTCTGACATGGAGGTCTTATATGGGGGTCCTATCTGAGGATCTGATATGGGGGTCTGAGAAGCTGATATGGGGGTCTGATCTGAGGTCTGTTATTGAGGTATGATTGGAGGATCTGATATGGGGGTCTGACATGGAGATCTAAAGAGGATCTGATCTGAAGTCTAATATAGGAGTCTGATTTGAGGATCTGATATGGGTGTCTGATCTGGGATCTGATATAGGGGTCTGATCTGAGGTCTGATATGGGGGTCTGATCTGAAGATCTGATAAGGGGGTCTGATCTAAGGTCTGATGTGGGGGTCTGATCTGAAAGGTAAGGGGTATTTTTTGTGCAGGAACACATTATAAGTGGTATTTTTTGTACTCGCGCACATTGTAAGAGTATTTTTTGTACTCATGCATTTTGAAATGGGGTATTGTTCTACTGGCCCACATTATCAGGAGAATTATTACTACTGGGGGACTACGGGAAACATGATTACTAGTATAGGCACAATAGGGATATTATTATTATTGGTGGCACTGTTAACACTATGTAAGTGCAGATGATTATTTTTATTGGTGTGACGTTTGGGAGCACTATTACTATGGGGGAACCCTAGCACAGTATCAGTGTAGCACCGTTATTTTTGGGGGACATTATGTCTGCACTATTAGTGTCAGGGTTACTATTTGCTGTGTGCAGTTATTTTATGGGACACTGGGTGCCAATAATTATTGAAGGGGGCACTTTTTATGTGGTACTAGTATTTTCAGTAGGATTATCTGTTTCTGCAGTATTGGGGAGCACAGTGGCCACAGTCAGTGGCGTAACTACCATAGTGGCAGACCATGCGACTGCTAAAATTGGCCATATTGAAAGGGGTTTATATTGGTCATATTGAAAGGGGTTTAGGCGGAAACCCTTCTGTCCTGTCTGTCCTGTGTGTGTGTGTGTGTGTGTGTGAGGGGGGGGGGCACTGGTTTAATCCTTGCTATGGGGCCCTTACTTCCTTACTTATGTACCCCCTGGCCACAGTATTGGGGTGTTTGGTGGGAAACTAAGACATCTTTTTGCCAAACTCTGCAGAGAAAAGAGATGGCTGAAAGAAATCATCATGGCGGTCTGGTCTGACTAGAGAAGATGAGGAAAGAGAAAGTCTACATTAGAGGATTTTAAGAGGTTTTTAGCACTGCATTATCCTGTATGTTTTTTTAGTGCTGTATGTAATGTATTCCAAGTATGCCTTTAACAGTAGAGCTGGAGAGAAGGGATTAGGTTGAGCATTCAGTATGGGTGGGGGGGGGGGTGCTTTTCAATTTCTACCACGGGCACAATGAGGCCATCTGCTTCCCTGCCCCTTGACACAAAGCACTTGAGGGCCCAAGCTGAACTCTTGCACCAGGGCGGCAGGGCCCATGAACCTTTAGCTATGTCCCTGGGAGAGTGGCACAGCTGCACCTAGCAACGGCTGTTACTCCCTGTGCAGGTCACAAACAGAAAATGCATAAAATACATTTTTAACCCTTAAAGCAAGGAATTACTGCCATGGCAGCGGGATGCTTCATGAGGAGGCCACAGTAATCACCAGAAAGCCACACCCCTTTCAAACAACTGAACAGCGCGGGTGCCAGGTTTTCTGACCCCCAATGATCAGATCTTGATGATCTTTCTTGAGGATCTTCTTAATGCTAGAAATAAAGATACACTTTTAGTTTTGTGAATTTGATTTTTAAAGATTTTGGAGGAAGATCCCCTTAGGTTTGCATGCCTCAGGCTGAATATTTCATTTTATAGCCATGGAAAAGAAATTGTACAGCATTGAAAGTGAATACGTAGGCGAATACATTGTGTTTAGAACCTTGTGAAGGGCATTGGAAGTCTGTTAATCTGCTTTGACAATCATTCATCCATTAGCCTTTCAACAACACGTATAATATTTCAATCGGCTAATCTCAATCACAAAGCTAAAGCATAAAAATCTAATCAGACGTTTCTTAAACAAATCCATCAGCAGCTGAATTCATAGAAGTGTTACACATGACAGTTACATAACATTTGATTCACAAACTGTCATCTATTTATATTACATAATGCACTGGGAGAAATAATTCCTGTTTAGCATGAATCTTTCATGAAATCTTTTCAGAGCAGAAAACTGCAGTTTAATATCATCATTAATATCACTGGCATAATTACTTGTGTTACTCTTAAAACATCAAAAGCAAGAGTTATCAAACAATCATAAAAATCTGAGGGACTTAAATTAAATTATTCCAGACATACAAGTACTATGTGGTCAAGCAGCTCAGAGTCTCTGCAGATCATGAGCACAAATTTATATATTTGACATTTTGTATTGTATTGTATTGTACCGCAGTCGTAATGTTAGGGAAATTTACTGTTCTAAGGCATGGACCTATATACGAATAAATTTGGAGTATGTTAACTACTTCCCTACCACGCAAGACTATGGGGAACATTTATCAAAACTGGTGTAAAGGAAAATTGGCTTATTTACCCATAGCAACCAATTAGATTCCACTTTACATTTTCCAAAGGAGGTCTGAAAAATGAAAGGTGGAATATGATTGGTTGCTATGAAGCAACACCAGTTTTGATAAATCTACACCTACATATATAGGTTGGCAGTAGGGTTTTTAAACAGAGCCTGCTTCTCAGTGGATTGGGAGCCATGGCCACTGAACCTCTGACACAACATCTCATCAGGGCCACTATCACTCCCATCCTCTGCAATAGCTCTGCAGGGGCTCATTGCACTTTCTAATGGCACAATTTACTATGGCATACAATGTAGTGGGAAACCAGAAAAAAATTCCTATGTGCTGAAACTGACAGAGATTCTGTGGGACAATACGATTAGAGCAATGCCACATTTATAATGCTTTTCTTGTGTTTCAATTCACCTTTCAGGGACCCTTGGTGTTGTACGTGGCTGGGTGGAGGAAGAAACCTTCAATGACATCAGCGGGACATGGCTAGCTTGGTATCCAACCTTGTGCAAATGGGGAGTTTGCGGTTGTGCAAATGAACTGTTTGCGTTTGTTTGCGGTGCATTAAAAAGGGAGTTTGGTCTGTCAATGTCTGTGAAGTGGGCGTAATCCTTACACTACCTGATCAATACAACATCATACCTGATCGTATACACACACTGGATGTTTTAAACCACGTTGTTCAAAAAAATTTAGGATTGTTAGGTGATTTATGCCTTTTATGGATTAAAACCCAACTCTGCGTCAACTATGTAATTTTCCATGGGAGTTTTGCCATGGATCCCCCTCCGGCATGCCACAGTCCAGGTGTTAGTCCCCTTGAAACAACTTTTCCATCACTATTGTGGCCAGAAAGAGTCCCTGTGGGTTTTTCAAATTCGCCTGCCTATTGAAGTCTATGGCAGTTCGCCCGTTCGTGAACATTTGCGGAAGTTCGCGGTCGCCGTTCGCGAACGGAAAATTTTATGTTCGCGACATCACTAGTCTTTAGTAGAAGAGACTCTGCCAGACTGCATAAGTGACCATAAGAAGAAGCTGAGATGAGTATACTCTGCCACAGACCCTGGATCACCAGCCCTTTGACCAGATTGCCAGCCAGACGACTGAGCCACAGACCTGGGCCATCTGCCCTTTGGCCAGAGTACCAGTTTTCTAAGAGAGAGAGAGAGAGAGAGAGAGAGATAGAGAGAAAGGGACATCTAGCTCAGGCCTTTCCACAGCACAGAACCTTCGTCTGACAGGGAGGAGACTGGAGAAGTCAGCTCAGTACCTTGCCTGTATTGTTTTGCACTTGAGTTCCTCCAGTAAAGAAGCACACCAGTTTACTGCACAGCCTGACTCCCAGACTTATTTTCCATTGGGATGGACCACCCCTTGCATCCCCACTGGAGAGTATCAACACATGGTGACACCTCAACGGTGTCCAGCGGACCCACCATAACACTGAGACCACCCCAAAACAAGCCACTGCAATTATAACTGACACCCATTGTGTATGTAGTTGGCTCACCGCATCATGCACCCCGGATGCACAGTTACATTCGGGTGCATGAAGAGGTTAATCCTAGATTTTATCTGCATCATGGCCCTGAATGGAATAAAAGTTTTCTTTCCCTTGGGTGGTACTTGCTCCTGTGCTTTATTTTAAATTGAATAAATGACTTGGTATGATTATCCAAGTGGCTTGGCGGAAGTCAGGCAAAAGCTTCTTTGGATACATTCTTTAATCAATTTATTTATGTGACTGAAGAAGGAAGAATGAAAGAAGAAAATGAAAACACAAGAATAAAGACTATTTAATATATACTCATATAAAGCACACCTTTGAGTGCTCACAGTTTGTGTTACATGCAGTTATAAATATATTATCAGTTATCCCATAAGAGCTTATTTATACATAAAGGAATCTCTAATTAACACATATGAGTACATCCTAGGCAACATTTGCAGATAGCTATCAGTTAAAGTCTGGAAATCAATTTTAGATAATGGTTACACTATCTTTGATTAAAATTCAGTGCAGGGAGTACATGTTTCAGGATATCAATCGTGCTAAAAGTACAGAGGATTTTGGATGATATCTTTGTAATACCTTGAAAGATGTAAATTAATATTATGAATGTGACATCAATCTCGACACTGATTTATCAATGAAGAAAAATGAAAATATATAAATTGTACTAAAAATCTCTTTATGGAAGTTTAAAAATACACAGTATTTCAAAGTATTTGACATCCCATTCCAAAGCTGTAGGTACTAATATTCCATTGGACCCCCTTTTGCAGCTATAACAATCATCAATGTTCGGGGAAGATTTCAGCTAGACTTTGGATCATTGCATCATCCACAGAGTCACACTGTACTTTATATGGTGACCTTTTTTGTGTATGTTGTCTGTAATATGATATATGATATAATAGTTTGTATCAACCCTATACTGTACCATCACTGTGTGCACAATATCACTATTATGATATCAGTGTGTGTATTATCCTTATACTGTAGGATCATAAATCCTGTGCTGTAATGCTACTTTGCAGATTATGCCTGTACTGTGACATCACAGTACACATTAAACTTGTTCCATGACACCATGGTGTGCATTATCTCTGTTCTGTCCTTTACTATAATGTCACTGTGCGGATTATGCCTGTTCTGTGACATTACTTGTGTGCATTACCCATGTACTGTGACATCACTATGTGGATCATTCCACCATTGTATAAATCATCCCCAGCCATTGTGAAAGCCAAAATAATCAGAAGTCTTTCATTTTCTGAACTTTCTGCTGAAGGTGATCATGGTGGAAAGGGGGCTATTCCAACTTTGGCTATGGGGCCCCATGGTTACTGGGGACACCAGTGCATATGGAGCTACAAGAGACCCCTATTGTGGCATTATGGCTTTGTACAAAACATGTGCATAAACCCTTAGATGGTACCCATTTTTCTTGTCAAATTTAATTTTTAAAAACGTTAAACTTTATAGAGAATGTATCCTGGTGTACATCACTATGCAGTGCACCAACATGCATAGCTAGTCCTTTCTGGCAGTGAAACAGTTACTGTGCCTCAGAATGACAGGCAGGCCACATATATGGGCATGTGCATCATCGTGCAGGCCACCAAAATTGTAGCTAACCCCTAGTTAAACAAAATAAGCATATAGCATTCTTCAGTAAAGAAAAAAAAAATGCTGCATGCCCCTGCAGGTGTCCCAATGACTCTTTAGTGGAACACAATAAGGACATGGAGAAAAAAAAAAGGTTCTTTTAATCGATGTTGTGGCAGTGCATACACATGCGTTTGAATCCCTTCTGCTGTAGAATGACTGTGTGACACTATTAGGCTTCACATATTTAGTCAGTTATTTTCATCATATATTGTTATCCCAAAGCAGGTGCAGGTGAAAACCACAGAACATGTGCTGATCTATTCATGATACCTAAACCGAGAGTAGGCTTGGCTCCTGAATTTTCCTCACAATAGGGCCCTTTGCACATGACCGTATGCCCTCCGAGACATACGGTCCGTGAGCGGGCCATATGTCCCGGAGCAGCATACATAATTCGCACGGGAGCGCACAGCATCATAGGTTACTATGATGCTCTGCGCATCGGGACGCCCGCGGGACTACTGTCCGCGCACTCATAAGATCATATGAGTGCAGGACAATAGTCCCGCGGGCGGCCCGATCCGCACAGCATCATAGTAACCTACGATGGTGTGCGCTCCTGTGCGCATGATGTATGCCGCTCCAGGACATATGGCCCACTCATGGACCTTTTGTCTCGGAGGGCATACGGTCGTGTGCAAGGGGCCTAAGTGTTGGCAATAACTGACCAAATAACAGAAGTGTGAACTCAGTCTTACAGGTCAATGATAGCGTCAGCTCCAATTTATCTGCATAAAATTAACAATGCAGTGGCCCAAGATTCAAGTAGTGGCCCCATGACACTGGGGAGGGCATCAGCAGTAAGGCTGTGTTCGTAAAACTGTTTATTTTTAAGTTCTTCTGATCCGTCAGAGAAACAGGACAAAATGAGCGGATCCTGTTGTTTGAGTATCTGTCTTCAAACCGTTCTTATTTGGTCAGCATTTGATCAGTATTGGTAAGGCAAAAACAGGAGTGAGTTCAAAACAGAGGTAACATGTGATGGAAATATTTGCATGTTGTCTGTGTTTTGGACCCACTCCTGCTTATGGCTTCCAAATCATCATCAAATCGTGATGCAAAATACTGACTGTGTGATAGAGGCCTCATGCTCAATTTGCATGAGTTTTAACCATTTGCATCTGAAATCAGTTTTATTCAGATGGAAAAGAGGTCCTACATGCAGGACTTTAATGGCCTCTATCACCCAGTATTTGGTAATTTTTTTGCATCAGTATTCTGCTTTTGGCTTCCAAATCATAATAAAATCCTGTTGCAAAATACTGACCATGTGATAGAGGTCTTATGGACGCTCAAACGACAGGACCCATTTTTTTTGTTATTTTCCTGTTCTTCTGACAGATCAGAAGAACTTAAAAATAAACTGTGATGTCAACATGGCCAAACAGGGACAATAGTGGCCCTGTAACAGACTGGTGAGGGTGGCAACAGCATGAAGAGTCACAATAGTGGCCTCGGAAAAGAGTGTGGACTTTGGCAACATCTTGAAGAGTCACAATAGTGGCACCAGGATGGGGCGGTGGGGGGGGGCAACAGCAGTGGCAGTAACAGCACAAGATGGTGGCAGATCACAGTAGGAACAGATAACAGTAGAGGGCATCAGGCGCGTGGCATCAGGCAAGTGGCAGCACCAGAATAGTGGCTGAAGTACCTGGCCAGGAGTAATGGGTCATTTGTCACATTGTTCCGGTGTGGCATCACACTAGAGTTAGATCACAGTTAGGCAGAATGATCTAGTCTGTTGCATCAGGCACCGATGTCTGGAAATCCTGATTGATCCAAGCCTGATTCATCGTTATAAAGGTTAGTCTCTTAACATTTTGTATTGAAAGGCGAGTTCTCTTTGGGGTAACTATGCCACCCGCCACAGTAAACACTCAGTCTTATGCCACACTACTGGCCGGCCAGGAAAGCTTGCCCAGGGCAAATGCAGCCACATAGTGCCCACAATTTAAGTTTGGCTGTCCAGTAGTCCAGGAGATCTTGGATCTTGGGTGACAGGATGCACTCCAATTATGCCACTACTTGCTGGTTCAGGTTCTGCTCTATGTCCTGCTGCTGCTGGGTGGTTTCTTTAGTAGATAGATAAAGAAAAGTACTCATCAGAGGCTCATAATTTAAGTTGCCTCTGATGGAGCTGCTGCTGCTCCTGCTCTCCATTCCCTTCCAGCAGTCATGGCAGTGGAGCATGAGCACAGAGGGTCCCCTGGTTAGACCCTTGTGAGCATAGGGCGATGGATACTTCTCAGAAGGTGTAAACAAAGGCCCTCTTTTTAGACCGGTAGCAAAGGTCTAGCATTCTCCAGAGCCAGTAGTTATCTATCTGCTGAGTGGTCATAATGCGGCTGTACTATGCAAGCAACTTAGGATCCATCTGGCCATTTGCGCAAGGGACTAGGAGGGACTCCTTGCCTCCATCTCCATTGCATACGGCCATGGTCTGTAGGGGTAATCTGCATCATCTTCGTCTTCGCCCCCTAGCTTTTCATGCTCCTTCTGCTTCTCTGCTGTCACTTGGGCAGATAAACAACCTAGTTATTTAGAGAATTGCTGTCAGTTTATGTCCTCCTTCTTGTCCTGAGCCTCCTCCTGTGCCATTTCAGGAGGCCATGAGATGTAGGTGCCACATCTTCTGTACCCTCGCAAGTCAGATTTATCAGTATACCCTACAGGACGTGAAGAAGTGGAATGACATCAATCATCCCATAGTCCTGGCGACTGACAAATAAATTAGCCTTCTTAAAGGGCCTGGGCAAATGACAGGTGTCACGCATGAGCTGCCACTGTCTAATGTCAAAGTTACACCGAGGAGTAGTCCTGTCCATCTGCATAAACAAGAAATTTGTCACAGGTTTCCTCTGCTGATACAGTTGGTCCAACATGTGGGGCATGGAGTTCCAACATGTAGAAACATGTTGCATATAAAGAAATGTAGAAAAACAGCTCAAGGAGAGCATGTTTTGCATGGATGCACGTTTCCTTGACATTTTCAAGACGTCTTGCAGTTTGGTGGAAGACTTCAGGAAGACTTCCAGAATGAAGATGTGAGCCAAGCAGGACGCATGTGTCAGCCCTCCCTGCCCAGTCCTCCCTGAGACAGAATTTTCTTTCCATTATTGGTGACCATGGTTCCTAGCTCTGATTGGCTAGGAGACAGCCAGGATTCGATTTATCGATTGATGACATGAAGCAGTTCAACCTCTGTGTGGCTCTGTTCTCCTAGGTTAACTAGGTGTTGAACAACAGTACAGCTGGATTGTTGATCAAAACACAACCAGAGTATGACAGTGGCAACTCTGACCTGTTGCTGCGGCTGCTAGTACCACCACCCCTTCTTCTGCTGCTACTTGTGCCAGCTACAGAAACATTTTTTCCAATTTCTGTAACTTTTGAGGGCCCAGGCAATTGTCTGTTGGACATGGTGTACAGTAACTGTATAAGTAATATAACAGATCAAGTATGAATGGGGCAGCAGATAGACTAGAAAAATGTGCCTATATATTACACCGCCTGTTGACAATGAGTCTGATGCACACTAAGTCTATGTATAACTGAACAGATTAATTATTAAATCTGCAGCAGATGAACTAGGTAAATGCGCCTATATATTAGACAGCCTGTTAACTATGAGTCTGATGAGTCAGTCTATGTATAACAGACCAGACTAAGTATTAATGGCACAGCACATGAACTAGATAAACGTGCCTATATATCAGACCGTCTGTTGACAATGAATCTGATAAACAGTAAGTCTATGTATAACAGAACAGATTAAGTATTATTTGCTCAGCATATGAACTAGGTAAACATGCCTATTAGTGTTGATCGAGCACCAAAGTGCTCTGGTGCTCGAATAGAACACTTTGGCATGCTCGGGTGCTCTACAGAGAACCCGAGCACAATGGAAGTCAATGGGAGAACCCAAGCATTAAACCAGGCGCCCCCTGCTTTGAAGAGGGGAGGGTGTCTGGTTCACAGGAAAAGGTCAGAAATTGATGGAAACACCACTGAAATTGTTCGGGAACAGCATGGTGAGGATGTCTGGATGCATCTTGGACTCCCAAGTCGCTGCTGGGAACGATGTTGTCCGAGTAGTATGCCACTTTTACAGACTGACAATAATAGACACAAAACTGAAGATAAAGTCGATTTTAGAGGAAAATTGTTAGGAAACATTCTCTCCTGTATATTTACTTGTATATAAAGTGCAAGTGATGCTAAAAATTACAAGCAAGAAGCACTCCGATACAACCTGTATATCACATAAAGGAGGGCCTCATTAACATTGTGGTACAATTGTTCAGGCAGTGGTACTCCTACACTCATAAAGCCTATGCACTAAGTGAAAGCGCTGCCAAAAATTACAAGGAACCGGCACTGCAATACACCCTTTATTACACATAAAGGAGGGCATCATACACACCCTTGAAAAATTATGATTGATAGCCTGCTAATGAACCTCAAAAACATTAGAAGCAAGAGCCTGCTGGTGACTATCTAAAACATTATGGGCAAGGGCCTGCTGCCGAGCTGACCCTCTAAAACATAAGGGGTGAGGGCCTGCTGCTGAGCTGGCCATCTAAAACATTATGGGCAAAGGCCTGCTGCTGAGCTGACAGAAACAGCTATAATATGAGCCAGTATGAGGGCCAAATACAAAGCACCTCGAATAAATAGCCCATAAGCAATAACGGAGACAACAGTAATAGTAATCGCTATTACATGTTACCTAAAATCAGTAGAGCCGCAAGAAGCATCGGACCCTGGACGCGCGTTGGGGTGCGCTCTTTGCCGGTACAGGGTCCGATATGTAATGTCTATTACTCAATAAAATTTGTGATTATTTTACATGTGTGTCCCTTGAGGTCATTTGGTGTAGTTATAGTTTTGTCACACATTGATTCATCTTGTTGATGATTTAGTAGGTTATGTTATACAGGAGATGTAGCACAGGTAATGTCGCTGCTCTCACTAGCAGCCAAACAATTGCGCACAATTTAGCGCATGTTGCGCTAATATATTTTGCAGCCAGATAAAACATAAGTCCTTAGAAAGACTGCTGGGTCTCTAACAAAGTTTCAACACTCAAAACTCCCTAAAAAAAAACACAATTCCTCTCCCTGCTGTCATGCCTTTTTATAAGTATACAGGGTGGGCCATTTATATGGATACACCTTAATAAAATGGGAATGGTTGGTGAATGGTGATATTAACTTCCTGTTTGTGGCACATTAGTATATGTGAGGGGGGAAACTTTTCAAGATGGGTGGTGACCATGGCGGCCATTTTGAAGTCGCCATTTTGTTTTTTCAATAGGAAGAGGGTCATGTGACACATCAAACTTATTGGGAATTTCACAAGAAAAGCAATGGTTAATCACAATATCACATATGTGTTGTTTTTATATTACATATATTGGTTTTATTTTGTTACATGTTATAATCGTATATTAACGTATATATATCCTGTGTGTGTAACACCAGAAGCGTGTATTCCTGAGGTATCTAGGAAAACATGCTCAGTTGGATTTCTGGTGAGAAAGTTGTGTTATTTTCATAAGATAAGGCACCTATGAAATCCAAAAACCCACACATTTGTTGTCTACATTTTACCTGTATGACGTGAAAACAGTTTTATATTAGTTTCTGGGAATCTAGGTTTTTAATTGCTTCAAGTGTCAGGGGGTATGCCTCCCTTTTTGATGGATGTCCCAGGTGGTAGATGTTTACTACTTAACATGAAGTCACATTATATGAATTTAACTCTTAAAAGTTTCACATTTATAGGTTACACAACATTGCCGCCTAGGTATCAGCAGGTAAAATTACACGTTCACCACAAAGCATTTTGGGTAATGTATGATCTCACAGTACCATTACCATATGTTCACACCCTCTGGTTTGGTTGGAAGACCGTTATCTAAAGGGGTGTATTCTTTTGATAAATCTGTGAATATTAATCATAGGATGAGAAGGGATTCCGAAAGAACAAAAAAAAAGTTCTACAAACAAAAGACTAAAACAGAACGTGGCAAAGCATTGGATTTTATCCTGAATCACGGGGAACCCTCTGGAGAGCTGACCGTCCCTCCGGAGCCCTACTCACCTTTTGACCCTTGGTAATGTATATCTTGTTTATTGCTTGGGGTATTGATAAGTTACTTAGCCCGGTATATAGTCAAAGATCCCCATTTGTGGATCCGTATTGATAAGGCTCCTGATCAATTTTGATCATTCTCTTAGCAAAGATGCATATTGCTAATTTAGGATCAGACATTGATACCTAGTCCTTGGGAACTTTGATATTCCCTAACCTGATCCCGAGCTGGTAAATTTAAAGTGCCGCCATATACCTAAATTGGTTAAAAGGTGATAGGAAGGGGTTGATACCCTTACTTTTCTTTCATTTGGATTGTTGCATATTTGTCACATCTGTATGTGAGCAACAAGAGCAAACACAGTGAATTAGCTACTGACCGGACCCAAACTAGGGAGCATAAAGGGTGACCCCTGTCAGACCCTAAAAGCTCTCCCTATGCTGCTAAGCACATGTCCAGATCCAGATGGTGGATCGAGACATGCCCGCGTACCTAAGGCTGATGACCACTGTAACCCCTACAATAGTGGAAGGGGCACGGCCACCGGTCCCTGCTCAGTATATGGACGGAACCGGGGTCGCCTCGGATCCAGTCAGCAAACAAACAGAAACACACAATGTCTGCACACTTAACTAAAGGAGCTGCAGCAGCAGTGAAAACAGATCCAAAGTCAGCAGACAATATCCGAAGTACTTGCTTCAGCAGAACACAGGTCCAGTGAAAAGATATCACACAAGTGAAGATACTCAAGCGAGAGATACAGCTCAAATGAAAAGTATAATCCGCACCCTACAAAGGAGGAGGGGTGATTTAAAGGCAGAGAAATCAAACACAGGAGGGACAGCTGGGAGGAAGGAAACAGAAAGTATAGACCTCATCACAGGGGCGGAGAAACAGAGCAGAGAGAACTCCTCCAAGCTCTAGTAGTGACATCATCACAGGGGTGGAGAAACAGAGCTGTGAGAACGTCTCAAAGCTCTGGTAGTGACAATATTATTTGTGTTGATTGTTCAGGTTGTATTATCGATTTTGTATTTAGCACTTATGTATAATAAACTCACATATATTTTTGCATAGATGATGTGGTACCTTGTTTTCTTTCTAGTTGCACAAAATAATTAAGGTTCTTGCCAACGAGCTGAGAGGTTATTATGTTGCCCTCTCTTCTGTAGGATCAATAACTTTGATATTTTATTTATTTGATTCTTTTGTTTTTTTTGTATATAAAGCATTTTTGCGCTTTATATCCATGACACTGCACTATCTGTTCCTGCTGCTGCCCTGACTAAATCTGAGCCGAACCACGTGTCATCGGGTGCTATATAGCTATAACTCGTTTCGGCCAGCCAAGCACTGTAATGCCAGTAACAAACATGTCTACGGCATAACAGTGAGTGGCAGTACTTCCTCGCACGTTTATTGGCTGCCAACAAACGTGCGGGGAGGAGACTCGAGCGTCACGCTCGAGCACACGCGGTATTGGTGGTAACTGGTGTTCGGCGGAGCATGCTCACTCAACACTAGCGCCTATATATTAGACCGCCTGTTGAGACTAATGGGCACATTTATTTAGACCGCCGTTTTAGACTTAATAAAGTCCTATAGCTGGCAAAAGATTATGAAGTGGAGCAGACCTCTCCATAATTTCGGCACATCCAGCGCCAGTTCTAAATGTAACACAGCTTCCGAGCTTTCATACATTTAGACCATTTTCTGTAGTCTAAATCAGGCATAGAAAATGATGAATGAGGTTGGCCCCTGCCCACGCCACACCCACAATTTTAGACCTCGTGTGAACAGGTAAAAGTTGCAGACAGCAGCACAAGTAACCATTGCGCCGCCATCTGCACCTGAAATATGCCTAAATTGGGCATCATTCAGATTAATAAATTACCCTCTAAGTCTACTGCACAGTAAGTCTATGTATAACAGAACAGATTAGCAATAGAGATGGACCGAACTATTCGCCGGCGAACAGTTCCCGGCGAACATAGCTTGTTCGCGTTCGCCGCGGCGGGCGAACCGCCCCTATACATTACTTGTTCGGTCCGCCTCCTATACATCATCATTGAGCAAACTTTTACCCTGTACCTCAGAGTCAGCAGACTCATTCCAGCCAATCAGCAGCATACCCTCCCTCCCAGACCCTCCCATCTCCTGGACAGCATCCATTTAAGATTCATTCGGAAGCTGCAGTCTTAGTGAGAGGAGGGACAGTGTAGTTGCTGCTGATTTAATAGGGTAATCGATAACTAGGCTAGTGTATTCAGTGTCCACTCCAGTCCTGAAAGACTCATCTGATCTCTGCTGTAAGGACAGCGTCCTGATAGCACCCCAAAAAGCCCTTTTTAGGGCTGCCACATTAGTCTGCTTTTATTTATTTTTTTCTCCATATATATATTGCAGTTGACTGGCCTGCCCGTGTTTGAGAAGCTGCAGGCCCACAGACTGTAGTGTGCCCTCTGCCAGTGCTGCCTATCAATCATACCGTGTGGCACTGGACTTTGCCTTAAAATAAGGCACTTTATCTGTACACTTTAATCTAATTTCAGTTGCCTGCTGGCCAGTGTGTGTGTGTCAGGCCCACAGACTGTAGTGTGCCCTCTGCCAGTGCTGCCCATCAATCATACCGTGCGGCACAGGACTTTGCCTTAAAATAAGGCACTTTATCTGTACACTTTAATCTAATTTCAGTTGCCTGCCGGCCAGTGTGTGTGTGTCAGGCCCACAGACTGTAGTGTGCCCTCTGCTAGTGCCCAACACTCATACCGGGTGGCACAGTACCTAGCACGCGTAGTACCACTTATCTAAAATCCATTCAATACACGTCCTGATAGGGGACGTAACAGGGATTAAACTGATGAGAATAGTACTACAGAAAATACCACTCATATCGGGTGTGACAGTTAATTGCACGGCGCAGACGCAGTGACCGTGGATTAAAACAAAGGGGAGGGAGCCAGCGTTTTTTTAACCATCTCCCCATTCGAAAAATCTATTCAATAAATGGACCCAAGATTGGGGACGTTAGAGGGATTAAACTGATGAGAATAGTACTACAGAAATGACCACTCATATCGGACGTGACAGTAAATTGCACAGCGCAGACGCAGTGACCGTGGATTAAAGCAAAGGGGAGGGAGCCAGCGTTTTTTTAACCATCTCCCCATTCAAAAAATCAATTCAATAAATGGACCCCAGATTGGGGACATTAGTGGGATTAAACTGATGAGAATAGTACTACAGAAAATACCACTCATATCGGGTGTGACAGCAAATTGCACAGCGCAGACGCAGTGACTGTGGATTAAAACAAAGGGGAGGGAGCCAGCGTTTTTTTAACCATCTCCCCGTTCGAAAAATCAATTCAATTCACCTTTCTGGGACCCTTGGTGTTGTACGTGGCTGGGTGGAGGAAGAAACCTTCAATGACATCACCGGGACATGGCTAACTTGGTATCCAACCTTGTGCAAATGGGGAGTTTGCGGTTGTGCAAATGGACTGTTTGTGGTTGTTTGCGGTGCATTAAAAGGGGAGTTTGGTCTGTCAATGTCTGTGACGCGGGCGTAACCCTTACACTACCTGATCAATACAACATCATACCTGATCGTATACACACACTGGATGTGTTTAAAGCATGTTATTCCAAACAATTTAGGAATGTTAGTTGATTTATGCCCTTTATGGATTAAAACCCGACTCTGCGTCCACTACGTAATTTTCCATGGGAGTTTTGCCATTGATCCCCCTCCGGCATGCCACAGTCCAGGTGTTAGTCCCCTCGAAACAACATTTCCATTACTATTGTGACCAGAAGGAGTCCCTGTGGGTTATAAAATTCGCCTGCCTATTGAAGTCTATGGCAGTTCGCCCGGTTCGCCCGTTCGCGAACATTTGCGGAAGTTCGCGTTCGCCGTTTGCGAACGGAAAATTTTATGTTCGCAACATCACTAATTAGCAATGAATGACGCAGCAGATGAACATGATGCACAGGGCGATTATAATGTCCCTGCTGTCTCCCTATGCTCTCCCTGCAGTGTCTGAAAACTCTCCATACAATCTCCCTACACTGTCCCTGCACTGTCCCTATCCAATATTTTACAATAAAAAAATTGCTAGCACTTTCCACGTCTCTCTATATGCTCAATTCTCAGTAAAATGGTGATGCCTGCTCTGGATGAGGCTTTTAAAGATCTCTGACATCACAGGGGATGTCTGTCTGTTAATTGGCTGGCTGCACAGCATTATGGGTCATATCCCGTTCCCGGGCTTCTTACATTCACTATGTAACACATGTAGGGAAAAACTAAGTTACAATGAAGGAAAATAAATTTGGATTCATGGTGAATCAAACTGTTTCACTACAATTCACTTAACATGAATAATAATAATAATAATAATTGAGCTTTATAGCTACGGCACTTCCGTCACTTTTTGGCTGGAGGGTGCACGTCAGAGGGCTGTATCCCGCTCCACTTCAGGGTACCTATACATATTTTTAGGAATTCAGATGGCACTCCAAAAGTATTTTCAATGCAATTTTGTGTTTTATTGCCGGATTTAGTGATAGGTACAATACAATGTGTCTGACCGAGTCGGTGGGTTCGTCAGACACAATCCTTAGTTGGCATGGCCCGGGAGAAGGCCCTGTGCCCTCACTTGTCCTCAACCTGCCTCTGTCCTATTCTGTTCCCTCAGCCAGTGAAGAATAATATGCTGTGGGCTCAGCTCCAGTGGCGTAACTAGTGTTATGGGCACCAGTGCAAAGTTTAGTTTGCCCCCCTAATTCATACAAAGAGGCGGCAATTTGTTTTTACACTAAGCCCAATGCATGGCTACACTCATCCAGTCCTAAATAATAAAATCTGGTCCTACCTCATCCAGGGTGTTGCTGGCATTGGCATGATGTCCTCCCGTGTACTCATTTTGAAAAATTAGTGGTTGGACATCGGTGCACTCAATCTCTTCCACTTTTGGGGCAGGGCTAGGTGGATGGCCCTGGGAAACCCTGCTAACAGAGTCATCAAAAAGCAGAAGAGACTGCTGCATGACTTGGGGCTCAGACTGCTTGGCTGATTTGCAAGGGGGTGAGGTGAAAGACTGATGGACATCGGCTGCAGGTGCCAATTGTGGTCTTTCAGTAGGAGACTGGGAGGGAGACAATGTGAAGGAACTGGATCCACTGTCAGCAACCCAATCTACTATTGCCTCTACTTGTTCAGGCCTCACCATTCGTAGAGCAGCATTAGGCCCGACCAAATACCGCTGCAGGTTTTGTCGCCTACTCACACCTGAGGAAGGGGTTTCACTTGTGCTTGTAGCTGGCACAGATCGACCACGTGCTCTTCCTGCAACAGGAGCTCCACCAGTAGCACCACGACCTGGGCCACATCCCTTATTTGACGCTCTCCTCATATTTTTTGAATTCAGGATCTTGCCCTAAATGGGTGTTTAATTAATAGTAGAAAAGAACGACAGTATGTAAAGGGTGTATCTCACACGGCCTGAACCAGACTAGGCCTCAATTAAAGATTTCTTTGCACAAATTGGCTATATTTCAAATGGCTGAATCAAACCCCTGTATGTATAGGGGGTATCTCACACTGTCTGAACCACTGTAGGCCTGAAGTAAATATATCTTTGCACAAAAAGGCTGTATTTCAAATGGCTGTAATTCAAATGCCTAATTCAAGCCCCTGTATGTATAGGGGGGATCACACACGCCCTGAATTAGTGTAGGCCTGAAGTAAATATATCTTTGCACAAAATGGCTGTATTTCAAATGGCTGTAATTCAAATGCCTAATTCAAACCCCTGTATGTATAGGGGGGATCACACACGCCCGGAATCAGTGTAGGCCTGAAGTAAATATATCCTTGCACAAAATGGCTGTATTTTAAATGGCTGTATTTCAAATGCCTAATTCAAACCCCTGTATGTATAGGGCGGATCTCACAGGGCCTGAACCTCTGTAGGCCTGAATTCAATATTGGTGCACCAAATGGCGGTATTTAAAATCTCTGAATGTAACCCAAATGTATTAAGGGTGTATCTCACAATGACATCTGCATCAAAGGCTGCCAACTACATTTTTTGTGCCCAAATGACTGTTTGTTTAACCCCTTAAGGACTTAAGGACCCATGATGTACCAGTACGTCATATCTTTAAATCAACAGTGCGGCGCAGGTTAATAGGTACAGGATGTCCGCTGAAATCATTCAGCGGGCATCCTGTCACAACGCCGTTGTGCGGTTTGCTGCGTTTGCTGCGTTTCCAGTCCATTCGAGTCTCCGGTGACCCGATGAACCGGAAAAGAACGGTGATCGGTGGTGTTATAACATACTACCAATCACCGTCCTTGCATTGGGGACGGTGGTGGCGGAGCTGGCTTGTGATTGGTCCGGGGAGAGAGGCGGGAGATTTAAACTCCCGACGCTCCTCTCTCCCCTCCTCTTCCTGCTGCTGCGGCTGTGCTGTGAAGATCGTGCAGCACCAGCTCCAGCGACCCCCCCCATCACCCTCCTGCGCCCATCAGGTAGGTTAGGGTCAACGAGGGAGAGGTACAATTAGGAAGGGATAGAGTTAGAGGGAGAGTTAGTTAGGGTTAGGGAAAAAAAAACACACGCAGCAGATTCAGCACTTAGCTGTGAGACCCTAGACCCACTCAGGAGTGCTGCCACTTGCCCCCCCCCCCCCCCCACTGCCCTCTTCCACCACCACCACTTTTTTTATTGTTGCGTGCGCTGACCGTGGCCGGCACTCTTAGCGTCCAGCCACTGTTAGCGCATTGCACGCCCCACAGCTGATCAGCAAGTTTGAACTTATTATTTTTTTTCTAACACTTGTCAGTTTTATTTTTTTTTACCTTTTTAGTACGAGAACACCTGTGCCCCCACACACACGCACATACAATAAAGTTTTACACACACGCACACACACATTCCCATGGCCTGCCAGATGTTCTCGGTGGAGGAGGCATACGCCCATATGCTCTCCGACTCCGAGAGCCCCAGTGAGGATGAGGATGACCCCACGTTCCTCCTGTCATCCGCATTCTCCTCATCATCATCTGATGACGATGAGCCCCCAAGGCGGTGGAGACGCCGCCAGGCGGAGCCAGGGACCCCACATGCTAGGGACCCTGTGGCCCACACCAGTACGAGCAGCCCTGGGGCTCGTACTGGTTTCCCAGCCCACCAAATAGGCCACCGGAGCACCCTACCGGTTAACTTAGCTGGTGTCCCCCAGTGGATTTTGAGCCCGAGATTCCGGATTTTGTTGGCAATCCAGGAATCCAGATTCCCACAGTGGGCTTCACTGAAATTGACTTTTTTAGATTTTTTTTTCAGTGACCCACTTGTGAATCTGATGGTAGAGCAGACGAATCTGTACGCCCAACAGTTCGTTGCTCAGCACCCGGGCTCCTTTTTGGCTAGACCCGGTGGCTGGACGCCGGTCAGTGCAGCCGAGATGAGGACGTTTTGGGGCCTCGTGCTGCATATGGGTCTAGTGCAAAAACCGAGTGTCAGGCAATACTGGAGTGGGGACGTCCTCTACCAGACCCCTACATTATGGCCATGACACGTCCCAGATTTGAGGCCATCCGGAAATGCCTGCATTATGCAGATAATGCAGCATGTCCCCCCAAGGTGATGCTGCCTATGACCGTCTATATAAGATACGGCTGGTCATCGATCACTTTGGGGCCAAATTTGTTCAGGCCTACGTACCTGGAAGGGAGGTCACAGTTGATGAGTCTCTCGTTGCTTTTAAGGGGACACTCAGTTTCCGCCAATACATTCCCTCTAAGTGAGCAAGGTATGGCGTGAAAATGTGCACAATTTGTGAGATTAACTCAGGGCACACAAATTATGTGTGTACGAGGGGCGAGATTCAAGAGGGATGTCCTCATGCTGACCACAATTCACGGTAAGGGCACCACCCTTGTCTCTGTGCGAGGTACCATGGCAACAGTCCTCAAGCCTGATTGTATCGTCGACTACAATGGGGATATAGGAGGAGTTGATCTATCTGATCAAGTCCTCAAACCATATAAGGCCATGCGGAAAATGGTATGGTACAAAAAAGTTGCGGTCTACTTAATACAGGTTGCCTTGTACAACGCTTTTGTACTATCCCGAAGCGCTGGCAGCACAGGGACATTCCTCCAATTCTATGAGGCAGTCCTCAAGAACCTGATTTTTTTCAGACCGGGAAAGAGCAGGTCGGAGTACCTCGGGAATTGGAGGCACCCGGATCGTCCCTGGCCAACACTTTCCAGGTGTGGTCCCCCAGACGAACCCAAAAAAGATCTTGAGTGTGTCACAAGAGGGGATACGGAAGGACACCACCATTCAATGTGACACGTGCCCCCATCATCCGGGCCTCTGCGTTATTGGTTGCTTCAGAGAGTACCACACGTCCATGGAGTACTACATTTTTATAATCCCCAACAGTCCCCAGAGAAAATAAAAAAATATAGCTCTCAGACTTTGGAGACACGGAAACAATTTTTTCCCGAAAAAATATTAGTTTTAGCACAAGCATCCTCAAACTGCGGCCCTTCAGATGTAGTAAAACTACAACACCCAGCATGCCCAGAGAACCTACAGCTATCAGCAGGGCATGGTGAGAATTGTAGTTTTGCAACTGAAACTGAAACTTTGAAATTTGCTAATTTTTCCAAATTTTTGGTAAATTTGGTATTTTTTATGCAAAAAAATTAACTTTTTTTACCCAATTTTAGCAGTGTCATGAAGTACAATAAGGGGTTATTAAGAGTCCTTAAGGGGTTAACAACTGAATTTGACAGCAGTATATAGGTCTGTAATTTCACACGTGCTGCAAGGCCTGAAAATAGTTTTTTTTTGTCAAAAAGTGTGTTTTTCAAACCTCAGAAAATGATGGGTGTATTTCTAGCTTAAATTGCACACTGACTAATACAGATGTTGTAGATTGCCCAAAAAGTCTTTTCTAACAGAATATGAATGCTGTATATATTAAACTTGAATACACTTGCAGATCTGGAACATGCTGTTTTTGGGGGGAAAAAGTGTGTTTTTCAAACCCCAGAAAATGATGGGTGTATTTCTAGCTTAAATTGCACACTGACTAATACAGATGTTGTAGTTTGCCCCCAAAAAATGGTGATTTTCAATGTCCCAAAAGCTCAGATGCAGTGCTGGTGCACTAAGCATGCATAAAATGGCTGCCGCCACCCACCTAACTAACAGAATTCTAAAAGTTAGTATTTTTTCGTCAATGAACTCAGGGCAGGGTAAAGGGATAGTGTCCTGCACCCACACAACTATTTCTAGGTGGATAGGCGAGTTAGATTCTCTCCTATTTTCTCACTGAAATCCCAAGTCCAGCAGCATACGGAAATGTTCGGGTCCGTGTTCCAAACACCCCAAAATTCAGTCTATACAGTTCGAGTTCGCTCAACCCTATTCAGGACATCAATTTCTCACCTTCCCACTTGGCACCCCAACTACTGACTAAGAAATACACAGCCTATAGTGACCCAGTGACAGATTTTAAGGTCTGTCATTAGTATACTGTCTTGTCTCATGCTAGCTACAGCAAGGCCATGCTGCGCAGAAACATCTCCTGTGTTCCTCCAGTCTTACATTCTCTGGATTCTGTCCAAAAGAGCAATTCTTTGCAGGCGGACCACTGCATTGACAGACTTTTGTTGGGTTCCAGAGACACTGCAGACATAGTCACTGCTTTACTTTTTTACCTACATTTCAGGCACCACTGTCATCTAGGAGCCTCTCTTATGGTAATACATTATGTAGTTAGATCTAGACCTTTCAGCAGGTTCTTTTGGCTCCAAATATGACTTTCATAGAACACTGCCCTCCTTCTCTAGCCCCACTGTTTTCTTAGAGTCCATAACTGCCTGACCCCCAACACTCCCTCATGATACCTCTTCCTTCACCCTTGTGTGCTCCGAGCATCAGTGTCATGATGTATGGCACTAGCAGAGCATTGCTGCCATGATTACGCTTCTTCCCTTAGTAACGGCTCTAATGTTTGGGTCTGCATACACAGGAGGGAAATCACCACTTTTCCACAGACATAGCACCATTTAAGGGAGTAACATCAGTTTACAGTACAATTTAAAGAGGCCATCCTTCACCTTTAGACTTACGACTACATATTATTAATTCACACTAAAACCAGGACAGGATAATGTCCAAGTTGGAAAACACAGTATTAAAAAAGGAATCTAAGATTCGATTTATTCTTAAAAATATTCTTTGCATTATCATAGATCACAACATTGTATCACAGGACGTGTGTTCAAATTCAGTCTCTACATCTTCTATGACAATCAATTCCTAAAGTAGATAAAGATTAGAAACTAAATTTATAGAAACCTGAATGAAACAGTCTATTTTAAGAGATAAAGAAAACATTCACTCTGGTGGTTTTATCTGTAAATTCCATAAGTATGGTTGAGCGGACACCTGGAAGTTCGGGTTCGACGGGTTCGGCCGAACTTTACAAAAACGAACTTGACCCAGAACCCCATTGAAGTCAATAGGGACCCGAACCAAAATGGCTGTAAAAAAGTCCTGGAAAGGGCTAGAGGGCTGCAAAAGGCAGCAAAATGTGGGTAAGTGCCTTGCAAACAAATGTGGATATAAATTACTTATAGCAAATAAATTAAAATTAAAATATTGATCTAGGAGGAGGAAATAGATGTGGAGTAGGAGGTTGAGGAGGCGTCAGGTCCAAATTTGGATCCCTGTCAGCAATGCACAGCAGGAGTTTTTCAGCAGCAAAACGGGGTTCATAACACCCACCAATGGAACAGACTATTTTTAAAAATGTAGGCCCCTGGCACCCAGGAAGGAGGGATTAACTCACGGCAAAACAGGGTACATGTCACCCACCAATGGAACAGACGATTTTTAAAAATGTAGGCCCCTGGCATCCAGGCAGAGCAGGGGTTTATCACCAACAAAACTGGGTTGATGTCACCCACCAATGGAACAGGCGATTTATAGAAATTTAGGTCCCTGTCACCTATGCAGAGCAAAGGTTTATTCATGGCAAAACGGGGTTCATGTCGCCCACCAATGGAACAGGCGATTTTTAGAAATGTAGGCCTCTGGCACTCAGGCAGAGGAGTGGTTAATTCACTGCAAAACAGGGTTAATGTCACCCACCAATGGAACAGGCAATTTTTTAAAATGTAGACCCCTGGCACACAGACAGAGCAGGGGTTTATTCACGGAAAAACGGGGTTCATGTCACCCACCAATGGAACAGGCGATTTTTAGAAATGTAGGTCCCTGGCACCCAGGCATAGGAGGGGTTTATTCAAGGCAAAACGGGGTTAATGTCACCCACCAATGGAACAGGCGATTTTTTGAAATTTAGGTCCCTGTAATCTATGCAGAGCAAGGTTTTATTCACAGTAAAAGAGGGTTCATGTTACCCACCAATGGAAGAGGGGATTTTTAAAAATGTAGGCCCCTGGCACACAGGCAGAGGAGCGGTTTATTCACGGCAAAAATGGTAATTTTGCACCCAACAATTTAAAAGAAGATTTTTCTAATTTTCGGTACCTGTCACCTATGCAGAGAAAGGGTTTGTACCCGGCAAAAATGGTAATATTTCACCCAACAATTTAAAAAAAGATTTTCTGGATTTTCGGTCACTGTCACCTATGCAGAGCAGGGGTTTGTACCCGGGAAAATGGTAATTTTGCACCCAACATTTAAAAAAAAGATTTTTAAAATTTTCCATCCCTGTCACCTATGCAGAGCAAGGGTTTGTACCCGGCAAAAATGGTAATATTTCGCCCAAAAATTTAAAAGAAGATTTTCCGCATTTTCGGTCACTGTCACCTATGCAGAGCAAGGATTTGTACCCGAAAATATTTTAATTTTGCACCCAACAATTTAAAAGAAGATTTTTCAAATTTTCGGTCCCTGTCACCTATGCAGTGCAGTGTTACTTGACAGCAAAAAATTGAAATATGTCAACCCCTGAACTCCCAGACGGATTAACTATATTGTCCCCGGCACATATGCAGCGCAGGCCGCAAAGGTAATTCCTGGCCTTATAATATAATTTTTCCGCCACCCATGAATAAGATGGATTTAAGTGGTATATTTTGGGGTGTAAGACCTCATTGTTCTCAACATCATCTTCCACCCAGTCTTCACCCCTGCCTTCTTTGTCGGTCTGCACACCGCAGAGAGCCGCAGCAGTTTGCACCTGTGTTTCGTCATCATCAGGGACGTGATGCAGTGGTCTTTCCATTTCCTCATCCTCAAACCTAAGTGGTTGGTGCACTCAATCTCTTCCACTTCTGTGGCAGGGCTAGGGTTACAGCCCTGGGAAACCCTGCCAGCAGAGTCATCAAAAAGCAGAAGAGACTGCTGCATGACTTGGGGCTCAGATTGCTTGGCTGATTTGCAAGGGGGTGAGGTGAAAGACTGATGGGCATGGGCTGCAGGTGCCAACTCTGAGCTTTCAGCAGTGGGAGACAATGGTAAGGTACTGGAGGCACTGTCAGCCACCCAATCTACTAGCGCCTGTGCTTGTTCTGGCCTTACCATTCGTAGAGTGGTATTCTGGCCTACCAAATAACGCTGCAGGTTCTGTCGCCTACTCACACCTGAGTAAGGTGTTTCACTTAGACCTGTAGTTGGCGCAGAATGGCCACGTCCTCTCCCAGCAACAGCAGCTCCACGAAAACCACCGCGACCATGCCCACGTCCCTTATTTGATGTTTTCCTCATTATTTGCATTCAAACACCAAACTAATAGATGGTTTATCTCCAGTGTCAATTTAACTGCCAATAGTCAACAATTAAGTTCACTAACAGTAAGGCAGTGCCCGTGTCATAAACAGAATGCATTTCTTTAGGTCACACAACTTCAATACAATACAATACAATTACAATACAATTACTTCACTATCATCAAAGATTAGATTTTTCAAACCAACAATGTAAAAGCAGAAGTTAACGGTCAGAAATGCAGCGTACACCACTAATCTGCTATCCACAAAACCTGTGTGTTTGCAACCAACTATGTAAATGCGGAGTTCAAAAGTTTACTTAAAATGACTGAAATACAGGGTAGGCCTCAGATCTGCTATGTAGCACAAAACCAGTGTTTATTGCAACAAACTACAGAAATGCAGCATGTCACTGCTAAATTTTAAAATTGTTTTTTGTGCGTTGTATGCCATACTGCTCTGTGGAACAGCAATAAGGGTTTATTTCCCCAAAATACAGAAATGCAGTATGTCAATGCTAAATTTTAAAATACGTTTTTCAGCTTTCTAAGCAAAAGTGCTCTGTGGAACAACAATACGGGTTTTTTCCCCCAAATACACAAATGCTGTACGTCACTGCTAAATGTTAAAATAGGTTTTTCACCGTTGTATGCAAACGTGCTTTGTGGCACAACAGTACGGGTTTATTAACCCAACTACAGAAATGCAGTATGTCACCCCAAAAATTATAAAACAGGTTTTTCAGTGGTGTATGCAAACGTGCTCTGTTGTACGTCAGTATGGGTTTATTACACCAACTACAGAAATGCACTATGTCACCGCAAAATTTTAAAATAGGTTTTTCATTGGTGTATGCAAACGTGATCTGTGGTACAACAGTACGGGTTTATTCCACCAACTACAGAAATACACTATGTCAGTGCAAAATTTTAAAATAGGTTTTTCAGCGGTGTATGCAAACGTGATCTGTGGTACAACAGTATGGGTTTATTCCACCAACTACAGAAATGCACTATGTCACCGCAAAATTTTAAAATAGGTTTTTCAGCAGTGTATGCAAACGTTCTCTGTTGTACGAGAGTACAGGTTTATTACAGCAACTACTGAAATCAACTATGTCACCGCAAAATTTTAAAATACGTTTTTCAGCTTTGTATGCAAATGTGCTCTGTGGTACGACAGTACGGTTTTATTGCCCCAATTACAGAAATGCTCTGTCACCCCAAAATTTAAAAAAGGTAATGTAGGGGGACTTGACCTGCCAGAAAAAAGGAATTTTTCCTCCTATGAGCTACCAAAAAATAATTAGACTGATGTCCCTGGCAGACACTGCAGTTGCTAAAATGGCCGCCGAGCCCCACCTCAGTAACAGATGGATTAAAAATTATTTTGCAGTATCACTGGGCTCAGGGCTGGGTACAAATATGTAGCATAGCACCCTCAATAATTACTGTAGTTTGAAGAGTTAACACCACCAAGTTCAACAGATTTCTTCCCTAATCTGTCCCTTACAGAAGCGGCAGCCGCCTATCCCTGCACTGAGAAGAGCAGAGTGAAGTGTGGCGCTACATGACTCCAGCTTAAATAGAGGCTGGGTCACATGCTGCACTTAGCCAATCACAGCCATGCCAATAGTGGGCATGGCTGTGATTTCTTTTTAAGGCTAAGTAGTGAAACGCTTGTTGATTGGCTGGCCTGAAGCCTTTTAAAAAGCGGGAAGAAATCGCCGAACAACGAACCCGAATCTTTACGGAAATGTTTGGGTTCAGGTCCGGATGCGAAAAACCATAATGTTCGGTACGAACCCGAACTTTACAGTTCGGGTTCGCTCAACCCTACTTATAACCAATCAAAAATATATGATATTAATATGATAAAATACCCAGCTCGGCAATCAGACTACGGAATATAACTTCCCAAGGGTTTAGTCCTCTTTTCAAATAATGTCAGATCCTCCATTAGCAAAATGCATCTTTGCTAAGAGAATGATTATCATTATTTAGGCGCTTAACACTATATATCCCCACAATATGGGGACTTGTTCCTCAATGAGATATATGCGGGGGACATGTAACAGCCAAAAGTTAGTATAATTGTACTACAGATGAGCGAATTTCCACTTATGAAATTCGTTCATACTTCGTTTGTTGGTAAAAGGTGAATTACGTTATGGATTCCGTTACCAGGGACCATAACACAATTCTATGACAGAATGCATAACAGAATGCCTTTAGAGGCATTCCGTTATTCATTCCCTCATAATAAAAGTGTATAGGCTGCAAAACGGATCTGTCCCGTTTCCGCTATGCGGCGTGTAGGGTGATGTGCACAACCTTCTTCCTAGGAGTGCCATGTATGTTTGACAGATGTCGAGAAGGGGTTAAGTAAATTTAATTCCATCTTGTATGATTTGTTTGTAGCGTTCATGTATGTCACTCAGAAAAAAAAAACCTGTGCAACAGAGATTGAGTCCTTTAAAATAGTATTGTCAGTATTGCTCTCCCTGGATTGTAACTTGTCAAACTGAAATATTTTCGTGGTTCAGAAATGAATATTAGACACATTAATAATGAAAATCTCATTTTGGTGTTTAACTGTTATGTTTTCCTTTGTAAGCATTCTGTGTCCCCAGAATTCTGAAAAGAACAATGTTGGTCCAGATTCCAGCTTTAAAAAAAATTGCCTAGGGTGATGAATCATGGCTGATGTATTTGTTCTTTTGCTTCTATGCAGCTGTTCATATTTAATGGCGTGCACAGAGAAGCTGGGACTGTATTTGTCTGTTTATTTGCTTGTAGTGAATAATAAATGTCTGCCCCTGCAGAAGCACAGATTATAACATTTTACTGACTGCAGAATTCAGAAGGCGTAGCAATGAGTACATTTCTTGAAATTCATTTGGGGTCCGATTCTAACTAATCCATCAGAATTTGATTTGAGTCCAAATTGATTCTCACAATTCCACATGTGGACTAGGTATAGTAAAACATAACTTTTACTTTAAGTTACTTCTAAAAAACATATACTCGCAGTGAGACAAACGAACATACATACACATATACAAAAAATATCACCCTCTGAGGCCGCAAGGGTAAGTATAGTATGGGTGGATCCTACCCCATCCAGTAGATCTGCGGTCTGGAGACAGTGGGTGGTATTGGTGCCCCAATTAGAGGCACTAGTGACCGAAGGTGCCTGTGGTTATGGCGTTATGGACACTCCTGTTGTGCCTTATCGTAAAGCCCTCCCTGTATATCGTGACAAGGGGCTATTCAATTAATCTGCCTAACAGACACAGAGCACCCGCCCCGACAGGGGGCGACCCCATACGGAACCTGTCCCTGTATTGAGGCCTATTGACTGTAAAGCCCTTCACTATATAGCCCTACATGCCATGTTTCATTCCACACGGTCGGAACTCATCAGGGGCTTACTGAAGTCAAGGGATATCTATAAGAAACAAAATAGGACATAAAAAAACCAAGATCACTTAGTGTACTACATATAACAGCATAGGAAATGCCAGATTAATATATACGCGCTACTTACTACTTCAGAATAAACACTCGCTTCAGTTGAAGAAAGTATGGGCAGTCAGTAGAACTCAGCCCTATAGTGTGTGGAGAAGTGTCTCCAAGACGTCTCAACACTAGATGTGATTAGTATGGAGATGTGGTGACTTGCACCTCATCTCCTTTCAAATGCGGTGCCTCCAACATCTTACTCCCACTTCCGCCTACATATCGCCGTGACCCGCATATCGTTAAGCCCATAGGGGTGTACAGTTTTTAAATAGAATATCCACCTTGCCTCACTTTGGAGGATTCTCTTGTTCCAGTCACCCCCCTCCTTATGGGTGGTTTAACCTTCATAATGCCCATGAACAAGAGGCACCCTGTGTCCCCACTATGCTCAGTCCTTACATGGCGTGAAACGGAGGTGTCTCTGCAATTGTGGATATCTCCTAAATGTTCACCAACCCGCCTCTTCAGTTCCCTTTTTGTTTTTCCGATATATTCCTTATCACAAGAGCATATGATTTTATAAATTACTCCTGTAGTTTTACAATTAATCAGATCTCTAATAGTGTAGATTTTTTCCACATTGCATGTATTTACATGCTATGCAACCACTGCACCTATACTTTCCATGGATACCCTTTTCCAGCCAAGTTATTGGTGCTGGTACTGGTGAAAAATGGCTGTTTACCGTCCAGTCTCGTACACTTTTACCTCTCCTGTATGTTATAAAGGGTTGTTTATTGATGGTCTCACAGAGGTCAGGGTCCATTCTAAGTACATGCCCATGTTTAGAGATTATCTCCCTTATGCCAGTGGAGGCCCCATTAAATGTACTAATGAGGCGTATTTCTTATGTCTTTGTTAAAGGAGCATTATCACTGGGTGTTACCTTTTCTTTAGGGGTGAGAATGGAGGTGTGGTCGTGGGCCTGGGCAGCCTGATAAGCAGGTGTTAGTGTGCCAACAGGATAACCGTGATCAATAAATCTCCTTTTCAAATCAGCTGCCTGTTTCCGAAATTCTGAATCTTTGGAACAATTCCTCTTCACCCTTAGATATTGTCCTCGAGGGATCCCCCTCCTGAGGGGGAAAGGATGACAGCTATCCCACCTGAGGAGGGAATTCGTCGAGGTGGGTTTGCGGAAAATTGGTATGATAAAAATATCCAAAAATGGCAGTTGTGTCATACCACATTCAGAAGTAAACCGCAAACCAATCTCGTTCGTATTTAGACTGTTTGCCCATCCGGAGAAGGACTCAGGACTACCTCTCCAGATGACAAACACGTCATCAATGTAACGTGCCCACATTTGGACACACTGGAGCTCTGACATCACCTCACCCCGAAAAACAAGGGTATTCTCCCACCAGCCCAGGAGCAAATTTGCATGGGATGGGGCACATGAACACCCCATCGCGGTGCCCCTGAGCTGGTGGTAAAACTTGCCATTAAAGATTAAATAATTCCTCTTGAGTACAAAATCAAGAAGACGTAGGACTAAACAGTTATGTGCCACAAAATGGCGTCCATGTGTAGACAGGAAATAAGACACCGCGTATAGGCCCCATTCATGTGGGATAAATGAATAAAGCGTCTCCATGTCAATGCTACCCAGTATAAATCCATCTTCAAGTTGTATACCCTATAACTGTTTTAAGAGGTCTCCTGTGTCCCTAACATATGAGGGAAGTGATAAAATTCTGTCTACATAAATTCTCACATTCTGACTCGAGCATACATACACATATACAAAAAATACCACCCTCTGAGGCCGCAAGGGTAAGTATAGTATGGGTGGATCCTACCCCATCCAGTAGATCTACGGTCTGAAGACAGTGGGTGATATTGGTGCCCCAATTAGAGGCACTAGTGCCCGATGGTGCCTGTGGTTATAGCGTTATAGACACTCCTGTTGTGCCCTATCATAAAGCCCTCCCTGTATACGGTGACAAGGGGCTATTCAATAAATCTGCCTAACAGACACAGAGCACCCGCTCCGACAGGGGGTGACCCCATACGGAACCTGTATCGGTATTGGGGCCTATTGACTGTAAAGCACTTCACTATATAGCCCTACATTCCATGTTTCAATCTGTTAGGCAGATTATTTGAACAGCCCCTTGTCACGGTATAAAGGGAGGACTTTACGATAGGGCACAACAGGAGTGTCCATAACGCCATAACCACAGGGACCTTCAGTCACTCGTGCCCTTAATTGGGGCACCAATACCACCCACTGTCTCCAGACCGCAGATCTACTGGATGGGGTAAGATCTACCCATACTGCAGCCTCAGAGGGTGGTATTTTTTTTATTTGTGTATGTATGTTCGTTTATCTCACTGAGAGTATATGCTTTTTAGAAGTAAATTGAAGTAAAAGTTATGTTTTACTATACCTAGTCTACATGTGGAATTGTGATAATTTGTGAGGTGTGACTTTATATCTCTGCACAAAATATATTGTAGTGCATAGAGGTATCTTTTTTGGTGTAAAAGTTTGTCCAAATTGATTCTACCAAATTCAAAAGTCATTCAATTGGCCTGAAAGTTGATATGTGATAATCTGAGGTCTCCTAGGACTTATATATTTTTCTCTATTTTTTTATCATTTTTTTTTCTTTTTCTAATTCGCTCTCACCTTTCAAGCTCTTTAACTCAAAGTATGTCAGAGTGACACTGACATACAGTATCTTACAAAAGTGAGTGTACCCTTCATATTTTTGCTAATATTTTATTCTAACTTTTCATGGGACAACACTGAAGATATGACACTTTGATACAATGTAAAGTAGTCAGTGTACAGCTTGTATAACAGTGTAAATTAGTTGTGCCCTCAAAATAATTCAACACACAGCCATTAATGTTTAAACCGATGGCAACAAAAGTGAGGGCACCCCTAAGTGAAAATGGTCAAATTGTGCCTAATTACCCATTTTCCCTCCCTGGTGTCATGTGAATCGTTAGTGTTACAAGGTCTCAGGTGTGAATGGGGACCAGGTATGTTAAATTTGGTGTTATCACTCTCACACTCTCTTCTACTGGTCACTGGAAGTTAAGCATGGCACCTTATGGCAAAGAACTCTCTGAGGATCTGAAAAAAAGAATTGTTGCTCTACAAAGAGATGGTCTAGGCTATTTGAAGATTGCCAACACCCTAGGCTTCTGCACAGTGGTCAAGACTGTACAGTGGTTTAACCAGACAGGTTTCACTCAGGACAGGCCTCGCCATTGTCGACCAAAGAAGTTGAGTGCACATGCTCAGCATTATATCCAGAGCTCGACTTTTCAAAATAGACATATGAGTGCTGCCAGCATTGCTGCAGAAGAAGAGGGGTGTGAGTTCAGCCTGTCAGTGCTTAGACCATACGCCGCACACTGTATCAAATTGGTCTGCATGGCTGTCATCCCAGAAGGTGATGACACACAAGAAAGCCCACAAACAGTTTGCTGGAGACAAATAGACTAAGAACATGGATTATTGGAAATGTCCTGTGGTATGATGAGACCAAAATAAACTTATTTGGTTCAGATGGTGTCAAGCATGTGTGGAGGCAACAAGGTGAGGAGTACAAAGACAAGTGTGTCTTGCCTACAGTCAAACATTGTGGTGGGAGTGTGGGCCTGCATGGGGGCTTCTGGCTGTGGGAAACTACAGTTCATTGACGGAACCATGAATGCCAACATGTACTATGACATACTGAAGCAGAGCATGATCCCCTCCTTTTGGAAACTGGGCCGCATGGCAGTATTCCAACATGATAACGACCCCAATCGCTCCTCCAAGATGACCACTGCCTTGCTAAAGAAACTGAGGGTAAAGGTGCTGGACTGGCTAAGCATGTCTCCAGACCAAAACCCTATTGAGCATCTGTAGGACATCCTCAAATGGAAGGGGAGGAGAACAAGGTTTCTAACATCCACCAACTTTGTGATGTCATCATGGACAAGTAGAAGAGAATTCCAATGGCAACCTTTAAAGCTCTAGTGAACTTCATGCCCAAGAGAGTTAAGGCAGTACTGGAAAATACTGATAGCTACACAATATTATGACACTTTGGGCACAATTTGGCCATTTTCACTTAGGGGTGTACTCTCTTTTATTGCCAGCAGTTTAGACATTAATGGCTGTGTGTCGAGTCATTTTGAGGGCACACCAAATTTACATAGTTATACAAGCTGTATACTGACTACTTTACATTGTATGATAGTTTCATATCTTCAGTGTTGTCCCATGAAAAGATAGAATAAAATATTTATATAAATGTGAGGGGTGTACTCACTTTTATAAGATACTGTATATAGCTATGGGTAAATACATGGTTGACAATTTTAAAAACACACCGTGCCATCACATGAATTATGCTTTTTAAAATAACATAAAAAAAAGTTCCAAAAATGGTCCCTTATTAAGGGCAGATGACTTCTGGTGCTTAAACACACACAATGGTTTTGGATATGGTGGCTTTTACTCAACAAGTGGTTCAAAATACAGCAGTATAAGAAGGAACAGTGGCTTGTTCAGAACGAGCATCCAAAAATTAGGGGTAGATATGCATTACCCTGGAGCAGAGGGTATCTTCAAATGTTTTGTCAATTAAATGTTAGATTATGTTATCCATTGTAATACCTTGTATACTCCAAGAATAGCTCTGTATAGTAGTGACAGAGTTAACTAACTCTGACATAGTCCTTTGTAAGAGGTTGCTAAGTGGTGTCTGGTTCTACCCCTAGTTCTAGAGTGTTCTAGCCCCAGGTGCCTCACAGTCCCATCTTTTCCCTCCTGCCCCAAGTGCCTCAATTATTCCGCTGCTCCCCAATCTGCCTCAATGGCACCTAACATAGTCACTGCCTCCCCTAACACGGGCAAATATAGGCTTGGTGCAGTTATTGTATTAATCTAGTACAGGGATCAGCAACCTCTGGCACTCCAGCTGTTCTGAAACTACATAAAACCCCAGAATCCTCCTTTCACTTCTATGGGAGTTATAAGAATAGCCAAGTAAGGCCCCTTTCACACGGGCGTAATTTCCGTGCGGGTGCAATGCGTGATGTGAACGCATTGCACCCACACTGAATCCTGACCCATTCATTTCTATGGGGCTGTGTACATGAGCGTTTTTTTTCACGCATCACTTGTGCGTTGCGTGAAAATCGCAGCATGTTCTATATTCTGCGTTTTTCACGCAGCCCTAGCCCCATAGAAGTGAATGGGGCTGCGTGAAAAACGCATTGCACCCGCAAGCAATTGCGGGTGCATTGCGTTTTTCACTGATGGTTGCTAGGAGATGTTGTTCGTAAACCTTCAGTTTTTTATCACGCGCGTGAAAAACGCATCAAAACGCATTGCACCCGAGCGGAAAAAACTGAACAAGTGAACGCAATCGCAGGCAAAACTGAATGGCTTTGCCTGTGAAATCGTACAGTCTTCACTGAACGCATCCGCAACGCATCCGGACCTAACCCGGATACGCTCGTGTGAAAGAGGCCTAAGTGTACATGCTGGGAGTAGTAGTTTTACAGCAGCTGGAATGCTGAAGGTTGCGGATCCCTAATCTCATAGGTGTTATATCTTTTTAAAACTTTAAACGCTAAAAAGAACAGTAATTTATCCCTGAGCACCACATCACTACTAGGTCATGTGCCACTTAGAGACACCTTACCAGTGTGGATCCAGTCCCCATTGGATTGGAACTGATGACGTAATGTCTGTCATTTATGTGAAATCTCAGCCAATATCTGGCCTCCATGGTAACATGTGCTTGAATGGCACATGACTATTGAGGTCAGTGACTGGCTTATTCGTCATGTGAACGATGGATGTCATCACATCATCACTTCTGGTCTGATTGGTTCTGGAAGCCCTGGGGCAGGAAGGGAACACAATTTGCCTTAACTGCCCAGGGCACCAAAACACCTTGTTCCGGCCCTGAAGTACCCTGTTCTGATGTATTGCACATACTGATAAGTCATCGGGTTGTGCTCACCCTAATTACCCATAGGTCACAAACCAGTCCTAAACAAGGATTTGATTCAGTGCATAATGCACATGCATCTGGCTCTATCCCGTAAGCTGTAGAACATACATAAGAGGTGCATAGAGGACGGGGAGGTGAGTATTTTTTTTTAGGTTAAGGGGAACAGAGGGGGGATTTTAGTGAGTGGGGCAGGCCCTGGGGAGCCTAAATGGGAATTCCTGCTCAGTAGGGCTGGGGGAATGAAGCCTAAATGGAGAATAGATAATATGGACATGGTTCTATAAAATGGGGCATGCCCACAGGTTAGTGGGAGCAATACCTGTCTTGCTCTGGGCTCTGGCAACCCACTCTACTGTATATTCACAAAAGATCTGTGGTTAGTTCTCCAAGATGCTTAGAACTACCTCATTGCTGAGTTTCTTTAAAAACTGTGTGTAAGTGTACCTAGAAGATTTGGTTTGATGCACACCATTAATAAAGCTTTCCCATTTTATAACTCCTCCTTGCCCCAACTCTTTGTTCTAGACACTTTTTAAAACTCTCAAGGGAAGCATAAAAAGTGTATAATCACATAATAAATTTGACATGTGCCATGTTCCGTGTATATCCATTCCACACAGTTTGTTCCATTAAAATGTGCACATTTTGTTGAGTAACTCTGCACCATTTCTGCTGAAACACTAAAAGCAATCTATAAACTAAGCTAACTAAAAGAAAAAATAACATCTTTTATAAATATGTAGAAATGTCTGACTCTGATCTCACCTACCAGTAATGTGCATGGCAGCAAGTTAGGGTCCTTTCACACTGGCGTTTTTGTTTTCCGGCATAGAGATCCGTCGTCGGGTCTCTATGCCGGAAAAATCCTGATCAGGATCATCCCCATGCATTCTGAATGGAGAGAAATCCGTTCAGGATGCATCAGGATGTTTTCAGTTCAGGACCGGAACGTTTTTTGGAGGCAGCAAATACCGCAGCATGCTGCGCTTTTTTTTCCGTCCAAAAATCCGGAACACTTGCCGCAAGTCCGGATCCGGAATTAATGCCCATTGAAAGGCATTAATCCGGATCCGGCCTTAAGCTAAACGTCGTTTCGGCGCATACTCGGATCCGACGTTTAGCTTTTTCTCAATGCTTACCATGGCAGCCAGGATGCTAAAGTCCTGGTTGCCAAGGTAAAATGTAGTGGGGAGCGGGGGGAGCAGTATACTTACATACTTACCATCTGTGCGGCTCCCGGGGAGCTCCAGAGTGACGTCAGGGCGCCCTACACGCATGGATCACGTGATCGCATGGATCACGTGATCCATGCGCATGGGGCGCTCTGACATCATTCTGGAGCGCCCCGGGAGCTGCACGGACTGTAAGTATACTGCTCCCCTGCTCCCCACTACTACTATGGCAACCAGGACCTGGCTGCCATAGTAACCTGAAAGCATTTCAAAGACTGATCAGGATCCTGATCAGTCTTTTAATGCTTCAGGCGACTTGCGTTCTGACGGATCCGGCGGGATGGAAGTGCCTGCCGGATCCTCAGAACGCAAGTGTGAGAGGACCCTTAAAATGAGACATTTTCTAGAAATATCTATGTGCCTGAAACGACCTTGCTATGATGTTAATACTGGCTCGGGATGCTCCAGGAAGGTTATAAATATTGCAACAATTCTTGGAAATTTGGAAATGGTCTTTTCTGACAAATTAAAAACTCATAAAGGTTTATATTTTATCATCTTATGTGGCACAAATCCAGTATTAATGGCTTACTTAATAATCTATACATTAGGACCCTAATCATTCAGCTAATGAACTGATGCATTCATTCGATCTTTATGACATTGGTATTATAATTTAAGGTTTTTTATGCTAATTTGTATCAAAGTATTTATGCTGTACTATAGTGTAATTTGTGAAAGCTACTTCCGTTTAGATTTCATGCTGGATGCAAATCTTTTAAGGAGACTAAGGGGGAGATTTATCACAACTGGTGCAAAGGAAAACTTGCTCCGTTGCTCATAGCAACCGATCAGATTTCACCTTTCATTTTTACAGCTCCTTTGGAAAATGAAATGTGGAATCTGATTGGTTGCTATCGGCAACTAAGCCAGTTTTCTCTTTATACCAGTTTTAATAAATCTTCCCCTCAGTTGTTGAATAACTTCAGTATTTAAAGGCATCACGCAGACTTACCAAATATACCTCAGGGTGAGCTGATCTTAAAAAGGACCTGTCTCTGCTCACAGAATAAAAACTGGTGGCATAGCTTTACAGCCACATCTTCACTGGTTCTGGCACTTGGGTTCATTTACAAAGACCAGCTTTTTACACCGGTCTTTGCTTCCACTTTGTAATGGCGGAAGATGAGCCATTAATGACATCATAAATTAAGCACACCTTTGGCTGTTTACGGGCTGTAAAAAATACCCCAGGCCACGATTGGAGTAGTTTCTAGCCATCATTTACACCTGTTTCAAGCTGTAAATATTGGTAGATTTGTCGTGGACGATGTCACAGGCCTGGCTCCCAACACTCCCTGGACATGCCAAAGAGTTGAACACATCGCAAAAAGCCAATGCGACAAAATATTGTTGCACAGTCATTTAAAAAATTGCAAAATAGGCCTTTGCTGTTGGGTAATGTGCCTGTCCTTTTGATCTCATGATCTACTTATGCTGGTTCTCAAATGATATAGAGAGTATATGTCTGTCAAAAGATAAATAGCAGTGTCCTGTACACATAGAGAGTCGGTAGTATTCAGGTAGAGAGAAATTGTGCGCTGGGGAGCCGCTGTTGCTGGAGACAGAACTATTCACTCTGCTGCATTTTACTCAGAATTAGAGGTGTGAGGTACTAGTCTTAAGGATACATCACCTCAGGACTAGAGTTGAGCGAACCCGAACTGTATAGTGCATTTCTGTAGTTGGGTTAATAAACCCGAACTGTCGTACCACAGATAACGTTTGCATACACCGCTGAAAAACCTATTTTAAAATTTTGCGGTGACATATTGCATTTCTGTAGTTGCTGTAATAAACCGTACTGTTGTGCCAGAGAGCGTGTTTGCATACAAACTGAAAAACTTGTGTTATAATTTTTGGGGTGACATACTGCATTTCTGTATTTGGGCGAATAAACCCGTACTGTTGTGCCACAGAGCACGTTTGCATACAACACTGAAAAAACTGTTTTAAAATTTTGCGGTGAAAAACTGCATTTCTGTAGTTGGGTTAATAAACCCGTACTGTTGTGCCACAGAGCACGTTTGCATACAACACTGAAAAACCTGTTTTATAATTTAGAGGTGACATACTGCAGTTCTGTAGTTTGTTGCACTTAACACTGGTTACATTAAACCGTTAACCTCTGCTGTTACATTGTTGGTTTGAATTTTTTTTGTTAATAGTGAAGTAATTGTATTGAATTGCTCCGTTACACTGTTGTGTGACCTAAAGAAATGTATTCTGTTTATGACATGGGCACTGCCTTAATGTTAGTGAACTTAATTGTTGACTTTTGGCAGTTAAATTGACACTTGAGATAAACCATCTGTTAGTTTGGTGGGTGAACGCAAATAATGAGGAGAACATCAAATAAGGGACATGGTCGTGGTGGTGTTGGTGGAGCTCCTATTGCTGGGAGAGGACGTGGCCGTTCTGCACCAGCTACAGGTCCAAGTGAAAAACCTTCCTCAGATGCGAGTAGGCGACAGAACCTGAAGCGTTATTTGGTAGGCCCGAATGCCACTCTACAGATGGTGAGGCCAGAACAAGTACAGGCGATAGTATATTGGGTGGCTGACAGTGGCGCCAGTTCCTTCACAGTATCTCCCACCCAGTCCTCTGCAGAAAGCTCAGAGTTGTCATCTGCAGCCTGTGCCCATCAGTCTTTCACCTCACCCCCTTGCAAAGCAGCCAAGAAGTGTGAGCTCCAAGTCATGCAGCAGAGTCTTATGATTTTGATGACTCTGCTGGCAGGGTTTCCCCGGGCCATCCACATAGCCCTGCCCCAGAAGTTGAAGATATTGAATGCACTGACGCCCAACCACTTATGTTGCAGGATGAGGACATGGGAAGACCACCGCATCACGTCTCTGATGATGACGAAACACAGGTGCCAATTGCTGCGGCTTTCTGCAGTGTGCAGACCGACGAGGAATCTGTCAAGAATGGGTGGAAGATGATGTGGAGGATGATGAGGTTCTAAACCCCGACTGGACTCAAGTTTATGCTAGTGACGTGTGCAGTTCTGAGGAAGAGGCGGTGGTCGCACAGATGCAACAGCACAGCAAAAGAGAGAGAAGGGTGCAAAAGCGGAGCGGCCGCCCCTGAGACAATGCGCCTGCTACTGCCCACCGCACCCAGGGACCTAGCTCACCAAAGCCAGCTCCAACGAGTTCATTGGCATGGCAGTTTTTCAGACAATGTCCTGACAACAAGACACTAGTGGTTTGCACGTTGTGCCATCAGAGCCTGAAGCGAGGCATAAACGTTCTAAACCTGAGCACAACCTGCATGACCAGGCATCTACATGCAAAGCATGAACTGCAGTGGAATAAACACCTTAAAAACCAAGAAAGATCTCAGGCTCCTCCTGCTTCCTCTTCTTCTGCTGTCTCGGCCGCTCCCTCCACCTCTGGAGTCACAGTGGCACCTGCCACCTCCGTCATCATCACCGATCATCTCCACCATGTCACACGCAAGCTTTCAGCTGTCCATCTCCCAAACACTGGAGAGAAAGAGAAAATACCCACCTACCCACCCTCGATCCATTGCCCAGAATTTCAGCATTTCAAAATTACTGGCTTTTGAAATGCTGTCATTCCGTCTGGTGGAGACGGACTGTTTTAAACAGCTGAGGGCGGTGGTTATCCCACAGTACGTTGTTCCCAGCCGCCACTACTTTTCCGGCCGAGCCGTCGCTTCCCTGCAAAACCAAGTGGAGGATAAAATCAAGTGTGCACTGCACAACGCCATCTGTGACAAGGTCCACATAACCACAGATACATGGACCAGTAAGCACGGACAGCGACGCTATATCTTCCTAACTGCACACTGGGTAATCTCGTAGCAGCTATGGGACTAGCCATTTTGACGCACATCCCTTGCCTGGTGCATGTGCTGAATTTGGTGGTGCAGAAATTCCTTAAAAACTATCCAGACATGTCAGAGCTGCTGCAGAAAGTGCGGTCCGTCTGTGTGCACTTTCGGCGTTCTCACCCTGCTGCTGCTCACCTGTCTGCGCAGCAGCGTAACTTTGGCCTTCCTGCTCACCGCCTCATATGCAACGTGCCCACTAGGTGGAACTGCACCTTGCATATGCTGGAGAGACTGTACGAGAAGCAACAGGTCATAGTGGAGTTTCAGCTGCAGCACGCATGGGTCAGTCACTGTGCGGAACAGCACCATTTCACCAACAATGAGTGGGCCTCCATACGAGACCTGTGTGCCTTGTTGAAGTGTGTCGAGTACTCAACCAACATGGCCAGTGCCGATGATGTCGTTCTTAGCGTTACAATACCACTTCTATGTCTTCTTGAAAAAACACTTAGGGTGATGATAGAAGAGGATATGGCACAGGAGGAAGAGGAGGAGGAAGAGAGGGCATTTCACAGGGTTTCAGGCCAGTCATTCAGAAGTGGCTCAGAGCAGAGGGTGGGTTCCTGCACCAGCAGAGGCCAGGTACACATGTGGCCAACCAGGGCACAGTTCTGGATGACGAGGATGAGGTAGAGGAGGAGAAACCGAGTTCACAGCAGGGTGGCACCCAACGCAGCTCATGGCCATCACTGGAGCGCGGCTGGGGGGATAAGGAGGACACAGACGATACACCACCTACAGAGGACAGCTTATCCTTACCTCTTGGCAGCCTTGCACACATGAGCAACTACATGCTGCAGTGCCTGCGCAACGACCGCAGAGTTGCCCACTTTTTAACTTGTGCTGACTACTGGGTTGCCACCCTGCTGCATCCCCGTTACAAAGACAACGTGCCGTCCTTAATTCCCTCACTGGAGCGTGATAAGAAGATATGCGACTACAAGTGCACTCTGGTAGTCATTCTCCTGAGGGCATTCCCAACTGACACCAGGGGACAAGTGGAAGCACAAGGCGAAGGCAGAGGCAGAGGAGGAGGAGGAAGAGGTCGCCAACGCAGCTGGGTCACGGCCAGCACCTCAGAAGGCAGGGTTAGCATGGCCGACATGTGGAAAAGCTTTGTCACCACGCCACAGCAACCGGCACCACCAGGTGATATAGAATGTCTTAGCAGGAGGCAGCATTTGAACAACATGGTGGAACAGTACGTGTGCACACGCCTACACATACTGACTGATGGTTCTGCCCCATTCAACTTATTGGTCTCCAAATTGTCCACATGGCCTGAGCTTGCCCTTTATGCAATGAAGGTGCTGGCTTGCCCTGCGGCCAGTGTATTGTCTGAACATGTATTTAGCACGGCAGGGGGCCTCATTACAGACAAACGCAACCGCCTGTCCACAGCCAACTTGGACAATCTCACGTTCATTAAAATGAACCAGGCTTGGATCCCACAAGACTTGTCTGTACCTTTTTCACAATAGACATTTATACCCGCCTTAACCATACATTCTTGTACTCAAGTGCACTTGTTCTTTGATTTCTTTTTTTTTATTTGTCCCTTTATTTTGAGGGCTACCCCAATTAAAAATAAAATATAAAAAAATAAAAACATTGTTAGCTGGCTACCTCCTCCTCCTCCATCGCCGCTTCCACCTACAAAACTACATTCACCACCTCCTTAACCTCCGACTCCACATCCACCTCCTCCTCCTCTGAGTTGTAGGTTAATAATTTTTAATTTTTATTTGTTTTATTTTATTTTAAGTTATTTCCCTATTGTAAGAGGGTGCAAGGTATCATAGTCGATGGCAGGTACGTGTCACCGAGGTTCCTGGCCTCGGTGAGATGAGAGCCGGGTTTTATGTGTCTGCATCAGCTAGTGCTGTTTGACTTTGTTACCTAGTTCGGCTGCAAAGCTAATCCGGGCCTTTAAAAAGGCAGCCTCCTTAGCAGCTGTGGGGTGATTGTCCTGGAGCTGCAAACAGGGCTGTGGAGTTCTCTGACTTAGAGGAAAGAGCTCAGCAAGGAGGTGTTGTTGTTCCTGGCACCCTGAAGGTGGATTCTCCTGCGGCTGGGCCGACAGCCTGGTGCGAACCTGCACCTAAACCTCCCAGGTGACTGAACCTGTGCTCCTGTTTTGTTTTGCCTCCTTGTTTCTGACATGTGTGAATTACCACCAAAAGACTGTTTGCTGTTTATTTTTGTGTCAGTGTGAATAAAACACTGTTTTTTGCACATGCTGGACTCTTTGTTTTTGCCTCGGTACTGCACCCGCACCGCTGTCTACCAGAGCGACTCCCCACATTTGGTGGAGGATGCGGGCATGCGCAGTGAGGCTGGCGTGAACGCCGAAGTTTTTTTGCTAAAGTGCATGGAATTTATTAAGCCAGCAAAGTTGCAAGCAGGAATTTCTGGCAACATGGAGGCTGCTGTGAAGGCTCTCATAGAGGCTAACGTGCAGCAGCGGGAGACCAACCAGCTACTGCTACAACATGTGATGGCGTTACAGGCGGCAGGAGCGTCCCACCACGTCCATGATGCCCGGAAGCGGTCCGTGCGGCGATCCCAAAATGACCCCCGCAGACGACGTTGAGACATACCTGGCGGTCTTTGAGAAGGTCGCCGTGAGGGAAAAGTTACCCCGTGACCAGTGGGCCGAGGTGGTCGCTCCGTTCCTGGCTTCCGGACCCCAGCAGGTGTTTTTCGACTTGTCGGACGACCAAGCGGCAGATTATGACACCGTGAAAGGAGAGATCCTAGCCAGACTGGGGGTGAACGTGCTGGTCCGCGCTCAAAGAGTCCACCAGTGGGACTTTAAAACGACTGATCCCGCTAGGCCGCAGTACTACGACCTGCTGCACAGGCTGCAAAAGTGGCTGCAGCCTGAGCTACTAAGTCCCACTGCCATGCTGGATCGACTGTTGGCGGACATCTTTGGAGGGCCCTGCCTTATCCCTCCAGCACTGGATCGGCCAGGTATCGCCCACCAATGCCCTGGAGATGGTCGACCTGGTGGAGCGTTACGAGGCCACCAGAAACCTGCAGGGGAGTCTTGCTGGGAAGGGGTCAGTCAAACCCCGGAGGCCTCTGCCCCAGTTCCGACGTCCGGCGACAGAGCGGCCTGCACGGAATATACCCCTGCGAGTCCGCCTCCCGTGGTATGCTGGAGGTGTCAGGAGCCAGGCCACATCAGGGCCGACTGTCCGCATCGGGATGAGCCGATGGAGGTGAACTACGGGGTCGCCACTCCTTGTACGCCCGGAGACTGTGTGCGACCGGCACCCCGAGACAATAGACAATCGTCATCTGTGCCAGGTGCAAGTCGGGGATAACCTGGCAGTGGCGCTGTTGGACTCAGGGAGCCTGGTAACCCTGATAAGTGCTGCCCTGGTACAGCCCACCCAGTATACGGGCCGGAAAGTGGGTGTGGTATGCATTCACGGAGACTTAAAGGACTATCCCACTGCTGTATTGTCTCTGTCCACGGCGGCCGGCACCTGGACTTGTGAAGTGGCGATCTCCACAAAGCTACCCTATGAACTGATAATTGGGAGAGACTTCCCTGGTTTTCCGTCACTGTGGCCTGAGGTGAAAGTGTCTAATAGCCCTGAGACAGGGGTAACCCTAGCAGAGTGGCCTGATACCACTGGAAGGCCAGAACCCTGGGAGCCCGAGTCTGAAGGGCCAGCGGTAGGGGTGACCACTGCTGCAGCGGTAGTGGGGAGACAACCCCACTGAGTGTAATGGTGGGAGACACGGAGGACTTGCCACCGGGACCTGAGTTGGCAGACCTCAATGTCTCCGGGGAAAATTTTGGGACCGCACAACACCGGGACCAAACCCTAACCAGGGCCTGGGAGAATGTACTGGAAATTGATGGTAAACCCCAGAAACCAGGGGCTGAATTAATGTTCCCACGATTTATTGTTCTGCAGGATATGTTGTATCGGGTGAACCAAGTCCGAGGTGAACCTGTTGAACAGTTGGTGGTGCCCACAGCGTATCGCAAGCTTGTCATGGAGCTTGCCCACCAACATGTTCTTGGGGGACACCTGGGGTGGCAGAAAACCCAGGACCGCATTCTGCAGCGCTTTTATTGGCCCAGTGTGTTCAAGGAGGTAGAAAATTATTGTAAGTCCTGTCCAACCTGTCAGATAACTAGCCCCCAGCCACATTTCCGTAGTCCTCTGGTACCTCTGCCAATTATTGAAGTACCGTTTGAGCGAATCGCTATGGATTTAATTGGGCCTGTACCAAAGTCTGCCCGGGGCCACCAACACATTCTGGTAGTTCTCGACTATGCCACTCGGTATCCGGAGGCCTTGCCTCTGCGACATACCTCAGCTAAGCTCATTGCCAAAGAGTTATTGGAGATGTTTTCTCGTGTGGGCCTGCCAAAAGAGGTTCTGACAGACCAAGGGACCCCTTTTATGTCCAAAGTAATGAGGGAACTGTGTAAATTGTTGCGTATAAAGCAGTTACGGACGTCCGTTTACCATCCGCAAACAGACGGTCTTGTGGAGAGGTTTAACCAAACTCTAAAAAATATGTTAAAGAGGGTGGTGTCTAGAGATGGGAAGGACTGGGATCTGCTTCTGCCCTATCTCATGTTCGCAGTGCGAGAGGTGCCCCAGGCCTCTACTGGGTTCTCGCCCTTCGAACTGCTTTATGGCAGACACCCTCGGGGCCTGTTGGATATCGCCAAGGAAGCATGGGAACAACAGCCTGTCCCCCACAAAAGTGTCATTGAGTATGTCGCCCAGATGCAGGAACGGATGGAAAGGGTGTTGCCCTTGGTCCGGGAGCATATGGAGGCAGCACAACAAGCCCAGAGTAGGGTGTACAATCGTCAGGCTCGGGTACGGGACTTCAATCCGGGAGATCGGGTTTTGGTTCTGGTACCCACCCTTGACAGCAAATTCCTAGCTAGGTGGCAGGGCCCCTATGAGGTGATCGAGAAGGTAGGGAAGTAAATTACAAGGTACACCAGCCAGGGCGGCGCAAGCCGGAGCAGGTGTACCACGTGAATTTACTAAAGCCGTGGAAAGATAGGAACATGGCCGACGACAACAGCCCCCGGCCAGGGCTCCTAGGTGACAAGGGTCCAGTCCCACAGTTCGAGGCCTGCGAAGCGGTAGCCACGGTAAAAATTGCAGACAGCCTGTCTTCCAAACAAGTTCAGGAAGTCAGGGAGTTCATCAGTCGGAACACGGATGTGTTCTCGGACCTCCCTGGCCGCACGTCTCTCATCCGACATGACATCGTCACTGAGCCTCAGGCCAAGGTCCGGTTAAAACCATACCGGGTACTCGAGGCTTGGCGGCGGGCCATCGCGGAGGAAGTGCAGTTAATGTTGAAGCTCGATGTCATTGAGGAGTCGAAAAGTGAGTGGGCCAGCCCCATAGTCCTAATACCCAAGCCGGATGGGACGTTGCGGTTCTGCAACGACTTTCGCAAGTTAAATGAAGTATCCAAGTTTGACGCGTATCCCATGCCCCGAGTAGACGAGCTTGTTGAAAATTTAGGACAAGCCCGTTATTTTTCTGTGCTGGACCTCACTAAAGGGTACTGGCAGGTACCCTTAACGGAGTCGGCTAAGGAAAAAACTGCGTTTGTTACCCACGCAGGGCCTGTATCACTACAAGGTGTTACCCTTTGGCCTGCATGGCGCCCCGCCACCTTCCAAAGGTTAATGGACATAGTGCTGCGACCACATCGTCGGTGCGCCTCGGCCTACTTAGATGATGTAGTCATCCACAGCACCGACTGGGAAAGCCATTTACCCAAGGTGCAGGCGGTAGTGGATGCCCTGAGGAAAGCTGGACTAACCGCCAATTCAAAAAGTGTGCGATTGGGTTGGAAGAGACCAAATATCTGGGATATGTAATCGGGCGGGGAGTCATCAAACCTCAGGTAGCTAAGGTAGAGGCCGTTCGTAACTGGCCCCGACCGGTCACCACCAGGCAGGTAAAGTCGTTCCTGGGGATTGTAGGATATTACATGAGGTTTGTGCCCCACTTTGCCACAATAGCAGCGCCATTGACAGATCTGTTGAAGGGGCGAAAGTCTGGGAGGGTTAGCTGGAGTGAGAAGGCGGAGGAGGCCTTGAAGTCGGCCCTGTGTGGGTCCCCGGTTTTGGTGACACCCGACTTCAACAAGGAGTTCGTCGTACAGACCGACGCCTCGGAGGTAGGCCTCGGTGCTGTACTGTCTCAGGAGGTCAACGGGAAGAACATCCCGTTGTCTTCCTGAGCCGTAAGCTCAGTCCCGCCGAGTCCAGGTATAGTATAGTGGAGAGGGAGTGCCTGGCTATCAAGTGGGCACTCGAATCTCTCCGCTACTACCTGTTAGGGAGGAGGTTCCGTCTGGTGACCGACCATTCCCCTCTCAAGTGGATGAGTCAGGCCAAGGAGAGGAATGCTCGGGTCACCAGGTGGTTCCTATCCCTGCAAAATTTCAAATTCTCCGTGGAACACAGGGCAGGCCGCTTGCAGGGTAACGCAGATGCCCTGTCCCGCGTCCACTGCCTCACGTGTGTTCACCCCTCAGGGTTGAACAAAGGGGGTGTGTAAGAGGGTGCAAGGTATCATAGTCGATGGCAGGTACGTGTCACCGAGGTTCCTGGCCTCGGTGAGGTGAGAGCCGGGTTTTATGTGTCTGCATCAGCTAGTGCTGTTTGACTTTGTTACCTAGTTCGGCTGCAAAGCTAATCCGGGCCTTTAAAAGGCAGCCTCCTTAGCAGCTGTGGGGTGATTGTCCTGGAGCTGCAAACAGGGCTGTGGAGTTCTCTGACTTAGAGGAAAGAGCTCAGCAAGGAGGTGTTGTTGTTCCTGGCACCCTGAAGGTGGATTCTCCTGCGGCTGGGCCGACAGCCTGGTGCGAACCTGCACCTAAACCTCCCAGGTGACTGAACCTGTGCTCCTGTTTTGTTTTGCCTCCTTGTTTCTGACATGTGTGAATTACCACCAAAAGACTGTTTGCTGTTTATTTTTGTGTCAGTGTGAATAAAACACTGTTTTTGCACATGCTGGACTCTTTGTTTTTGCCTCGGTACTGCACCCGCACCGCTGTCTACCAGAGCGACTCCCCACACTATCCACATTTGTTTGTAGAGCACTTGCCATGCTCTTAAGTACATTTTGCTGCCTTTTGCAGCCCTCTAGCCCTTTCCATTACATTTTTAGGGCAATTTTAGTGCCCACAAGTTCAGGTCCCCATTGACTTTTTTGTGAAGTTTGGCTGAACCCGTTGAACCCGAAATTCAAGGTGTCCGCTCAACTCTACTGTCAGGACCTAGATAGGGCCACAGAGCAGCTGAACACAGCAATGTAGAAGATTAGTCTGTAGAGGGGTAGGTACTTTCTAGATCCGGCACCCTGAAGCAAAGACCTGTGGAAAAGTTGCAGTGAGTCCCGAGGGGCTAGTAAAGAGGATTGAGTTGTAATGACCCTGATAAAGTGTTGTGTACTCCCTCAGGTCTTTGCTCCCTGGAGATCGGTGCAGTGGAAATGTAGGTTGAAGAATGAGGCCAGGAGTGATCATATAACAGTCTCTTTTTACTAAGTTCAAAGTGTCAGTTTTGGTAAATTCAACAGCAGCAGATTCAAAGTGTAGTTTCTGGCACCAGTAAAGGGGTTATGGAGGCAGGTTGGATGGCTGCAACATAGTACTCTTTGTTATATGTTTCCACTGTCTGGTATAAACTTGAACTTTTAACTGGTCTAGTGGAAGTTTTGGAGGATGGGTGTCTGAGTCATAGTCCCTCACCTTGTAGCAGTGTCGGTAGTATTCAGCTGTTCACTCTGCTATCAAATCTCTCAAGTATTTTCTTGAGGTTCATGGGAGTTGGTCTTTCTGGAGAATTTTTTACCAGGAGCAGAGGCTCTGAAGTATTCATCCTCTCCTCTATCTATCCAAGAACCCTCCTCCGGGCAGAAAGCAGGACCAGCCCACTCCTACCAAGAAGGGAGGAACAGGGTGGTTAGCCTCTTCCTGCCAACCATTTGACAATTATACTTCATAGGGCTCATTCACAAGACCGCACCGTGTTTTGCAGTCCTCAAATTACAGATCCGCAAAGCTCGGATGCTGTCCATGTGTGTTCTGAAATTTGTGTAATGGAACCATCCTCCAATAATTGAAATGTCTATTCTTGTCCGCAAAATGGACAAGAATAGGACTTTGTTTTATTTTTTAGCTGGGCCATGGAATGGAGCAATGGAATGTGAAGTGAATGGGTTCACATCCGAGTTACATTTTTGTGGCTCGGATGCGGACCCAAACAACAGTCGTGTGAATGAGCCCTTATTGAAAGTTATGGCGAATTAACATGAAAAATATACATAACATTGAAATACAAATAAAACAGTTTGCAGATACCCCCAGGTCTAGGGTACTGCACATCCCCTTGATGAAGGGCATGCCACCCTCAGGCTGTACTTGTGGTTCCTCATGGTAGGCCAGCAACAGATACCTAAAGCCGCAGATCACACTGATTCCCTTCCTCTCGTTGCTGTGGAGAGACCAGGTTATTAAGGGCATAAGTGCATATATTTCAAACAACAGTGCCTAGGCTAAAAATGCTGGCTACCAGGGGGCCATAATTGGCTAACAGTCCCGAGGAGCAGTCCAAGATGTTGCTTAGGAGGATGCCATGGCTTCATAAGGGATCAGTCATGTCAAGCAAATTTAATCAGTTTCTATGAGGAGGTAAGTTCTAGATTTGACCGAGGTTAGTCAATGGATGTCATATTTCTTGACTTCTCCAAAGCATTTGATACTGCTAGTATATCAAATGAGAATGATTGGACTGGGAGAAAATGTCTGTATGTAGGTAAGTAAATGGCTCAGTGATAGAAAACAGAACGTGGTAATTAACATACATACTCAGACTGAGTCACCATCTCCAGTGGGGTACCCCAGGGGTCAGTATTGGGCCCTATTCTCTTCAATATATTTATTAACGATCTTGTAGAAGGTTTGCATAGTAAAATATCAATTTTTGCAGATGACACTAAACTGTGTAAAGTAATTAGTATTGAAGACGACAGTATACTGCTACAGATGGATCTGCCTCTGTTGGAGGCTTGGGCAGAGAAGTGGCAAATGAGGTTTAACACTGACAAAAGTAAGGAATGGTAAGGAATAATGCAAGTATCTGTACATACTAAATGGTAAAACACTGGGTAACACTGACATAGGAAAGGACTTAGGAACTAAACTGTAGAAACCAGTGTCAGGCAGCTGCTTCCATGGCCAATAAGATAATGGATTTCATCAAAAGGGGCATAGACGCCCGTGATGAGAATATAGTCCTACCACTTTACAAATCGCTAGTCAGACCACACATGGAGTACTGTGTACAGTTCTGGTCTCCTGTGAACAAGGCAGACATAGCAGAGCTGGAGAGGGTTCAGAGAAGGGCAACTAAAGTAATAACTGGAATGGGTGGACTACAATACCCAAAACGATAATCAAAATTAGGGTTATTTAGTTTAGTAAGATGACTGGGGGGGATGATGAGGGGAGATCTGATAACCATGCATAAATATATCAGGGGTCAGTACTGAGATCTCTCCCATCATCTATTTTTACTCAAGATTGTGACTGTGACAAGGGGACATCCTCTGTGTCTAGAGGAAAGAAGTTCTCTACACAAACATAGAAGAGGATTCTTTACTGTAAGAGCAGTGAGACTATGGAACGCTCTACTAGTGTTGATCACGAATATTCGAATTGCGAATCTTAATCGCGAATATCGGCACTTTGCGAATATTTAGAATTTGCGAATATTTAGAATATCTCAAAACATATTCGTAATCGCGAATATTCATTTTTTTTAAAAATACAAGTCTATGCAAATTTTATGCGATTTTTTTTTTATGCGAATTTTTGCAATCAAGAAAATAATGCCTGAAGATTAGGAATTCGCGAATATATGGTGAATATTCGCAAAATATCACAAATTCGAATATTGCCCCTGCCGCTCATCACTACTCTCTACCAGAAGAGGTGGTGATGTAGAGGGGCATGGATTTCTGGAGTGTAATAATATTATAGGTCATAGTTATTAGATTTCTCGAGAGGTCATAGATCCAGGGAGTTATTCTGATTGCCTGATTGGAGTCGGGAAGGAATTTTTTTCCCCTAAAATGAGAAAAATTGTCTTCTACCTCAAAGTTTTTTTGTTTTTTTTGCCTTCTGGATCAACTTGTATGATAATAGGCTGAATTTGATGCACAAATGTCTTTTTTCAGCCTTACAAAATATGAGGGTCATTTACTAAACTGAAATACTCCTAAATCAAGGGGTATTTCAGGCGCAGATGGCAGTTCAACAGTTTGTTGAGCTGCTATCTGCGACTTAACCCCGCTTATGCCAGTTCTAAAATTGCGGGCGGAGAAGGGGATGGTCAGCAGGCCTTTCTCATTCATCATTTTATACTCCTTGTTTAGGCATAGAAAATGGTCTAATTGTAAGACAGCTTTGAGGTTGTCTTACATTTAGAACTGGCACTGGATGCGCCCAAATTATGGAGAGGCCTGTGCAGCAAGTTCATAGAACAAATGGGACTGAAACACTGATACTTGATCAGTAAGTAGCTTGTCAGGACATCCATATGACAATAAGAAGCTCTTCAAGAGTGCAGCAGCTGTAGTTTTAGCAGTTTGGTCTTTCAAGGGTAACGCTATTACAAACTTGTGTAATGATCTATGACAGTCAAGTAGCTCCCCGATGACTCTACTTTCTGCATGGAGCCAGAGCCACAGTTCTTTCTCCACTGGTGGTGTAGGGTCTCAGATGTATGGAGACCTGATGGCTCCGTAGGTCTTGGGCCTGAGGTGTTGAGCCTCTTGCTAGGCTAAACAGGAATAGAATCCATATCCTCCCACTGTTCATCTGCAGAGACTAATTATTTTTTAGCAGTTAGCTTGGATAACGTGTCAATATTGTCATTAGGCTTGATAGAACTGTATTTGATTGAGAAAATTAAGTTTGGGAGCCTAAAGGCCCATCTTTGTTCCAGGGCTCTCAGACATGCAATGTTCAAGTGAGCCAGCCGTTATTATCAGTGTAGTCCGTGAAAGGTGTGGCCACTAAGTAAGGCTAGTTTCACACTAGCAGCAAGGGACTCCGGCAGGCTGTTACAGCGGGTGAACAGCGTGTCGGATCCGAGGTGCCACTAGTCTCCATGCATGCCCACGGACTACCTCTCTGGCCCCATTGACTATAATAGGGGCTGGCCAGAGTTCTAGCGGCAGCACGGCAAACATGGCGAGAGGTGGCCAGAATAAAAGTACGACATGTACGACATGGTCAAGTCTAACATAGAAAAATATGCAGCTGATCCCTGGGCTGTGAATCTTCATTCCGTGGCATGGGATATACATCCTTGTGCATGATATTGTTTTTCTTGTGATAAGCCACACAGAAGCAGACATTTCCATACTTTTTCTTCACAAGGACCAAGGGGGCAGCCAATGAGTGGTGACTATCTAGAATGATGTTCACCTCCTTCAAATCCTGTATTCTCCTCTTCTCCTGCTGGTACATGGCGGGTGGTACAGGTCTGTATTTTATTTTGATATGGTGTGCTGTATACAGCAGCTTTACCATAGTCCATGGGGTGTTTGCTGAAGACTTGGTGATATATCTTTGCCACACTAGAAATTCTTCAAATTGTTTAGAAGAGGTAGTGTCATCTCCAACATGACGTTCAGGTCACCAGGACTAGTAAGGGAGGATCGGTGGCCAGATTAGCTGCTCGAAGTGACTGCTGAACAGCAACAGAAGGAGTGTCCATTATGTCTTGGAGATTGACTTAAAGCAGGTGAGCAACTGGGTGATGATTTTTAAACTCTACTGGCTGGTCACTTAAGTTGACTAGGCTTATGTAACGCCCCCAGTGGCATTACCACTCCTGCACTCTATTTCTGTCTGTATTTGCAATAATAATGTCATTTTATATCTTTATTTCCAGTCCTTCACCTATTGTGCATTTCCTCTTATGCATTTGTGTATGTTCATGTAATAATCAGGTTTACCAGCGGGTGGCAGCATACCTGGCAGTGCTACTTTACAGAGGGTGGAACCTGGCTTTTAAGCTCTCTTAGACTCTCCTCCAAGGAGAGAGTACAATCTAGTTAGAACCAGTTAGTTCTAGTACTCCATGCTGTAGGGAGAACAGCAGACGCTCGTCCTGGTGCGATTGAGCTCTCCCTCAAAGTCAGCCAGGACAAGAAGTCACTAGGATTACAGTGAGAGACAGACTCAGAACAACAGCATTAAGCAGAAAGGAAAGCATTCTTATTTAATATAGCTGACATAGCAGAGCTGAGAGAGTACACTACAGATTCAGCAGAGAGAAGTGTGTTGCAGAGAAAGGATTTGCCTGCCACTTTATGCCTAAACCCGCTGGTAGCCAAGATACCATTTGGAAACTGTTTGGATTATCATTTATGCCAAGTAAAGTTGTGTTCAACGTTACTACTAAGTCTGGACTCCATTTATTCTACTCACCCACCATCCAAGTTCAACTAACCCTTTGCACTGCTTCGGACCACATCACGTCTGGGATCCAACCGTATCCAGGTAGGAACACCGTGACACTTGTATATAACATCTACAGAGACTGTAGGCCACCCTGCACCACTCTGGCAATCCTACCCTGGGTACCAACATCACCACACATTTCTACAAAGGGGACTCCAAGTTTCCGCTGCTTAACGGCAGCTGGCGTCACGATTACTTGCTCTAAAAGAGGGACATATTTCGTAGAAACCTCCTAAGGGGTAAGGGGATACCCCAGATGCTGGCAATAGGCCACTACAATCATAGGGACTTTCCAGGCAAAAGTATACGTCCTTAATGGGGACACGGCATATTTCCCCTTTTTTATTGACGAATCTCTGCTGGACATTCCCCTTGGAAGTAGCCGTAGTGAAACACGTGTCAGGGGTGTGAAGTCCCTTTTACATTGATCTGTAAGGCTTATTGATTGTCTAGTACCTAGATGTCTTATATATGTTTTTCAAATGGGTATTTAAATTTTTTAATATTTAATATCATTTTTTTATATTTTGGGGATGACTTTTCGTCCCTAAACCTATTAACGTATAATTTATATATTATGCTATGATACATTAAAATTTCTATTTATTTGATATGGGATCCTCTTGCTATATGTGATCTGCTGTTTTTAATATTGTTTTATATAACATGAAATGGTCCTGAAGGGCCCTACAGCATGTGACGATATTTGTGACTTTTGATTTCCAGAATTCTGGCGTAAAAGGCATAGTAAATGCCCCCTAATCATGTTACAGATATGTCATTTAACAGAAGCTACAACTCTTATATACCCAAGACTGCCAACTGTCTAGAAGCTGTCTAGAAATTTCTAGACATTCCGTAAAAATAGTACACTTTTTGTTTGTGAAAAAGAAATTAGATTTTTTTTATATTGGTGATGCTTGAGCTGATTGCTGTGAATGCAATTATCATCATTCTATGGCTCACACTAAATGTTGGTAATGAGCTCATATCAGTATATCGAGCAGCAGACATGTAATTTTTTACATTAAACCCACAATTCCACCAATCCTCACTTTAAACACACCCCGATGCTACCCAATCCCCTTTGTGTCCCCACTCAATTTAATTCCCCTTCACAGTAGTTATGGCCTGTTAGTGCCCTTAAACAGTAGTTATGTTCCTTTAGTTCCCTCACACAGTAGTTACGCCCCCCTAGTGCTACCACATAGCAGTTATGCCCCACTGGTGTTCCCATGCACTAATGATGCCCCCTTAGTTCCCTTATTCAGTAGTAATGCCTCTTTAGTGCCCTCACACAGTAGTTGTGCCCTCTTAGTGCTCCACACAGAAGAATGCCCCATTTAGTGCCCCCTTACGGTAGTGCTGGACCCTGAATAATACTTTTAAAAAGTAACATTTACTTTGCCCTGTTCCCCTGGCGAAGAGAGCACACATGCTCTCTCCAGCAGCAGGCTTGATGAAACATCATCGCGCCTGCTGTGCTGGGCAGAAGAGTGCAGGGACTCAGGAATCATCATTCCCTGGCCTTGGTGCTCTGTTATTGAGCCCTGCAGGAGAGATGAGAGCTCCAGCAATTGAATGATGAAGCAGGGAGCAGACAGTTCCCTGCTTCACCATTGCACTTAACTGTCTTTGCATCCTTAGGACATGCCACAGCTGTCCCAGGACCACGGGACAGCCACCAAAATCCAGGACTGTCCAACCAGATGTGGGACGGCTGGGAGCTTTGGCCTTGTTCAGTAGTAATGTATGAAAATTTTAGCTGAAAATGTACAATTATAATATATTAAGCAAGTGTAGTTTTATATTCTTTCATAAATTGCCCCTTCACAATGGTGGATAGAAATTTTTACTATTAAATATCCTTGATATTTGCATATAATAAAACATAATTTTTCTCTGCAATGCAGGCACATATTAACATGGGACCAACACAGATGCCTTCAGCTGCCAAATGCACGTGCAACATATCAGCCAGTTTCATAGGTACAAATCTGCTGACAGATGTCCTTTAAACTTTTGCACGCACCTTTAAATACTTTTGTTCATTGACACATTCCTAGTGGAAATATATATCTATTAGATTGTATATACCTTTGCTAGTTTTGATTTATTTTTGGTGCTGCATTTTTTGGCAAAAAGATGAATGAATCTTTTTCTAAATTAATAGAATTTGACCAGAATTTTCCAAAAATTCAGGTCAAATGTGAATTTTTGTCAATTTGACCTGAATGAATTTGTTAAAAAGGAATCAGCCATTTTGAAGATTAGAAGACAAAAAAGATGAAGAAGGAGGATCACACGAACGCAGGCAGTGGGTATAAATGCACTGGTAGGCATTTGTAGACAACATTTTTAAGATCATAGAAAAAAAAATTCTATGGTGCAGTTTGTTTTTAACCTGTTAAGGACACAGGGCGATCCGTGATCGCAGCAAACCGCAGGTCAATTCAGACCTGTGGTTTGCTGCTTTTCCGGGTTATTCGGGTCTCTGGTGACCGAATAACCCGGAATAGAATGGTGATCAGTAGTGTGATAACACACAACCAATCACCATCCTTCGATCCTGTGAGGTGATGGTGACACCCCCACCCCTTTTTTGGGTGGCGTAAGCATTTTTTTGTTTTTTTTTGTATACGCAGACAGTGGCCAGCATTCTTTATCATCCGGCCACTGTTAGCGCATCGCCTACCCCACTGCTGATCAGCTTCGGACGGCTGAGTGAGTTTGATTTTTTTTAAATCTTATTCAGATTTTTTGGGCTTTTTTTTTTAGTTAGTTCTTTTTTTTTTGTCTGTTAGGTTTAGGGAAAAGTACACGAACACCCATGCCCCCACACACACGCTCATTGAATAAAGTTTTCCATGCACACACATACACACGCACACACACACACACCTATGGCCCGCCGGAAGTTCTTAGCCGAGGAGGCATACGCCCAGCTTGCCTCCGAGTCCAAGAGCCCCAGTGAGGATGAGGATGACCCCACATTCCTTTTGTCATCCGCGTCCTCCTCATCATCTAGCGATGATGATGAGCCCCCAAGGTGGCGGAGACGCCGCCAGGTGGAGCAACGGGACCGCCATGCTAGGGACCCTGTGGCCCACCCTAGTATGAGCAACTCTGGGGCTTGTACTAGTTTTCCAGCCCACCGGATAGGTTCACCTGAGCCCCCTACCGGTGAACTTGCCTGGTGTACCCCAGAGAATTTTCAGCCCGTGATGCCTGATTTTGTTGGTCAGACAGGAATCCTGATTCCCACAGTGGGCTTCACTGAATATGACTATTTTAGTCTTTTTTTTCATTGAACACTTGAATCTGATAGTGGAGCACTGTGAATCTGATAGTGGAGCAAACGAATCTGTACGCCCAAAAGTTCGTTACTTAACACCCGGGCTCTTTTTTGTTTACGCCCGGTGGCTGGACGCCGGTCAGTGCAGCCGAGATGAGGACTTTTTGGGGCCTCATGCTGCACATGGGCCTAGTCAAAAAACCCAGTGTCAGGCATTATTGGAGTGAGGACATCCTCTACCAGACCCAACTTTTCAGTACGGCCATGACACGCTCACGGTTTGAGGCCATGCGGAAATGCCTGCATTATGCAGATAATGCATATCCCCCCAGAGGTGATCCTGCCTATGACCGCCTGTACAAAATCAGGCCGATCATCGATCACTTCGGGGCCAAATTTGTAAAGGCCTATGTTCCTGGGAGGGAGTTCGCGGTTGATGAGTCTCTCATTGCTTTCAAGATGAGACTCATTTTCCGCCAGTATGTTCTCTCAAAAACACAAGGGGGGGTGAGTCAGCACTCCCTGTATGCAGGTGCACGTAGGTTATGGCAATTATACATACAAACACAGAAATGCAACAGCACTCTGCAACAAGAGCTCTGCCCTAGATGGGAGCTATAAGAGGACATTAGTGATATCGCATGCAAACAGTGGAGACATTAGTTTACATTTTGATCAAAAGGTAGTAAGCCCACTCACCCCGACACGGTTGTCTCCTAGAGTGGGTACTAACGCTAAATCTGACCTGCTATGGGCCATGACAGCCACATAAAATCCTCCTAACGCTAAGTCCTACCTGTTATGGGCCACGACAGCCACATAAAATCCAGGGAGTGTGAGTCCAGCATGCAGTATGTTCTCTCAAAGCGGGCGAGGTATGGCTTGAAGTTTTTAAAAAGTTTGTGAGAGTACCTCAGGGTACACTTACAAGTTTTGTGTGTACGAGGGGCGAGATTCCCGTATTAAACCCCCAGAATGTCCCCCCACTCTGGGTGTTAGCAGGAAACTTGTGTGGGACCTTATGCACCCACTGCTAGATAAGGGTTACCACCTGTACGTGGATAACTTTTATACTAGTATCCCCTTGTTCCAGTCCCTAGCCGCCAGATCCACGTCCGCTTGTGGGACCATGCGGAGAAATCAACGCGGCCCCCCTACCTACCCCCTCCAGGTACCTATCCCCAGGGGTGAGACCGGTGCCCTTACCAGTGGAAAACTGTTGCTGGTCAGATATATATGGACAAGAGGGATGTCCTTGTACTGACCACAATTCATGGTAACGGCATCTCCCTGTCCCTATGCGAGGTACCGCGGCAATGGTCCTCAAGCCCGATTGTATCGTCGACTACAATCGGTATATGGGAGGAGTTGATCTCTCTGATCAAGTCCTCAAACCATATAATGCCATGCGCAAAACCCAGGCATGGTACAAAAAATTTGCGGTCTACTTGGTGCAGGTTGCCTTCTACAACTCTTTTGTACTGTTCCAGTGTGCTGGCAACATAAGGAAATTCCTTCAGTTCTATGCGGCAGTCCTCAAGGACCTGATCTTTTCTGACTGGGAAAGAGCAGGCCGGAGTACCTCGGGAACTGGAGGCGCCCAGATCATCCCTGGCCAACACTTTCCAGGTGTAGTCTCCCACACTAGAAAGAAGGGAAGGTCCCCAAAAAAAGGCAGAGTGTGTAACAAGAGGAGGATACGGAAGAACACCAGCACTCAGTGTGACATGTGCCCCGATCATCTGGGCCTCTGCGTTGATGGTTGCTTCAGGGAGAACAACACTTCCATGGAGTACTAAATGTATAATCCCCTGTCCCAATTTAGCCACAGACTAGTAAAAAAAAAAAAACTATGGTTCTCAGATTTGAGACACCAAACAAAAAAATCATTCCAAAAATTATATTTAGTAAAACTAAAATAAATAAAAAAGTAGATATACTATGTATCGCCGCATCTGTAATAATCTCCTCTCTAAAAATACCCCATGACCTAACCCCCCAGATTTACACGGTAAAAAAAAAAAAGCGGTGCAGAAAAATAATTTTTTGGGTCACCTTATCTAAAAAAGTGTAATAGCAAGCGATCAAAAAGTCATATAGCCCCCAAAATAGTGCCATTAAAACCGTCCCCTCATCCCGCAAAAAATGAGCCCCTACCTAATACAATCGGATAAAAAAACTAAAACAAAGTGACTCTTAGACTATAGAGATACAAAAAGATAATAGTCTAAAACCTAAATAATTGTAAAAAGGTAGACTTATTAGGTATCGCCGCGTCTGTAATAATCTCCTCTGTAAAAATACCCCATGACCTAACCCCCCAGATTAACACGGTCCCCAAAAAATTTTTTTAAACTGTGCCAAGCTATTTTTGGCACTTTTTCATTTCAATCCGGTAAAAAAGCAAGGGTTAACAGCCAAACAAAACTTTAATATTTATTCCCTTGATACTGCAGTTTACATAAATGCCACATTTGTGGTCATAAACTGCTGTATCACTAAAATTACTAAAAGGCAGGGCGCAAAAGGAAAAGACCGACATGGTTTCTGGAAGGCCGATCTTGATGGCCTTTTTTATTGACACCATGTCCCTTTTGAAGCCCCCCGATGCACGCCTAGAGTAGAAACTCCCTAAAAGTGACCCCAAGGTATTTAAAACTGATCTTACAAACGTTGTTAGGTGCTCCACAAGAGTTAATGGCAAATGGAGATGACATTTCAGAATTTCAATTTTTGGTACCCTTACCTCACAAAAATGTAATATAGAGCAACCAAAAATCATAGTTTCCAAAATGGGGTCACTTTTAGGGAGTTTTTACTCCAGGGGTGCATCAGGGGGCTTGAAATAGGACACGGTGTAAATAAACCGGTCCATACAAATCAGCCTTCCAAAAACCACACGGCGCTCCTTTCCCTCTACGCTCCGCCGCGTGGCCGTACAGTAGTGTACGGCCATATATGGGGTTTCTGTAAACGGCAGAGTCAGGGCAATAAAGATACAGTCTTGTTTGGCTGTTAACCATTGTTTTGTTAGTGGAAAAAATGGGTTAAAATGGAAAAATTGGCAAAAAAATGAAATTCTGAAATGTCATCCCCATTTGTCAATAACTCTTGTGGAGCACCGAAAAGGGTTAACAACGTTTGTAAAATCAGTTTTGAATACCTTGAAGGGTGTCGTTTCTAAAATGGGGTCATCTTTGGGTGGTTTCTATTATATATATCAGCAATAGAAAACCTCAGTAGCTCTTACCTGGTCTTCTGTGCTGTGAGCACGGATAAGGGTCCTGGACAGGGAGTGGTCTACGGTGGTGGCATCAGGAGTGAAATATATGGCGCGCAGAGCTCCAACTTTGGGGGATATGCTTAGTCCAAGCCTGTTTCAGGAGAGAAAGGAGGTTAAACCGACATGGTAAAATAATCCTGGGTGTTTTCGTTGTGGGCACACCAATTGCATATGTTGCGGGTATATTAAATCTGGCAGGAGCTTTAGATCTACAGCTAACAATAAAGATTTTGTGATTAGAACATATCTAAATTGTAACACCAGATATGTAATTTATTTAATCACTTGTACGCGATGTAATATCCAGTATGTGGGCTGCACAAATAACGCACTAAAAATACGGACTCACAGGCATAAATCAGATGTGCCCCTTTATGACAAACGAAATGTATCTGCTGTCAGTTCACACTGTGCAGTACTACATGCAGGCTCTACTGCATATTTATCTGTCCATGGCATAGAAAGGGTTACTCCGTACCTGTACTTGGAATTTTTATCACCTCAATAAAGAACAAAACTTTGCTATAAAGAGTTAAATTTTGAAAAAGTTTTTTTGCATTTCTACTCTGTTAGCCTTACAAAGTGACTTCAAACCTGAACTGGTACCTAAAAAAAATGGGTTTTTGAAAATTTTCAAGATTTGCTTCTAAACTTCTAAGCCTTGTTACGTCCCCCAAAAATAAAATGGCATTCCCAAAATGATCCAGACATGAAGTAGACATATGGGGTATCTAAATTAATAACTATTTTTGAAGGTATTACTATGTATTATAGAAGTAGAGAAATGTAAAAATGGAAATTTGTTAATTTTTTTAAATTTTTTAATTTTTTTTAATTTTTTATAAATAAAAATAAATTTTTTTACTCAATTTTACCAGTGTCATTAAGTACAATATGTGACTAAAAAACAATCTCAGAATGGCCTGGATAAGTAAAAGCGTTTTAAAGTTATTCGCACATAAAATGACACTGGTCAGATTTGCAAAAAATGCCTGGTCCTTAAGGTGAAATATGGTCATGTCCTTAAGGGGTTAAAGAGGTGGTCACCACCAGTGGCCATGCGTTTACCCATAGCCATATATGTCTCTGTCACTTTAGCATTCCTAATGCTGGCTTGCAGTTAAAGAGCTTGAAATGAGTTGCAGACAGTGATAGAAGACACAAGAATGTCATCCACATTTTTTCAGGGCAATGGAAGCACTTTCCATTCAGGTTGAATTCAATCTGATTATTCTGATTGATTCGGCTGAATTGAATCTGAAATTCTGGAAATCCGCCCATGACTTCGTGTCAAATAAAAAAAAAAAAAAAAATGCCACTTGTGAATATAGATGAAAAAATTAAACAATACCATGTTCCTCTTTACTTTTGGTCTGTGGCCTCCATGGAGTCAGTAAACAGATCAGACTATTGCTGTGTACACTTGTGCTGTATATTATTTAACAATCACCATAATGACTTAATTAGTTTATTACCAAAAAACTCCAAAGTAATGAAATTACCAAGCAATTGATTCTCTCTGCTGCAGCCTGTAATCAAGATGCCATCCTGATCACTGTAATTTTCTAGTGCAAGCACTAGCCCACAGCAGAATAACAAGACTGAGGATGAGTTACTGCATGGAAGTAGTGGCAAACCAATACACTCATGTAATATACAGATATCAACCATAAAGATCACATATTAGAATTTTTGTGATGTAAGGGAGAAAATCAAATCACTGATGACAGTGATGTGGCTCCATTTGAAGTGTTATAGCTAAAGTAAAAGCCACTTAAGACCTGAGATATAGAATTTAGACTGAGGTTCCATATAGTCTTAGGGATATTGCACATGACTGTGGTTTTTGTCACGCATCCGATCAACATTTTTTGCGGGACAGATGCTGACCCATTCACTTCAATGGGGCCGCAAAAGATGCAGACAGCACACCGTGTGCTCTCTGAATCTGTTTGTTCGTTCTGCGGCCCTGCAAAAAAATAGGACATGTCCCAATCGTGTCTATTTTGCGGACAAGGATAGGGCAGTTCTACAGAGGGCAGGATGTTCCGTTCTGCAAAATGCGAAACACATGCAATTTGCAGCTCACAAAAATGACAACCGCCATGTGCATAAGTCCTGAAAGTGAATTTGTCACCATGAAAATGCAATGTAAGCTACGGACAGCTTGTTATAGAGCAGGAGGAACTGAGCAGATTAATATATAGTTTTATGGGAAAAGACTCAGTAAAACGTATTCATTTAGATTCCTGCTCATTCTGAGCTTTGAAGTCAAGGAGGTGGTCCTATCAGTGATTGTCAGCCTTTCCCAATGACTGTGTATACAGAGATAGCTGACAGTCACTGATAGGACCACGTCCTTAACTATATAGCCCAGAATAAGCAGGAATTTAAAATAATAAATTACACGTTTTACAGAATCTTTCCCCATTAAACTATATATCAAGCTGCTCGGTTCCTCCTGCACTAAAACATGCTGCCTTCAGCACAAACACCATGTTTAATGTGACAGGTTCCCTTTAATATGATATGTACTGTAGCAGGAGGCACCACATTTATTAAGAGGCAGCCAAAAACATTTACACCATCTATGAGCTACATAGATTTGCAGAATAATTGTCAACAGTTTCCGCAATTAATTATAGAAAACTTGTCAGGAAGTGGAAGACCAAGTCTACTGTGTATTAGTGCATACTTACAATCGCCATCCCAAGAAGTGGGGTGACCACTCTCTTCACGACTATAGCCTGTTGAGATGAGGGAGTGGTCTTCAAGACGAGGTGGCCTTTTGGGGTGGATTTACTGTATTCAATTTGTTATGTTACATGATATAATTACATACTTCAGTTTCTATTTTTTACTTTGTTCATAATTCTTTTTTTTTCCAATTTTTATTTTTAAAACAGTCAAATTATGCTGTTCCCATGCACATCCTGTGTAAAAAAAAATAAAAAATTATTTATGGCATTCTTTTGTTGTTATAGCACATTTACAGGGAGTTTTTATTTAACTCGAACAATCCCTTTAAAGATTATAAAAAAAGATAAGGACACAGGTTTAAAGTAGTCTTCAAAGACAAAAGATAGTCAGCACCTCCTGTGAAATGAAGTGAATGTGCAGTTACACAACACCATGGCTGAAACTACAAAAGTAAAAGGAAACACAATGCAACAGCAAAGATTGAATAGATGAATTAATACTATATTCACTATAAAAAATAAATATGAGTTACAGTACCTAGCAATATATTTTGATTAAAATCAGTTGTGCCTTTCCACCACATCAAGATGACTTCAATTTGGATTGTAACCTACTGTATGATACCTCTCTCTGTGCCTCCAGCCTTTTAATTCAGGGTAAGCAGGTAACACAGGTATACTGTGTCTGCTCCATTTCTTACCTCTCTCTGTGCCAACAGGCCTCTGATTTCAGGGAGGACTGACTACAACTATATATGCTGCGCTAATTAAAAACAGCGTGTGGAAAAGGTAAAGAATTCTCTAGCCTCCGGCAGCCTCACCAATCTAAACTGGAGGAGAAGGGACCAGAAACAGAACCACCTACCAGTAAGGACAACTACCTAACTTAGCCTGAGAAATAACCACATACAGCCTGTTTACAGTGGATTTACAGCATTCCTCCTCTATATGCATAAAGACTTACTTTTGGATCAAATTGTGATCAAGAACCTGCGTACAGTAAAAGTTGTGCATTGGATTCAACCTTTGTCTCAGTCTTTAATCAACATAACCACTGCTCTCATCATCTTGCACCGCCAAGGTGCTAGCGTCACGACCAGGGGCCCAACCGCAAAAGCATACCCAACCAGAATCACCATCAAGGGCACCTCAAACAACACCTGGCGGGTGTCACCTGCAATATAGTGTGCCCCGGAGAATCCAGTGCTGTTCTCCCCCTCAACTGTGCAGGCCTGCACAGGGACAACAAAACTGTGAGTAACCAGAACTGTGTTTTTACCCTCGGCCTACCTATACTCACACCGTGACCTCATAGAGACATTCCCCTGTTAGACTGGTACACTGCACCTCCGCTTCTAAAATCCACCCAGACCACCTTAATAGCTCTCTCATTAGCTTAGGCGAACAAGAGATGATGAGGACAAAGAAAACACCACATCCTCCGACTAAATTCATCTCCTTCTTCATGACTGCGCCGATCCAAGATGGCGCCCACTCTCCCCACTAGGCAACACATGATGCGCTGAGCTCATATGCTAAGGGTGCCACGAGGCAGCAGAACCTCACAGGAGCAGCAGAACAAACATCCCCGGCAAGTAAATCAAGTATTTCAAGTGGGGGGAATCAGCTCAAAGCTCTCCTCTGGGAGGTAACTCTGGCAATATTGTAAGATCTGAGCGGGAGGATATAATTACTTTGACCGCTATGCAGGACTTAATGGCAGATTTAAAGAACTCCATACAATTAGATATACAGTCAGCCCTGAATACCATAAGTTGATATTATAGCTATTGGGGACCATACTACCAATTTAGAGGAGAAAATGGAAGAGTTTAAAGAGGCACACAACATGGTTGACTCATATAACGAAACACAGGATGATGTAGCTGCTATGAAATTAAAATTAGCAGATCTTGAAGATCTTTCTAGGAGAAACATCATCAGACTCAAGAACGTCCCTGAAATTGTCACCAATGACTCTCTTCAAGAGTTCCTGATATACTTTTTCATGTCAATCCTTCCTGACACTCCTGAAAGGGATCTCCACATAAATAGAGCACACCGGGTTCCCAAACCCAGATCTATGCCTGCAAGCATGCCAAGAGATTTGTTGGTGAGATTACATTTTTTTCATTTAAAAAACAACTTGCTGAGAGAAGCTGGACATAAGAAAGGTATACCTGAAAGTTTTAAACAGATTTCATTTTATTCTGACCTCTCTCCCACAACCCTGGCGAGGAGGAGAGAATTTGCCAAATGCACTGCTATATTGAGAGAAAATAATATTCCCTTCCGCTGGGGGTTTCCAGTGAAACTAATTGTCAGCAGAAATGGCGCTAACTTTGTTTTACTGTCTACTTCACAAGCTGAGGAGTTGTTAAAGAAGTGGTCCCTTAATCTACCACAAGAGGGAGAAAGATCTCAAAAAAAGCAGAAGCCTCCAACCTTGATGCAAGAGTGGACTGTAGTGAAAGCTTCAAGATAAATGATGGGCCTTATTGTGGTAATATGAGGTACTTCTATCCTGTCCTAATACTCAGGTGTCAAGGAAAAAAAAAAAAAAAAGGTGATTAAGAGGGATAGTTGGAACCCCCTTTAATGTCCCAAATCCATGGGTCTATAAGCGCCAGACTACCTCCCCAATAGGGGTGCAACTTGATCTCCAGTAGGTTAAATAGAATTTTCAATAAATGGGTGACCCACTTAAAAGTATAAATAAAAGTAGGGAATTCACATAGATAAAATAATAATTATGATAAAAAGCACTTTCCGTTATTTCCCGAAGGCTGAAAGAAGGGAAGAGTACTCACTTCACTTGGGAGGCTGTCTTGCAGGTTAAACTCAAGACGCCTGAGACAAAAACCACCCCTGGCTCCGACGCCTTTCGGGGTATCCATTAACCCCTTCCTCAGGATAGCCCAAAAGGAAGGGGTTAATACCCCGAAACGCGTCGAGCCTTGATGTTAATAAAGTGGTTTTGAAGAAGATCCTCGTCCGAGTGGTGACTTCAGCCTCTAAGATTCTACGTGCGATCCTGGCCAGGGTTTTTTTTTGTCTCAGACGTCTTGAGTTTAACCTGCAAGACAGCCCCCCAAGTGAAGTGAGTACCCTTCCCTTCTTTCAGCCTTTGGGAAATAACGGAAAGTGCCTTTTATCATAAATATTATTTTATCTATGTGAATTCCCTACTTTTATTTATACTTTTAAGTGGGTCACCCATTTATGAAAATTCTATTTAACCTACTGGAGATCAAGTTGCACCCCTATTGGGGAAGTAGTCTGGCGCTTATAGACCCATTGATTTGGGACATTAAAGGGGGTTCCAACTATCTCTCTTTTTTGAACATAAGTTTTTATTGAAGTTTTCAATATAAAGGTACATAGAAATGTACAAAATATTGTAGAGACAAAAAAGAAAATACTGTTACATAACATAACAATGGTAGGTTATAAATATACTGTGATGTAATAGATATAATGAGTTTAAGTCTCTAGAAGGAGAGAGAGTCTATAGGTTGTAAAGTTATACACAGCATGAATATCTAGTTGTTTAGTTACAAATTGTTATCAGTTCTGAACATTTGAGCAACTATCCCTCTTAATCACCTTTTTTCTCTTTTTTTCTTGACACAATATTAACCGTTTGCTTAAACGGTACGATCCAGCAGCCTAACTACCTTAGATTTCACTCAGTGCCTTGAATTAAGAACCGTATCAGATATCCATCTCCCCATCACCGGTGTCGCCCTGCACAATAGGTTTAGCCCATCTCTAATACTAGGGACCTCCTAACCTTGTACTATTTTTTCGTTGTGTGTACTCTGCCTAATACTCAGGGACATCCATTTTATTTTTTTATATAATTTTTATTATTATATTTTTTCATATCTGTTTATAACCCAACTCACGGGTTTTGCAGCCACTTCTTTTGAAGCTTTGGCTGTTGGTTAGCTGGAGCTAGCCAATTTCAAACTATTTCTTTACTTTTACAATACTCCTCTTACTGATTCGAGGATTTGTTCTATTTATAGTTATATTGGTATTGTTACCTTGGTTACTTATCCCTTCTTTCCAACTGATCCCCCTCCTACTTTATTTTCTCCAATCCTACACATGGTAATTGTGAATGGGATTGGCGACTGTTTGGGAATTCTTTGATTTCTAAAATGTTTTTTTTTTTTTTTAGCTATTTTACCTGTTATGAGGGTGACGTGTCTGTTTCGAGTGCTGGAGGCAGAATGCACAGCAGATTTTCAGAGGCTACCCAGATCTTGTTCCATATGCTCAAATTACCAAACAAACTAACTGAACATAAGCATATATTTAGACCTTCACTATGGCATTTAAAATATCATCTTTGAATGTTAAAGGGTTAAATAGCGCTTTTAAAAGATCTAGCTTGTAGAGAGAGTCCACTCAAACTAAAATGCAACATTATTTGCATACAAGAGACACATTTGATAGCCAAAGATAGCTTCAGAATTCACAACAAAAGATTCCCTCACATTTTTCACTCACATTCTGAAAAAAGGAAAGCGGGTATAATGATAGCAATTAAAGATACGGTTTCCTTTAATTTTATTTCATTTTATGCTTACTCTCAAGGTTGATATATGATTGTAGTTTGTTCAATTGATAACCAGATTTATACCATTTCATCTATATATACCTCCAATAGGTCTCAAATCCGATTCCTTGCAACATTAATGCCTTTAAAGCAAGTTTCCTGGTATTGTGTGGTGTTAATAAGATTATAGACCCTACAATGGATAAATCACCACTAGACACTAGAGATAAAGATCTCTCCTTCAGAGACTTTCTACATAAGAAGGAGATTTCTGATCCTTGGCGCATTTTACATGCATCTGAAGAAGATTACACTTTTTTCTCCACTCCCCACAACTCATACTAAGGCATAGATATTATTTTTGTAGACAAAATACTGTTACAAAATGTCATATCAGCAGATATAGGTATTATATCCTGGTCAGACCACGCCCCAACATCCATAATTGTTAAACTACAATTCTCTGTGTCACATTTTGTGCCTTGGAGATTGAATAATTCCATTTGAAATAACCCAGAATACTTAAATATATTCTGCACAGCTCTGCAGAAGTATTTTGAAACTAACTGAACACCAGATGTTACTACAGCAACAATATGGTGTGCCCATAAGGCAGTTATGAGAGGTCTTTTCCTGAAATATTCTGCCCTTGAAAGGAAAAAACGCCATCAAAAGATGGAATTACTCACCAACAAAATTACACAATTGGAGAATGAAAATAAAAAGTCACCGAAAGCAATTTATGCTTCTTAACTGAAAGACCTTAGACATGAATTATACATCCTTATGCAATCTAGGTTTGAATTTCTCCTCAGCAAGTCTAAGTCTATGTACTATTACAGTGGAAATAAAGCCAATAAATCATTAGCAAATAGAATCAAAACTAAATCAGCCAAATCCAGAATTCCTTTTCTGTATAATACAGACCGGTTAAATTTATGAACCTACAGGACTTTGTGAACGAATTTGCGTCCTATTACTCCAAATTATATAATCTTGCTAAGGATGACCGAACCCCACAACCTACTCCAGAAACAATTAATGCATTCCTGAATAAAATTCCTAAACAATTAGATAACTAGAAATACTAAATAAAAATATACAAACTGAAGAGATAACGAAAGTTATAACTTCTCTTAAACCAAATAAGTCCCCAGGACCTGATAGACTAACTAACGAATATTATAGTGTTTTCCCCAGCTTTATCAGAACACATGAAAGAATGCTTTCAACAATTTTTTGAGGGTCACTCTATTCCTAAAGATATGTTATCGGCCATGATAGTCACACTGCCTAAGGCAGCTAAATCCCCTGATACCCCGGCTAATTTTCGCCCCATATCCCTGCTCAATTCGGATTTAAAAATCTTTTCAAAATTTTTGTCCAACCGACTAGTAGATATCCTACCCGACTAAGTTAATAATGACCAAGTGGGATTTGTGAAAAACAGACAGACATCAGATGGCACGAGAAGACTTATGGACCTTCATGTATAACATGTAAATTAATATCATGTCAATATCATTTACCAAACTACTTTCTATAACAGAAAATGGTATAACAATAAAAACGATGTTTTAAAAAAAAATAAAAAATATTGAACAACAAAAATTTATTATAGGGATCGGTATTTTCTAGTTACATCCCTGTATGTGATAATGAGATGACTGCTGAAAATTAATCTGACCAAATCAAGAAATTTCAACTACTATTAGGTTTGGTGCCTAGTGCAAAAACTGCAGGATTTTTGAATTTTGTAGAAATATTGATATTGACATGAAAAATTAAAAATTACATAACAACAACACAGGTGTGAACTGGCCCTTAAACTAGAGGTCTCAAACACAGGGCCCGCTGGCCACATATGACCCTTGAGGCAATTATTTGTGGCCCACGATACCTGAAGGGTAGTGGGGGTATGCATTAGAAACTAATAAGCACTTCCATTGTGAAAGTGGTGGCAACATCCAGGTGAGGAGAGAAGAGGTGAATATTTATTTTGTCTTCCCTGAGGTCTACATTTAGGGGACAGAGGGGTTGGGTGGGGATTATAGGGAGCAGTAGTGGTCTGATTTGGAGTCTGTAAATTTGCGGGAAGATCTGGGGGCTAAATTAATTTAGGACATTTAATCTGGGGTCTGTATAGATTTGAGGGGTGATTTGGGTTTGTATAACTTTGGGGTATTGTATTAATTTTAGGATCTCGGGTCTGTATTTATTCTGAGGTCTGGTCTGGGAGTCTGTTTTAATTTTGGGATCTCATCTGGGGTCTATATTAAGAAGGATCTATCTAGCCATGGGAAATTTATTTTTGAAAACTGATTAGAATGGTGCAAAAAAGTAATGATACTTCTCTCATCCCACTGTTCCCACCACTAGGGGAGATCTTAGCGTAATTCCCAGATGTGGCTGACTGAGGTGAAGATCAGGGGCGATGAGTATGACACACTTATATTGTATCGTATTTGAAATGCATATGGCCCATCAACTAGACATGTTTTCTATGTGCAACCTATATATCCAGCTGGGTTTGAGACTCATGCCTTAAACAATAGGTAATTTTCTGATTACACACTTTATTTAAAAATATGCAATGCATACAGCCATGGATCAGCATTTTGCATCACTGACTAAAAATTACAGAACATATAGGACATCAGAAAGAACATGTTATGTACTCTAAAACAGTATCTCTAGAAATAACAAATACTCAATTCAACAATAAATACAGCTCCAGAATACACCAGTGAAAATAAAAGCTTGAATGGGTTGGCCATTTTTTAGTAACTGGTGACTAACGAGTTTGTAAGATGACACTTACCAATTTAACCTTTTTTTAAATTCTGCACCATTTCCTATATTTCATAAGTTATTCCTCCTTGTTTGCCAAGTCTTTTGTGCTGTCCACACAGAGGTCCTGTCCAATAAAAGGCTGCTGATGGAGTGTCATGTAACCAGGCAAATCACCTCCATGTGATGTCCGTTCAAATACACTACATCTGCTACTTCACTTTACTGCTGGAAGTTAAGGGCAGGTGCAGTGTGTTTGAATGGCGGAGGCTGAGTCATGTGTCCGGTCACATGACCCTCCATCAGCGGCCATCTTATGTACAGGAGTTCTATGTGAACATGGGGATATGGCTTACGAAATATGGCAAAGAATATCAACAAAGGAAATATTAGTAAAATAGTCATCTTACGTACACATTCAACACAAGTGGCCAGAAAGTGGCCAACCCCTTTAACCAACCAAAACATTTTAGTAAAATACAATTGTTTCTGGTAGAAGTAGAGTTAAACTATAAAGTTTTTCTAACAGTGTAATAAGAATGACTGGCTAGTTTATTTGTATTTGCTTAGCTTTCTCATTATAAAACCTCAATTTCATGGAAGCACTAATGATGTTGTTAAGATTGTTGTAATTAAAAAATCGAGATGATTTGGTCGATAGTTTAGAGAAAGCCCACAGGATTCCTTTTGGCTTAACATTTTCTTAATATCTAGTCATTAGTAAAACACCATGAAATTAAAGTGCCATCTATCTGCTTATAAAAAGCCTTCACACTGTATGCTTGCAGTGGCAAATGCAGAGATGTTAACTGATTTACTGGGGGTCACCTAAATTTTAGCCTCCCTCACCCGCTTACCCAGTGATATTGTCATAGTGCAGTTCACTGTGTCACTTGATGCGGTGCAGGCTGGCTTCAGGCTGTTTCCTGTGTATGCTGGTTGCTTGGGGCTGCGTGCTGGACATGGTCATGTGTATGTGGATATTCCCTGCGTTTGTATCACAGGACAGTTCTCTGTGTTGCAGTGTTGGCTGACTGCCTGCGATATTGCGTACCAGCTGTGGGTGTTTTTCATGTATGCTGGTTGCTTGTGGTGCTTGCTGGCTACGGTGTTCTGTGCCTAGTGTGAACTGTCTCCTGTGTTTTGTATGCTCCGTGTTCACGTAGGGTTAATGTTTTCCTGATCTGTGTGCTTGATTACCAATTGGTCAGGTGCTCTCATTAACCAGCTAAATAGACCTGTTAGCTGTGTGCCTGAGGCAGTCTGTCTCCAGCTTGGCAGTGTGCAGAGTGTATGCTCCTGACCTGTGTGTTTGCCATTCTAACCTGATCTGTGTGGTTGCCTGGTAATTCATTAATGTCACAACTTCTCAATGTCTTTGGTCTTTTTTGACTGGGAACACTATTCCTCATGGGTTCTGGAGTAAAGTTGAGCGAACACCTGGATGTTCAGTTTCAAAAAGTTCGGCCGAACTTCACGAAAATGTTCGGGTTCGGGATCCGAACTCGACCCGAACTTGACTCTTGAAGTCAATGGGGACCCGCACTAAAAAGGCTGTAAAATAGCCCTGGAAAGGAAAGGGCTAGAGGGCTGCAAAAGGCATCAAAATGTAGGTAAATCCCCTGCGAACAAATGTGGATAGGGAAATGACTTAAAATAAAATAAAATAAAAATTAACCAATATCAATTGGCAAACTTGGAGGAGGAGGTGGAAAAGGAGGTTGGGGTGGCGTCAGGTGGGAATGCTATGGGAGTTGAAGTTCTCATAATAGCCAAAAAGGATTCATGTCTGCCTGCAGTGCCACAGGCCTCATTCACAGACTCAGGGCCATGGCAACCATACATGCGAGTTGAAGTTCGCATCACTGCCAAGAAGGATTTATGTCTGTCAGCAGTGTCACAGGCCTCACTCACAGACTCAGGACAATGGCAACCATACATGGGAGTTGAAGTTGTCATCACAGCCAAGAAGGAATCATGTCTGCCTGAAGGGCCACAGGCCTCATTCAAACATTCAGGCCCATGGGACCCACAAAGAGGAGAGTTAAAATCATGCCAAGACAGTATTGATTTCACCCAGCAATGTCACAGGCCTCATTTACAGATTCAGACCCATGGCACCCACAAAGAGGAGAGTTACAATCATGCCAAAACAGTATTGATTTCACACAGTAGTGACACAGGCCTCATTCACTAATTCAGGACCATGGTACCCGCAAAGAGGAGAGCGGTCCCGTAACAGCAACGCAGGTTAATATCTCCCACCAATACAGCAGGCGATGAAACAAAATATAGGCCCCTGACAACCAGACAATGTAGAGGTCATTTGATAGTATAAAGAGATTAATGTCTCCCACCAATGCAGCAAGCGATGAAACAAAATATAGGCCCCTGACAACCAGACAATGGGGCGGTCATTTGACAGTAAAAAGAGGTTAATGTCTCCCACCAATACAGCAGGCGATGAAACAAAATATAGGCCCCTGACAACCAGACAATGTAGAGGTCATTTGACAGTATAAAGAGCTTAATGTCTCCCACCAATGCAGCAAGCAATGATACAAAATATAGGCCCCTGAAAACCAGACAATGGGGCGGTCATTTGACAGTAAAAAGAGGTTAATGTCTCCCACCAATACAGCAGGCGATGAAACAAAATATAGGCCCCTGACAACCAGACAATGTAGAGGTCATTTGACAGTATAAAGAGTTTAATGTCTCCCACCAATGCAGCAAGCGATGAAACAAAATATAGGCCCCTGACAACTAGACAAGGTAGAGGTCATTTGAAAGTATAAAGAGTTTAATGTCTCCCACCAATGCAGCAAGCGATGAAAAAATATAGGACCCTGACAACCAGACAATGGGGCGGTCATTTAACAGTAAAAAGAGGTGCGTAAGGTGCCACCCTGCAGTGAAACCGGTTCCTCCTCCTCCTCCTTTACCTCATCCTCCTCCTCCTTGTCCTCCAGAAGTGTGCCCTGGGTGTCCACATGTGTACCTGGTCTCTGCTGGTGCAGGAACCCACCCTCTGAGCCACTTCTGTATGACTTACCTGAAGCCCTGTGAAATGCCCCTCTTCCTCCTCCTCCTGTGCCGCATCCTCTTCCATCATCGCCGTAATATTTTTTTCATGGAGACATAGAAGGGGTATTGTAATGCTAACAACGGCGTCATCAGCACTGGCCATGTTGGTTGAGTACTCCAAAGACCGCAACAAGGTACACAGATCTCGCATGCAGGCCCAGTCACTGGTGGTGAAGTGGTGCTGATCCGCAGAGCGACTGACTCGTGCATACTGCTTCTGAAACTCCACTATCGCCCGCTGCTGCTCGCACATTCTGTCCAGCATATGTAAGGTGGAGTGCCACCTGGTGGGCATGTCGTATATGAGGCGGTGAGCTGGAAGGCTGAAGTTACGCTGCAGCGCAGACAGGCAAGCGGCAGCAGGATGAGAACGCCAAAAGCGTGCACATTCGGACTGCACTTTCAGCAGCAGCTCTGACATGTCTGGGTAGTTTTTAAGAAACTTCTGCACCACCAGATTCAGCACATGCACCAGGCAAGGGATGTACATCGAATCGGCTAGTCCCAGAGCTGCAACGAGATTTCGCCCATTATCGCACACCACCAGGCCGGGTTCGAGGCTCACCTGCAGCAACCACTCATCAGTCTGCTGTTCTATGCCCCTCCAAACCTCCTGTGCGGTGTGGGGTTTGTCACACAAAGACATGAGTTTTAAAATCACCTGCTGATGTTTACCCCAGGCTGTGCTGAAGTTGGGGGTGAGGTTCTTTCGATGACCGGATGTGGGGGTGGTAGAAGAGGAGGATGATGCGGAGTAGGAGGAGGAAGCAACAGGAGGCAACGAATAATGCCCTGAAATCCTCGGTGGTGGAAGAACATGCGCCAAACTGCTGTCCGCCTCGGGCCCGGCCGCCACTACGTTTACCCAGTTTGCAGTTAGGGAGATATAGCGACCATGGCCGTGCTTATTGGTCCATGTATGTGTGGCTATGTGGACCTTGCCACAGATGGCATTGCGCAGCGCACACTTTATTTTATCCTCCACTTGGTTGTGCAGGGAAGGGATGGCTCGCCTGGAAAAGTAGTGGCGGCTGGGAACAACATACTGGGGTACAGCCACCGCCATCAGCTGTTTGAAACAGTCCGTCTTCACCAGACGGAATGACAGCATTTCAAAGGCCAGTAATTTTGAAATGTTGGCATTCAGGGCAAGGACTCGAGGGTGGGTAGGTGGGTATTTCCTCCTTCTCTCCGATGTTTGGGAGATGGACAGCTGAATGCTGCCGTGTGACATGGTGGAGATGCTTGGTGATGGTGTCGTATGTGATGGTGTTGGTGGAACATCCTCTGTTTGCTGGTCGCCAGGTGCCACCGTGATGCCAGAGGTGGAGGGAGAGGCCGAGCCAGCAGCAGAAGAGGGAGCAGGAGGAGCATGAGAGAGTTCCTTGTTTTTAAGGTGTTTACTTCACTACAGTTCATGCTTTGCATGTAGATGCCTGGTCATTCAGGTTGTGCTCAGGTTAAGAACGTTTATGCCTCGCTTTAGGCTCTGATGGGCCAACATGCAAACCACTTGTGTCTTGTCGTCAGGACATTGTGTGAAGAACTGCCACGCCAATGACCTCTTGGAGCAGGCCTTGGTGTGCTCGGTGCCTGGGTGCAGTGGACAGTAGCAGGCACTGCAACCTGCTCCCTCTTTTGCTGTGCTGTTGCCTCTGTGCGACCACCGCCTCTTCCTCAAAACTGCACGCCTTACTAGCACGACCTTCAGTCCAGTCTGGGTCTAGGACTTCATCATCCTCCACATCATCTTCCACCCATTCATGACCCCTGCCCTCCTCGTCAGTCTACACATTGCAGAAAGCCACAGCAGTTGGCACCTGTGTTTCGTCATCATCAGAGACGTTTTGTGGCGGTATTCCCATGTCCTCATCCTGCAACAAAATTGGTTGAGCATCAGTGCATTCAAGTTCTTCCTCTTCTGGGGCAGGGCTAGGTGGATGGCAAACCCTGCCAACAGAGTCATCAAAAAGCATGAGACTTTCCTGCATGATTTAGGGCTCTGACTGCTTGGCTGATTTGCAAGGGGGTGAGGTAGAAGACGGATGGTCATGGGCTGCAGGTGCCAACTTTGAGCTTTCTGCAGAGGACTGGGTGTTAGATACTGTGAAGGAACTGGAGGCACTGTCAGCCACCCAATCTACTATCGCCTTTACATGTTCTGGCTTCACCATCCGTAGAGTGGCATTTGGGCCTATCAAATAACGCTGCAGATTCTGTCGCCTACTCGCACCAGTGGAAGGTGTTTGACTTGGAGCGGTAGTTGGTGCTGAATGGCCACGTCCTCTTCCAGCAACAGGAGCTCCACCAACACAACCACAACCATGCCCACGTCCCATATTTGATGTTCTCCTCATTATTTGCGTTCACCCACCAAGCTGAAAGATTGGTCTCTCTCCGATGTCAATTTACCTGCCACTAGTCGGCAATTACGTTCGCTAAGGCAGTGCCCGTGTCATAAAAATGCTCTGTGGACCCAGAATAATGTTTTTTATGTCCAAAATACACTGATTCTCAATTTTTATGCGGAAATGTAAAAAAAAATTTGGGGTACGCTGTATGCACAAGTGGTTTGTGGAACAAGAACAAATATTTGTAATAAAATTAATATATAAAAGAAAATTAGTATTTCACTGCTGTAAATTGAAATTAATTATTTATACGCCGGGTGCACAACTGTTTTTATGGCCTAAAACACGGCTTTTTTCAATAAAACCCCAAAATGCAGTTTTTAACTGCTGTACAGTAGATATTTATATTATATATAGACACCAGATTTGGGGACCCAGATCACAGATTTGTTCACCATAATTCACAAATGCAGTATTTAACTGCTATATACTGGAAATAATTATTTAAACGACGGATGCACAACAGTTTTTTCGGCCTAAAACACGGCTGTAACAGGGCGCCAAAGGCACACTTGGTCTCCCATCAGCCGCAGACCTGCTGCTTAGATTCAGGAGCGAGGACATGTGTTTGGCCTTGTTCCCAGGTCGGCTTTGCTAGCTGGGAGGCTCCCTGCTCCTAGGTCTGCCTTGAGCGCTGAGCTGATCACTCGGTGCTCGACTTGTCAGTCATGTGACGCTGGCCACGTCACATGACCCTCACTCCTCACTATAAATACAGACGGCCTGCTGGCTACAGGTTGCCTGTGATTTTCGTCCTATATGCTGTGTACTTTATTGTGATTTAGCTACCTCTGGAATTGAACCTCGATCCGCCTCTTGACATCTCTTCTGCCTGCTCCCTGTACCTTGACGCTACCTCTTGTATTTTGACCTCGGTTTGTTTATGGATTTGTCTTTGCCTCTTCCTTGTTCTGACTTGACCTCCTGGACTGACCTCGGCTAGTTGACCCGCCTCGCCTTCCGTTTTTGTTTTACCTCCTGTCCGCTTATTGTAACTTCCCTGTGGCTGTCCTCTTCCCTGCTGTCTCTTTCTCTCTGCTTGCACTTAGTAGGTTAGGGACCGTCGCCCAGTTGCGCTCCGTCACCTAGGGCAGGTGGTGGAAGTAGGCAGGGGAAGGGGACCGGGTGGCAGTTCAGTGGGTGCACCTCCGCTCTATCTTGATACCCGTTACTCTACCCCTGACAACAGCTTTTTTCAATAAAACCCCAAAATGCTGTTTTTAACTGCTGTACATTAACAGTAGATATTCATACTATGTATGGACACCAGATTTGGTGACCCAGAACACGGATTTGGTCACCAAAATTCACAAATGCAGTATTTGACTGCTATAAATTGTATATAATTATTTAAACGACGGATGCACAACAGTTTTTTTGGCCTAAAACACAGCTTTTTTCAATAAAACCCCAAAATGCAGTTTTTTACTGCTGTAAATTTTAATTAGATATTTATACTGTGTATGTACAACTGCTTTGTGAAGCAAGAATATTGCTTTTTTCACACAAAAAAGAATAATGCACTATTTTTCAGCTGTAATGGAAAATCGGTATTTAAGCAGTGTATTTCAAGATGCTCTGTGGATCAGGATTACCATTCTTGTCAAAAAAATACACTTATGCTGTATTTCACAGCAGCCATGTAAAATAGGTGGTTGTAATGGGTATTTCAGATTGTTTGGTGGACCTTGAATAACATTTTTTTCTATAAAAAACAAAGAAGCACTATTTCCATGCAGAAATATAAAATATGTCGTTGGACGGTGTATGCAGAACTGTTTTGTGGACAAGAAATACGGTTTTTTCCCCAAAATTACATGGATTCTCTATTTCACCGCAAAAATGTCAAATATATATTTTGCCGGTGTAAAATGAGCTTGGTGGATCAGGATGACCACTTTTTTTTAACTAAAATACACTGACGCACTAGTTGAAATTAAATATACGGTTTAGTTCATTGTATGCACAAGTGCTCTGTGGCACCACAGTTCCCAGGCTAGACAAATGGACTATGTCAACCCTTAAACATACAAAAGCCAATATAGGGGACTCGAGCAGCCAGAAAAAAAAGTTTTGGCTGGCAGAAATGCAGTACACTGCAGTGGCTAATATAGCCGCCGAGCACCACCTCAGTAACAGATGGATTACAAAAAAGATTTCCCTTGCAGTGGCTGGGTACAGAAATGTCCGATTGCTGAAGCTCCCTCCCTCTCTATTTGCTGTATCTTGTGGATTAAAGTAGCACAGGTTCTTCTGATTTCTGCCCAATTCTGTACCTGATCACATCACCAACATCCTCTCCCTAAGCTCAAATCAGCAGAGTGACGTGCGGCAGTATGTGACTCCAGCTTATAAAGAGGTTGGGTCACATGCTGTACTAAGCCAATCACAGCCATGCCATTAGTAGGCATGGCTGTGATGGCTTCTTAGGGCAAGAAGTAAAACGCTTGCTAATTGGCTGCTGTGCAGCCCTTCAGAAAGCGGGAAGAAGTTGCCGAACAACAGACCCGAACTCAAACTTTTTGAAAATGTTAGGGGTTCAGGTCCCGAACACCCCAAAATTCAGTATGAACCCGAACTATACAGTTCAGGTTCGCTCAACTCTATTCTGGAGTCATGTCCATGCAGCTCTGTCTGGGATCACCATGCATATGTTGCGCATGGGGTCCAGGCATCTATCTTTGTGTGTGTTCGCTTTATGTCCTGCATTCTGTTCAGTATGTGGTTTATGTCTGAACTGTGTCCTATGTTTCTGGTTGTTTGGGTTCTAGTTCCTGTTTTGTTTCTGTGACTAGACTGCTAGTGTTATGCACCAGTGTCGGTTATCTTGTATGTTTTGGCAAATTGCAGCGGGACCATCCCAAGAGGTAGTGACCTGGTAAACCCTCGGGAAAGTCTAATTATACTATAAGGGGTACTGTAAAGATTGAGGGTTTACTTAGACAATGCCCTTAGGATTTGGACCCAAGTCGAACCGCTGCACTTGGTCCAGTGGTTATCTATCTGCCACTGTTTACCTCGCCTGTTTGTCCAGGATTATGTCTTTCGTGTTTGGTTATGTTTAATAAAGTCTTGTTTGTCTTTTCTGACCCGTTTTACTGTTTTTTTGTATGCTTGTGATATGTTCAGGGGTTCTGTTGACCCCTAGAACATGACAGATATACAGTTTTCACCCAGTTGCAAGGGATTGAGTGCTGCATGCATATTAGCTAGAGTTTTGTGGGCCTGATATGGTTAACTTTATCATTGCTGTGTAATAAATGTAAACTATCAATAACTCTCATCAAGACTTCACAATCAACTCTCCTGACCTTCCTTTTCTGTCCTTGTCCTACAGAGGGTTCCCAGTACAATGAGTACTTACGGGGTCTTCAGAAATATGGCTGACTACTAGTGTTAAGTTCACTTCTATCTAAAATTCGATTCACTTTAAAGCCGAATTTCCTCGTGCTTCATGGCAGTGAATCGTTTTTACCTAAATGGAGGTAAAAAAAAAAATCATACTTACCTCATTCATTTGATCGCAACGAGCCGGCCGCCGCCTCTTAATCGAAGATCTCGTACAAGATTCTCTGTGCGGTGATAGATCTTCAATCAAGATGGCGGCGGCCGGCTCCTCGGGATCAAATGGTTGAGGTAAGTATGATTTCATTTTTCTTTATTTTACACTGCGTAATTACTGTCAGATGCCACGATCAGCTATGAACGCAGCATCAGAGAGGTACAATGACAGAGAGTGGCGCAATTGCACTACTACAAAGAAATGCGCTTTGCAGCAAAGTAATTCATCACAAAGCAAATTTTCAATGTAGTGTAGGTACATTTGAATACAACCTCAAGCTATTTAAATCTTATGATATGTGATGGGTCAATATAGAGGGTCACAGCACTCAGTTGGCTTCAGAGTTTTTGTAGGGTGCACGTCAAAATCTTCTTCCCGACTCCACCTCAGGAATACTAGTATAAATACAAAATCCGTATGACAGCACACCAAGGTTCTTTTCAATGCACTTTTATTTTGCCGGAAGTTACAGATAATTATGCAACGTTTCGGGCCAATTTGTGTTGCCCTTCATCAGGCTAATTGCTGAGCTGCGGGGATGCCGGACCCAGTATCCCCGCAGCTCAGCAAATAGCCTGATGAAGGGCAACACAAATTGGCCCGAAACGTTGCATAATTATCTGTAACTTCCGGCAAAATAAAAGTGCATTGAAAAGAACCTTGGTGCGCTGTCATACGGATTTTGTATGATATGTGATGGGTGTCATGTCAGCACTGTGCTCAGTGATTATATTGAATCAACCAGAAGCATTGGTCAGGCTGGTGACTACTGGTTTCTTTACAGTATGTGGACATGAAAGAGGGGATCTTTATATGTCCTCATGATTTGCAGAGTAGTCCTTTATGTATGTATATGTTATATACTGGACTGTGCAAAAATGTTAGGTGGAGTGGAAAAAACAAACTGCAAAGTCAGAATGCTTTAAAATAATACATGTTAATAATTTGGTTTTATTATTTAACAAAATGCAAAGAGAATGAATAAAACAGAAAACTAAATCAAATAAATTTGTTGTGACCACCCAGGGCTTGGATTCATATTTTTAACAAAAGGTTCCCTACTCAATTGCTTGTGCTCAGGCAATTCAAGTCTTTCAACAGGTTTAAAAATAATTGTTTGCCAGCTGCAGATCATGCTGTGTGTGTGCATGATGGCTGTATGTAATACAGCCTTTAACTATATACACTCAGTATTATTAGTATCTACTGATCATTGGCCTCAGTGCGGCTATAGCCTGCTAGAGTACCCTCATGTTGCATTTATAATAATGCCAGCCACATTGTGTGCCTGTAATAAAGAGTGGGTATGGTCTAGGGACTGAGATAGTGTCTGGGTAAATATAGGGGATCTGATTTTGATATAAGGGGTTTGAATATTTAGCTAATAGCTACACATCTGAAAAAGCTAATCCCATTTGCCAAAACCTGCTGCTTTCTGAAGGACTCTCCCAGGTTGCTATCTATACAAATGACGCCACCAAGTGATTAATTAATTTTTCGCTGCCAGAAGTTGTAGCTCAAGTGGTGCCAAGTGCTTTGCAAGCCACAAAGTTTAAGCATGTCAAAAAAGGAAAATATGGGTATGCTCACAAATATAGTCTAATTGAACAAATGTTACATCTAATTCACAAAATGCAGTCAGATATTATTGAAGGTGCAACTGTTTGGACTCCCTCTACACCAATGGTTTCCTTAGAGTACAGTGTGGCTGTCTGCTGCTGGTACTATACATTTTCATTACTTTTGGGCCAGGTGAAAAATTACACTCATAACTTAATTAACAAATATCAATAAACAACTACTATATATACCTTATAACATGTGCAGTATCCAGAGCAGGGGAAATTTACAAATGGTTTGTTATTTAATACATTGTATTCTCGGGTAATGTATTGTGCCCAGTATAGCTGTGTATGGATGGAGCAGTCAGGGTTAACTATCCTGGATCAGCCCTTGCTGGTAGTTGGGTGAGGATCCAAGATCTGTACCCAGCTTAGTGGGTTAGTTAGGAGTGAGTGTTTGAAGAGGAAGCAAGCAGTGGCCTCTGCTGCTTCTTCTCAGGCCCAAAAAGCTACACAGACTCACCGATCTCTGCATGATCTACAGAAGGATAGAGAAAGATAAAGAAAGAATTGGAGAACTAGAACTTGCATGGCTGTACATTGGAGTCAGTAATGTAACCTGCTACCTGAAGCTGTTAAGACTTTACTACTGTGAGGGACACCTTTAAGACACCCTTCACACCTGGACACATCCTGGCCAGATGTGCCTCCAAAACCCTGCATCCTGCAGTGAACACTACAGAAATGATTGTATAAGTTCTATTACCAGCCATAGGATCTGCTGGAAGTGACTTTAGCAAGATAGAGAGGAAAGATGGCCATAACTCCCATCCTTGCCATACATCTCCACCTAGGAGTAAAATTCCCATTTGAACAGTTGAAACTGTGTCTGCTATAACTGGATGGATTAAAACTCCTATTTTGCACTTAAGTAAAGAGAGATGTTTATTTTTCACCTCTGGCCTGGTTTTCTGACTTCATACGCTGGCCATTACACTCTATATGTCCTGGCAAAAATTATACCCTACCTAAGACAATTGCCTAAAAAATAAAAAAAACTATGGCTCTCAGAATATGGAGACACTAAAACATGATTTTTTTTTTTGTTTCAAAAACGCTTTTACTGTGTAAAACTTAAATAAATAAAAAAGTATACATATTAGGCATTGCCACGTCTGTAACAACCTGCTATATAAAAATATCACATGAACTAACCCCTCAGATGGACACCGTAAAAAAAATAAAAAAACTGTGTTAAAAAAGTGATCAAAAAGTCATATGCACCCTAAAATAGTACAAATCAAACCGTCATCTCATCTTGAAAAAAATGAGCCCCTACAGAAGACAGTCGCCCAAAAATAAAAATAAACTATGGCTTTCAGAATATGGAGACACTAAAAAATCATTTTTGTCAAAAATGCTTTATTGTAAAACTGATTATTTTGTATCGTCACGTCCGTAACAACCTGCTCTATAAAAGTAGCATATGATCTAACCTGTCAGATTGTAAATAACAAAAAATAAAAACAGTGCCAAAACAGCAATTTTTTGTTTTCTTGCCTCACAAAAAGTGTAATATAGAGCAACCAAAAATGTACCAACAAAACTGCCACCTTATCCCGTAGTTTCCAAAATGGGGTCCCTTTTTTGGAGTTTCTACTCTAGGGGTCTTCAAATGTGACATGGCAACTTAAAATTATCCCAGTGAAATCTGCCCTCTAAAAACCACATGGCGCTCCTATCCTTCTGCGCCCTGCAATGTGCCTGTACGACATATGTTTCTCTAAACTACAGAATCCGGGTAATTAACAAATATTGAGTTTTGTTTGGCTGTTAACCATTGCTTTGTTACTGGAAAAAATTTATTAAAATGGAAAATCTGCCAAAAAAGTGAAATTCTGAAATTTCATCTACATTTTCCTTTAAATCTTGTGGAACACCCAAAGGGTTAACAAAGTTTGTAAAATCAGTTTTGGGTGGTTTCTATTATGTAAGCCTCACAAAGTGACTTCAGACCTGAACTGGTCCTTAAAAAGTGGGCTTCGAAAATTTTCTGAAAAATTTCAAGATTTGCTTCTAAACTTCTAAGCCTTCTAACGTCCCCAAAAAGAAAGTAGCATTCGGAAAATGATCCAAACATAAAGTAGATATATAGGAAATGTAAAGTAATAAATATTATATGAGGTATAACTATCTGTTTTAAAAGCAGAGAAATTTAAATTTTAAAAGTTGAAAATTTTTCCAATTTTTATTGTAAATTCGTTTTTTTTTTAAATAAAAATTTTAAAATTTTTGACTGAAATTTATCACTATCATGAAGTACAATGTGTCACGAGAAAAAGCATGCCAAAGTTATTACCACATGAAGTGACACGTCAAATTTACCAAAAATTACCTGGTCCTTAAGGTGAAAAATGGCAGGGTCCTGAAGGGTTTAAAGGCAATATTACTAGTAGAAATATACAAAGGCGTCATTTAAAACTCCCGGGCCTCCATGCAAAATCTGTAATAGGACTCCCAGCTACCATGATCCATTTATGGTATTGTCTTATGGGGCAGAGATTCCTTCAGGACCCCTTCAAATAGCAGCGCTTTATTTTTACTGTTATGTCTGCCCTCCTTTTAGCTATGTCCAGACTGATTTTAACGCCATAAAACCAAGTAAATGATTTACCTTTTGCATGTGCCTTTAGGCTTCTTGATGGTGGAGGCATGGTCCACTGATGGTGTACAAACACCCTTTTTGGCCATCAATTTCTTTCTTCTATTCCAAGCATACAGAGCATCTGCCACCATGATCAACCCTATTAAACCAGACTTCTATAGCTGCAAGCGGATGTACCATTGCAGTAGAATTGTTCCCCTTATTTTTATGAAAATAATGTGATTAAAGCACTGAGGGAATGGCATATCACCTGGGAGCATCACTTCACCTCCTCTTCTCCCCCATTGCTACTTCCACTCATGGCCTGATTAACAGGGCCAGGCATCCTCACTGTTCGGATGCCCAGTCTAGTGATGAGCGGCAGGTGCCATATTCGAAAGAATATTCGTTTCATATTCGTCGAAATCGAATATTTGTCATTATTCTAGTTATCGCGATTAATATGCGATTTAAATAATCGCGTATTGCGATTTTAACTTAGGCTACTTTCCTATTGGTTTCATATCTAGAATTATAGCGAAGATGACGAATATGAATTTAACACAGCTGTCTCTATAGTCAACCTTCCTATTTGATTGCTAGAATTAGCGAAGTTGACGAATAGGTTGCTAAAACGAAGATGTAGAATACTTAGTTATCTTCGTTTTGAGGAATATGACGAATACATTTGTCATATTCGCTAATACTACCAAGCCAACCATAGTAAACCAGGTCTAAGTAGAAATCGCAATGCGATTATTTCAAGTTATATTAATCGCATTGTGATTTTAACTTAGAGCTGGGTTTATAATGGGTCAGCTTGCTAGAATTAACGAAGTTAACGAATATGGAATATAGCAGCAGTGCTAAGTTGAAATCGCAATGCGATTAATTTAACTTGAAGTAATCGCATTGCGATTTCAACTTAGCACTGCTAGTGCTATATTCCATATTCGTTAATTCTAGCCTATGTAAGATAGCAGTGCTAAGTTGTAATCGCAATGTGATTAATATAACTTGAATTAATCGCATTGCGATTTCAACGTAATTCCTCAAATCCGACAGTACATTTTAGTATATGGAGACGTTCGCATGGTGATGGGGACGCTCCATGAGCACGGAAGTCGGCAGAAGCGGCAACGGGCATTGACTAGAGCAGCCAGGAATTCTCAGGACAGGTAAGAACTACTTTTGGGAAGTGGGAAAGAAAAAAATATAACTAAAAAAAAAAAAAACGAATATTCGAAATAGCGAATTTATAGCGCTATATTCGAAATATTCGCGAATTAGCGAAGTGCCGATATTTGCTAAAAAAATTTCGCTATTCAAATATTCGCGCTCAACACTAGCCCAGTCCTGAAATCTGCCACTTGCGAGGGGTGAGACTTCATCAGTGTATGTGCAGTTGATTTAGGAGGCTACCTCCACTGAGATCTACACTGTGCAGTGGCACCATTTAATATTCTTTATCAGGACTGGCCAGTGGCCAACCTGCGGCTCTCCAGCTGTTGCAAAACTGCAACTTCCACCATGCCCTGTTGAAGGCTTATAGCTGTAGGCAATCTGCCAATAGGCAGATATGCAGATTCCCACTTTGTGTAAAAGGGACACTTTAAATCTCTGTATTTATCTAATGTACGGAATGTATGGTATTTTCTATTATCAGGCTGGCAATGTCATTTCACTTATTCTCCCCTAGGTGGTGCTGGCGCCACTCATGTATATAGCATGGGGTGTGCTAGAACAGGGAGCAGAAAGTAGTAGTAGTTCGGTTAGAATGTGAATGAGTGGAGGAGAGAAACAGGCCCAAACCATTATGTAGCTGCAAAACCTTTCCTCTAGGACCTGATCAACCCTGGAGAAGTCAGACTAAGATTCGTTTATAGCAGCCAAGCACCAGACTGTGAGTCTATGTCTAAGTATGGAGTAAGTCTAGTAAAGGTTACAGCTAAACCTAGCTTATGGACCTCATCAGCACAAGTGCCGGAGAGTAACTTTCCAAGTGCCAGGACACGTATGGATAATTAGTGCGCAAATTTGTCCTTGTCCACTATTCAAACCTTCCAGGACAAAGTGGAAAACTTAAACCTTTTTGGAGAGCATCCTGTAAATAAAGATGCAGAGTGTTTGCCTGCCACGAGGGAGATCGCCCTATTGGATTGCTCAAGATAAGCAGAAAACAACATATTTAGTACCAGAGTGCTATAGTTTGGACTTAGAATAATTTCAGAAGTCTTGCCTGTAAAGTGGCAACCCTAAAGTGAACTCCTCAACTGACAACTGCCTAAACCTGATAAGTGGAATACAAATTGTACTTATTTCTGAGCCATCACTTATCCTATATGACTGCACTTTATTGATGGACTGTAACATCTGCCTTGAAATTATTGATTCAAGTATAGGTTGGAATTGTTTTACAACCACTGACTCCTCTTTACTGCTACTACTACTCTCAACATTTGCACCTTATGGTGCTGGCGTCACGAACAAAGGGGCCTAGCCACCAAAGCACCCAAAACACCAAATACCATCAAGGGCACCTCAACCAACATCTGGCTGGTGTTCCCTACAACCAAGAGTGCCCTGGAGGATTTTGTGTGACTTCCCATCCATGCCGTTCCTAAGGGACGACTTAACCATGATTACTACTATCCTCGGCACCTCATCACTAGTATGGTCACGCACATCACCCCCAGGGAGTCCGGTCATCGCAACGAAATTGGCATCACGAACAGGATAAAAATCCCTTGCTACTTATAAAAACAGAATCCAAAATCCTTGCGCCTTATACGAACAGGATTAAAATCCTCTGCGCCTAGTGTGAATAGGACCCAAAATTATATATGATTTGAGAGAGACTTTGAATGTGCTTTAACTCATTAGTGACAGTGGAAAACACCTTTATTAAACTGGAGAATTGTTTAAATTGCTTTAAAACTGCATGGGCATACTGTCTAGCCGTTGATGGTTTAGGAGGAACATTGGCCATGTGAAGAATGAAAGGAGGAATGAGACTGTGATGTGACTCTCGGACTATAACAAGCAGGTCTGATTAAATGGTTTGCTGTAATGGCCATGAATACTCTTTTCCCCTCCTGCATCAGGAAAAGTCTGTAAGTTGATAGACCATCAGAGACAATCACCTTTGCCACCATTGCTGCTGTCTCACAACACATTTGTCAGTTCAGATCGCTTAATAATATTTGACTGTATCTCTAATTTATTCAAAGAGAAGGCCAAGTCCTCCGGCGTGCGTATGGTCAGTTGTTTTCCATTATGATTGATCATTAGTCCAAATGGGTATAACCACCTATATTTTATGTTTTTGTCTCTCAGTGACCTTGTGAGAGGGATCAGCTGTCTGCACTTTTCTAAAGTAATTCTGGAAAGGTCTTGGAATATTGTAATTATTCCTCCTTCATACTCTATTTTCTTGGCGTACCGGGCTTTTTTGAGAATCTCCTCTTTTATAGAAAAGCTGAGGATATAACAGAGAATGTCTCTTGGTGCGTCAGCAGGAGCAGATTTTTGGCGGTAGACCCTGTGTACTCTTTCTAGGCCCAGGTTAAAACCTTCCTCTTTCCCAAAAAGCTCCAGGAATATCAGAGTGAGGGCTTGAGTTATATCTTTGTCCTCAACCAACTCAGGCATACCTTTGATATGTAAATTGTTTCTCCTAGAGCGATTTTCTAAATCATCTAGGTACATCTGAAGATCGTGTATCTCGGTTTGTTGGGCAATAATTTTCTCCTCCGGGACTGTATCTCTACTGTAAGAGGAGCTTGAAAATTCCTATAAATGACCAGAATGATGTTCAAAGTCTTGTTAACCCACTGCTTTGCTCAATTAAATTGACTCACCTGACCACCTCTGTGTTATGACTTACCTTCTTTTTGTGGGTAGCTATTCACCAGAAAATACTTGCACAGGGCAACGTCAAACATAAGGCTTGCCGTGCCTTTGATTTATGTATTATTAGGCAATAATTACCCTATGACATATGTATTATTAGCCAATAAGCCAATTAGCCAATAATATTTTATTAAAGATGTTGTCTAGTTATTTTCAGCAAGTTATATCACCTCACCAATTCTCTTATGTTGATGCATCTGATAAAACTGCTTTAAAGGCATATAATATTCAACTTTAAGGTTGCGCTTAGTGCTTACCTTTGCCTCTTCTAAACTGAACCAAGAAATTTATGGAAGTATATTTTTAATGTAAAAGCGGTATAGCATGACCAAGTAACAGACAAGCTTAGCGAAGCTTAGTGCTAGCATTCTGTCTGTACAGATGTCTCTTATGTAATCCTACATATTTATACCTCTGTTGAAAGTTTGAGCATAATTGGAGGTCTTCCAAGGCTCATATCAAATATGGCTAAGTATGTATCTAATAATTAATTTAAGTAGGTAATGCAAATCTAGTAATGGAAAACTAATGTAAACAGTATCATTATGCTTAATCCTGCCGGTAAAACTCAATAGAAATTTATCATGAGGAATATTTTTAAAGTCAGTTCTACAGGAACCTGTGTTGCCATAAATAGCGGCAAATGTATCAAATGACGCACAATGTTTGATAAATTTGGTGCATTGTGAAGTTTAAAGGGGTGTTCACACAGCATTTTTTGCTACTAAAGTTTGGCATGGCCACCTGCACCGAAATTTCACCATTGGTCACGTCGTTTCTGCCTCCCATTTATTTCAGAGGGAGGCAGCTCTGAAGATTGCTGAACGGTGGTTTAAAGCTGTGCCTGCACTGAGAAGAGATGGGGTTCCTGAGGGGTTCCTGCTTATCATTAGAATAGGAGCCCTCATCCCCCTTTTGAATAGAGGGGCAGACTTACATGTGTGTCCGGCACACCATCCAACTGTCTCATGCTGCTGGACATAGCCAAGTACAAGAAACTGCTGCTTTATTCAAAAGCGGGAACAGAGGCCCCAGTTCTAGTGATTGGAGGAGGCCTCAGTGATCGGATCAGAAACATCCTATTTTCTGTGGATGGGGAATAAATTGTTGTCATGGACAACCCCTTTAAAGGTTTGCTGTTAGTACCATGTCTGGCAGTGGAACAAATGACACCTGAGTAAGTAAATAAATAATTGATGTTGAGGTGTGATTCCAAATATCTGAACCACCAGAAACTGCAGACAAGACAATACTATAAGACAGGGATGCTCAAACTGCGGCCCTCCAGCTGTTGTAAAACTACAACTCCCACCATGCCCTTCTGTAGGCTGATAGCTGTAGGCTGTCCAGGAATGATGGGAGTTGAGCATGCCTGCTATAAGACATTTTCAGGGCTTTGGCAATGTGGTGGTTGTATTTACAGGATAGGTCATCAATATCAGATCGGCAGGGGAGCCGACACCCAGGACTAGTGTTGAGCGAACAGTTCGAGCATAGTTCGGGTTCGTACCGAATTTTGGGGTGTCCGGGACACGGACCCAAACCCGGACATTTTCAAAAAAGTTCGGGTTTGGGTTCGTTGTTCGGCGATTACTTCCCGCTTTCTGAAGGGCTGCACAGCAGCCAATAAGCTAGCGTTTTACTTCTTGCCCTAAGAGCCCATCACAGCCATGCCTACTAATGGCATGGCTGTGATTGGCCTAGTGCAGCATGTGACCCAGCCTCTATTTAAGCTGGAGTCACGTAGCGCCGCACGTCACACTGCTCTGATTAGTGTAGGGAGAGGACGCAGCTTCTGTGAGGGCGAGATTAGGCAGGGAAAAGTCAGCAACAGCACCTAATGAACTGATCGATCTACAGCTGTGAATGATTGAACTTCTGCTAGTTACTTGCTCACTGGTTTTTAGGCTGCACAGAGAGTTTTTCTGTCACTTATTTTCTGGGGTGATCGGCTGCCATTTTGTGACTTGTGGTGCACCAGAACAAGCTGCCACCAAGTCAATATAATACATCAATACTAGTTTTTTTTTTTGCTATATCCTACATCAGGGGCTTGGCTGTGCTAATTGTCACCCCTAGAAACTCAGGATAGCAATATTCTATATTTTATTAAGGGGTTAAATACAATTGCCCAAATACCAATTCCCTAAATCTGGTGTTCCAGCTTTGGCTAGCCAAGTATAATACTGTCTGCTGTCTGGCAAAGTAGAGATTCTTTTCTGTGGTGAAATTCAATTGCCAAAATAGCAATACCATAAATCAGTGGTTTCAGCTGTGGCTGGCAAAGTATAATAGTGTCCACCAAAACATATATTTTGTTCTGGGGTGAAATTCAATTGCCAAAATAGCAATACCCTGAATCTGGTGTCCCAGCTGTGGCAGGCCAACTTTCATAGTGTCCGCAAAAACATATATTTTGTTGTGGGGTGAAATTCAATTGCCAAAATAGCAATACCCTGAATCTGGTGTCCCAGCTGTTGCAGGCCAAGTTTCATAGTGTCCGCAAAAACATATATTTTGTTCTGGGGTGAAATTCAATTGCCAAAATAGCAATACCCTAAATCTGGTGGTCCCAGCTGTTGCAGGCCAAGTTTCATAGTGTCCGCAAAAACATATATTTTGTTCTGGGGTGAAATTCAATTGCCAAAATAGCAATACCATAAATCAGTGGTTTCAGCTGTGGCTGGCAAAGTATAATAGTGTCCGCCAAAACATATATTTTGTTCTGGGGTGAAATTCAATTGCCAAAATAGCAATACCCTGAATCTGGTGTCCCAGCTGTTGCAGGCCAAGTTTCATAGTGTCCGCAAAAACATATATTTTGTTCTGGGGTGAAATTCAATTGCCAAAATAGCAATACCATAAATCAGTGGTTTCAGCTGTGGCTGGCAAAGTATAATAGTGTCCGCCAAAACATATATTTTGTTCTGGGGTGAAATTCAATTGCCAAAATAGCAATACCCTGAATCTGGTGTCCCAGCTGTTGCAGGCCAAGTTTCATAGTGTCCGCAAAAACATATATTTTGTTCTGGGGTGAAATTCAATTGCCAAAATAGCAATACCATAAATCAGTGGTTTCAGCTGTGGCTGGCAAAGTATAATAGTGTCCGCCAAAACATATATTTTGTTCTGGGGTGAAATTCAATTGCCAAAATAGCAATACTCTGAATCTGGTGTCCCAGCTGTTGCAGGCCAAGTTTCATAGTGTCCGTCAAAACATATATTTTGTTCTGGGGTGAAATTCAATTGCCAAAATAGCAATACCCTGAATCTGGTGTCCCAGCTGTTGCAGGCCAAGTTTCATAGTGTCCGCAAAAACATATATTTTGTTCTGGGGTGAAATTCAATTGCCAAAATAGCAATACCATAAATCAGTGGTTTCAGCTGTGGCTGGCAAAGTATAATAGTGTCCGCCAAAACATATATTTTGTTCTGGGGTGAAATTCAATTGCCAAAATAGCAATACACTGAATCTGGTGTCCCAGCTGTTGCAGGCCAAGTTTCATAGTGTCCGCAAAAACATATATGTTGTTCTGGGGTGAAATTCAATTGCCAAAATAGCAATACCATAAATCAGTGGTTTCAGCTGTGGCTGGCCAAGATTCATAGTGTCCGCAAAAACATATATTTTGTTCTGGGGTGAAATTCAATTGCCAAAATAGCAATACCCTGAATCTGGTGTCCCAGCTGTGGCAGGCCAACTTTCATAGTGTCCGCAAAAACATATATTTTGTTGTGGGGTGAAATTCAATTACCAAAATAGCAATACCCTGAATCTGGTGTCCCAGCTGTTGCAGGCCAAGTTTCATAGTGTCCGCAAAAACATGTATTTTGTTCTGGTGTGAAATTCAATTGCCAAAATAGCAATACCATATTTGATTTCAATACATTGGGCCAAATATTTTTTTTCTTATTGTGGTGCTTGGTGAACGGTAACAATGAGGAAAACATCTAGTAAGGGACGTGGACGCAGTCGGGGTGGTGTTAGTGTACCGTTTTGTGCTGGGAGAGGACGTGGCCATTCTGCCACAGCCACACGTCCTAGCGAACCAACTACCTCAGGTTCCAGTACCCGCCAGAATTTACAGCGATATTTGGTGGGGCCCAATGCCGGTCTAAGGATGGTAAGGCCTGAGCAGGTACAGGCGCTAGTCAATTGGGTGGCCGACAGTGGATCCAGCATGTTCACAACATTATCTCCCACCCAGTTTTCTGCAGAAAGCGCAAAGGTGACACCTGAAAACCAAGCCCATCAGTCTGTCACATCACCCCCATGCATATCAGGGAACCTGTCTGAGCTTCAAGTTATGCAGCAGTCTCTTATGCTGTTTAAATACTCTGCTGGCAAGGTTTCCCAAGGGAATCCACCTAGCCCTTCCCCAGTGGTGGAAGACTTAGAATGCACTGATGCACAACCACTGATGTTTCCTGATGATGAGGACATGGGAATACCACCTCATCGGAGTCCGCACGTCTCTGATGATGACGAAACACAGGTGCCAACTGCTGCGTCTTTCTGCAGTGTGAAAACCGAACAGGAGGTCAGGGAGGAAGACTGTGTGGAAGACGATGCAGGGGACGATGAGGTCCTAGACCCTACATGGAATGAAGGTCGTGCCACTGACTTTCATAGTTCAGAGGAAGAGGCAGTGGTGAGACCGAGCCGAACAGCGTAGCAAAAGAGAGAGCAGGGGGCAAAAGCAGAACAGCCGACTCAAAGACAGTTCGCCTGCTACTGGCCACCGCCACCAGGGACCGAGCACCCCAAAGGCATCTTCAAGGAGTTCCCTGGCATGGCACTTCTTTAAACAATGTGCTGACGACAAGACCCGAGTGGTTTGCACGCTGTGCCATCAGAGCCTGAAGCGAGGCATTAACGTTCTGAACCTTAGCACAACCTGCATGACCAGGCATGTTTTCGCAAAGCATGAACTGCAGTGGAGTAAACACCTTAAAAGCAAGGAACTCACTCTGGCTCCCCCTGCTCCCTCTTCTGCTGCTGCCTCGGCCTCTTCCTCCGCCTCGGGAGGAATGTTGGCACCTGCCGCACACCAAACAGAGGATGTGCCACCGACAACACCACCTGCGTCACCAAGCATCTCCACCATGTCACATGGCAGCGTTCAGCTCTCCATCTCACAAACCTTGGAGAGAAAGCGTAAATTCCCACCTAGCCACCCTCGAGCACTGGGCCTGAATGCCAGCATTTCTAAACTAATGGCCTTTGAAATGCTGTCATTCAGGCTGGTGGACACAGACAGCTTAAAACAGCTGATGTCCATGGCTGTCCCACAGTATGTTGTTCCCAGCCGCCACTACTTCTCCAAGACAGCCGTGCCTTCCCTGCACAACCAAGTATCCGATAAAATCAAGTGTGCACTGCGCAACGCCATCTGTGGCAAGGTACACCTAACCACAGATACGTGGACCAGTAAGCACGGCCAGGGACGCTATATCTCCCTAACTGCACACTGGGTTAATGTAGTGGCGGCTGGGCCGCAGCGGGAGAGTTCCTTGGCGCACGTCCTTCCGCCGCCAAGGATCGCAGGGCATCATTCTTTGCCTCCTGTAACCTCCTCCTCCTACTTGGCTTCCTCCTCCTCTGCTTCCACCAGCTCATCCAGTCAGCCACACACCTTCACCACTAACTTCAGCACAGCCCGGGGTAAATGTCAGCAGGCCATTCTGAAACTCGACCGACCGCAGACCGACGAGTGGTTTCTGCCGGTGGGCCTCAAGCCCGGCCTGGTGGTGTGCGATGATGGGCGAAATCTCGTCGCAGCTCTGGGACTAGCCGGTTTGATGCACATCCCTTGCCTGGCGCATGTGCTTAATTTGGTGGTGCAGAAGTTCATTCACAACTACCCCGACATGTCAGAGCTGCTGTATAAAGTGAGGGCCGTCTGTGCGCGCTTCCGGCGTTCACATCCTGCCGCTGCTCGCCTGTCTGCGCTACAGCGGAACTTCGGCACCCGACACAGCTCAGGCCCATCACTGGTGCGTGGCTGGGGGGATATGGAGGACGATGACGATACGCCTCCCACAGAGGACAGCTTGTCCTTACCTCTGGGGAGCCTGGCACACATGAGCGACTACATGCTGCAGTGCCTGCGCAACGACAGCAGAGTTGCCCACATTTTAACGTGGGTGCGAGTACAAGCGCACGCTGGTTGAGGCGCTCCTGAGAGCATTCCCAAATGTCACAGGGGAACAGGTGGAAGCCCAAGGCAAAGGCAGAGGAGGAGCAAGAGGTCGCCAATGCAGCTGTGTCATGGCCAGCTCCTCTGAGGGCAGGGTTAGCATGGCAGAAATGTGGAAAACTTATGTCTCCACGCCGCAGCTAACTGCACCACCACCTGATACGGAACGTGTTAGCAGGAGGCAGCATTTCACTAACATGGTTGAACAGTACGTCTGCACACCCCTCCACGTACTGACTGATGGTTCGGCCCCATTCAACTTCTGGGTCTCCAAATTGTCCACGTGGCCAGAGTTAGCATTTTATGCCTTGGAGGTGCTGGCCTGCCCGGCGGCCAGTGTTTTGTCTGAACGTGTATTCAGCGCGGCAGGGGGCGTCATTACTGACAAACGCAGCTGCCTGTCCACAGCCAATGTGGACAAGCTGGTGTTCATAAAAATGAACCAGGCATGGATCCCACAGGACCTGTGCCTCCCTTGTGCAGAATAGACATTTATAACTGCCTCCCCCTCAACCATGTATTCTTGTACTCCGGGACACTTCTTTATTGAATCCTCATTTTTTTAACTTTACCATGATCTTGCAGTGCAACCCAAAGTTGAATGAACCTCTCCTCTGTCTGGGTGCTGGGGCCGAAATAACTGAAAGTGGCCTTCTCCGGTGGTGGGTGATATGACGCATGATTCCTTGCTGTGGGACCTCTCTCCTCTGTCTGGGTGGTGGGGCATAAATAACTGAAAGTGGTCTTCTCCAGTGGTGGGTGATATGACGCATGATTCCTTGCTGTGGGACCTCTCTCCTCTGTCTGGGTGCTGGGGCCTAAATAACTGAAAGTGGCCTTCTCCAGTGGTGGGTGATATGACGCCTGATTCCTTGCTGTGGGACCTCTCTCCTCTGCCTGGGTGCTGGGGCCTAAATATCTGGAAGTGACCTTCTCCAGTGGTGGGTGATATGACGCCTTATTCCTTGCTGTGGGACCTCTCTCCTCTGTCTGGGTGCTGGGGCCGAAATAACTGAAAGTGGCCTTCTCCAGTGGTGGGTGATATGACGCATGATTCCTTGCTGTGGGACCTCTCTCCTCTGTCTGGGTGCTGGGCCGAAATAACTGAAAGTGGCCTTCTCCATAGGTGGGTGATATGACGCATGATTCCTTGCTGTGGGACCTCTCTCCTCTGTCTGGGTGCTGGGCCGAAATAACTGAAAGTGGCCTTCTCCAGTGGTGGGTGATATGACGCATGATTCCTTGCTGTGGGACCTCTCTCCTCTGTCTGGGTGCTGGGCCTAAATAACTGAAAGCGGCCTTCTCCAGTGGTGGGTGATATGACGCATGATTCCTTGCTGTGGGACCTGTATCCTCGGTCTGGGTGCTGGGCTGAAATAACTGAAAGTGGCCTTCTCCAGTGGTGGGTGATATGACGCATGATTCCTTGGTGTGGGACCTCTCTCCAATTGATATTGGTTAGATTTTATTTATTTTATTTTATTTTAATTCATTTCCCTATCCACATTTGTTTGCAGGGGATTTACCTACATTTTGCTGCCTTTGGCAGCCCTCTAGCCCGTTCCTGGACTATTTTACAGCCTTTTTAGTGCCTAAAAGTTCAGGTCCCCATTGACTTCAATGGGGTTCGGGTTCGGGATAAAGTTCGGGTCGAGTTCGGATCCCGAACCCGAACATTTTTGGGAAGTTCGGCCGAACTTCCCGAACCCGAACTTCCAGGTGTTCGCTCATCTCTACCCAGGACCCATGGTAATCTGCTGTTTGATGCACTCGGGTGAGTCCTGCGGCCTCCTCACAGCTTACCAAGCACAGAGCCATCTATTGGATAGTACTTGTGCTTGTTATTGCAGCTCAGCCCTATTGATTTGAATAGGACTGAGATGTGTCTCGGCCATATATATGAACGTGACGGCATTAGACTAGGAAGAGGCTGTGGCGCTCACTGGAACACTGCGGTCTCTTCAAATAGTCCTGAGGATATGTCATCAATATCAGAATCCTAGATAACAACCCCTTTAAGGATGTTTTGGGCTTTAAAGAGGATGTGTCACCACACCTGAGATGTCTTTTTTATTAAGTACTTGAATTCCTCATGCACTAACAATTGTTATTGGTAGTGCCCAGGTTACCACATTCCCACTATTATAGGGTGATAATTTTGGTGACACTTATTAAGGTAGATAAAGCATTGCAACTGGCACTGCCACGTGTGTCCACTATTGTCCACAATAGCCTCGGCCTCCCAGCACTCCAAATATTTCGCGGCACTCACCATAAATCTTTAAATGCAGTTTATTCCATAAACAAATCGCAGACGCAGGGATGCACAGGTGGTTACAAGGCAACAGCTGTTTCACGCTACAATGCGCTTTGTCAAGCCTCCAAATGGCGTCAAATCCATGACTCTGGAATATGCTCTATCCACTATTTGTTCAGGATATCCTCCCCGGAGAAAGCGCATTTTCAGATCCAGACATTGTTGTCTAAATTCTGTGTCATCTTTAACAATTCTACCTACATGCATAAACTGACTGTGTGGGATTGCAGTTTTTACATGTGGAGGGTGGTAACTCGCATAATGTAACAGCGAGTTTCTGGATGTAGATTTCCTCTGAATAGTAGGAATTAGTTGACGATTCTCTACCCTCACTTTTACATCTAAAAAAATTGAATTCATGTTTATTCAGATTGCTCGTGAACTTCATATTCATTTGGTTGGTATTATTTAAATAGTCCACAAACTGGCCGAACATCGCCTCAATACTTGCCCAGACAATAAATAGGTCATCGAGGAATTAAAAAAAAAACTTTAATATACTGTAAATATGGATTTTGGACAGTGTAAATGTATCTCCTCGAAAATTGACAGAAATAAATTCGCAAACGTACAGGAGACAGGCGTCCCCATGGCCGTTTCAGTAATTTTGGTGACAGTTGTGATTTGGAACACCTTAACTATTTACTGTACAATTCTGTTGCATTTGAAATTCATATATTTGATATTTCAGTAAATGATGTGGCCGACCCCAGTGTTTCACCCTAAAATTGAATCTTGCATCTTTATTATATGACACATGTGCAATGTCCTGGGAAATGCTGGAGCAGATGATGGGAATGGTAGTGGCTCTGATTGTCACAGGCAATTACAGTGGCTTTTGTCCCACCATTGCTCCCAAGGGCCATGCAGTGATAGAAGGGTGCACCCTTTCTTCACCTTTGGCAGACCCTAATGTTCGGTCTCCTGCCTGATGGTAATTGGGGTGCCCGTGATGTTTGTTTGTATGCCTTCTCGGCATTCGGGTCCCCGTCACTGCAGCGCGGAGACCTGATGGGGACGCGTACCCTCCACAAACCCTGTGCATGCTGCGGTCAGCTTTGACCTCAGCATACAAGGGGTTAATACGCCGGCATCGGTGTTTTCACCGATGCTGGCTTACGCAACAGGGTTCCGGCTGTCAGTGACTGCCGGACCACTGCCGCTGATCAGACGGGCCCAGCACCATGTACGGCATGTACATGTACGGCGCTGGTCTATAAGTCACGTCCACCAGCGCCATACATGTACGGCATGGGTGCTTAACCTCTTAAGGACACAGGACGTATCTGTACGTTCTGTGTCCTGTCCCTGAAGATGACGCCCACTTCTGCTTCATACGGGCGCCTTAGCCACGGGTGTCTGCATGGTTCTTGTAGCAGATACCTGCGGCTAATGTCCGCGACCGGCAGCAATGCTGATCGCGGACATTTACCCCTCAGATGCCGTGGTCAGATGTGTGGCGATCAGAGGAGCCGGAGCGCGCCTGTAGTAACCTGGGTTTGAATGAATGAAACCCAGGCTGCTCTGTAGGTTTTTCTATGGAGCCTTGCCTGTAATAGGCTTCATAGGAAATATGTGATTTTTTTCATACATTCCAATGCTATTGCATTGGAATGTATGATAATCGCAATCAGATGATTGTATGTTATAGAGCACGTATTTTAAAATTGTGCGGTGCCGGTGACATAGTGCATTTCTGTAGTTGCCGTAGTAAACCCGTACTGTCGTACTACAGAGCACGTTTGCATACAATGCTGGAAAACAGTTTTAAAACTTTGCGGTAAAAAAATGCATTTCTGTAGTTGGGTTCATATACCTGTACTGTTGTGCCACAGAGCACGTTTGCATAAAACGCAGAATGAAACAGTTTTTTTTTTTGCCAGTTTTGCCGTATACAAACCCCTGCTCTGCATAGGTGACAGGAAGGTATATTTCAAAAAATCATCTGTTACATTGGTGGGTGACATTTTTCCAATTTTTGCCATATTCAAACCCCTGCTCGTATTATTTAAAAAGGTAATCCTAAAATATAACATTTATTAATTATGCAATTAAAATGGATAGTGGCGAATAAAGTAGGAACAAATAGGAAAAGGGGTATATTAACCCCTTATTACACAATAGTGAATATCCCAATAGGCAATATTTTTTTTTATAGAGATAGAAATAGATAAATATGGTGCATGGCGGCATTTGTAACCAGCTCGTCCTACCAGTACCAGGGGACAGTCAGCAATTTGGAGTCCGGTCAGCTGGGTGATGTTATGCCACTCCAATGGTGATGTTCAACCTGAAGGGAAATGGCAGTAATAACACGCACAGTAGGGTCCCTATAAATGCCCTATGGCTAGCTACCCGCTAAACCCTGATGCTAGATGATACAAAGCAGCCTTACCACAGGGCACTCGTCCTGATAAGGGCGACCCCATCCGGAACCTGTCCCTTGGCAATAAATTCTGTATGTCCCTAAATGCAAAGAACTCCCTACATGCACGTTTCACTGCCAGGACATCAGCAGCTCATCAGGGGAGATGAAGACCAACGGGGATCGATAAGCATAAATGTACTACCGATCCAACAAACAGATGAGACCTCCAAACGAATAGGGTACTCATCTGCTGGTGCGGTGGGGTACCAAGGAAGTGGGACCCCCCAAGGGCAAACTCATAGATGGGGAGGTAAAGGTGGTGCAGAGCCTAGATGGAGATCACTGCATATGGGACTCCAAATTTTTAAAAGGGGGTAAATTTAAAAAAATCACCTTTTTGAATAATATGATTTGACCCCAGGTAATTGCTAGTGTGGGCATACATCAGTCCCGGCTTCTGTTTTTGAATAACATATATTCAAACCCCTGCACTGCATAAGTGACAAGGCGGTAAATTTCTAAAAATCATCTGTTACATTGGTGGGTGACATTTTGCCAGTTTTGCCATATACAAACCCCTGCTCTGCATAGGTGACAGGGAGGTTAATTTCCAAAAATCATTTGTTACATTGGTGGGTGACATTTTGCCAATGTTTGCCGTATACATACCCCTGCTCTGCATCAGTGACAGGGATGTAAATTTCTAAAAATTGTATGTTACATTCTTGGGCCAAAAAGTTCCCATGCACTGCATACCTGACTTGGAAATATATTCAGTAAATTAGGTGGACTTCAGATTGTTAGGTGATCTGTACCCCTTTTTTCTTTCACACTACCCCTGCACTGCATACCTGACTGGGAATAATATTCTGTAAATTCGACGGCGTTTACATCATTGGGTGCTGTAGTTATATGCTGTAAAATCTCCATGATGTCTCCATGATAAATCTGAAGCGTGGGGGCCCCTTGTGGAATCTATACACTTTTAAAATAATCCTTTAGCGGGGCAAATAGATGCCTGATGACGGGGACGCTCCATGACCCCTTTTTTTTTTCAAACTACCCCTGCCTTGCATACCTGACTGGGAAATATATGCTGTAAATTAGGTGACATTCAGATTGTTGGCTTCTTTCTTTTAAAGCACTGCATAACAGACAGGGAACTTAGTTCATTACAATTGGCGGTTACATTGTTGCCTGACATAAAGCCTTTTTTTGGCTGTGAAGCCAAAGGTAGTTGCCAATAAGACCCCAAAACATTGGGAAATATAAAAAAGAAAACAAAGAGTAAGTGCGCTGTAGTATAACAATGGTTGGGTGAGGCCGGTAGATATGTCTATTCTGCATAAGGTACAAACAAGTCCTGTGGGATCCATGCCTGGTTCTTTTTAATGAAAGTGAGATTGTCCAAGTTGGCTGTGGACAGGCGGCTGCGCTTGTCTGTGATAACGCCCCCAGCCGTGCAAAAAACACGTTCAGACAATATACTGGCTGCAGGGCAGGCAAGCACCTCCAAGGCGTAAAGGTGAAGCTGAGGCCATGTCCCCAATTTGGAGATCCAGAAGTTGAATGCGTCAGACCCAGTGCGTAGCTAGAAATGACTGGGCCCAACAGCAAATTTTTGAATGAGGCCCCTCTCCCCCAGTAATTTTTCACAACCTCTTCCTTTTATGCTGCCCCCATTCCTGTGGCTACTAAAGATTGCTCTCTCAGACCAGGCAGCTGTTCCATCCGTTTTCAACACTGTTTATACTGCCACTTTATATAATTTTATTGTATAATACTATTGAGGGGGCCCTGGCAAAGTCTTTTAGTCCTCCTCCTCCTGGATGGGCCCCTGTTCCACCATTTTGCGGAAATGCTACCTCTTGCTAAGACGTTCCATATCTGCTGGTGGTGCTGGTTGTTTTGGCGTGGTGAAGCTTTTCCACATTTCGGCCATACTAACCCTGCCTTCTGAGGTGCGGGCGGTGACCCAGCTGCTTTTGCGACTTCTTCCTCCTCCTCCTCTGCTTTAGCCTTGTGCTTCCACTGAGCCCCAGGTGTCAGGTGTGAATGCCATCAGCAGCGCGTCTACCAGTGTTGGCTTCTTCCGATCATGCTTCAGTGACGGAATTTAGGACGGCACGTTGTCCTTGTAACGGGGATCCAGCAGGGTGGCCACCCAGTAATCTGCACAAGTTAGAATGTGGGCAACTCGGCAGTCGTTGCGCAGGCACTGTAGCATGTAGTCGATCATGTTTGCCAGGCTGCCCAGAGGCAAAGACAAGCTGTCCTCTGTGGGAGGTGTATCATCTGTGTCCTCTGTATCCCCCCAGCCACGCTCAAGTGATGGCCGTGAGCTGATGGGAGAGATCCCTGTACGGACCCCTGATATATTTATACAAAGTTATTAGATCTCACCTCAGTCACCTTTTTTCAAAAGTGAATAACCCTAATCTTTATGGGTACTGTAGTCCACCCATTCCAGTTATTACTTTAGTTGCCCTCCTCTGAACCGTCTCCAGCTCTGCTATGTCTGCTTTGTTTACAGGAGCCCAGAACTGTACACAGTACTCCATGTGTGGTCTGACTAGTGATTTGTAAAGTGGTAGGACTATGTTCTCATCACGGGCATCTATGCCCCTTCTGATGCACCCCATTATCTTATTGGCTTTGGCAGCAGCTGCCTGACACTGGTTTCTACTGTTTAGTTTGCTATCCACAAAAATTCTAGTGTTGATTGCGAATATTCTAATCGCGAATTTTTATTGCGAATATTGGCACTTCGAGAATTCACAAAGATGTAGAACATAGTGCTATATATTCGTAAACGTGAATATTCTAGTTTTTTTTTTCATCAGCAACCTCCCTTCTTGCCTGTGGGCCAATGAGAAAGCTGCAATATATTTGTCAGAGCTTAGCAACATCCCTAATAGTGAGCGGCAGGTGCCATATTCGATTTCGACAAAATCCGCGAATATTCGATAGAATATTCGTTTCATATTCGTCGAAATCGAACATTCATCATTATTCTAGTTATCGCGATTAATATGCGATTTAAATAATCGCGTATTGCGATTTTAACTTAAGGTTACTTTCCTATTGGTTTGATATCTAGAATTAGCGAAGATGACGAATATGACGAATGTATTCGTCATATTCCTCAAAACGAAGATTCGTCATATTCTCCATTTTCGTTTTAGCAACCTATTCGTCAACTTCGCTAATTCTAGCAAACAAATAGGAAGGTTGACTATAGAGACAGCTGTGTTTAATTCGCTATGCGATTATATATATATATATATTTTTTAATAAATAGAATAATTATAATAATTATCAAATATTATAATTATTCTATTTATTTAAAAAAAAGCAAAGTATATATAATCGCATAGCGAATTAAACACAGTTGTCTCTATAGTGAACCCTCCTATTTGATAGAATTAGCAAAGTTGACGAATAGGTAGCTAAAACGAAGATAAAGAATACTTTGTTATCTTCGTTTTGAGGAATATGACGAATACATTCGTCATATTCGCTAATACTACCAAGCCAACCATAGTAAACCAGGTCTAAGTTGAAATCGCAATGCGATTAATTCAAGTTATATTAATCGCATTGCGATTTTTAACTTAGAGCTGGGTTTATAATGGGTCAGCTTGCTAGAATTAACAAAGTTAACGAATATGGAATATAGCAGTGCTAAGTTGAAATCGCAATGCGATTATTATAACTTGAAGGAATTGCATCGCGATTTCAACTTAGCACTGCTATATTCCATATTCGTTAATTCTAGCCTAAGTAAGATAGCAGTGCAAAGTTGTAATCACAATGCGATTAACATAACTTGAATTAATCGCATTGCGATTTCTACTTAGCACTGCTGCTATATTCCATATTCGTTAATTCTAGCCTAATATGTAAGATAGCAGTGCAAAGTTGTAATCACAATGCGATTAATATGACTTGAATTAATCGCATTGCGATTTCAACAGATATGGTTTACTATGGTTGCTAAAACGAAGATGGAGAATACTTCGTTATCTTCGTTTTGAGAAATATGACGAATACATTCGTCATATTCGCTAATTCTACCAAGCCAACCATAGTAAACCAGGTCTAAGTTTATATTCGCGCTTAACACTAATCCCTAACAACCAATAGGAAATTTGCCTACCCCTTTACTTTGTAAGAAACTCCCCAGCAGCTGTTTTCTGCTGTTTTTTTTGCAGTTCTGAGAGAGAGAGAGAAAGAGAGAGCGACAGCAGTGACATTGCTGTGCTCTGTGCTTTTATCTGGCTCCTTATCCAATTACATTAGATCAGCGGTCCCCAACCGCCGGGCCGCGGCCCAGGACCGGGCCCTGGAAGATTGTTTGCCGGGCCGCGGCAGTACAGAGGAGTGGAGATGCCATCCCAGGGGCCAGGGGCCCCATGAGTGCTTTTTTTTTTAAGTGCGGCAGCCATGTCCTCCCTATATTTTAAGTGCGGCTGCGCTGGGCTTCATAACCTGTCATAATCCCACGAGACACGTGACCTCCTGCGGCGGGTCTTGCAGGATCACTGCTGGAATGAGGCGGCGGCGCGCCGCAGGAAGAGCCACGGGATTGCGCTCCAAACTGAAGGCTGCCGCAGCCCGCAAGTTCGGAGCAAGTATGGGGGGGGAAGCGAGATGATGATCAGTGACACTAATGTCTGAATTCAGAAAGGGGGAGGGGGCCCACGCCGGCCATATGAGGGCATGAGCAGCAAATAATGAGGGGGCAAAATGAAAATGAAATATATAAAGGGGCAAAAAATGAAATATATAAAGAGTTGGGGCAAAATTAAATATAGGTAGAGAGGGGGCCACTGACAAAACTTTGGCAATAATAACCGGGTTATTATTGCCAAAGTTTTGTCAGGGGCTTCCTCTCTTACTATATTTCATTTTGCCCATTTTTATGTGGCCGAGGGGTTATTTTAATATGCACCTTGTGTTTTTGTTGTGTGCGTGAATAAGTCAGCGCTGACCAGCACCCCTTAAGCCCCGCCTACCCCCTAAGCCCCGCCCCAGAACCCCCACCCTAACCGGTCCCTGGGAAAATTGTCTTGCATGAAACTGGTCCTTGGTGCAAAAAAGGTTGGGGATCACTGCATTAGATAGTTATTTAGTTAATATATATATATATATATATATATATATATATATATATATATATTACAGATAGTTAATGGGAGATAGTCAGCGTAGGTTAGATAGTGATATAGTGTAGCTGATGCAGGTTCCAGTGCAGGGTGTTAGGTAGTGTGATAGGAATTACTGTGCTGTAATAGGGATTAGTGTCTGTTAGACACAGTGCTGTGATGTCACAACAATACTTAGTGCCCCAATCTGTAATATCTACTCAGACCTTATAAAATGTGAAATTGCATGTATTGCACAAAAAATATGTGCATCATTAGTGCCGATTTGCGCAATCGCGAAAATAATGACTGGGAATCACAGATTCAAGAATTCGCAAATTTATTGTGAATATTATGCGAAAAATTTGCGAAATATTGCGAACACGAATATTGCCTATGCTGCTCATCACTATAAAATTCCTAAGTCCTTTTCTCTGCTCAAGACTCCAATCTATCCAGATCCATCTGTAGCAGTATACTGTCCTCTTCCGTGTTGATTACTTTACACAGTTTAGTGTCATCTGCGATCCCTGATGAAGTCGTGCTGATACAGTGTATTTTGCCTATTTTCATTGAGGTACTTCAAGATAGCATCTCTTAGAAAACCTTAAAACAGTTTACCCACCACAGATGTTAAATTTACCAGCCTATACTTTTCGGGCTCGGTTTTTGACCCCTTTTTTGAATATTGACACCACAATTGCTTAGTGCCAATCCTATGGAATGCTCCCTGTCATATAAATATCAGAAATAAGGGTCTGTCTATGATATTACTTAATTCTCTCAGGATATGGGGATATATGCCATCTGACCCCAGTAATTTTTCTATTTTAATCATTTTAAGACACTGCTGTACTTCTTTTTGGGTCAGACAGGCCACTTTTATTGGGGAGTTTACTTTTACACATTTCATCTGACAGTTTATTTTCCTCAGTTAATACAGTGGAGAAAAAAATATTTAATATTTCATTTGTGGGTGAAGAGGCTATCCCAGCCAGCATGATGACCCATCACGTCACCGAGCAAAATTTCATATAGTGTCGTCAATCTAGATGGCTGTGACAGCTATTACGTGATCAAATAGATAAGATTAGTATTTTACCCTGATTAACCCCTGAAAGGCCTAAATGGTAGCCTCAGATGCTGCAATCAGCGATGAATGCACCCCGATGTACATTTTGTCCAGCTTCTTCCCGGATGCATCTGGGTGCAGTCATCTCCCAAGGGTTCGGGTTAATATTTACAATGTATGTATGCCTATTGGCAACATTTGATTGTGTATTTATGTGATTATGGTACCAGTTGTTACTATTAGGGCTAGTCCCTATTGTATATGATTAGATGCCGATTGGCACCATAAACATTAATGTTACTTTTTGCACTTTGCCTGACAATGGGAGTTTGATGTTAGCTGATTTGTTGTTCCATAAGCTGCTCATATGTTTTTTATTGTAATTTATCTTTTCATCATGTTTAAATAAAGATGAGATTATATGTGATACATATTTTCATTTTTGGGGTATATTTTAATACAGGACTGCGTTCCATCTTGTTTGGTGTGTTGTGGAGCTATTTTCTGCGTCATAACTTGAGGGGTGTAGTTTCTAAAATGGGGTTATTCATGATATATGGGTGGTTTCTACAATTTAAGCCCCACAAAGTGACTTCAAAACTGAGTTGGTCCTTTAAAAAAGTGGATTTTGGAAACTTGGTAAAAGTTTGAAAAATTGCTAAAATTCTAAGCCTTCTAATGTCCTAAAAAAATAAAATTAAATTTACAACATGATGCCAACATGAAGTAGACGTATGGTGAATGTTAATTAAGGGTGGGTTCACACTAGCGTTATGGTTTGCGTTATGGCTTTCCGTTATAACATGGTTATAACAGAAAATAACGGAATCCATAAAACGGAGGACGGATCTGCTGTGGAGCCCATGGACTTGTATTATGACGGATTGCAAAACAGAAGCCTTAACGGATCCGTTATGCATTCCCATAGCCTTCTATTAGGACGGAACAAAACGGAATGCCTCTTAAAGGCTTCCGTTTTGTATACTGTCTTATGGATTCCATTATTTTCAGTTATAACCATGTTATAACGGAAAGCAATAATGGAATCCCTAATAAGTATTAATAAGTATTTTATGAGGTATCACTATCCGTCTTAAAAGCAGAGAAATTCAAATTGAAAAAGTTGTGAATTTTTCAATTTTGGATTTTTTTTTCTTTCTTTTAAAAATCTTTTTATTGAATTTAACATATACTGGAAGATCATAATATACTACGACAGTATGTTGCAGGTTGTGTCGGACAAAGGGAAGGGACTTCTACGCCCATGGATTTTTCCCAGTCATTTAGGAAGTGTAAAGATTGGATTTTTTTTATAAAGAAAGGTAAAACACATCGACTCAAACTTATCTTTACCATAAAGTACAATGGGGGAGATTTATCAAAACTGGTGTAAGGGAAACTAGATTAGTTGGCCATAGCAACAATATTACACCTTTCAAAGCTCTGGTTGCTAGGGGCAACTAAGCCAGTTATACTTTACACCAGTTTGATAAATCTCCCCCGGTGTTTTTTTATCCATTGGAATAAAGGTGATGTGGACGCCATCTGGTTGCTGGATATCTTCTTATATTTCTAGAAATACTGAATTATTAGAATACCATTTTAACACCTCAATCAATGCTGTTAATAAAAGAAAATGTTTTTGCTCAGACACATAGGATAGGCTTCCATTTTTCTGAAAATGATTATGCATGTTTGGAAAGGTAGAAGTTGATTTCTAATATGGTAGGCTTGCTTAATGTATATTACATATATTTAGTCAGTGACAGTAACTGTTAAGCTCGGATAGCCTGGCTTCAACCTATTTAGTAGCAAGATAATATTTGTGGGATTCCCCTAGGTAAACAGCTGGAAGATATAATAAAATTCTAGTCATAGGTTACTGACTGTGTGAGCTGTTCTTATATAATCCTCTAGACTGCAAGGCAATTTCATGATGATGAAAACTGAGGCAGCAGGCTGTGATATTTAATCTGTTCCATTTTCAAAGCTGTTTTTTGCTGGTTCTCCTGCAAAAACAAGATATTTATTTCAGTGGAACTGGTACAAAAACATCGTGGGACATTTATCAAGACCAATGTTTTTCACGCCGGTTTGGATTTCCCCTGCTCCTTTGGAAGTTGTGGCAAATTTATGTAGAGGCGCCGTGCCGTGACATGTGACAGTCTAAAATCTATGGCAGCCTCCTAGCTGCCGTAGCTTTCTGTCTTTCGTCACGCCAGAAGTCTGGCGTGAATAATGATAAATGTGGTGGACCTGCAATGATGCCCCCCTTCTGCTTTTGAGACACCCCTTTTTCTTGCCGCTTCTAAAAATTGGCATCAAAGGGGAAAAGGTGCAGATTTTGCTGCAAATATGGTGTGCAACAAAATCTATGATTTTTTTATACTGCAAAAGTAGAATGTAAATAGAACAGTAAATGACCTCCTGTATATGTATTTTTAACATTTTTACAATAGCCAATGTTTTATTTTTGATAAAAAGTGCAACTTTTTGTGCCAGTAAATATCATAATATCAAGCAGCCGGGAACAACCTATTCTAAGTGAGGTCCCACTGGATGGTGACCAGCCCTTATCATTAGTGCAAGCTGCAGATGGATGCACACTTTCCAGCATGAATAGGTTAGAGCAGGCCATCTCCCCCAGGCTCACAGTAAACCACTCGAAAGCTACAGCTCTCCCTTAGCACTCCCTAAATTTGGCACCTGTCACAATCCACTAATCTGGTACCTGTCACTGGGCCCACTAGAAGTTTTTCTAGGTTTTAGCTGAGCCCCATGGTCGCTCTTTCCTGGTTCTGGGCAGGCTGGCATAACCCACAACAGTCAGAGCAGATGCTTCTGCCAAACATAACCCTACCCACACCAGCAATGTTCTGTGTCATGGCCAGCCTACCCAGGTACCAGCAGTCTTTCTTGGCTGCACTGCAGAGAATCATGATCTCAATTGTGTGTATTATTATTTTGCTTTATACAGGCACACATCTGCTGACAAATGCCCTTAAAAATGAATGCATCAAATGTTTTTGGACTATGGTAAAAGTTTACTATTTTTGCATTGTCCAGGAATTTACAGATTATTGGCAATCCTGACAGCTCTGTTCATTACCCTTGTACTATGAAACAACTATGCTCATTCCTTGGATCTTTGACATGACTGTTTGCATGTATTCTTGTATTATGATTTGTTATCCATTTATTATCCCAGCACTGTGATATCGCTGTATGCCATAACCATTTCCTACTACTGCACAGTGTTTACTATGCATGTATTGTGATACCATTCTTTATTATTCTTCATTTGTGATATCATATATGCAATATATCTGTATTGTGACCATGATTATTGCTCTGTGACTTCACTGTGACTATGAAAGGGGTTATCCATCCCCTATAATGACACCCAATGCCTGGGCCCCTCGTATACAATATATTTACCTGCTCCCCTGCACCTGCGTCGCTCTGGATCCCAGCACGTCCACCGCTGCATCTCCCCGTCTTTCCGATCAAATCATCTGGATATGGGGAGAGCAGTTTATAGCAGGCCACGACGGGGAAGTGCCTCCTTAGTATCACCCACGATGCAGAAATCTGCAGGTAAGTATAATCTTTACAGGCCTGGGCATTGGAAGGAGGGTCATTATAGGGGTTGGATAACCCCCTTTAATACTTTTCTCATTTTTAAATTTGGTCATTCCCCATGTACAACACTATCTTAACTATGCCCATTCGGAGCTATTTATGTTTTCCGAATATAGTTTTTTGAAGTCACTTAATGCATTCTACTTCTTGCCCTGAATCTTTAACTCCCTCCTTTGTTTGGACCTTTAGCACGGCAGACAGCCTCGCTTGACTTTCTCAGACAGACCATTTCTTGCAACCAGAGAGGGAAAGGGGATTAGAGATTCAATTAGTGAATCACACATTACACTCATAAGTGCAGTTCTCTTCTGTGGCATGTTTATCTTGAACTATCAAGAGAAGAATATAGTTGTCATACTGTCGTTCCAATTCTAACAATCTAGTATTATAGCAACAGATAACTTTTTTCACTTACAGTAAAAGTAAACTTACAATACGTTATTTCTCTATATAGAGGTTTTATCTCTATGTGCTGACCGCTACAGAGGGACATATACAACATATACAAATTAGGTGGACATCTTTTGTATCTACCTATATCTGTTTTGGCATATATACCGTTGGAACGGGTATTTGACACATTCGGCCAGAAAGGACTGACCCACCAGAGTATCAGAGGATCTTCCAGTAGGCCAGTTTTTTATACCATAATTGACCTCAAAGATTCGGGAGGAAAAAAAACATTTGGTTACCTTTGTAGCTAACACTTACCACTTGGGTGAACTTCTTTGATTCAAAACCTATCAAACTATGTTGGTGATATTAAGTTGGGTCTCAAGAATAACTTAACTCCCAAGGAATCATTACAGGTCCTTCAACCCCTATCAGCAAGTATTAGAAGTTCACAATCAGCTCTGCATTGATCCATCCAGACTGGAATGGAGTGGTAAGAGGAGGTCCTCCACTTTTCTCTTCATTTACACCCCCCCCCCCCCGCATGCCCTGTTTTTACTCATTGCTCACTCATGTATAATACTTCAGACAGGTAAAGTGACCACTACCTCATGTACCTCAGACCCACAGTCAGTGACAATAATGTATAACTGGCCGCATATTTCTTTAAACACTTCATCTACAGTATTATACCTTGTATGTCTCACATCAATACACTGCTCTGTATATATAGTTTTTACAGCAGTGTACTGATATGTAAGGTACGAGGTATAATATATGCATTGTTTACAGATATATAGTATATACAGCAGTGTACTGATATGTGAGGCACAAGGTATAATATATGCAGTGTGTATCGATATATAGTATATACAGCAGTGTACTGATATGTTAGGTATGAGGTATAATAGATGAAGTATGTACAGATATATTGTATATACAGCAGTGGACTGAAATGTGAGGTACGAGCTGCAAGTTATACCTCACATCAATATGCTGCTGTATTTACTATATATCTGTACACACTGCATATATTATTCCCCATACCTCACATATCAGTACACTGCTGGATATACTATATACCTGTACACACTGCATATATTCTACCTCGTACCTCACATAACAGTACAATGCTGTATATACTATATACTTGTACACACTGCATCTATAATCCCTCTTTTGTGTGCCAGGGCTGTTTTGTAATCCCAATCCGACCCTGATGGCATAAATTATAAAACGCAGCAGCAAGCATAGTTCATGGAATGGGTAGTGGGAGGGGCTATAAAAATTTAGATTCTTGCTATGGGGCCCAGGGATTTCTATGTATGCCCCTGGAAATAAACCAAATAATGGCTCTACTTTTATGGATGCTGGACTATCTTTTCAATTCTTTAGTATTTTTAACAATGTTCTAGCAGCTAATGATGAAGTCATTATTCCACAGTTCCCATTAGACAGGTACCATGTTTTTGGATCTAATACCAATTTAGATGGGGAAAAAAATAACCAGAGTTGCACTGTGAGAAAAGACGTTAAAAGGGTTGTCTCACTTCAGCAAATGGCATTTATCATTTAGCAAAGGAAGCAATATGGACAATCACAATACCTAATACAAGTGCCTTGTATTAACTTTCTGCTGTTTGCTGAAGTGATACAACCCCTTTAAAGATGTTAAATTGTTGTACAATGGGGGATGACTGAATGGAAAGTATGTCTTTTTTTATGCACATATCTCATTTACAATTTTAGGAGAAAAAACAGAACATAACATACAGTACGGTAACATACTGTACGGTATATGAAACCTAATTAAAGAAGCGCCACATTTGATCAACGTACGCAACTCTCACCCAATGTGGTGTGACAACTCACCTAAAGGCAAAATACTTCCCATAGCATTAATGGAGTTGTGCTATTCTGAGATCGTATGTGAAGCTTCAATTCTCTCACTTAACATAAGTGATACCATGTTAATTAAACAGAGTTAAAAAAGTAATCAACACTATAAATGTGATGATGATCTATAATGCCTCTTTTGGAAATTAAAATCTTTCACAGGAGTCTGAATGTTAACCCTATCAATGACTTTAATCGGACATTGTATTCTAGAACATATAGAAAACATACATTTAATGTAATTGACTGCAGTGTACTCCAATTTGGCATACAGTATCTGCAGTATTACACCAAAATATAATACTGGTAAGACTCTGAATGACTTATCATATTTGGAAATCTCTCATATAGAACTATTTATAAACCGTGCAAGTGGAGAAGAAGGAACAAGTTCAATAATTCATTCCCTTTATTGCCTGAGGACCCACATCTCCGCTGACTTGTTTGGGCTGTAATAGGAAAAATGTATGCTTAGTAACACTGTTAACTGTGACTTCTTTTAAATAATGCAGTACTGGTGGTGAATACTCTATACATCACAATTATAGAGGGGGATTTGAGGTGTGTGGGGGGGGGGGGCGGTGGGGGGGTCAATAAAATTCTGTGATATAGATATCCCAAAACTCAATTTCTATAATGCTATTCATAGGTAGTAGTGAAAGGTAAATATTTAATTGCATATATTTGTGCAATTAATCATGCTTTGTATGCCTTATTGGTGGCTGTTGGTAGATCCTTCAGCTTTTCCAGTTGGTCACTCCATGATATTTGAATGGTTTCCTTCTATTTATTTAAGCTAACAAACTCTCACAATGCAATTACACTAAAAGATGATGCCATGAAAGTGAATAGGGAATTTATGCTCTAAAAAAAAAAGAAGCTGTTAGTGAAATTCTTTTTTCTATAAACTTAACACCCAATGAGGATATACCAGCAGTCTGTGATCAGTGGCAGACTAACAGAGCTAAAGCAGTAACAGCAGAACTAGAACAGAAGTCAGTAGCAGAACAAGCAAGCATACCCAGGGGTAAAATTTGGCACAGTGCTGGAACAAGGTTGTAACTTGAATCAGAGCCTAGAAAAATCGACAGAGGTCAAAACTAGGCGTTAGTACAACTAAATCTGAACTAGAATTAAACTCAAAGAAAATTGGTCCGGTATGGTTGTGTAATAGCAGACTAAGTAAATTTAAAATCTTGTTGTCCAAGATTTTGACATTGATGACCTATCCTCGGGATAAGTCATCGATATCCGATTGGCAGGGGTCTGACTTCTGACACTCCCACCATTCAGCTGTTTAAAGAGGCTGCAACGCACCAGTGAGCACTTATGCCTCTTCCTAGGCCAGTGACTTCATGTTCATCAGTCATATGACCTAGGCGCAGTTCAGTCCCATTCAAAGTCTTTCCCAGAGCAATAGCAGTACTGATGGGTGTATGACTTTAGTAAAAAAAAAATATTAAAGTTATTATGACAATTTTTTTAAAAAAATGCCCTCATAATGGCCATATACTGTACATGACACATAGATCAAAATTGTTCAAGTTCACCAATTTTATTGGGATCTGCTGTGGGCTTCCCCATTGTCCCTCGAAAGATTTTGAAGAGGGATCAGATATTTTGTGTTTGAACAAAAACAATGTTTTTTTTTTCCCCCACAGGAAATAAACTTCTGTCAGATGCATCTTATTCTGTTCTCCCCATGCGTCCTCCATACCATTCATCTGCTCTTACCTGGTCGTGATCAAGGTCCGGGATGGACCAAAACGTTGGCCGTATTGATTAACAATTGTTTGTATGCAATAAAAATTCTACTTTAAGCTGCATTATTCTCCTGAGTGCCGTGAATTTCTCTGTATATAGTTATATAATGGACATGGACATAAAGTCCAGACTTTTAGATTTCATTTGAGGGTATCCACATACCCTAAAAAATTGAATGAAGGGTTTAGGAGTTTCAGCTCCTTTACACGTGGTTCCCTGTTTTTAAAGGGACCAAAAGTAATCAGACAATTGACTCTAAGGCTGTTTCATGGGCAGGTGTGGGCAATCCCTTCATTATTTCATTCTCAATTAAGCACATACAAGGCCTGGAGTTGATTTGAGGTGCGGTTCTTGCACTTTGAAGATTTTGCTGAGAAGTAAACATGCGGTTAAAGGAGCTCTCTCAATGCAGTTGAAACAAGCTATCCTTCATCTGTGAAAACAGAAAAACCCATTCGAGAAATTGCTACACTATTAGGCAAAATCTACAGTTTGGTAGATGCTGAGAAAGAAAGAAAGCACTGACGACCTCAACAATGCAAAAAGACCTAGACGCCCATGGAAGACAACAGTGGTGGATGATCGCAGAATAATTTCCATGGTGAAGAGAAACCCCTTCACAACAGCCAACCAAGTGAACAACACTTTCCAGGATATAGACGTATCAATAGCCAAATCTACCATACAGAGAATACCGCATGAAAGTAAATACAGAGGGTTCAATGCACAGTGCAAGCCACTCATAAGCCTCAAGAATAAGAAGGCTAGATTGGACTTTGCTAAACAAAAATCTTCAAACCCCAGAACACTTCTGGAAGAACATTCTTTGGACAGATGAAACCAAGATCAACCTCTACCAGAATTATGGAAAGAAAAAAGTATTGCGAAGGCATGGTACAGAAACTTAACAATAGCAAAGACAGGTGCACTCTGCGGTAATACTAATACTGTAATACTGTAGTCCGTTGCTGATGGCAATCAACAGCAGAAAAATGCATACAATGGAAGATGCCAGCAACCGACTACATGTACCCCAATAACCATCCTACATAAGGTAATGTTTATGTGGATGTGAAGAACAATCAAAAACTTAACAATAGCAAAGACAGGTGCACTCTCCGGTAATACTAAACCCTCACACTGATGTTAAAATTGATAGGTTAGTTCGACATATCCTACTAGGAAGACATGTCTTAAACTCGGGCACCGCGCCAAGGTCTCTCAAGTTGCCCGAGGTCCTACCACTCACCTACCTGTGACTGAAAAGCAGGCACATTTAAATTGGAGTTTATACACCTTAAATGTATGCATTTTTCTGCTGTTGATCACCATCAGCAACGGACTACAAGTGCAGCATATGCTCCCCTATATACATGCACAACTGCATATGGGTTTGAGCATATCTTGCCTGTTTAACAACACGCCACGTTTTCTAATGGTTTGTATATTCTTATGTTTGGAGGAGTATAAACTCCAATTTAAATGTGCCTGCTTTTCATCTACAGGCTACATTTTGGTGCACCTGTGAGGCCTGGGCCATATCATCCAGGTAGGGCTCACAGGTACCTCCCACCTCCCATTGCAAGCATGGCTACATGCTGGAGGTTACTGGTAAGCTGTTTGTTAGTCAGGCCTTATGCTCCCATAATTTGCCCACTGGCCCCTGGTATCGCCCATACGGCACAGGTGGGTGAGTGGTAGGCCTCGGGCTACTTGAGAGACCTTGGCGCGGTCCCGAGCTTAAGACATGTCCTCCTAGTAGGATATGTCGAACTAACCTCTCAATTTTAACATCAGTGTGAGGGTTTAGTATTACTGCAGAGTACACCTGTCTTTGCTATTGTTAATTTTTTGATTGTTCTCCACATCCACATAATCGTTACCTTATGTAGGATGGTTATTGTGGTACTTGAAGTCCGTTGCTGGCATCTTCCATTGTATGCATTTTTCTGCTGTTGATTGCCATCAGCAACGGACTACAAGTGCAGGATATGCTCCCCTATATGCTCCCCTCTTGGTGGCCACAACCCAATCCCCGTGGTGTTAGCAACCAATGTGACAGGTATTGCGATCCACCTCCTATAGCAACAACAAGATAAATGGTTGAACAGGTATTAAACTCTATAAGGTTACATATCTATCAATATTAATACATCACTATTTCTAAATGTGAGTATTTTTATACGCTTTTATAGTACATAATATATGAATTCTCCTTATTGTGGGATATTTTTTTCCTGATATTGGAATGTGGACACTTAAAAACTGGATTAAATTTCAGGTTTTGGAAATATCCCGTTTGTTTCCCAGTATGCTTTGGGAAATGAGGATGACCTATAAAAAGACATCGATTTTCCTCACTAGACAACCACTGATGAAGGGGCCAGATATACGGTTGCCCCAAAACGCGTTTGGGTTATAAAGTGAGGAGACGCTATACTACATCTATGCGTTATTACATTGGATGATAAACTCCTTGAATATTCATACGGAACTGCATGACATCAAGCCATCCGGTATAACAGCCTAAAGGAAGATTGACCAACCAGACGCCGCTGCCACCGTCATGTGGGACACCACTGTATGACGGAGGGACCACGTGGGACGCCGCGGCAGGTCCTGGAAGATACATACAGCGAGCACACTGGAGAGAGAAGGACGCCGCATACACATATGCCGGTGGTAATGTAACTACCTTTGTCAGTACATCCTCTCTATAAATTTTGACATCATGTTAATGGACAACATTGTAGCACAGAGCTGATTGGTTTTGGCTGTACTATATGCCTCACTACACGGAGCATTGAGTATATTGCCCTGCGCAACTTAGTATCTTGCTCTGTATTTGAATCAGAGATCGATTGGAGATAATAAGGAACATTCTTGGCAGTGGACTTTATGATTATCCCAAAAAGCCAATTTTGACCCTTCTGGAGGTGAAACATTATAGCCACAAGGCTTGCAATTAACAATAACCTTGGGCCATAATGCTTGCAATTTACAACTATTTTATGGGACGTATCAACTTAGATAATTAGTCCATATCATTTGGACCTTTATGGAGGATACAATGCCATGAGGATCTATATATATTTTTTTATTGTCATTTTTTATTGTCATATGATCTATTCGCCGTTTGATATAAGGTTTTTATGTTTTTATATATATTTTTTTTTAGGGTTTATGCATAGGTATGTTCAATAAAGGGTGAATTAGTTTACCACAATATTGCTTTGCGATCTCTATATATCCCAGGTGTAAGTAGAGTGCCTCCCACCTTTTTCTTATTAGTATATCTTGTTCATGGTTCAGGGGCAGACCAAGGGTTGTGCACCACATTCATTTTTGGAAGATACTGGGTGTAGCCACTGGTTATCCAACCCACTTTTTCCAATTTAAATGTGCCTGCTTTTCATCTACAGGCTACATTTTGGTGCACCTGTGAGGCCTGGGCCAGATCATCCAGTCTCAGGTACCTCCCACCTCCCATTGCAAGCATGGCTACATGCTGGAGGTTACTGGTAAGCTGTTTGTAAGTCAGGCCTTATGCTCCCATAATTTGCCCACTGGCCCCTGGTATCGCCCATATAGCACAGGTAGGTGAGTGGTAGGCCTCGGGCTACTTGAGAGACCTTGGCGCGGTCCCGAGCTTAAGACATGTCCTCCTAGTAGGATATGTCGAACTAACCTCTCAATTTTAACATCAGTGTGAGGGTTTAGTATTACTGCAGAGTACACCTGTCTTTGCTATTGTTAATTTTTTGATTGTTCTCCACATCCACATAATCGTTACCTTATGTAGGATGGTTATTGTGGTACTTGTAGTCCGTTGCTGGCATCTTCCATTGTATGCATTTTTCTGCTGTTGATTGCCATCAGCAACGGACTACAAGTGCAGGATATGCTCCCCTATTTACCTGCACAACTGCATATGGGTTTGAGCATATCCTGCCTGTTTAACACCACACCATGTTTTCTAATGTTTTGTGAAGGCATGGTACAGCTCATGATCCAAAGCATACCCTATCATCTGTAAAACATGGTGGTAGCAGTGCGATGGCTTGGGCATGCATGGCTGCCAGTGGAACTGAGTCATTAGTGTTTATTGATGATGTGACACAGGACAGAAGCAGCCGGATGAATTCTGGGGTTTTCTGTGATACTGTGTGCTCAAATCCAGCCAAATGCAGCCAAACTGATTGGTTGGCGTTTCGTAATAAAGGTGGACAATGACCCAAAACATAAAGCCAAAGCAATCCAGGAGTTTATTAAAGCAAAGAAGTGGAATATTCTTGAATAGCCAAGTCAGTCACCTGATCTGAACCCAATAGACCATGCATTTCACTTGCTAAAGACTAAAATTCAGACAGAAAGGCCCACAAACAAACAGCAACTGAAAACCGCTGCAGTAATGGCCTGCTAGAGCATTAAAAAGGAGGAAACACAGCGTCTGGTGATGTCCATGGGTTCAAGACTTTAGGCAGTCATTGTCAACAAAGGATTAGAAATTAACATTTTATATACAATTATTTAATTTGTCTGATTACTTTTGAGCCCCTGAAATGAAAGGATTGCATTTAAAAACGCTTTAGTTCCTCACATTTTTGTGAAATCATTTTGTTCAACCCATTGAATTAAAGCTGAAAGTCTGAACTTCAACTGCATCTGAATTGTTTTGTTCAAAATCCATTGTGGTAATGTACAGAACAAAATTAGAAAAATGTTATCTCTGTCCAAATATATATTGACCTAAATGTATATTGACTCAGTCATCAATATCAGATTGGTGGGGAAATTATACTTACGCCAGCAGCAAAGCAATGGATGGAGCCAGAAGCAGAAGCTTCTGTTAATTGTGTAGTGGCCATGCCAGTGTATTGCAGCTCAGATCCAATTCTTGAGTATTGTGGCGTTTTGAAATGTCAGCCTTATACAATCACGCATCTGTGAGGTGACTTGTTGAATCAGACATTCTCCACTTACAGTTTACGCATCAGACACCCAGGAATTAATCAAGTAGCTTTTAATCCGGAGATTGTATTACAAGATATGCAGGGAATCCAGATGGTAAAAGAATTATGCCACTAATATTCTCCTTGATAAGAACATGAGATACACAGATTCCCCTCAGATTCTCCTCAGAATCTCCTCAGAATTAGAGCACACAAAACAGCAATGCATGACAGGGTAAACAGGAAGTGGCTAGACTGAACCAACTAGAAGCAGAAAAAAAGGGGGGAGAAGAAGAGAGGAGCATACCAAAACACAATGCAAGATACTGAAACAGAACACTCCCCATCTGGTATCGGTAGATACCACTATGTATATGCATAAAATGGAATTGTATAAATACCAATGAATAATGTCCATAAACCTCACAGGTAAGAATATTCAAGACTGTAATTGCTGTTAAAGATAACTATAAAGATAGTTTTTGCAGTAAATTACTGATTATACTGCAAAAACTAATGTAAACGTGAGATTATCCATTTTAGAATAATGAATGAAAAATGCCACAGATTTTGATTTGGAGTCCAGCTAAGTGTTAATTAGAAAGAAAATGCTTTAAGACCTGTTGCTATGAAAAAACCCATATTCATTATGGGATGTATAAGAAATACTGTACATACTTCGTTCTGAAGTTAAAGTCACTATGCAGTGTGGAACATAATATTTCCTGTTCACCCACAGCCAACTTCATTATTTTAGTTTTTTTAGCTTATAGGAACAAAAGTCATCTGTTAGCCAAATATAGAAGGATTAAATTAACCTCAGTATCTTTCAGTATCTTTAAATCCTGCAGACTGAATAATAATGTGGGGAAGTTAATTTGCTTTAGCTTATTTATTCCTGCTGCTCATATATTGTCAAAGTATTCTATAGTGTTGTGCAGTCATCAGTTCCATCAATCCCTGTCCCCAATGGGGCTCAAAATATGCTATCTTAGACATACACACACACATACACACACACCAGGGCCAACTCTATAGGACCACACTATACTTATCAGTATGTTGGTGGAATCTGGGAGGTACCCAGAAGAAATCCACACATACATTGGAACTACATGTCAACATTAACAGATCTTGCCCTTGGTCAGATTGAAACCCATGAGCCCAAAGCAACTGTGTCAACCAGTGTGTGACCTTGCTGCCCAAGTTTTACTGTTCCTTTGTTATGGCAATGGTTGTCAACCAACAGTTTAGCTTTGGGTGAAACCTAAGGGTGTTATCCTGACAGTCCACTAATATTCACCCTTTTACACATATACTGTAATATGGACTTCGCTACAGGGAAGCTACCAGGCCATTACCTGCTGGAGTAGTCTCTTTGTGTTTGACAGCTGACCCACTGTGTAGAACAGCTGACCCATAGTTGTAGGGCACCAAGGGATCAGGAAAAAAATATAGTCAGGGACAGGCAGTGATCAAGGCAAGCAGAGTGCAAACAATCTGATAAATAGTTTAGGGCAGGCAGTGAAGGTCAATACGGAGGTCAGGTTAGGCAGCAGAGGGACAGAATCCAAGAATCAAGCAGAAGTTGGTACAAAGTTAGACAAACATATACAGCACACCTTTGCAGGGATCTAGCAAGCAAGATAACCTATTGTTCAAGCACCCTCCCATAGGGTAAGGTGCCTTAAAGGGGTTGTCAAAGTTATTTTTATTGATGACCTATCCCCAGGATAGGTCAATAATTTGAGATCGATGGGGGTCAGACGCCCGGCACCCCTGCCAATCAGCTGGTTGAAGAGAAGGCGCAAATAGAAACAAGCCATCCTTTAAAGTTAATGGGGTGGCTTCTTGTAGTTACACCTACTCAACGCTGCTGTTGCATCAGACCCCCGCCAATCTATTATCGATGACCTATCCTGAAACGACTTTACTGGGATGAAGCAGGCCTTAGCCTACAGGAAGCAGCCATAGACGATTCTGGCAGCTGGGCCAACAGAAAGGCAACAAATGGGTGAGTAAAGCAGTCCTTGTGCAGGCGACTGTATTTTCTGTATTGCATTTATTAAATTGATTTTTTTAAATAGAAAAAATAAAATGGTTCTCAATTTGTAGAGCAGTTTAGACTAGTTTCACACTTGGGAGATCTGGCAGGCTGTTTCAGCAGAGACCAGCCTGCCGGGTCTCCCTGGATTCGGCATTGCCAGAGGTTACATGGAAGCCATCTGGCCCCATTAACTATAATGTGGACCGGCAGAAATCCAGCCACAGCTCGGCAAATATGACTAGAATCGGCCAGACAAATTCTTGTGCTTATGGTTAATGGGGCTGGATGACATCCATTTAGCTGCAATGCCGAATCCATACAATGCCGGATTCAGAGAGACCTGGCGGGATGTTCCTTGCTGGAACAAACTGCTGGATCTCCTCAACATTAGTGTGAAACTAGCCATAGAAAATGAAAGCAAGTGTCAACTCTTCCACATTGTCTTTGTATTAGTTTTCATAACTAATCCTCGGCATCTCTAAGGCACCACATTAATAACATGAAATGAATAGAATGTGGCTGCATGAAATTGAATAATGTAAACAGATGAGCAGATATTCACTTTATAAATATAATTTTGTGCTGTCTACTGTATGATGCCAATGCCGTTGTTGCTCAATCTAGATTGCAAAGGTAAAACATTAGTCAAGCAAGATGTCAAGTCTATTCCCACCGTTATTCACATCAGTCCATGTGGAATTTGCGTGAGTAATGAGTTTCACAATCACTACTGACAGAGAGGGTTATGACTATGTTGATCTTTTAGGAAGGTAATGGAAATATAATCAGTTTTACTTGTTTCAAACTCTACACCACAATAGCCTATTGCTTATGTTTCACAATCAGATAAAAGCATACTTTTCTGCATTCTTTTAAAATGTAAATACAAAGGAAAAACAATATGCATGCCAAAGCTAAAGCAGGATACATATCAGAAAACATAAAACTTCCAAATATAACAAATTGCCAACTATTAAAAAAAAACAAAAAACATTTCTATAAAGATAAAAGGGACGTACAAATCTTCCATTAAAACATCTCCTAAGGGCTCTGTCACACTAGCAGATGCCATGCGGGTAATCCGCTGCGTGAAAGAGAGACAAGCCTCGTTCCGGACAGCAGAGACACGGAGCATTAACATGATTGTTAATGCTCTGTGTCTCTGCTGTCCAGAGTGGGGATTGGCACTCTTTCACACAGCGGATTACCCCCACGGCTTCAGCTCATGTGAAAGAGCCCTAAAGCCTTAAAGGAGTTATCTATAATTAGAAATATAGATCTGCTTTTCATCCAGAGACAGTACTAATATTGTAACACTTTCAAATTTTAGGCTACTTATCATATAATGTCCCAATAGGAGCTGAGCTGCAACAGCCCAACATGGCCATTACACTTTAAATTAAGTTGTGCTTTCAGCTCTGTTTTCAGTGGTGGTTCGGGAGCCAGCAGCTGCAGGTAACAGATGTTAGGTTGGTGTGCAGGGTGTGGGACCCCTACTGCATAGGTCATCACTATTTTTGAGCCAATCGATGTGAAACCAATTGAATTTTAGGAAAACTTTGATTTGGCATGAATCTTTTTTTCCTCCTAAAATGGCGGTACAGGTGTTACAAAATGAAAGTAAGAAGCTGTGAACAGACAGCCAATGCCTATAATGTCACACACCTATAAAAAGCTCAATCCTGCCCGGACTCCACCAATTTACTGTGAGCTAAGCATAGGGAGAGACGTGACAAATGCTAGGGGCAGTCTTTTAGCAATCCTTTAATTGTAGAATAATGGATTGGGACAGTCCGGGGACAGCGTAGGGAGAGCATAGAGAGACTGCAAGGACAGTGCAGGCTCTGTGTAATCACCCTGTGCATCTTGTTCCACTGCTGTCCCATTAATTATTAATCTGTTCTGTTATATATAAACTGACTGTGTATCAGACTTAGTCTCAACAGGCGGTCTAATATATAAGCATCTGTACCTAATTCATCTGCTGCCCCATTAGCATTTGCATTTCCTTTGGCTTTCTAGTAAAAGATATTCAAATTACTTTTCCAAAACAGTTTTTTTCCAAAACAGAAAAGAATGCAAATTTTTTCTCATGCCAGCCAAATTGACATATGTAATTTGCATATACTCTTCGTAAAAACCAGGAGTAGTGTCTTCTGGCATAAAATACTCATACTTATTTTTTGGTCTCCCTAATGGTAAAGAGGACCCCCAAAGAGTACCCCAAAAGGAAAGCCAGCCACATAAGTTATGTAGTCTTCTTTCTACAGCTTGCAGGCACTTTTTCTATACCTAAGGCCTCATGCACACGGCCGTTGTTCGGGTCCGCGTCTGAGCCGCATATTTCGCGGCTCGGCCACAGACCCATTCACTTCAATGGGGCCGCAAAAGATGCGCACAGCACTTCGTGTGCTGTCCGCATCCGTTGCTTCGTTCCGTGCCCCAGCAAAAAAAATAGAGCATGTCCTATTCTTGTCTGTTTTGCAGACAAGAATAGGCATCTCTATAATGGGCCTCGTTCTGTTCCGCAAATTGCGGAAAGGAACGTGGAGCAGCTTTCGTGTTTTGCGGATCTGCGGTTTGCGGACCGCAAAATGCCAATGGCCGTGTGCATGAGGCCTAAGAATTGTAATCCATCAATTTTGATTTTATGTGGGTTTTTTGTGTGTTTTTTTACTGTTCTTGTAATCTCTTATGTAAGGGATGCTTTTTCCTCTGCCTTTTGCATGGGTATTTGAGTGTGTAGGTCAAATCCATGGTTGAGCAGGTAATGTGACCCTAATTCTAAATACTATATTATCCATATTTCTGTACTGATCCAAACACATATTGGCCTTGCATTTCAATACATGATACATTTCACAATAGTCACATAGGATACATTTATATATTTCTGTTGTTTACCGTTGCTTGAAAGTTTGTGAACGATTCAGAACTGTCCATATTTCTGCATAAATTTGACCTAGAACCACATCCGAAGTAGAATAAAGAATAACCAAATCAAACAAATGAGCGAAAAATATTAGATGTGCTCATTTATTTATTGAGGAAAATGATCCAATATCACATCTATGAGTGCCAAAAGTTTGTGAACCTTTTGGATTAACAGATAATTTGAAGCTGAAATTGACAATAAGGTGTGAGTGCATGACCTATTTTAATTAAAGAACAGGCATCTACAAAAGTCCAATCTTCACAAAACATGTTTGTAGAAGTGTTTCATGGAATGAACAAAAGAGATTTCTGATCAGCTTAGAAGGAGAGTTGTTGATGCTCATCAGGCTGTAAAAGGTTACAAAACCATGTCTAAAGAGTTTGGACTCCACCAATGCACTGTCAAACATATAGTGTGCAAATGGGGGTAATCCAAGACCCCAAGAGTGGTTTACCAAAAAAGATCATGTGAAGGGCAGGACATGTAAAAGTCTGCAAGGTGACAAAGAAGCCCAAAGTAATTCCTTTCTCACATTAGTTAATGTTCATGAGACCACCATCAGCACCCACTGAAAAACAATGGTGTGCATGACAAGATGGCAGGGAGAAAGCCGTTGCTCTCTAAAAAGAACATTGCTGCCCATCTGCAGTTTGCTAAAGGTCATCTGGATAATCTGGAGAAGGTTATTGGAACAATGTTTTGTAGACAGATGAGAGTAATGTATACGTTTTTGGTTTAAATGAGAATTATTATGTTTGGAGAAAGGAAAACACTGCATTCCATCATCACATCTGTGGAAACATGTTGGCGGTAGTAACATGGCTTGGCCCTGTTTTGTTGCATCTCCCATCATTGATGTAACAATGAATTCTGAATTACACTAGAAAATTCTAAAGGAAAATGTCAGAACACCTGTCTGTGAGGTGAATCTCAGGAGAAGGTGGGTCTTGACAGCAATCCTAAGCACACAAGTCATTCTACCAAAGTAAAAAAAAGTTAAAGTTTGGAATGGCCAAGTCAAAGGCCTGACTTTAATCCTATGGAAATGTGATGGCCAGTTCATGAGAGGAAACCTACCAAAATAACAGTTCAAGCAGTTTTGAACGGAGGAATGAGCTAAAATTCCTCCAAGCCTTTGTTCAAGACTATTCAATAATTATTTCAAGACTAATCAATAATTACTAAAAATGTTTGGTTGCAGTTATTGATGCACAAAGGGGCCCACACAATATTATGAATGAAAATGTTCACATACTTTTGCCATTCACAGATATGTAATACTGGATCATTTCCCTCAAATAAATTACCAAGTCTAATATTTTTTACTCGTTTGCTTGTTTATTTACTTTTAGTATTATATACTGTAGAAAATTCAGAAAGATTCACAAACTTTCAAGCATGAAGTGGAATTAGATCCGAATTTCAGGAAAAATTCAATTCGCACCGAATGCGAATTTCCTCGCACTTTGTGGTAACGGATCGCATTTTTTCCTAAAATGGCTGCTATACATGTAAGGACATGGGGCAAGGAACTCTGGGAAGCCGGGATCACCCATACTGACAGCCATGCAGCCAATCAGCAACCAGCCAGGCCTAAGATGTCACAGTCCTATAAATACGGCAGCCATCTTAGATTCTGCCATTCACCAGCGTGCTTAGTGAAGGGAGACATGTCTGCAGTCACTAGGGACAGTGATAGGAAAGGCTTGATTGTGGGGGAAAAAACGATTTACCAGTGCAGGGAAAGATTACTCAAGGTGTAGGGAAAGGATAGGGAGGAATCATTCCACCAGCATTTTTGTTGAACAGGGTTCAGTAGGGGAGGTTACAGCCTGTGTAATAGGAACAATCCGATTACACCTTGCTACACTGACTGGGGATCCAAATTGCCATTATACAGCTCAGTAATTTCAGCAAACCGTTCTTGTTAGGGTGCAAGTGCTGTTTGATACCACCATTAACAAAGTTTATTACAAGGAAATATTTCTACGTTTTATTTGCCCTTGTGCGGTGCAGTTACAGTATATGTTCTAAAGCATTTTTTGGCTTGTATTAGTGGGAAAAAAGGGCTTATTAGCCATTGTGTGTTGAAGGGTGAAAGTTACAGCCTTTTTTGTCGTGTATTAGTGGCAAAAGTAAAATATATTTGCTGCTCAGTGTTGCATTTATCTGTTTTGAAGCCCTTTTTTAAGTGTATTAATGGAAAAAGGAAAAGTATCTTTGCTGCTCAGCACTGCAGTTATCTGTTCTAAAGCCTTTTTTGCCGGTATTAGTAGAAAAAGGAAAAAAATATTTGCTGTTCGGCGGTGCAGTTATTTGTTTTAAAGCCCTTTTTCCGTGTATTAGTGGAAAAAGAAAAAATATCTCTGCCGCTCAGCGGTGCAGTGATATATTCGGAAGCCCTGTTTGCCGTGTATTAGTGGCGAAATAAAAATATATTTGCCGTCCATCATCGCATATATCTGTTGAAAAGCCTGTTGTGTAAAACTAGAAAAAAAATTGGGCCTAATTGACATTTTGCGGTGCAGTGATATATTCTGAAGCCCTGTTTTCAGTATATTAGTGGCGAAATAAAAATATATTCGCCGTCCAGCGTTGCATATATTTGTTGAAAAGCCTGTTGTGTAAAAGTAGAACAAAATTTGGGCCTAATTGTGCGTAGTTTGGTTTGGTGGAACTGTAAACAAACATATAACTGGTTCAGTATACAGTTCTAATCACAATATTAACGATATGAACATCATGTAACTGTTCTTAATACCTATTTGGCCTCTTGTTCCCATAAAACACAGCTCTGACTGGATGTGACTATTCAGCTTTTCTTCTCTGGTCTGTACTGACTCCAGACGATCCTGCTAGGGGATTTCCCACACAGGCTCACTGTGAGGTTGGCTGTGATTGGTCGAGACTCCTGGGCAGTAACAACAGTTTGACTCTATGCTTTCTGTTAATTTTGCTTTGTCATAGAGCTTATCTTACATTCATTTACTGAATCTTAAAGGCATATTATTAGTGTTGGGCGAGCATGCTTGGCTGAACACCATTGTGACTGGAGCATCTCGATGCTTGGCACATCGCGGTGTTAAGTTGAACACCGCGTGTGCTCGAGCGTGATGCTCGAGTCTCCTCCCCGCAGGTTTGTTGGCTGCTACGCAGCCAATAAACGTGCAGGGGAATACTGCCACTCACTGTAATGTAGCCATGTTGGTTACTGGCATTACAGTGATTGGCTGGCCGGAACGTGTTATTGGGTGCTATATAGCACCCAGTGACACGTGGTTCGGCTCAATCTTAGTCAGGGCGAGCTGCAGCAGAAGGGACAGATAGTGTAAGGACAGTGTAACGAAAATCTGAGGTAGATAGATAGATAGATAGATAGATAGATAGATTTTTCCTCAACTTGCAGTATCAATAGCTGATTGTATTGTATATCAGGGTCTTTGGATCTATTAAGGACATGCAAATTGTACTTTCAGGTGCCAACCAGTCTGAAAGAATATGGGAAGCCCCCATTTAGCACTGGCCTGCTAATTACAAGCCATTTGGGCATCCTAATGAAGACCTGGGAGGGGGATACTTAAAATGCACAGCCACTCCAGACATGTTGGCTGCTAGACCAGTGGGTGGTCTGACCCATGCAGTAGATGAATTCAATAATATCTGAAGCCATACCTCCGACTTCATAACACCCACATCCTCAGAACCCTAATAATTGTGTTCAGCCTGACATTGGCTTCGGGGAGAATCCAGACACCCCATACTGGACAGGAGGCATTTCTTGGTATTCAGGATCTGGCCTTCTGGAAATCATAACCCAATCATATTTGGTGTCTGTATGACCGTGACGGGGCGACTGAGATTATGGGATCTCATCTGTACCCACAGTCCCTATCATACGGTGAGGAATCACCGTGATTCATTTTGCCACATCGGTCAGCCTTGTGGGAAGGTGGGGCAAAAGCCTGAATAATATCAGACGGCCCAGAAGGCTGGACCGAAAGGCGGGAGGTTCCCTTACAGCCCATCCCTCGGCTGAAGGGGGATAAAAATGGGTGTTTGGGAACAGGTAAGTGTCAGCCATTTTGGGGATCCACATCGTTTGGAGTGACTGCCCATATCTTCAGCTGTCCCCACAGCCGGAATATAACTGCTGCATCTCAGTAAGCCAATATTCTGTATTTTATCCCTTTTATTTTATCTGTTTTACTGCATTGTTATTGTATGTATATTTTTGTTTTTATCTTTTATCTGACACTTTCTTTTGTATTGCACTGCACTATTGTGTATTAAATTTAAACATTAATAAGTCCCTTCCTTGTGGTCTTATAGAACTTGCTCTTTCGAAGGGAATAGCGTTATCGGTAGTGTTTCCATATAGATAACTGGTGTTACGGTGGTAATTTTGGGTTAATAGAATATAGTATGAGTATAGGCCCCTATTGCCTTATAGTATAGGTGGTGGCAGTGATTGTCATAGAAAATATTGGGGGTGTTAGAATCTAGGAGAGTAAGTTAGCATAATTCCGTCATATTGAATAGGTGGGTGGGAATTTATGTGGTAACTTGATGAGCTCCTTAGCTGCTGATGGTGCACGCAGAGGCCATGGCCCTGGGTGCAGCTAAACTGTGCCTACTGCCAGAGAACAAAAAACACACTCATCCACGATACCTAGCTTCATGTCCAAGTTTGCAGGGCGATGCAGGACACCACTCTCGAAGTCACACCAGTGCGACCAGGTGGACGGTTGGATTGCAGCAGATAATGCTTCCAGTCGGTTAAGCACCATCTTGTCTTCCACAAAGTTCAGTCTCAGTAGCTAAGAGTCTGGTCAACAGAATCCTCACCCTGGTCATCCTTCCTCCCACCATTGAGAGTCTTGGCAAACAAGTGATCCCACACTCGGATATTCCGAGGAGCTCTTTTCATCGTCATTCATTGATTTGGGCCTCTCGCCAAGCCCGCTTGAAAGGACATGAGGAGATCTTGTGCACTGATTTCTAAACTCTTGAGCATCCACAGTCAGAAGAAGATGACGGTGGGGAATGGCAATTAGTGTTTCATGAGGTGGATGATGATGATGAGACACAGTTTCCAATAAGTCAATGGCAATTAGTGTCTCAAGAGGTTGATGATGAGGATGAGACACAGTCAGGCTCGGACTGGCCCACAGGGGTACAGGGGAATCCCCCGGTGGGCCCCTGAGCAAGGTGGGCCCCTAGTCTCCCACCCCCTGCACAAGTGGCACATAACACATTAGATTTACTGCACTACATACATATATTAAATGTACAGCACCTCAACCAGCCTATGTTCATGTAAAAAACTTGTTAGATTATTTCTTATACTTGAATGTATCCATACAGTGGGCCCCCAAAATAAATTTTACTGGCGGGCCCTAGGTACCCCCGTCCGACACTGGACACAGTTGTTAATTGGTGAGCAGCACCGCAACAGGCTGGAAGAGGCAGTGGAGTGGCAAAAGAAAGAAGGCGGGCCACAACAAACAGGCCCGCAACTGTTCACCGGAGCACCACCTTGCGGCAATCTACCTTGCCAAAAGCGCTTTTTTAAAGAAAGTGCGGACGATAAAAGAATTGTCATTTGCAACTGTGCCGTACCAAAATGAGCAGTGTCGGGAACACTAGAAACCTCACCACCACCAGCATGATCCACCATATGGCATCAAAGCACCCTAATAGGTCGGTCGAATGTCTGGATCCACAATCAGTGTCTGCGGGTCACATCACTGCCGCCTCTTCCCCTGTGTTATGTGCTGCACCTGGACCTACGCAAGCACCATCAGCTATCACATCCACTTCTGTGTCCCAGCACAGCGTACAGATGTCCATACCCCAGGCCTTTGAACCAAAGCGCAAATACCCAGCCACCCACCCACAGGCCATAGCACTAAATGCGCACCTTTCTAAATTGCTGGCCCTGGAAATGTTGCTATTTAGGCTTATGGACACTGAGGCCTTCCGAAGCCTGATAGCGGCAGCTGTCCCTCGTTACTCAGTCCCTAGCTGCCACTTTTTTCCTGGTGTGCACGTCCCCGCCTTATACCAGCATGTGTTTCGTAACATCACCCGTGCCCTGACCAAAGCAATTATTGGGAAAATCCACTTAACGACTGATACATGGACAAGTGCTTTTGGCCAGAGACGCTACATTTCCCTGACGGCACACTGGGTGAACGTTGTGGAGGCCGGGAGCGAGTCATACCCTGGGATGGCACATATGCTATTGACGCCAAGGATTGCGAGCCCTACTTCCATCAAGATTTCCCCAACCACCTACATTAGTGACTGCAACCCCCCCCCCCCCTTGTGGTAGAGTACATAGTTCCTGGGCAACCGAGGAGGGGAGACGAGGGGAACACACAGCAGTTTCAACAAAGACAGGGCTCTCACTCTCCAAGGCCTGGGACAGTTTCATAACACCCCGTTAGCACCCTCAACCTGATGCGTGGCCTAGTATCACAAGGAGGAAAAAGTTTTGGAAGATAGTGAAGCAGTACGTAGCAGACTGTGTCAGCATCCTCAGTGATCCCTCTGTGCCTTATAACTATTGGGTGTCCAAGCTGGACAGGTGGCACTAACTGGCGCTCTACGCTTTGGAGGTGCTGGCCTGCCCTCCGCCAGCGTTTTGTCAGAGTATTTAGTGCTGCTGAAGGCATAATAACTGATAAGCGCATCTGCCTGTCAACTGAAAATGCTGACAGGTTGACTCTTGTCAAAATAAACAAGGCCTGGACTGCCCCTGACTTCTCTACTCCAGAGGAAAGAGGCTGAACATAAAGGCACTTTAAATAGGGCTTTTATGGTGTATTGAATACACTGTATTGCCATGCACCCCTTCCAGCACAAAAAAGAGTATATGGTTCAATCTTCCTTTTCTCGTCTTCCTCCTACTCCTCTATCATATCAACATGCTTATTAGGCTGCCCTCGCTCCTAATGTTTTAGAGGGTCAGCTCAGCAGCAGACCCTCACCCCTAATGTTTTAGAGGGTCACCAGCAGGCCCTCGCACATAATGTTTTAGATGGTCAGATCAGCAGCAGGCCCTCGCCCCTAATCTTTTAGATGGTCAGATCAGCAGCAGGAACTCGCCCCTAATGTTTTAGGCCCCTTTCACATCAGCGTTTTTGCTTTCCGTCCTAGAGTTCTGTCCTCGGGGCTCAAGGACGGAAAGATACTGATCAGGATTATCCTAATGCATCCTGAATGGAGAGCAATCCGTTCAGGATGCATCAGGATGTCTTCCGTTCAGTATGTGAACGTTTTTTGGACATTGACAAAAGCGCAGCATGCTGCGGATTTGTCTCCGTCCCAAAAAAATCCGGAAAACATGCCGTAACGCCGGATCCGGAATTAATGCCCATTGAAGTGCATTAATCCGGATCCGGCCTTAAGCTAAACGTCGTTTCGGCGCATCGCAGGATCCGACGTTTAGCTTTTTCTCAATTGTTACCATGGCAGCCAGGACGCTAAAGTCCTGGTTGTCATGGTAAAATGTAGTGGGGAGCGGGGGAGCAGTATACTTACCATCCGTGCGGCTCCCGGGGCGCTCCAGAGTGACGTCAGGGCGCCCCACACGCATGGATCACGTGATCGAATGGATCACGTGATCCATGGGCATGGGGCGCTCTGACGTCATTCAGGAGCGCCCCGGGAGCCGCACGGACTGTAAGTATACTGCTCCCCCACTCCCCACTACTACTATGGCAACCAGGACTTTAATAGCTTTCAGGTTGCCATAGTAACCTGAAAGCATTTAGAAGACTGATCAGGATCCTGATCAGTCTTCTAATGCTTTCAGGCGACTTGCGTTCTGACGGATCCGGCGGGACGGAAGTGCCCGCCGGATCCTCAGAACGTAAGTGTGAAAGAGGCCTTAGAGGGTCAGCTCAGCAGCAGACCCTCACTCCTAATGTTTTAGATGGTCAGATCAGCAGCAGGCCCTTACTCCTAATGTTTTAGAGGGTCACCAGCAGGCCATCAATCATAGTTTTTCAAGGGTGTGTATCATGCCGTCATTTATGTGTAATAAAGGGTGTATTGGAGTGCTGGTAATTTTTGGCAGCCCTTTCACTTTGTGCATAGGCTTTGTCAGTGTAGGAGTCGCACTACCTGAGCAATTTGTAGCGGAAGACCCTGGGCTGTCCTTCTAACATCAGTTCGGTTGGTTTAGCCGTTCGTATGGATTAGCCCGAATCCTGTGGGTTAAGTATAGGTGGCCGCCATTTCGAATGTTTTACACGTGTTCGCGGCCATCTTACGCCCGAACAGCGGTGTTTTGCCAACAATCGTCGGGAACTAAAAACGGATACGCAAGCCGGCGAACCCCGCGGAGACCCCCTCATACCTCTTGGGGGTTACAAGGAACAGTGAGCCCTAATTTATGTGTGGACTGTATAGGCCATATCCTTCCTGTTGTCCATTGAAAGTGCAGGGGTGAACCCAGCAATACATGAAGGGTTAACTCTGCACTGAGGCTCCCAGGAAAGGTGTTGGTTCATTTGTCCCTATGTTCTGTTGTGCTAGTGATGGGATTAAGTAGCTGACTCCGGGGTAGAGGAGTAGATCACCCTCTGATACACTCAGGAGATAATCCCATCACATGTGTCTCCTCTCTTCCTATTCTTCAATTATGTTTGATTGCGTTATAATGTTAGACCACCAGAACTGTGTATGTATATTAGGTTAGTCCATTGTCTGAGTTAACTGTATCCCAGGCAGAGGGGTGTGCCCCTGGCCTGTGGAATTGTATAAATTGTGAGTGCTGGCTGTCATTAAAGTGTCCAGTTCTGCTCCTGAAACTGTGTGTCGTCCAGTTATTGGGATTGCTGTTGGGATATTGCTGCATTACTTTCTCTGTTGGACGCCTTGCTGATGGACTTACTATTGCCTTGTTCCTGAGTCCCACTTGGATTATAAGCGGAGGTAACCTGGGAATATTGTATATCCGCTACATTGGTTGGCAGCGCTGGGATCCAGACTCACAGAGGAACAAGCATAAATGGAGTACGGATGGAGATTGATTTTACCACGCTGAAACGCTCCACGCTAAAGGACCTCCTAGAGGCAAGGGGTATACAAACCAGCAACAAGAAGAAAGCAGTACTCATTACGGAACTCATGGCAGAATACGGAATGGATGGCGATTCGGTTCCTGAACAGAGGGATCAAGGGGAAACACAGGAACAGATGGAGTTCCAGAGGCAGGTTCGATTCAGGCTGTCTTTTTATGGGGAAAACCCCTCAGAGGAAATTATTTCAAAAACTATGACAGAGGTCCAAGAATTCATTTTAAGGAGACAGACGACAGCAGTTCCAGAACACAGCTCGCAAAGAAATGTACCACCAGAAGGTAAGCCTAAGATACCATACCAGGCTTTTAAAACATATGTGGAGGCAGAGGAAGACATAGACGCTTTCCTGCAAGACTTTGAGAGACTGTGTGCACTACATAAAATCAGTGCAGAAGACTGGGTACCCATTTTGGCCGGAAAGTTAACTGGGAGGGCAGCAGAGGCATACCGTACTGTACCTAATGAGGAAATACGGAATTACAGCAAAGTAAAAGAAATTATACTGGCCAGGTATGCTATAACACCAGAAGCATACCGGCGGAGATTCAGGGATCTAAAAAAGGTGGACAAAGACTCACATGCAGAGTGGGCATACAGACTACAAAGGGCAGCCCTCGGGTGGGTGCAAGCTAGCAAGGCACGGTCCATGGAGGATGTAATTCAGATGATGCTGATGGAGCAGTTCTATGAGGGAGTAACCGGCGAGGTCCAGGAATGGGTACGGGACAGAAATCCTACATCCCTCACCGAAGCTGCCAGAAAGGCAGATGAGTATCTAGACTCACGCAGGCAACAAAAACCTACAGCTCCAAAAGCCACATTTAAAACGTACACCCCAGCTCCACCAAGACCCTGTCACCACCACCCGCTGCCCAGCCGCGGTTCCGTCAACCCACTTCTGGGCCCTGTCATCACTGCCAGAAGTGGGGGCATTATAAAAGAGAATGCCCACAGCTGAGGGACCGTTCCACCTGGATACGTCCAGGCCCACCACCACCAAGAACAGCCACAGCTCACCACTACCAGGACATGGTGGCCACACCATACGGTTCAGCCGTTCCTATTACCACCGTGGAACAATGGGAGGTACTACACGAGGCCGATCCTGTCCAGGCCAATACGGATAATCTTCAGCACCACAGACAGACCGTATACCTGGAGGGTAAAGCAGTCCGAGGGCTACGGGACTCGGGCGCTACTATCACTCTGGTACAGAGCCACCTGGTTTCCGATCAAGCCAAACTAAGTAAAACTGTAGCCGTCAGGGTAGCCGGGGAGCAGTATACCGGCTACCTACAGCAAGGGTACATTTGCATTGGGGAGCGGGGTCAGGACATGTGGAGGTGGGGTTGATGCCACAGTTACCGGCGGAGGTATTATTGGGGAACGATCTGGGAAGACTCACATCGGCTTTTGAGCCCCAGACAACCACCACAGGAGAAGCACACCCTGTGGTCACCCGACAACAAGCCCGCACCCAGGACTACAACACACTGCCGGAGGGCCAGGTAAGAGATCCTCCCCTTCCTTAGAATGTGTTCCCTGGGCCCCACCTAATGAATTTGCAGCTGAACTAGTAACAGATCCTACGCTTCAAGTATATAGGGATAAGGTTGTCACGGACTCACCCGGGGGAGGGAGAGAGATTTGTCTGGGATAAGCAGCTGTTATACAGGGAAACAGACAAGCAGATTGTGGGATCAGACCCGATAGTGATGAGGCAGCTAGTGGTGCCGCAGCGGTACCGAGCGGAGTTACTCCGGATAGCACACGATATTCCACTATCCGGGCATCTGGGGGTCAGTCGCACTAGGTACAGGCTGACCCAAAATTTCTTCTGGCCAGGGATCAGCCAGGAAGTACGCCGATATTGCACTACGTGCGATACCTGCCAGAGGGTAGGGAAAAGGGGAGACCGAAGGAAGGCGAAGCTCCATCCCTTACCCATAATTGAGGAACCCTTTAGCCGAATAGCGGTAGATCTGATAGGCCCCTCCAGAGAGCTAGCCCGTCAGGTAAAAGGTATATCTTAACAGTCGTAGATTATGCCACTAGATATCCAGAGGCAGTGGCTCTAACTAATATTCACGCCGAAACAGTCGCGGATGCCCTCATGCGAATATTCTCTCGGATGGGATTACCCAGGGAGATTATCTCGGATCAGGGTACCCAATTTACCGCAGAGTTCACCCAACACCTCTGGAGGATCTGTGGCATTAAGCCGATTATCAGTGCCCCTTACCACCCCCAGACTAATGGACTCTGTGAACGGTTCAATGGTACCTTGAAACAAATGCTCCGAACCTTCGCAGAGACCCACAAGGACTGGGAGCGATTCCTGCCGCATCTCCTGTTTGCATATCGGGAGGTGCCCCAGGAATCCACAGGGTTCTCCCCGTTTGAACTACTATTTGGGAGAAGGGTCAGAGGTCCCTTAGATCTTATTAGAGAGCATTGGGAGGGAGACCGGAGCGCAGATGGCACTCCCATCATACCATACGTGCTGGCCTTCCGAGACCGCCTGGAAGCATTGACTAGGACGGTAAGGGAAAACCTCCAGGCGGCACAGACTCGCCAGCGCACGTGGTATGATCGGGGAGCCAGGGACCGTAGCTTTCAGGTCGGGCAGAAGGTGCTAATTTTAAAACCAGTCCGACATGACAAGTTACAGGCCGCCTGGCAGGGACCATATAAGGTGGTGGAACAGAGATGTGATACCACCTATATCATAGGTCCCTGCGCCGGGAACGGAGGGCGACGCATGCTCCATGTGAACATGATGAAGCCCTACCAGGAGCGCGCCGAGGAAGTAACCGCCATATGTGCGCCCAATTCTGAAGAGTTTGACAGCTTACCACTTCCCGATTTACTGGGAGATGGGCAGCTGTCTGGGGATTTAGGAGAGGTTGTACTGGGGGATCGGCTGAGCCCACAGGAGCGGATCGAGGTACAGCAGCTATTAGAGGAGAAACGAGACACGTTCTCTAATATACCTGGATACACCCCTCTGGCCACTCACCGAGTCGAGACCCCAGGGCAACTACCCATGCGCCAGACCCCTACCGCATCCCAGAAGCGGTGAGGGAAAACATGCGCAAGGAGATCAATGAGATGCTCCAACTGGGGGTGATTGAGCCCTCAGATAGTCCATGGGCTTCTCCTGTGGTCCTCGTGCCGAGCGAGATGGCACAACTCGCTTCTGCGTGGACTACAGGAGATTGAACGAGAAAACCGTGTCTGATGCTTATCCTATGCCACGGATAGACGAACTACTAGACAGGATGGCCAGGGGCCAATACCTCACTACCATTGACCTATGTAAAGGATATTGGCAAATTCCCTGGCCCCAGACGCCATCCCGAAGTCGGCCTTTGTCACCCCATTTGGCTTGTACCAGTTTAAGGTCATGCCATTTGGGATGAAAAACGCCCCAGCAACTTTCCAGAGGATGGTGGACCGACTCCTGGATGGGTTCCAGGACTATACATGTGCCTACCTGGACGATATTGCTATTTTTAGCAATACGTGGCAGGAACACTTGGCCCATATAGGAGCTGTACTAGACAGGATTAGGGAAGCTGGTTTGACCCTGAAACCAGCCAAGTGTAGTATAGGGATGGCTGAGGTACAGTACCTGGGACATAGAGTGGGGTGCGGCAAGCAAAACCCGAACCCGCCAAAGTAGAGGCCGTAGCTCAGTGGCCCACCCCTAGAACTAAGACCCAAGTTTTAGCGTTCCTGGGGACCGCGGGTATTACAGAAAATTTGTCCCTAACTATAGTGCCCTAGCAAAACCCCTCACTGACCTGACCCGGAAAAATCTGCCCTGCCAAGTAACCTGGTCCCCGGAGTGTGAGCAGGCATTCCAACATCTGAAAAAGGCACTGATAAATGCCCCTGTCTTGGCAGCTCCCAATCCAACTAAACGATTTCTTGTTCACACAGACGCTTCTATGTTTGGATTGGGGGCAGTACTGAGCCAAGTTGGGGCTGATGGCGGAGAACATCCCGTGGCTTACATCAGTCGCAAACTGTTACCTCGAGAAGTAAGCTACGCCGCCATCGAAAAAGAATGCCTGGCTGTGGTGTGGGCTTTAAAGAAACTGCAGCCCTATCTGTACGGACAGCCCTTTTCCTTGCTCACGGATCACAACCCATTGGTATGGCTGAACCGGGTGGCTGGGGACAATGCTAGGCTGCTGCGCTGGAGCTTAGCGCTGCAGCCCTTTGATTTTGATATTCAGTACCGGCCGGGTAAGCAGAATGGAAATGCCGACGGGTTGTCAAGACAAACGGACCTGGAAAAATGATCCGTGAGCCCCCGGACATCCCCAAGCCGATCCGTGTTGGATCAGGCTGTGTATGCCGGCTTGTGGGCAAGGGGAGCAGTGTAGCGGAAGACCCTGGGCTGTCCTTCTAACATCAGTTCGGTTGGTTTAGCCGTTCGTATGGATTAGCCCGAATCCTGTGGGTTAAGTATAGGTGGCCGCCATTTCGAATGTTTTACACGTGTTCGCGGCCATCTTACGCCCGAACAGCGGTGTTTTGCCAACAATCGTCGGGAACTAAAAACGGATACGCAAGCCGGCGAACCCCGCGGAGACCCCCTCATACCTCTTGGGGGTTACAAGGAACAGTGAGCCCTAATTTATGTGTGGACTGTATAGGCCATATCCTTCCTGTTGTCCATTGAAAGTGCAGGGGTGAACCCAGCAATACATGAAGGGTTAACTCTGCACTGAGGCTCCCAGGAAAGGTGTTGGTTCATTTGTCCCTATGTTCTGTTGTGCTAGTGATGGGATTAAGTAGCTGACTCCGGGGTAGAGGAGTAGATCACCCTCTGATACACTCAGGAGATAATCCCATCACATGTGTCTCCTCTCTTCCTATTCTTCAATTATGTTTGATTGCGTTATAATGTTAGACCACCAGAACTGTGTATGTATATTAGGTTAGTCCATTGTCTGAGTTAACTGTATCCCAGGCAGAGGGGTGTGCCCCTGGCCTGTGGAATTGTATAAATTGTGAGTGCTGGCTGTCATTAAAGTGTCCAGTTCTGCTCCTGAAACTGTGTGTCGTCCAGTTATTGGGATTGCTGTTGGGATATTGCTGCATTACTTTCTCTGTTGGACGCCTTGCTGATGGACTTACTATTGCCTTGTTCCTGAGTCCCACTTGGATTATAAGCGGAGGTAACCTGGAAATATTGTATATCCGCTACATTGGTTGGCAGCGCTGGGATCCAGACTCACAGAGGAACAAGCATAAATGGAGTACGGATGGAGATTGATTTTACCACGCTGAAACGCTCCACGCTAAAGGACCTCCTAGAGGCAAGGGGTATACAAACCAGCAACAAGAAGAAAGCAGTACTCATTACGGAACTCATGGCAGAATACGGAATGGATGGCGATTCGGTTCCTGAACAGAGGGATCAAGGGGAAACACAGGAACAGATGGAGTTCCAGAGGCAGGTTCGATTCAGGCTGTCTTTTTATGGGGAAAACCCCTCAGAGGAAATTATTTCAAAAACTATGACAGAGGTCCAAGAATTCATTTTAAGGAGACAGACGACAGCAGTTCCAGAACACAGCTCCGCAAGGAATGTACCACCAGAAGGTAAGCCTAAGATACCATACCAGGCTTTTAAAACATATGTGGAGGCAGAGGAAGACATAGACGCTTTCCTGCAAGACTTTGAGAGACTGTGTGCACTACATAAAATCAGTGCAGAAGACTGGGTACCCATTTTGGCCGGAAAGTTAACTGGGAGGGCAGCAGAGGCATACCGTACTGTACCTAATGAGGAAATACGGAATTACAGCAAAGTAAAAGAAATTATACTGGCCAGGTATGCTATAACACCGGAAGCATACCGGCGGAGATTCAGGGATCTAAAGAAGGTGGACAAAGACTCACACGCAGAGTGGGCATGCAGACTACAAAGGGCAGCCCTCGGGTGGGTGCAAGCTAGCAAGGCACGGTCCATGGAGGATGTAATTCAGATGATGCTGATGGAGCAGTTCTATGAGGGAGTAACCGGCGAGGTCCAGGAATGGGTACGGGACAGAAATCCTACATCCTCACCGAAGCTGCCAGAAAGGCAGATGAGTATCTAGACGCACGCAGGCAACAAAAACCTACAGCTCCAAAAGTCACATTTAAAACCTTTGGGGAACCACGTACACCCCAGCTCCACCAAGACCCCTGCCACCACCACCCGCTGCCCAGCCGCGGTTCCGTCAACCCACTTCTGGGCCCTGTCATCACTGCCAGAAGTGGGGGCATTATAAAAGAGAATGCCCACAGCTGAGGGACCGTTCCACCTGGATACGTCCAGGCCCACCACCACCAAGAACAGCCACAGCCCACCACTACCAGGACATGGTGGCCACACCATACGGTTCAGCCGTTCCTATTACCACCGTGGAACAATGGGAGGTACTACACGAGGCCGATCCTGTCCAGGCCAATACGGATAATCTCCAGCACCACAGACAGACCGTATACCTGGAGGGTAAAGCAGTCCGAGGGCTACGGGACTCGGGCGCTACTATCACTCTGGTACAGAGCCACCTGGTTTCCGATCAAGCCAAACTAAGTAAAACTGTAGCCGTCAGGGTAGCCGGGGAGCAGTATACCGGCTACCTACAGCAAGGGTACATTTGCATTGGGGAGCGGGGTCAGGACATGTGGAGGTGGGGTTGATGCCACAGTTACCGGCGGAGGTATTATTGGGGAACGATCTGGGAAGACTCACATCGGCTTTTGAGCCCCAGACAACCACCACAGGAGAAGCACACCCTGTGGTCACCCGACAACAAGCCCGCACCCAGGACTACAACACACTGCCGGAGGGCCAGGTAAGAGATCCTCCCCTTCCTTAGAATGTGTTCCCTGGGCCCCACCTAATGAATTTGCAGCTGAACTAGTAACAGATCCTACGCTTCAAGTATATAGGGATAAGGTTGTCACGGACTCACCCGGGGGAGGAGAGAGATTTGTCTGGGATAAGCAGCTGTTATACAGGGAAACAGACAAGCAGATTGTGGGATCAGACCCGATAGTGATGAGGCAGCTAGTGGTGCCGCAGCGGTACCGAGCGGAGTTACTCCGGATAGCACACGATATTCCACTATCCGGGCATCTGGGGGTCAGTCGCACTAGGTACAGGCTGACCCAAAATTTCTTCTGGCCAGGGATCAGCCAGGAAGTACGCCGATATTGCACTACGTGCGATACCTGCCAGAGGGTAGGGAAAAGGGGAGACCGAAGGAAGGCGAAGCTCCATCCCTTACCCATAATTGAGGAACCCTTTAGCCGAATAGCGGTAGATCTGATAGGCCCCTCCAGAGAGCTAGCCCGTCAGGTAAAAGGTATATCTTAACAGTCGTAGATTATGCCACTAGATATCCAGAGGCAGTGGCTCTAACTAATATTCACGCCGAAACAGTCGCGGATGCCCTCATGCGAATATTCTCTCGGATGGGATTACCCAGGAGATTATCTCGGATCAGGGTACCCAATTTACCGCAGAGTTCACCCAACACCTCTGGAGGATCTGTGGCATTAAGCCGATTATCAGTGCCCCTTACCACCCCCAGACTAATGGACTCTGTGAACGGTTCAATGGTACCTTGAAACAAATGCTCCGAACCTTCGCAGAGACCCACAAGGACTGGGAGCGATTCCTGCCGCATCTCCTGTTTGCATCGGGAGGTGCCCCAGGAATCCACAGGGTTCTCCCCGTTTGAACTACTATTTGGGAGAAGGGTCAGAGGTCCCTTAGATCTTATTAGAGAGCATTGGGAGGGAGACCGAGCGCAGATGGCACTCCCATCATACCATACGTGCTGGCCTTCCGAGACCGCCTGGAAGCATTGACTAGGACGGTAAGGGAAAACCTCCAGGCGGCACAGACTCGCCAGCGCACGTGGTATGATCGGGGAGCCAGGGACCGTAGCTTTCAGGTCGGGCAGAAGGTGCTAATTTTAAAACCAGTCCGACATGACAAGTTACAGGCCGCCTGGCAGGGACCATATAAGGTGGTGGAACAGAGATGTGATACCACCTATATCATAGGTCCCTGCGCCGGGAACGGAGGGCGACGCATGCTCCATGTGAACATGATGAAGCCCTACCAGGAGCGCGCCGAGGAAGTAACCGCCATATGTGCGCCCAATTCTGAAGAGTTTGACAGCTTACCACTTCCCGATTTACTGGGAGATGGGCAGCTGTCTGGGGATTTAGGAGAGGTTGTACTGGGGATCGGCTGAGCCCACAGGAGCGGATCGAGGTACAGCAGCTATTAGAGGAGAAACGAGACACGTTCTCTAATATACCTGGATACACCCCTCTGGCCACTCACCGAGTCGAGACCCCAGGGCAACTACCCATGCGCCAGACCCCTACCGCATCCCAGAAGCGGTGAGGGAAAACATGCGCAAGGAGATCAATGAGATGCTCCAACTGGGGGTGATTGAGCCCTCAGATAGTCCATGGGCTTCTCCTGTGGTCCTCGTGCCGAGCGAGATGGCACAACTCGCTTCTGCGTGGACTACAGGAGATTGAACGAGAAAACCGTGTCTGATGCTTATCCTATGCCACGGATAGACGAACTACTAGACAGGATGGCCAGGGGCCAATACCTCACTACCATTGACCTATGTAAAGGATATTGGCAAATTCCCTGGCCCCAGACGCCATCCCGAAGTCGGCCTTTGTCACCCCATTTGGCTTGTACCAGTTTAAGGTCATGCCATTTGGGATGAAAACGCCCCAGCAACTTTCCAGAGGATGGTGGACCGACTCCTGGATGGGTTCCAGGACTATACATGTGCCTACCTGGACGATATTGCTATTTTTAGCAATACGTGGCAGGAACACTTGGCCCATATAGGAGCTGTACTAGACAGGATTAGGGAAGCTGGTTTGACCCTGAAACCAGCCAAGTGTAGTATAGGGATGGCTGAGGTACAGTACCTGGGACATAGAGTGGGGTGCGGCAAGCAAAACCCGAACCCGCCAAAGTAGAGGCCGTAGCTCAGTGGCCCACCCTAGAACTAAGACCCAAGTTTTAGCGTTCCTGGGGACCGCGGGGTATTACAGAAAATTTGTCCCTAACTATAGTGCCCTAGCAAAACCCCTCACTGACCTGACCCGGAAAAATCTGCCCTGCCAAGTAACCTGGTCCCCGGAGTGTGAGCAGGCATTCCAACATCTGAAAAAGGCACTGATAAATGCCCCTGTCTTGGCAGCTCCCAATCCAACTAAACGATTTCTTGTTCACACAGACGCTTCTATGTTTGGATTGGGGGCAGTACTGAGCCAAGTTGGGGCTGATGGCGGAGAACATCCCGTGGCTTACATCAGTCGCAAACTGTTACCTCGAGAAGTAAGCTACGCCGCCATCGAAAAGAATGCCTGGCTGTGGTGTGGGCTTTAAAGAAACTGCAGCCCTATCTGTACGGACAGCCCTTTTCCTTGCTCACGGATCACAACCCATTGGTATGGCTGAACCGGGTGGCTGGGGACAATGCTAGGCTGCTGCGCTGGAGCTTAGCGCTGCAGCCCTTTGATTTTGATATTCAGTACCGGCCGGGTAAGCAGAATGGAAATGCCGACGGGTTGTCAAGACAAACGGACCTGGAAAAATGATCCGTGAGCCCCCGGACATCCCCAAGCCGATCCGTGTTGGATCAGGCTGTGTATGCCGGCTTGTGGGCAAGGGGGAGCAGTGTAGCGGAAGACCCTGGGCTGTCCTTCTAACATCAGTTCGGTTGGTTTAGCCGTTCGTATGGATTAGCCCGAATCCTGTGGGTTAAGTATAGGTGGCCGCCATTTCGAATGTTTTACACGTGTTCGCGGCCATCTTACGCCCGAACAGCGGTGTTTTGCCAACAATCGTCGGGAACTAAAAACGGATACGCAAGCCGGCGAACCCCGCGGAGACCCCTCATACCTCTTGGGGGTTACAAGGAACAGTGAGCCCTAATTTATGTGTGGACTGTATAGGCCATATCCTTCCTGTTGTCCATTGAAAGTGCAGGGGTGAACCCAGCAATACATGAAGGGTTAACTCTGCACTGAGGCTCCCAGGAAAGGTGTTGGTTCATTTGTCCCTATGTTCTGTTGTGCTAGTGATGGGATTAAGTAGCTGACTCCGGGGTAGAGGAGTAGATCACCCTCTGATACACTCAGGAGATAATCCCATCACATGTGTCTCCTCTCTTCCTATTCTTCAATTATGTTTGATTGCGTTATAATGTTAGACCACCAGAACTGTGTATGTATATTAGGTTAGTCCATTGTCTGAGTTAACTGTATCCCAGGCAGAGGGGGTGTGCCCCTGGCCTGTGGAATTGTATAAATTGTGAGTGCTGGCTGTCATTAAAGTGTCCAGTTCTGCTCCTGAAACTGTGTGTCGTCCAGTTATTGGGATTGCTGTTGGGATATTGCTGCATTACTTTCTCTGTTGGACGCCTTGCTGATGGACTTACTATTGCCTTGTTCCTGAGTCCCACTTGGATTATAAGCGGAGGTAACCTGGGAATATTGTATATCCGCTACACAATTGTTCTACAATCTGAATGAGGCCCTCCTTTATGTGTTATACAGGTTGTATCGGAGTGCCTCTTTCTTGTAATTTTGGCAGCACTTGCACTTTATATACAAGTGAATATACAGGAAAGAATGTTTCCTAACAATTTTTCCTCTAAAATCAATTTTATCTTCGGTTTTGTGCGTATTATTGTCAGTCTGTAAAAGTGGCGTACTACTCGGACAACATCGTTCCCAGCAGAGACTTGGGAGTCCAAGATGCATCCAGATATCCTCCCCATGCTGTTCCCGAACCAGTTCAGTGGTGTTTCCATCAATTTCTGACCTTTTCGTGTGAACCAGACACCCTCCCCTCTTCATAGCAGGGGGTGCTCGGTTTAATGCTCTCATTCTCCCATTAACTTCTATTGTGCTTTGGTGCTCTGTAGAGCACCCGAGCATCCTAAAGTGTGCTACTCGAGCACTCGAGCACTTTGGTGATCGATTAACACTACATATTATCTTTTCTGCTTCTGTGAACACAATATATAACTGTTATATAACATCCTGAAACATGAAGTCACTGTAAATAACTCTTTCTGGCTCTAGCTATATAGACATAGGAACTGTACTAACATAATAAGCTAATAAGTCATATTAGCAACCTAGGAGAGGTCTTAGCTGGCCAGCTACACTCCCACCAAAATTACATATAATTCTATGTTCTTAGTGGTAGGACTTAAACATGAATTCAGGGAATTTTCCATCAAGTTCTCAACTTTCCAAGTGTCTTTTATCACTCTCAAACAGAACAACTAACTTCTGTATAGGACGTTTAAACTTGAGTGGAATAGTGAGACGTTTTCCTCTTTTGTCAAGTTTTGAGTCTCCTATTTGTAACAACACTCTTCTGTCTTCATCCATTTGAACTTCTAGAACTTTGGCCAATTTCCATTGACTTCTAGGTAAATCTTCTTCTTTTACTAACACTATGTCACCAACTTTGAGATTTCTTCTGGGTGTTTGCCATTTACTTCTTAGCATCAGATTGGCTAAGTACTCTTTCCTTCATCTTTTCCAAAACTGTTCTGATAGATATTGAATTCTTTGCTATCTCCTTTTAACATATAAATCCTCTTTGGTGAACTTGCCAAGCGGGGGCAGTATATAATCAGACTTAAGTTGAAGTAGATGGTTGGGAGTTAAAGGGTCCAAACTTGTTGGGTTGTTGATGTTATTATCAACGGTAAGTGGACAACTGTTAACAATAGACATTACTTCATAAAATAGGGTCCTAATTGAAGCATCATCTATTCTTCCGGCATTCTTTTTCAACACTGAACTTAACACATTTCTTACAGTTCTGATTTGTCTTTCCAAAACTCCTCCTGTATGGCTTGCATTTGGAGCATTCATGTGAAAATCACACTGTTTCTCTAACAAATACTGAGTTACCTTTTCTTCATCAATCTCCTTTAGAGCTTTCTTCAATTCATTCTTTGCTCTGACAAAATTAGATCCTTGGTCAGATCTAAGCTCTCTGACAGTACCTCTAATTGCTATGAAACATCTTAAGGCATTGATGAATGCGTCAGTTGACATATCTTCTAACATTTCCAGGTGAATTGCTCTGGAACTTAGACATGTAAATATTAGTTTATATCTCTTGTATTCCTTGCAGCTCTGCTTGGTGATGAATGAGCCAAAACAATTTATTCCGCTATAAAGAAATGGTGGTAATGGGTTTACACGATCTGCCGGGAAATCTGCCATTCTTTGTTCTTCGGTAGGGTACGTGCCTTTCTACAGACGATGCATTTACTTACGTACTTTGCTACAACTTTGCTTCCTTTCACTATCCAGTAACCACCTTCTCTCAAACAGCTTTGCGTAAAGATTCTTCCCCGATGTAAGGATTTGTTGTGGTAGTGATCAATAATCAATCTTGTGAAGGTAGAATTTTGGGGTAGAATTGCTGGATGCTTAACTCTGCTAGGTAACGATGCATTTTCCAATCTCCCTCCCACCTTCAGTATACCATACTGCAGAACAAGATTAAGCTTGTACAATGGGAGGTTGTTTGGAAGCATTTTAGGTCTTGACTAAGTCTCTTCAACTCTTCACTGTAGAATCTCTGTTGAATGAATCTTATGACTGTTTCTTCAGCTTTCATTCTTTCCTCTACATTCAATGATTCCTTCTTTACGATTCCCTTTGCAAAATGTTGAATTTGAGCTACTACGTTTATGACCGTATTCCATTTTGAACATCTGGCTAGTCTTTTAAGTATGTCATCTTGACACTTGGCTGCAGTGCTCAATGTTTGTACAACCTTTACTTCTGGATCACACATATTCTGTGTAACCTTTACTGGGCATGATTTCCTTTTCCCAAAGGAACTCTGGACCTGTGAACCAATTTGAATTCTTCAATTCTGTTACATTCAGACCTCTTGAAGCATGATCTGCTGGGTTATGCTTTGTATCAATATGAATGCCATTCGACAATGTCGCCATATTGCTGCTATTTGATGGAATACATCTTGCTTTTCTGAGGTCTTCCTGCTGCTTGGAATTTATGCCGCCTTATTTCCTTATGGAATATTTGTTGCCACAATCCTGTCACCTGTCTTGAGTTTCCAATCTGCTGTTTTTATCCAACAACACCCCATCCTAGATCAGTTTGAACAGTGTAGGGTTCACCCTTTCCTCCTGTGATTACCTTTCGTGGTATCAAGGCTTTGGGACAATCGTAACCTATCAACAGTCTGACACCAAACTCTTTCAGCAGGGACATTTCATGAGATATGACAAGTAGGTGCTCCCATTTATTGGCCGTTTCATAGATAGGTATGTGATCTCGATCTATAGGTAAATTGTCTTTTGTATATGCTGGAGGTTGATCTAATGTGAAGTTTGAATTAAGTCCTCTAACTCTCAGTCCTTTGACTGTTCACTAATGTGTCTCTTTACATCATTGTGGTGAGTTTGAGCTTCACTGGTTCTGCAGCCACTTGTAATTTCTTGCAGATTTCTTGATCAATGAAGGTGAATGTCACTCTGGGCATCCAATAGCCCATAGGCTTATACCTTCTTGTTCTTCCTATTAGGATTTGAAATGCACACTGGTATAACCATTGATGTGACGTTGCTTTCTCCTTCCCTCACTCTGCAAGAGAATACCGATACTCTTTCTTCCTCAGCATCTTAAGGTAGTGAGGATTTATCTTTCTTTGGATGTTCTTCATGTAGTGGTGTAGGATGGCGTCCTTTGCAAACACTGCATGTGGCCATTTTCTTACACTCCTTAGTAACATGGCCTTTTCTTAGTCATCCGAAACACAGTTGATTATCAAGTACAAATTTTTTCTTTTCATTTGGGCACTTCTCCTTCAATTGTTGGCGCTTGTGTATGGAGCGGTTCTCCACACAGAACATACATTTGATTGCAGTCTCATAGATTTGTCGGTTCTGTCCCTCTACTGATCTCAGTAGTGACTTTGAACTTGCTCTCATAGGTATCTAGACCTTTAGCTGCTGCGTTGGTTGCAAAGCTAGTTGCTTTTGCGCATCTTATATCTCTCGCAGGCCTTTCTTCTAAGGATTTTAAGACGTAAGAATCTGTTACTGGATTACATGCTATTCGTGCTTCCTTATTGACGAACTCAGAGAACTATTTAAAACTTGCATCCTGTGGTTTTCTAGATAGTCGATCAGTACTTCTAGTCCTTGAACATGTCCTTACCTAGATCTAACTGTTCAGTTTCATAGCAATTCCATCTAGAAGCCACTTCTTCAGGTAGCTTAGCTAGCATCCTGTGGTTTTCTAGATAGTCATTCAGTACTTCCAGTCCTTGAACATGTGGGATGGTATCGCTGCATGATTGCAGAAAGTCACCATAATTTTGGTGTCTGAAGTGTTCTTTAGGACCTATTTTAGGTCAGTTGTTCAATTTCTCTCTAAAAGCTCGTTGTACTAAGAAAGGATGACCATATTGTGCATTTTATTTTTCCAAAGCTTGCTTGCAGGCTTCTTTGTCTTTTCTATAGAAGTTACCTTCAAGGACTTTCTTTGCTTCTCTACCAGCATATATCTGAAGATAGAATAACTTGTCAACTGGGCTGAAGCAATGACGTTCAATGATCGTTTCAAAACTTACCCTTCACTCTATGAACTTCAGTATGTCTCCTGAAAATACAGTAGCTTTCGGAACCTAGGTTGTCTAGCTGGGACAATAGTTGTAACATTCTCCTGACCCTTGCCGTGACAACTAGGAATAGAATTACACGATTCTATTTTCTCACTTAGTTCTGAATTAGGTGGGTCCCTAGATAGAGGGTAAATTCACATACCGTTTTCCTGACACTGGACTAAGCCTCTCTTTGTCTTTCTGAGCAGGGATGGAAGCAGAATTACTTATTTCCTCACTGGAGTGCTGGAGATTTTCTTCCATTCTCCTCAGCGTATCGAGGAAAATAGGAGTCTGCTTCTTCACTTAGTACAGATTTGAACCTAAGACTACTCTACTACTTCATATCCTCTTTAAGTCTGGCTTCCATGATCTTAACTTCTTTCGGCCTTTCCAGACTTTTCATCTGTTAGTGATGTGCCTCCATTTCAGCTTCCATTTAATAGCATTGTGAACCCTTTTCAGCTATCAGCTGGTGCTGTGCCTCAATGGCAGCTTCCATCTCAATTTCTGCTCTCTTGACAGAAAGTTGTTAAGCTAATTCCTTTCTTTTGGCTAAAGTACTAGAGGACTCTGATATGGGGCTGGCACTTCTGCTAGTGAAGGAAGTCCCACTTGAGATTGTGGTTCCACCTAAGGACTCTCGTGAGCTTTACTAAATCTTTAGTCACCGCAGTACATGTGTCCATAATCCTAACAATATCCAGGGAAGGTGCCATAAACTACCGCAGGTTGATATATGCTGCCCTAAGCTCTGATTCAGATTCTTCTACCGTCTCTACCATTTAACTCAAGTTCCTATTAATACTTTCTTGCTTTAGCTTTCTATGAATGTCTTTAATGTATAATTTTCACTTCATATATTCGGGCAAACTTTTTCCCTTTCAGTGCTGCTTCTTGCTCCAAATTTTCCAACATCTTTGGGGTGGTTTTCTGGCACGTGATGAATGTCTTAGTTAATCTGTTTGGGCTATATTAGTTTGAGGCAAGACTAGTGCTGCATTTGACTCTTCTGACTCAGACAGGTTCTCTTGCTCTTCATCTTCTATCCTATCTATCTTTTTATCCTCTAACAGTAGCATGGTAATACTAGGCTCAGACGTTTTACTTTAAATGATATAACAATCAATATGAATATTAAAAGACCTTTCACTTTAAATGCGATATTAATAAATGCAGAAATAAATTACTTTCACTTTATATGTAACAGCGATAAATGCGGGCAATAAACAACTTTCACTTTAAATACTTTAGAATCCATGTACTACAAACTGTCCTTTGTTTTACTTTAAAGTCGGTTATTCCTGAACACTAGAGATGAGCGAACACCTGGATGTTCGGGTTCGAGAGGTTCGGCCGAACTTCCGGAAAATGTCCGGGTTCGTGATCCGAACTCAACCCGAACTTCATCCCGAACCCGAACCCCATAGAAGTCAATGGGGACCCGAACTTTTGGGCACAAAAAAGCCTGTAAAAGACTCCCGGAAAGGGCTAGAGGGCTGCAAAAGGCAGCAAAATGTAGGTAAATCCCCTGCAAACAAATGTAGATAGGGAAATGAATTAAAATAAAATAAATAAAAATTAACCAATATCAATTGGAGAGAGGTCCCACAGCAAGGAATCATGCGTCATATCATCCACCACTGGAGAAGGCCACTCTCATTTATTTGGGACCAGCACCCAGACAGAGGATACAGGTCCCAAAGCAAGGAATCATGCTTCATATCAACCACCACCGGAGATGGCCACTCTCATGTATTTTGGACCAGCACCCAGACAGAGGATACAGGTCCCACAGCAAGGAATAAGGCGTCATATCAACCACCACCGGAGAAGGCCACTCTCATTTATTTTGGACCAGCACCCAGACAGAGGAGAGAGGTCCCACATCAAGGAATCATGCGTCATATCAACCCCCACAGGAGAAGGCCACTCTCATTTATTTCGGCCCAGCACCCAGACAGAGGATACAGGTCCCACAGCAAGGAATCATGCGTCATATCAACCACCACCGGAGAAGGCCACTCTCATGTATTTTGGACCACCACCCAGACAGAGGAGAGAGGTCCCAGATCAAGGAATAATGCGCCATATCAACCCCCACCGGAGAAGGCCACTCTCATTTATTTTGGACCAGCACCCAGACAGAGGAGAGAGGTCCCACATCAAGGAATAAGGCGTCATATCAACCCCCACCGGAGAAGGCCACTCTCATTTATTTTGGACCAGCACCCAGACAGAGGAGATAGGTCCCACAGCAAGGAATCATGCCTCATATCAACCACCAATGGAGAAGGCCACTCTCATTTATTTTGGACCAGCACCCAGACAGAGGAGAGAGGTTTTCACAGCAGAGAATCATGCATTTAGATCACCCACCACAGGAGTAGGCCACCATTTAATGGGACCCCGGCAACCATGTCAGATGGCACAAACATCAGCTTCACATCACCCAGCACAAGAGAAGGCCACTTTGAGAGACTTTTAACCCTGCACCCAGACGGAGGAGAGAGGTCCCACAGCAGAGATTCAGGCATTTATATCAGCCAGAACAGGAGAAGGCCGCTTTCAGTGACTTAGGCCTTAGCACCGACACAGAGGAGACAGGTCAGATAGCACAAGCATCAGTTTCACATCAACCACCACAGGAGAAGGGCACTTTCAGAGACTTTGACCCCTGCACCCAGAAAGAGGAGAGAGGTCCCACAGCAGAGATTCAGGCATTTATATCAGCCAGCACAGGAGAAGGCCGCTTTCAGTGACTTAGGCCTTAGCACCGACACAGAGGAGACAGGTCAGATAGCACAAGCATCAGTTTCACATCAACCACCACAGGAGAAGGGCACTTTTAGAGACTTTGACCCCTGCACCCAGAAAGAGGAGAGAGGTCCCACAGCAGAGATTCAGGCATTTATATCAGCCAGCACAGGAGAAGGCCGCTTTCAGTGACTTAGGCCTTAGCACCGACACAGAGGAGACAGGTCAGATAGCACAAGCATCAGTTTCACATCAACCACCACAGGAGAAGGGCACTTTTAGAGACTTTGACCCCTGCACCCAGAAAGAGGAGAGAGGTCCCACAGCAGAGATTCAGGCATTTATATCAGCCAGCACAGGAGAAGGCCGCTTTCAGTGACTTAGGCCTTAGCACCGACACAGAGGAGACAGGTCAGATAGCACAAGCATCAGTTTCACATCAACCACCACAGGAGAAGGGCACTTTTAGAGACTTTGACCCCTGCACCCAGAAAGAGGAGAGAGGTCCCACAGCAGAGATTCAGGCATTTATATCAGCCAGCACAGGAGAAGGCCGCTTTCAGTGACTTGGGCCTTAGCACCGACACAGAGGAGACAGGTCAGATAGCACAAGCATCAGTTTCACATCAACCACCACAGGAGAAGGGCACTTTTAGAGACTTTGACCCCTGCACCCAGAAAGAGGAGAGAGGTCCCACAGCAGAGATTCAGGCATTTATATCAGCCAGCACAGGAGAAGGCCGCTTTCAGTGACTTAGGTCTTAGCACCGACACAGAGGAGACAGGTCAGATAGCACAAGCATCAGTTTCACATCAACCACCACAGGAGAATGGCACTTTCAGAGACTTTGACCCCTGCAGCCACACGGAGGAGAGAGGTCCCACAGCAGAGAATCAGGCATTTATATCAGCCAGAACAGGAGAAGGCCGCTTTCAGTGACTTAGGCCTTAGCACCGACACAGAGGAGACAGGTCAGATAGCACAAGCATCAGTTTCACATCAACCACCACAGGAGAATGGCACTTTCAGAGACTTTGACCCCTGCACCCAGAAAGAGGAGAGAGGTCCCACAGCAGAGATTCAGGCATTTATATCAGCCAGCACAGGAGAAGGCCGCTTTCAGTGACTTAGGCCTTAGCACCGACACAGAGGAGACAGGTCAGATAGCACAAGCATCAGTTTCACATCAACCACCACAGGAGAAGGGCACTTTTAGAGACTTTGACCCCTGCACCCAGAAAGAGGAGAGAGGTCCCACAGCAGAGATTCAGGCATTTATATCAGCCAGCACAGGAGAAGGCCGCTTTCAGTGACTTGGGCCTTAGCACCGACACAGAGGAGACAGGTTAGATAGCACAAGCATCAGTTTCACATCAACCACCACAGGAGAAGGGCACTTTTAGAGACTTTGACCCCTGCACCCAGAAAGAGGAGAGAGGTCCCACAGCAGAGATTCAGGCATTTATATTAGCCAGCACAGGAGAAGGCCGCTTTCAGTGACTTAGGCCTTAGCACCGACACAGAGGAGACAGGTCAGATAGCACAAGCATCAGTTTCACATCAACCACCACAGGAGAATGGCACTTTCAGAGACTTTGACCCCTGCAGCCACACGGAGGAGAGAGGTCCCACAGCAGAGAATCAGGCATTTATATCAGCCAGAACAGGAGAAGGCCGCTTTCAGTGACTTAGGCCTTAGCACCGACACAGAGGAGACAGGTCAGATAGCACAAGCATCAGTTTCACATCAACCACCACAGGAGAATGGCACTTTCAGAGACTTTGACCCCTGCAGCCACACGGAGGAGAGAGGTCCCACAGCAGAGAATCAGGCATTTATATCAGCCAGAACAGGAGAAGGCCGCTTTCAGTGACTTAGGCCTTAGCACCGACACAGAGGAGACAGGTCAGATAGCACAAGCATCAGTTTCACATCAACCACCACAGGAGAATGGCACTTTCAGAGACTTTGACCCCTGCAGCCACACGGAGGAGAGAGGTCCCACAGCAGAGAATCAGGCATTTATATCAGCCAGAACAGGAGAAGGCCGCTTTCAGTGACTTAGGCCTTAGCACCGACACAGAGGAGACAGGTCAGATAGCACAAGCATCAGTTTCACATCAACCACCACAGGAGAAGGGCACTTTTAGAGACTTTGACCCCTGCACCCAGAAAGAGGAGAGAGGTCCCACAGCAGAGAATCAGGCATCATGTCAACCACCACAGGAGTAGGCCACCTTTTGTTTCTTTGACCCCTGCACCCAGAAAGAGGAGAGAGGTCCCACATCAGTGAATCAGGCATTTATATCAGCCACCACAGGAGAAGGCCGCTTTCAGTGACTTTGGCCCCCTGCACCCACACAAAGGAGACATGTCAGACAGCACAAGTATAACATTCATATCACCCAGCACAGGAGAAGGACACTTTCATGTACTTTGGCCCCGGCACCTAGACAGAGGGAAGGTTCATTCAACTCTGGGTTGCACCCCAAGATCCTACTTAATTTCAAAAATTGATTTTTCAATGAAGAAGTGGCCAGGAGTACAAGACAACATGGTTTAAGGCAGTTATTAAGGACTACTCTGCACAAGGGAGGGTCAGGTCTTGTGGGATCCATGCCTGGTTCATTTTTATAAACGTCAGCTTGTCCACGTTGGCTGCGGACAGGCGGCTGCATTTGTCAGTAATGACGCCCCCTGCCGTGCTGAATTCAGATAAAACGCTGGCCGCCGGGCAGGCCAGCACCTCCAAGGCATAACATGCTAATTCTGGCCACGTGGACAATTTGGAAACCCAGAAGTTGAATGGGGCCGAACCATCCGTCAGTATGTGGAGTTGTGTGCAGATGTACTGTTCAACCATGTTAGTGAAATGTTGCCTCCTGCTAACACGTTCCGTATCAGGTGGTGGTGCAGTTAGCTGTGGCGTGGAGACAAAACTTTTCCACATTTCTGCCATGCTAACCCTGCCCTCAGAGGAGCTGGCCGTGACACTGCTGCGTGGGCGACCTCTAGCTCCTCCTCTGCCTTGGCCTTGGCCTTCCACCTGTTCCCCTGTGACAGTTGGGAATGCTCTCAGGAGCGCGTCTACCAGTGTGCGCTTGTACTCGCGCATCTTCCTATCACGCTCCAGTGCAGGAAGTAAAGTGGGCACATTGTCTTTGTACCGTGGATCCAGCAGGGTGGCCACCCAGTAGTCAGCACACGTTAAAATGTGGGCAACTCTGCTGTCGTTACGCAGGCACTGCAGCATGTAATCGCTCATGTGTGCCAGGCTCCCCAGAGGTAAGGACAAGCTGTCCTCTGTGGGAGGCGTATCGTCATCATCCTCTGTATCCCCCAGCCACGCACCAGGGATGTGCCTGCGCTGTGCTGGGTGCCACCCCGCTGTGAACCTGCTTCATCCTCATCCTCCTCCACCTCCTCCTCATCCTCCTCATCCTCCAGTAGTGGTCCCTGGCTGGCCACATTTGTACTTGCCCTCTGCTGTTGCAAAAACCTCCCTCTGAGCCACTTCTAACAGACTGGCCTGAAAGTGCTAAAAACGACCTGTCATCCTCCTCCTCCTCCTCCTGGCCCTGGCCCACCTCCTCTTCCATCATCGCCCTAAGCGTTTTCTCTAGGAGACATAGAATTGGTATCGTCACGCTGATAACTGTGGCATCGCCACTGGCCATGTTGGTGGCGTACTCTAAACAGCGCAACAGGGCACACAGGTCTCGCATGGAGGCCCAATCATTGGTGGTGAAGTGGTGCTGTTCCGCAGTGCGACTGACTCGTGCGTGCTGCAGCTGAAACTCCACTATGGCCTGCTGCTGCTCGCACAGTCTCTCCAGCATGTGCAAGGTGGAGTTCCACCGGGTGGGCACGTCGCATATTAGGCGGTGAGCGGGAAGGCCGAAGTTCCGCTGTAGCGCTGACAGGCGAGCAGCGGCAGGATGTGAACGCCGGAAGCGCGCACAGACGGCCCGCACTTTATGCAGCAGCTTTGACATGTCTGGGTAGTTGTGAATGAACTTTTGCACCACCAAATTCAGCACATGCGCCAGGCAAGGGATGTGCGTCAAACAGGCTAGTCCCAGAGCTGCCACGAGATTTCGCCAATTATCGCACACCAACAGGCCGGGCTTGAGGCCCACCGGCAGCAACCACTGGTCGGTCTGTTGTTCAATACCCCGCCACAACTCCTGCGCGGTGTGGGGTCTGTCCCCCAAACATATGAGTTTCAGAATGGCCTGCTGACGTTTACCCCGGGCTGTGCTGAAGTTGGTGGTGAAGGTGTGTGGCTGACTGGATGAGCTGGTGGAAGCAGAGGAGGAGGAGGAGGAAGCCGAGTAGGAGGAGGAGGCTACAGGAGGCAAAGAATGATGCCCTGTGATCCTTGGCTGCGGAAGGACGTGCGCCCAGGAACTCTCCGCCTGGGGCCCAGCCGCCACTACATTTACCCAGTGTGCAGTTAGGGAGATATAGCGTCCCTGGCCGTGCTTACTGGTCCACGTATCTGTGGTTAGGTGGACCTTGCCACAAATGGCGTTGCGCAGTGCACACTTGATTTTATCGGACACTTGAATGTGCAGGGAAGGCACGGCTGTCTTGGAGAAGTAGTGGCGGCTGGGAACCACATACTGGGGGACAGCCATGGCCATCAGCTGTTTGAAGCTGTCTGTGTCCACCAGCCGGAATGACAGCATTTCAAAGGCCAGTAGTTTAGAAATGCTGGCATTCAGGCCAAGGGCCTCGAGGGTGACTAGGTGGGAATTTGCGCTTCCTCTCAAAGGTTTGAGAGATGGAGAGCTGAACGCTGCTGTGTGAAATAGTGGAGACGCTAGGTGACGGTGGCGGTGGTGGTGGTGGTGTCGGTGGCACATCCTCTGTTTGCTGCTCGGCAGGTGGCAACATTCCTCTCGAGGCGGAAGCCGAGGCAGCAGCGCTAAAGGGAGCAGGGGGAGCCTGAGCGGGTTCCTTGTTTTTAAGGTGTGTACTCCACTGCAGTTCATGCTTTGCATGTAGATGCCTGATCATGCAGGTGGTGCTCAGGTTAAGAACGTTAATGCCTCGCCTCAGGGTCTGATGGCAGCGTGCAAACCACTCTGGTCTTGTCCTCAGCACATTGTTTGAAGAAGTGCAATGCCAGGGAACTCCTTGAAGATGCCTTTGGGGTGCTGGGTCCCTGTTGGCGCTGGCCAATAGCAGGCGAACTCTCTGGACGGCGGCTGTTCTGCTTTTGCCCTCTGCTCCCTCTTTGGCTTCACTGTTGTCTCGGTCTCACCACTGCCTCTTCCTCTGAACTATTTAACTATTTAAGTCAGCGGCACGACCTTCAGTCCATGTGGGGTCTAAGACCTCATCGTCCTCTGCATCGTCTTCCACCCAGTCTTCCTCCCTGACCTCCTCCTGTTCAGTCTGCACACTGCAATAAGACGCGGCAGTGGGCACCTGTGTTTCGTCATCATCAGACACTCAGTCACTCTGCTGTGGTGGTATTCCCATGTCCTCATCATCTGGATACATAAGTGGTTGTGCGTCAGTACATGGAATGTCTTCCACCGCTGGGGAAGGGATAGGTGGACGCCCCTGGAAAACCGTGGGAGCAGAGTCTTCAAACAGAAGAAGAGACTGCTGCATAACTTGAGGCTCAGACAGTTTCCCTGATATGCATGGGGGTGATGTGACAGACTGATGGGCTTGGTTTTCAGGTGCCACCTGTGCGCTTTCCGCAGAAGACTGGGCGGAAGACAATGTGGTGAACATGCTGGAAGCACTGTCGGCCACCCAATCGACTAATGCCTGTACCTGCTCAGGCCTTACCATCCTCATAACGGCATTGGGCCCCACCAAATATCGGTGTAAATTCTGCCGGCTACTTGAGGGAGTTGTTTCACTACTTTGTGCACCTGAGGCCGAACGGCCACGTCCTCTGCCAGCAACAGAGGCTCCACGGACACCACCACGACCGCGTCCTGGTCCCTTAATAGAATGTTTCCTCATTGTTGCGATTCAACTCGCACCACAATAAAATATATTATTTTTTAGCCCCAAAATTCCCACACTGGAAGATATAATTCCTTTTTCCGGTATTAATTACAAGAACACTGCTGCTAATTGGACACAAGATTTTTATAATGCTAGTTTTGGTACATAGATTCCACACGGGGAGATATAATTCCATTTTACAGGAGTAAAAACGTGAGGCCTAGTTTTTCTGGTCTACCAAACACCAGATTGATTAAATTGGCCTTTTTTTTCAGCAAAATTACAACACTGGACAATAATGCCTTTTGGCGGTATTAATTACAAGAACACTGCTGCTAATTGGACATCAGATTTTTTATAATGCTAGTTTTGGTACATAGATCCCCACACGGGGAAATATAATTGCTTTTTAGAGGAGTGAAAACGTGAGGCCTAGTTTTTCTGGTCTAACAAACACCAGATTGATTAAATTGGCCTTTTTTCACCAAAATTACAACACTGGACAATAATGCCTTTTGGCGGTATTAATTACAAGAACACTGCTGCTAATTGGACACCAGATTTTTATAATGCTAGTTTTGGTACATAGATCCCCACACGGGGAAATATAATTTCTTTTAGAGGAGTGAAAACGTGAGGCCTAGTTTTTCTGGTCTAACAAACACCAGATTGATTAAATTGGCCTTTTTTCAGCAAAATTACAACACTGGACAATAATGCCTTTTGGCGGTATTAATTACAAGAACACTGCTGCTAATTGGACACCAGATTTTTATAATGCTAGTTTTGGTACATAGATCCCCACACGGGAAATATAATTGCTTTTTAGAGGAGTGAAAACGTGAGGCCTAGTTTTTCTGGTCTAACAAACACCAGATTGATTAAATTGGCCTTTTTTTCACCAAAATTACAACACTGGACAATAATGCCTTTTGGCGGTATTAATTACAAGAACACTGCTGCTAATTGGACACCAGATTTTTTATAATGCTAGTTTTGGTACATAGATCCCCACACGGGAAATATAATTCCTTTTAGAGGAGTGAAAACGTGAGGCCGAGTTTTTCTGGTCTAACAAACACCAGATTGATTAAATTGGCCTTTTTTTCACCAAAATTACAACACTGGACAATAATGCCTTTTGGCGGTATTAATTACAAGAACACTGCTGCTAATTGGACACCTGATTTTTATAATGCTAGTTTTGGTACATAGATCCCCACACGGGAAATATAATTGCTTTTTAGAGGAGTGAAAACGTGAGGCCTAGTTTTTCTGGTCTAACAAACACCAGATTGATTAAATTGGCCTTTTTTCAGCAAAATTACAACACTGGACAATAATGCCTTTTGGCGGTATTAATTACAAGAACACTGCTGCTAATTGGACACCAGATTTTTTATATTGCTAGGTTTGGTACATAGATCCCCACATGGGGAACGTATAATTGCTTTTAGAGGAGTGAAAACGTGAGGCTTAGTTTTTCTGGTCTAACAAACACCAGATTGATTAAATTGGCCTTTTTTCAGCAAAATTACAACACTGGACAATAATGCCTTTTGGCGGTATTAATTACAAGAACACTGCTGCTAATTGGACACCAGATTTTTTATAATGCTAGTTTTGGTACATAGATCCCCACACGGGGAAATATAATTCCTTTTTAGAGGAGTGAAAACGTGAGGCCGAGTTTTTCTGGTCTAACAAACACCAGATTGATTAAATTGGCCTTTTTTTCAGCAAAATTGCAACACTGGACAATAATGCCTTTTGGCGGTATTAATTACAAGAACACTGCTGCTAATTGGACACCAGATTTTTTATAATGCTAGTTTTGGTACATAGATCCCCACACGGGGAAATATAATTGCTTTTTAGAGGAGTGAAAACGTGAGGCCTAGTTTTTCTGGTCTAACAAACACCAGATTGATTAAATTGGCCTTTTTTTCACCAAAATTACAACACTGGACAATAATGCCTTTTGGCGGTATTAATTACAAGAACACTGCTGCTAATTGGACACCAGATTTTTTATAATGCTAGTTTTGGTACATAGATCCCCACACGGGGAAATATAATTCCTTTTTAGAGGAGTGAAAACGTGAGGCCGAGTTTTTCTGGTCTAACAAACACCAGATTGATTAAATTGGCCTTTTTTTCAGCAAAATTGCAACACTGGACAATAATGCCTTTTGGTGGTATTTGTAAGGATACGGTGGTTTGCGCTCAAGCCTGGATCATGCCCTGTGTAACCATGACAACGATCGCTGTTTGCCTCCCAGGCTGGAAGCAGTGGCCGCTGGGCCGTCTGACACTGAGCAGCCGCAAAGACACCACCAACACTCAATCAGTGTGCCAAAAGTGGATGTCAAAGGACACCGCAGTTGAGATCCTAACTGATCAATTTGGTGCGTTACATATTAGTGGAACCCCCATGGATCCAGCGGAGCTCGCGCGGCATATGGTCGCCCTCACTGAGAGGGTGGAAACCCTTAACGTGACCGTACAGAATCTCCAATTGGAAAATCAGACGTTGCGAGATCTCGTCACGTCGCGCACAGGACACCCCCACGATGGACCGGAACCCAAGGTCAGTCCACCTGAACTTTTCTCAGGAGACCGGAAGCAGTTCCGCGAATTCCTGAATGCGTGCAAACTGGTGTTTCAGTTACGCCCCCGGACCTATCCTACCGATAGAACCAAAGTACTCACCATGATCTCGTACCTCAGGGGGGAGCCCAGAGCATGGGCTAACACCTATTTAGAAAAGGAAGACCCGGTCTTGAATTCCTTTCCGCAATTTCTTGAAACAATGGCCCTCCTTTACGAGGACCACAACCAGCAGCCTAAAGCAAGGGAGACGACCCGTAGAGGATTTTATTGCGGAATACACTCGTTGGGCCAGTGAGACGGAATGGAATGATCTCACTCTTAGAAATCAGTTCCGTCTCGGTCTATCTGAGGCCCTGAAAGATGAGTTAGCCCGCGGAGAGCTGCCACATACACTCGACGCCATGATGCAGAAGGTCACCACCATTGACAGACGCTTAAGGGAACGCAGGGCTGAGAGAGTCTCAGGGTTTACACCCACCCCGAGACAGACCAGCCCAGATCCTGTAGCAGAGATGATGGAGATTGGGGCAATTCGTGGTCCTCTGACTGAGAGAGAGAAGACCCGGAGACGGAACCTCAACCTCTGCTTATACTGTGCGTCGGCTGACCATTCGGTTGATGGATGTCCTGCCATAAGAAAGAAACATGAAGGTAAAATGATGACGTTCTGAAACTTAGGCAGAAAAAATAACAACACAAGTGGTTACATTTATACGTCTCTTACCTTACAGTGGGACCAAAACCGAACTATCGTTGATGCAATGGTGGACACGGGAGCTTCGGGGAATTTTATCGATAAGCATCTAGTAGAGAGAAATAAAATTCCCCATACAAGGAAAAATGTATCGATATCCGTGAGTTTTATTGATGGTACAACCTCTAGACCTATCCATAGCCAGACTCAACCCCTTTTTGTGACAAGCGAAAATAACCACACAGAATTTTTATCCTTTGATGTCATACACTCCCCTTCGTTCCCCATCATTTTAGGCTTGCCATGGCTCCGGTTACATCAACCAGTTCCCTATTAAAACGCTCATGCATGTAGGGGTGAACCAGGTCCCTACCCAATACTCAGAGTTCTCTGAGGTATTTAGTGCAAAGATGGCGGAATCCCTACCGCCCCATAGACCCTACGATTGCCCCATAGACCTGCTGCCGGGCAGTGAAATACCCACAGGAAGAATCTACCCATTGGCACAACCAGAACTTGACCACCTCAAACAGTATCTCGAAGAGAACTTAAGGAAGGGATTCATTCGGCCTTCAACCTCCACTGCAGCCGCGGGTATGTTCTTCGTAAGGAACAAAGACTTGAGCCTCAGACCCATCATTGATTACAGAGCATTAAATAAAATAACAATCAAAACCGGTACCCCCTGCCGCTAATATCCGAGCTTATTGAAAGACTTCAAACATCAACTATCTACACTAAACTGGACTTGAGAGGCGCATACAACTTGATTAGGATTAGAACCGGGATGAATGGAAAACTGCTTTCCGCACCCGGTATGGACTCTTTGAGTACATGGTAATGCCTTCGGCTTGTGCAATGCCCCGGCCACTTTCCAAAACTTTATCAACGACATATTTAGGGATCTACTAGATGTATGTGTTGTCATCTATCTAGATGACATATTGGTCTACTCCGATAACCTACAAGATCACAGGAAACACGTCCGTTGGGTACTTGCGCGATTAAGCGTCCATCACTTATATGTCAAACCAGAAAAGTGTATATTTGAGACTACTACCCTTCCGTTCCTTGGTTATATAATCTCACCCAAGGGAATTCAGATGGATCAGTCAAAGATCACTTGCATCCAAAACTGGCCGATTCCGGACTCCAGGAAAGCCCTCCAGCGTTTCATAGGGTTCTCGAACTTCTACAGGAAATTCATCAAAGACTTCTCCGCTACCATCAAACCCCTAACCAGATTAACTAGTGTCAACACGAAATTTGTTTGGTCCATGGAGGCCCAATCAGCTTTTGAGTTACTTAAAGACAAATTCACTTCAGCACCAATTCTGACCATTCCGAATCCAAACTATCACTTTGTGCTGGAAGTAGATGCATCACAGGCAGCCATAGGAGCTGTTCTGTCCCAGCAGAGCTCCTTCTCATCCCCATTACATCCTGTCGGGTTCTACTCCCAGACTCTAACCACCGCTGAAATCAACTACCCCATAGGGGAAAAGGAACTTCTTGCCATAAAATGTTCCCTAGAGAACTGGAGGCACCTACTTGAAGGTTCAACACACCCCATCACAATATACACGGATCACCGTAATTTACAATACCTGAAAACCAGTAAAACACTGTCAGCACGTCAGGTACGGTGGAGTTTTTTTTGACAGATTTGACTTTCAAATTACTTACCGACCAGGCTCAAAAATGGGAAGGCTGATGCCTTATCACGTCTGGCTGAATGCCGCGCCGCAGTCACAGCCCCCACATGCATTATACCACCTAACAAAATTATCTTCGCCACCATCGAATTGGAAACCCAGCTTAAGGATGCTCTGAAAATTGACTGTGCTAACATCCCCGGGACTTCTGAAAGACCAACGGGGTTTCCTCTACAAAAACAACCTACTGTACATACCAACTCCTCTCACCACCCAGGTAATCAAACTCTGCCATGACTCACCCTCGCGGGACACCCTGGCATTGCCAAAACCATAAACCTGATACGCAGGAACTTCTGGTGGCCAAAAATGACCAAAGAAATTAAGCAATATGTTTCCACGTGCGAGACATGTGCCTCATGCAAAAGTGATAGAAATCGACCATATGGCCTTCTTATGAGTCTTCCTATCCCTAACAGACCCTGGGAATGGGTTTCAATGGACTTCATTGTAGAACTCCCCGCTCCAGAGGAAACAACACCATCATGGTTGTAGTAGACCTACTAACTAAGATGGCACACTTCATCGCCCTCAAAAATTACCTTCCTCCAGTGAAACTGCCGAGGCCTTTCTGTCCAATGTCATAAAACTACATGGAATCCCTAGCCAAGTTATATCAGACAGGGGTTCACAATTTGTATCCAAATTTTGGAGAGCACTCTGTCTTAGACTCCAAATCGACCATAGAATGTCTACCGCCTACCACCCCCAAACTAACGGGCAGACGGAAAGGGTGAACCAATGTCTGGAACAATTTCTCAGATGTCACTGCTCATTCCTTCAAGATGACTGGGAAAGCCTACTCCCTCTTGCCGAATTTGCTTACAACAATTCTGTGAATTCCTCCACTTTACATAGTCCATTCTTTGCTAATTATGGATTCCACCCTAGGTCTCTCCCTGAAATCAACCTTCCTACAAACGTTCCTGCCACAGATGATTTTGTAACTACCTTGCAAACAACCCTCAGGATGCTGAAAGACAACCTCCAACGGGCAAAGGAAAGGCAGAAGATCTACTACGATCGTCACAGAAGAGAAAATCCTCCTTATCAGGTTGGAGACTCGGTATGGCTGTCAACGAGAAACCTTCGGTTGGGGGTACCTGCTAAGAAACTGGGTAGGCAATTTTGGGTCCTTTTCTGATAGAAAGAATTATCAACCCCAACACGGTGAGACTTACCCTTCCTCCTCGACTACAGGTACATCCCACATTCCATGTATCGTTGCTAAAACCGTTTAGACCTAGCCCGTTCCCCTCACGGGTTCCTCAACCCTCCCCGATAAATGTCCGAGGTGAGGAGGAATTTGAGGTTGAGCAGCTCTCGACTCCAGAAGAAGACGGGGAGGATCCAGTACCTCGTTAGATGGAAGGGTTACGGGTCTCAGGATGACTCTTGGGAAGATGTGCGAGACGTCCATGCACCCAGACTCCAAAGGTTGTTTCACAGGAGATTTCCCGACCGACCCTCCCCTACTGGGGTACCCCGGAGAGGGTCCCCTTAAGGGGGTACTGTAAGGATACGGTGGTTTGCGCTCCAGCCTGGATCATGCCCTGTGTAACCATGACAACGATCGCTGTTTGCCTCCCAGGCTGGAAGCAGTGGCCGCTGGGCCGTCTAAGGTGGCTCCGCCCACCCACACTTGGTCAATAAATAGGAGCCAGGTGCTGCACAGGGGGTTCCACTAATGGAGTGCGCACCCTGCCTGCTCCATTCACCACGAGGACTCAAGATCCTAACTACCTGCAACTCTGAACCTCCAGGAGAAACCCTCACCTACCTTACCCGGCTCCACCACTGCAGGATCCCTGCAGGACTTCCAACAGCAAGTATCAAGCCTGTCATTTTGTTTCACTGACATTGCTCACTGAAAGGAAGGGACTCGCGCTGGTGGTTATTAGTACTGCAGGCCTGGGATTCCTGAACGTTGCCAAGAGCTGTTATTCACATGAACTTTAATCTGAACTCTCATTCCTAAAACGAACTTTCCTCACTATTAGTTTTACACTCTATCTTTAGTACGCGGTACATGATTTTGTTAACCCCATACTCTCCGCTTAAGACTGAGAGAGCCGCCTGGGGTACACACTGAGCAGCCGCAAAGACACCACCAACACTCAATCAGTGTGCCAAAAGTGGATGTCAAAGGACACCGCAGTTGAGATCCTAACTGATCAATTTGGTGCGTTACAGTATTAATTACAAGAACACTGCTGCTAATTGGACACCAGATTTTTTATAATGCTAGTTTTGGTACATAGATCCCCACACGGGGAAATATAATTGCTTTTTAGAGGAGTGAAAACGTGAGGCCTAGTTTTTCTGGTCTAACAAACACCAGATTGATTAAATTGGCCTTTTTTTCAGCAAAATTACAACACTGCACAATAATGCCTTTTGGCGGTATTAATTACAAGAACACTGCTGCTAATTGGACACCAGATTTTTTATAATGCTAGTTTTGGTACATAGATCCCCACACGGGGAAATATAATTCCTTTTTAGAGGAGTGAAAACGTGAGGCCTAGTTTTTCTGGTCTAACAAACACCAAATTGATTAAATTGGCCTTTTTTTCACCAAAATTACAACACTGGACAATAATGCCTTGTGGCGGTATTAATTACAAGAACACTGCTGCTAATTGGACACCAGATTTTTTATAATGCTAGTTTTGGTACATAGATCCCCACACGGGGAAATATAATTCCTTTTAGAGGAGTGAAAACGTGAGGCCTAGTTTTTCTGGTCTAACAAACACCAGATTGATTAAATTGGCCTTTTTCAGCAATTACAACATGCTAGTTTTGGTACATAGATCCCCACACGGGAAATATAATTCCTTTTAGAGGAGTGAAAACGTGAGGCCTAGTTTTTCTGGTCTAACAAACACCAGATTGATTAAATTGGCCTTTTTTTCACCAAAATTACAACACTGGACAATAATGCCTTTTGGCGGTATTAATTACAAGAGGACTGCTGGTATTTCAGAACACCGGAATTGTTAAAATGCTAGTTTTGCTTGATAAATTTCCCACACTGGGAGAAATATTGCCTAAGCCTTTTTACAGTATTAATTGCAACAGGAGTGCTTCTTCTGGTCTAACACCAGAATAATTTTATTATTACGGTGAAAGCTTTTTCTAATTTATATTTCTGGCACATAAAAAAAAAAAGTAGTGGCACTGGCTAGCCTAGCTGGAACAGCACATTCATGGGATTTGCTATCCAAGTGGGTTACTTTCAGTTTCACCACTGATATATTAAATATCTTTGCAGTTAGTATGGGTGACACAAGCACAGCCAAATCCCTGATGTATTATATCTATGAAAAAATCGACTATTACATTAGATTAATGGACGTTGTGGCAGCTTTTGCTGTAGCACCACAAGTCCCAAAATGGCCGCCGCCTATCAGCCAAGTAACATGTGCCAGAAAACAGTCTGCCCAGCCAGAAAAAAATTGACTTTGACTGAGCAGCTGAATCGCTGTTGTTCTGATTCACAGGTGTAGATTTTTAACTTCTTTGGAGCTTTGGTTTACACTCTGTGGCAGCAAGTGCTGGCGCACCACAAGTCCCAAAATGGCCACCGCCGGTCAGCCCAGTTACATGTGCCAGTAAAAATCGCTCTGGCCAGTCTCAACAAAATAGTGACTTTCAGTGAACAGCTCAGCTGAGTTGTTCTGATGCACAGGTATAGAAAGGTAGATCACTTCTTTATCCCTGCCTATCTCGCCCTCACAGAAGCTGCATCCTCTCCCTACACTAGTCAGAGCAGTGTGACGTGCGGCGCTACGTGACTCCAGCTTAAATAGAGGCTGGGTCACATGTTGCACTTGGCCAATCACAGCCATGCCATTAGTAGGCATGGCTGTGATGGGCTCTTAGGGCAAGAAGTAAAACGCTAGCTGATTGGCTGCTGTGCAGCCCTTCAGAAAGCGGGAAGTAATCAACGAACACCGGACCCGAACCCGAACTTTTTTGAAAATGTCCGGGTTCGGGTCCGTGTCACGGACACCCCAAAATTCGGTACGGACCCGAACGATTCTCGAACTGTTCGCTCAACACTACTGAACACGAAAATGTCTCTTTATGCCAAAGCCTTTATGCAGTGATAAGTAATAAAAAGGAAAGCTCTGACCTTTTTGAAGATCAGGATACTGTGATCTGAAGGTTGCTGGAACAAATTTCAGTCTTAAAGGAGACGTGACTTTTCTTGCTTGCACTTGTTCAATCAGTTTCTCTGTGATGCTCTGCGCTGACTTGCGATGCTCTGTGCTGACTTGCGATGCTCTGCGCTGACTTGAGATGTGCTGGCTTGGATACGCCGCTGCAGGCTTTGGGCCTAATGGCGGGAAACTAGCTGGCTGCAGTATGTGGCCTCTTCGTGGATAGCGGTGCAGGCACTCTGGCTCTGGACTTTGGCCTCCCACTATGCATCTCTTTCTCTTTCTATGGATCGCAGGAGGGTTTGGCGCTCTTTCTCCTACTATCTTTCCTTTGCCTTTCTGCCACTTTAAGGGTTGGCTGCAGTTTGACTAATACACAAGTGCTATGGCCTCTATGGTAGCTCCGCTGAGGTGTCTTTGCTTGCTCACTGAGGGAACAGTTGCTGCGCGTTGGTATATGTGGGCGCTTCACTGCTCTAATACGCTCTTTACTGTGAAAGTTTAAGAAGCGCTATCGCTTCGCCCTCTGAGGTCGCTAGTTGCAATGTGACAGGAACAGCACAATGAAGTGCCTTTTGCACTGTGGCATCAGAAGAGTTTGATATCTCTAACTTTTTAGTCCAAACAGACTGTCTGTTACTCTGCGTTAATTCTTCTAGTGACGTTCTATGAAAACAGTAGGCTTAAAGAGCATACCAAATGCTTAAAATAACTTCTTTATTAACTTCAACTTTTCTTCATATATAACACTGCCACCTCCACAGCAGATAGTCCATGTACAAACACGTGTTGCATAAAGTATCACAAAAAGGCGGTATGCATAAAATGGCAGTTTAACTGTTCAATCTTGTCATTCAACATAAATGGTGAATATATTTCTCTCTTCAGTATCTGTACTCTCACTTTAAATTATTTATGCACTTTATATTCTCTCTGAGAGGCATGTCTGAGATATGCTATTTGTTTGTTTGTATGCAATTATTTGATGATTGATTGCTTTTATGGTAGTTTGTGCATAGTTTGGTTGCAGTTTGTGCGTAGTTTGGTTTGGTGGAACTGTAAACAAAAATATAATTGGTTCATTATACAGTTCTAATCACAATATTAACAATAAGGATATTATATAACTGTTCTAAATACCTACTTGGCCTCTTGTTCCCATAAAACACAGCTCTGACTGGATGTGACTATTCAGCTCTTCTTCTCTGGTCTTTACTGACTCCAGATGATTCTGCTAGGGGATTTCCCACACAGGCTCAGTGTGAGGTTGGCTGTGATTGGTCAAAACTCCTGGCCAGTAACAGTTTAATTCTATGCTTTCTGTTGTTAATTCTGCTGTGTCCTTGAGCTTACCGTTTATTCATTTACTGAATTTTAAAGTAATATTATCTTTTTTGCTTCTGTGAGCATAATATATGACTGTTACATGACATCCAAAAACACGAAGTCACTGTAAATAACTCTTTCTGTCTTTAGCTATATAGACATAGGAAATGCATTAAAATTATTGGCAGGTCTAGCTGTATAACATGCAAGTCATATTAACAACCTAGGACAGGTCTTAGCTGGTCAGGTACAAGCCTGTTGCGTAAAACTAGAAACATTTTTGGGCCTAATTGACATTCTGTGGTGCAGTAATATATTGTGAAGCCCTGTTTTCAGTGTATTAGGGGCGAAATAAAAATACATTAGCTGTCCAGCATTGTACTTCTCTGTTGAAAAGCCTGTTGTGTAAAAGTATAACAAAATGTGGGCCTAATTGACATTCTGCAGTGCATTAATATATTGTGAAGCTCAGTTTGCCGTGTATTAGTGGAAAAATAAAAAAATATTTCATCTAACATTAGATTATTTGATCTAACAGTATGTCAGACAGAGAAGTGCCAGGCCCTGCACAGGGGAGTGTCAGAGGAGTAAATGTTTCTGGCGCAGGCAGAGGTCGCAGCAGAGTAAGGGAGCATGGCAGCAGGGGTCACCTTGAGTGCCCTGTGCTCTCGGTATCATTTAGCGGTCGTGTCTTGACCAGCAACCCAGCGGTTCTTGAATGGTTGACTCGGTCATACACTTTGTCCCAAGTGACATCAGACACCCCCAGCTAAGAGTCGGTGGGTTCCTCTGACACAATGCTTAGTTGGCATGGCCCGGGAGTAGGCCCTGTGCCTTCACCTGTCCTCAACCTGCCTCTGTCCTTTTCTGTTCCCTCAGCCAGAGAAGTATTATATGCTATGGGCTTGGCTTCACTTTTCAGCGAGGGCGAGCTACTAGAGGACAGTCAGCAGCTACCTCCCAGCCAAGATCTGGAGGAAACTCAAACTGTTTTGTTTGAGTAGTCTCCAAGGCATTGCTCTAGGTTAGCCAGAATCCTACTCCACACTGATGAGGAGCAACACCCCAAAACAGCTGTCTGTGGATGGATAACTGGCTTAGGTTTTCCCCATCAAATCCTTAAAGCTTGTAAAAAAGTGGGATCTTGACATAGGGGCCACTTGATATGGTGGATTTGGTGATCTCTGAAATGAAGATACCCCTTTGCTCGGTTTTCCTTCCTTTGAGTGACATCTGGCTTTCACTGTGTTGTAGACCCAATACTGGGGCTCCACATTTATTTTGTATATTAAGATCTGGAGGAGACATCCACTGCTTCCTCCACTAGGCGAGCAAGTACTGATGAGGAGAGAGGCATGGGAGCTGGTGTTGCAAGTGGTCAGGCCCCTGACCCAGAGACCGTTAAGGAGGACATCTGTGACGTGCAGACACTACTGATCGCACTTGGGAGCCGGGTGACAAAGGGACTTCTTCATCATCGGGAGAAGAGGGTAGCAGTTTGCCCATGAGCAAGCGCCGGAGCCAGCAAGTCGCTAGCGTGGCCGGAAGTCAGTAGGGTGGCAGCAGTGGCAGGTCGAGACTGAAATGTGCCCAGGGTAGACGACTCGCTTCGCAAGAGCTTACCTGCCCGGGAAGTAGCGGTGCATGGGCTCACAGGCAGCGGCAGTAGCAGTCAGTCAGCGTGGAGTATTAGGGTAAAATCACCCACTCGATGGTGCAGCGTGGCCAAGGTGCCAATGTTGGCACCACGGCCCTGCGTCAACATATGCAACATCACCATAAAGTGGCCTGGGAGAACCGTGGCTCCGATGTGGTGTTCCAGCCTGCCGCAGCAACCGCTTCATCACCCAGTGGCACGCACCTGGTTTCAGGCAGTCAAGGCTCCACCACCTCAGGCGAAGGTAGCTGTCTGTCCTTCCCATCATCTGCTGGTCCTGATGCTCTTGCTCCTCCTACTCCTCTTCAGTCATTCCGTCAGCAATTGATCACCGAAGCGATTGCCATGAGACAACAGTATGCACACACGCATCTAACAGAAGCTGAATGTGCTCCTGTCCAAGTTTCTGGTGCTGCAGTCCCTCCCTTTCCAAGTGGTGGACTCTGCACTGATGGCAGAGAACTACGGCTTGTGCCGAGCCGAGGTGGAGAGTCCCAAGCCGTCATTTCTTTGCAAAAAGGCAGTACCTGCCCTGCGCACACATGTAGAACAGAAGGTGGGCCGGTCCTTGAGCCTGTTGATGTCTGCCAAAGTGCACAGCAGCACTGATGTGTGAAGCTATAATTATGGGCAGGGAAAATACATATCCTTCACAGCCCACTGGGTAAATGTATTTCCTGCACAGTCACACCAGCAACTTGGCCAGGTGATGCCGCTTACGCCTCCACTTTGCCATGCCGTTGGTCCTGCGATAATTTCTGCCTCTGCCTCCTCAACCTCCACCTTGTCCTCAGCCTCCGCTGCAGGGACAATTCACAGGTGCCCTCCAGCATACCACATGTCCAGGGCACAGCGGTGTCATGCTGTTCTGCACCTCGTTTCCCTGGGCGAACAGAGTCACACAGGGGAGGAACTGTTCTGTGTCCTGCATCAAAAAATCGAATCCTAACTTCCTCCGCAACAACTTCAATTTGGAACCATGGTGACTGACAAGAACATTGTGACGGTGCTGCGTCAAGAAGGGCTGAGCCATGTGCCCTGCATGGCACACGTGTTTAATCTGGTTGTCAAGCGGTTCCTGAAGTCTTCCACCCATCTGCAAAACATCATAAAAATGTCCAGGAAACTTTGCATGTACTTCAGCCACTCGTACACCGCAAGGCACACCCTCCTTGAGCTGCAGCGGCATAACGGAGTCCCCCAACATAGGCTGATATGTGACGTTTCCACCCTCCATATGTTAGACCGACTATACGAACAGAGAAAGGCCATAAACGATTTCTTAATGATCCAAGCAGACAGGAGTACTCCCCTGTGTAACTTCAATGTCAGTCAATGGCAGCTCATGCATGACACCTTCCGTCTGCTCAGGCCCTTTGAGGAAGCCACACTATTTGTGAGTCACCAGGACTATGATATGAACGATGTCATTCCACTGCTTCATGTCCTGGAACAGATGCTGGTAAATCTGGCTAGTCAGGGGACTGGAGACGTGGCGCCTACTTCTCATGGCCACATAAGCCCTGTGGGGGCTGAACTGGAGGAGGACATTGGAGCACAAGCAATGTGTAGCGAAATGGGTGGGAGGAGGAGCAGGAGCAGCCAGAGGAGCTACAGGGCAATGAGGAAATTGAGGCAGAGGACCCACACACACCATGGCAGTATGCAGTTGAGATGGAGGGAGGGAGTCCCTCTGAGTCACTGGCACAAATGGCCCGATGCATGCTCACTTGCTTGTGTAGTGACAGCCGAATTGTCACCATTCGGCACAGGGATGACTTCTGGCTTTCCACCTTGTTGGACCCTCACTACCGGTCCAAAATGGGGGCCTTTTTTACACCCGCGGAGAGGGAGGATAAACTGAACTTCTATAGAGACATCCTATGTAGTCAGTTGGTCACTGCCTATCTGCACCATCGTCCAACTGGGGGGCCCTCTGCGCTGTCGGTCCACTGCCATGGCTGCTGGGGAGGGGTGGTTGGCAAGAGCAGTACTAGCTCTATCAGCAGAAACCTTCTTCACCTGCATAGTGAAGAAAGTACTCACCAACAGCTGCAGTTAGATCTGGAGCAGGACCTGAACCAGCAGGTGGTGGTATACTAAGACAGCACGCTGCTACCCCACATTGAAGATTCGCTGGACTACTGGGCAGCCAAACTGGATTTGTGGCCGCAGCTGGCCGAGTTTGCCCTGGAAAAGCTATCCTGCTCTGCCAGTAGTGTGGCATCAGAGCGGGTGTTTAGTGCGGTGGGGGCCATAGTTACCCCAAGAAGAACTCGCCTGTCCACCTAAAATGTGGAGAGACTGACCTTTGTCAAGATGAATCAGGCATGGATCAGCCAGGATTTCCACCCACCAATGCCTGATGCATCAGATTAGATTATCCATGCTGCCTCACCCAAACCTTGACAAAAGAGACTGGTTTCTACTGGCTATCTGCCTCAGCTACAATTCTGATGCTGCCACTCACCTGATGCCACACATCTAATGCCAAGTGGTCCTTCTTACACCCACTATCGTCAGCAGGTACTCGTATTGCCACCTACCTCCACACTCTGTTGTGATGCCACTCTGTGGCCTCCTCTTGATGCTGCTGCTGCCACCACCTCCACTCTCTGTCGTCATGCCACTCTGTGGCCTCCTGATGCTACTGCCACCTCCAAACTCTGTCATTGTGCCACTCTGTGACCTACTGATGCTGCCGCCACCTCCACACTCTGTTGACGTGCCACTCTGTGACCTCCTGATGCTGCCGCCACCTCCACACTTTGTTGTCGTGCCACTCCGTGACCTACTGATGCTGCCGCCACCTCCACACTCTGTCATTGTGCCACCCTGTGGCCTCCTCCTGATGCTTCTGCTGCTGCCACCTCCGCAATCTCTCGTTGTCGTGCCACTCTGTGGACTCCTCATGCTGCAGCCACCTATGCAATCTCTCATCATGGTGCCACTCTGTGGCCTCCTGATGCTGCTGCCACCTCCACAATCTTTTGTCATCGTGCCACTATTTGGCCTCCTCATGCTGCTTCCACCTCCCCACAATGTCATAGGGCCACTCTGTGGACTTCTCATGCCGTTCTCACTCTCCCCACTTCATGACTGGGCCACTATTTTGCGTTTTTGGCTGTTTTGGATCCACTCCAGTTTTTTTTTGTCATTAGCAATATTGATGCATTACTGACCAAATGCTGACCGAGTGAAGGCAAATGCTCTACAGACAGGATCAATTTTTTGGGGGTTATTGTTCTGACGGATTAGAGGAAGGGCAAAATAATCAGGGACATCAACACAAACTTACTGCTGACACCCTCTCCACTCTGTCAGGGGGGCTCTACTTGATTAAGCGTTTAATAGAACAGGTTCTGTTTACATCTATGTGGAATCAGCTGGCGACGGTGTAAAAGGAGTGCTCTTCTTCATGACACCAACATTGACCTGTAAGGCTGAGTTGATACTTGAGTTATTTGGTCTGCATGACTGCCCAAATAAGTAAAGTGTGGGTAGTGATTCTAAGAGCGATGCCCGTCATCTGAATGCCATACGGACTCACAATCACAGTATCATTTGACTACCAAAGCAGACTCTCTATGCATGTAACTGCAAGTCACAGTGTTCTACACCACTATAAAGGCTCTCAGCAGCCAGGAAATAGCTGTTTTTAAACGTAATTCGCCGTGAATATATTTGCATCGAACCAAATTTTTCCCCAAAAATTTGGCGAACCAGCGAGTCGAAATTTTGAAAAATTCGCTCATCTCTAGAGACTGATATGGGAACAGGCAAGATAAGAAGGCAGGCAAGCCAAAAAGGTGCTGGGAGGTAAGTATGGTGCATTTTATTTCAAAATGTGTTTTCTTTCTTTTTGTTTTTTTTTTTTAAGAGTTGTAGATTTTGCTGTTGAACTACAGGTAATCTGTTGCATATACTGACACAATGTGGGTTTAAAAAATACACTAGATCATTTTCCTCACAGAAAACTTGCTGGTATAATCCTCTGCAGATTTTCTGTCTGCCAATCCAACAAAAACTGACTGCTACAGTCAAGCACTGGTCTCAGTGGTCATCTGCTATGTACCACTGAGGCTAGTGATTGGTTGCAGTAGTGACCAAGGTATATGGGCACATCACAAAAGACATTAAAGACAACAACAAAAAACTGTGTAATGCACTTCTTGGACAATCATGCTATACATGTCCCGTTTCAGCCAACAATGGTTGAAAAAATTCCAACATGACAGATCACTTTTTTGCCATCACCCGTCATGAACAATGTATCATTTTAAAATGGTGGTTGGCTGAAATGGTAAAAATCATCCATTTCTGCTGACTTTTATGTACTATGGCCAGTTTTATACCTTAATACCTAGCATGCTTGTGTTTATGATTCCTCAATATTGGTTTTAACGTTCACTTGAGTCTCAGTCAACCAGTAAAACTGTCTCAACCTTCCATTGGGAACTTTTGGTTGCTGGCCAGCCATATATTAGTTATGAAATTAATGTCCATCGGAATCTCATGCCACTCATAGTCATTAAATTGATTTTAATGCTGTTACTTTCATGTTGCTAATTCAAATAATTATACTAGAAGGTACTTTTATTAAAACACTCCAACGTCGCTGCAGCTCGATTGTACAACTATGTTCCCAGCAGGTCAATGCTCACTTTGTAGTTTGTTTCCAAAGAAACCAGTTAAAAACTTTCAGAATTCCACATTGCACGGCACATATTTTAAGGATAGCGGTGTAGACAAAGGTTAAATTAAGCCTGAAATTGCTCTCGTATATTCCCAGTGACACTATTACGTGGACTGCCAGAAGACATCAAGCAGTGTAAGTGCGGCACCAAGCTGCCCTACATGCTGAGTAACCTATTAAATTGGCTGAAAGCTAGAGAGTCTAAAAAAACAAATGGCATTAGTTTACTTAAAATATTACTAACAGTAAATTATATTTAGTACCTATCAGATGACCATGTTAGCGTTCTGAGAGGTCGCATTATATAAGTTCTACAATATGTTCATACAGGACTACACAATATCTTGCTATTGCTGATGGTAACAAAACACAACATCATACTTACCTTTTGGGGTAATAGAGTTCAGCAGATCAATAAGTTCAGTAGCTCAGTGTTCACTATAGTTAACTGTCAGCACTTGCTGAGCTTCTCTAATAAATGTGCTATAATTTGGAGCTAGGCAGAATTCATACATCCTGCTTCCAGGCTTGTAATATGAGACAGATACAGTACATTCCAGCTCTCTGAATTTAGTTTTCAAAGTTTGTAAACAATGGGCATGATTATCCACAATGGACACCTCTAGATTTGTTTTCAGATGGGGAAATTTACTAAGGACTAGAGTTGAGCGGTCACCTGGAAGTTCGGGTTCGATGGGTTTGGCAGAGCTTCACAAAAAAATTTGGGTTCGGGACCCAAACTTAACCCGAACTTGACCCCGAACCACATTGAAGTCAATGAGGACCCGAACTTTTGGGCACTAAAATGGCTGTAAAAACATCCTGGAAAGGGCTAGAGGGCTGCAAAAAGCAGAAAAATGTGGATACATGCCCTGAAAACAAATATGGATAGGGAAATGACTTAAAATAAAACAAATAAAAAATCAAAATCATGATCTAGGAGGAGGAACTGGATATGGTGTAGGAGGTTGAGGAGGCGTCATGTGGGAATGCCATCAGCAGCACGTCTACCAGCGTGCGTTTGTAGTCATGCGTCTTTCGATCATTAACAGACGTTTCTACCAAATTTGGTTCTCTGTCAGCAATGCACAGCAGGGGTTTTTCAGCGGCAAAACGGGGTTCATATCACCCACCAATGGAACAGACGATTTTTAAAAATGTAGGCCCCTGGCACCAAGGCAGAGCAGGTGTTTTTCACCGGCAAAACTGGGTTGATGTCACCCAGAGAACCAGAGGCTTTAAAAGGTCATGCCGAGCGGAGATTCAGCATTCACTGCCCGAACCCCTGATGACGCTAGGTTGCTAGCGAAACATCTCGGGGGACAGTGCTGGGAAATAGCTTTTAAACAGCCTGAACACCTCAGCTTGTAGTACAGAATTGGACCACGATAGTAGAAGCGCGCTACTGCTAGTGGTGATAAGACAGTATGATACACATTATAGCAAACACTTAGGTGTCCGGCTGACCATTTTAAAAGGGGAATAAGTTCAGGGACGCCGCGGGTGAAACCGGAAGTTCAGCAGCGATTCAAGGTATTACAGAAGAAGGAAGGTAAGGGGCATAAAGTCTATAATAACCGGACTATTCTAATGCGTTATGGCACTATATTATTACAGAACGTGCCAATGATCAGACCGGAGATCTGCATCTGATATATTCAAAGTTCACACTGGTCTATGGGACACGGCCAAATGGACATAACATTGTGACTGCACAACATAAGAATACAAATACTGTGTCACGTTTGAGCCAGCGCCGAAGACGACATTGCTACATATCGCTACATATCCCTCAAATATTGGAATCTTGCAGATAGGGGACAAATTAATGTAACATCGTGTACTATCAACTAGCATAGTACGCCGGAGGTGGCACTCACTGCCACTTTTTACACAGGGGACATTAATATTGATAATTCACTGCCACAGTGAGATTATCAATTAAGAACACTGTAGTGTAAAAATCTTGTCCTTTGTATATTGTACGTGCCAATATTGCTGTAATTATCTAGCATTGCTGCAGCTAGATTATCCACCATGGATATCACAGTGTACAACTTTGTTTTTTAGATACTCCAGAATTAGTGGATTACTAATTGTGAATATCCATATTGGATCCAATGCAATTTTTCTACAAGACATTATACTATTTCGGGTATTGGTTTTGTATTTTATTTGATGTGCATACTTTTATTTGATGTGCATACTTTTAACAGAACAATAAATAAGCGTATACATATTCTGTGTCCCCTCTTGAGGAGTGTGCCGCCATATATACACTAAGGTTTAAATTGATAATGATTAGTTTGTATGCCAAACTGCTCTGTAGAACAACAATACGGGTTTATTTCCCCAAAATACACAAATGCTGTATGTCACTGCTAAATTTTAAAATAGGTTTTTTCAGCATTGTATGCAAACGTGCTCTGTGGCACAACAGTACGGGTTTATTAACCTAACTACAGAAATGCAGTATGTCACCCCAAAAGTTATAAAACAGGTTTTTCAATGCTGTATGCAAATGTACTCTATTGCATAACAGTACGGGTTTATTAACCCAACTACAGAAATGCAGTTTTTCACCGCAAGAATTTAAAATAGGTTTTTCAGCGGTGTATGCAAACGTGATCTGTGGTACGACAGTACGGGTTAATTCTCCCAACTACAGAAATGCAGTTTTTCACCGCAAGAATTTAAAATAGGTTTTTCAGCGGTGTATGCAAACGTGCTCTGTGGCACAACAGTACGGGTTTATTAACCTAACTACAGAAATGCAGTATGTCACCCCAAAAGTTATAAAACAGGTTTTTCAACGCTGTATGCAAACGTACTCTATTGCATAACAGTACGGGTTTATTAACCCAACTACAGAAATGCAGTTTTTCACCGCAAGAATTTAAAATAGGGTTTTCAGCGGTGTATGCAAACGTGATCTGTGGTACAACAGTACGGGTTTATTCTCCCAACTACAGAAATGCACTATGTCACCCCAAAATTATAAAATAGGTAATGTAGGGGGACTTGACCTGCCAGAAAAAATAAATTTTTTCTCCACTGAGCTACCAAAAAATAATTAGACTGATGTTCCTGGCAGGCTGGCACACATGCAGGTCACATGCAGTTCCAAGGACACTGCAGTTGCTAAAATAGTCGCTGACCCCCACCTCAGTAACAGATGGATTAAAAATTATTTAGCAGTATCACTGGGCTCAGGACTGGGTACAAATATGTAGCATAGCACCCTCAAAAATTGCTGTAGTTTGAAGAGTTAACACCACCAAGTTCAACAGATTTCTTCCCTAATCTCTCCCTCACAGAAGCTGCAGCATCCTATCCCTACACTGAGAAGAGCAGAGTTGCATGCGGCGCTACGTGACTCCAGCTTAAATAGAGGCTGGGTCACATGCTGCACTTAGCCAATCACAGCCATGCCAATAGTAGGCATGGCTATGATGGCTTCTTAGGGCAAAGTAGGGAAACGCTTGTTGATTGGCTGCCCTACAAATTGCTGAATAACGAAGCCGAACTTTTATGGAAATGTTCGGGTGTGAAAAACCATAATATTCGGTACCGTTCGGGTTCACTCAACCCTACTAAGGACGCCCTTTTTACATACACTACAGCAGGGATCAGCAACCTCTGACACTCCAACTGTTGTGAAACTACAACTCCCAGCATGCTCCATTCACTTTTGTGGGACATGTGCTGGTTTATGGTGAGTTGACCATCTTGTCAATATACATCCAATGCCATGCCGACGTATATTTGTAACACAGGTGTTGACTAATTAATCACTGAATTACACAGTCACGATCGGTAATTTATGAGATCTCTGTTTGCACGTCACCTTGAAATTTTAATGTAATAACCACATGTTGGATATTAACATGGAGTATATGTATCATGAATAAGAGGATATTGGCTTTTACACTTATATTTGTATTCTTGAAATTGTAATTGATTAATGATTTGATTATTCACACATGTGTATCACATATAAATGTTTCATGCGCACTAGCATTCACTGCTTGACAAAGGCTGCAATGAGCAGCTGAAACGTTGCAGAGGTGGAATAAAGGATCACCACTATTTGTTGGAGTGCTGCCTACTTTTTCAAATATATACAGTTGTGTTCAAAATTATTCAACCCCCCCACTGAAATTGAGTGTTTTGGCCATTTTGACATTGATTTTGATCATTTCACTCATCTTGTTTACAATTAAATCAAAGAGGCACTTGCAAGTCAGACAAATATAACATAACATTTATAATGAAATAACCACAAATGTCTTTTCTGTGCTCACATCATTATCAGTTTTATTCAACCCCCAAGTGACATTCAATCTTAGTACTTAGTACAACATCCTTTTCCAGTTATAACAGCTTTTAAACGTGAAGCATAGCTTGACACAAGTGTCTTGCAGCGATCTGCGGGTATCTTTGCCCATTCTTCATGGGCAAAAGCCTCCAGTTCAGTCACATTCTTAGGCTTGCGCTCTGCAACTGCTTTCTTTAAGTCCCACCAGAGGTTCTCAATCCGATTTAAGTCTGGTGACTGTGATGGCCACTTCAAAATGTTCCAGCCTTTAATCTGCAACCATGCTCTAGTGGACTTGGAGGTATGCTTGGGATCATTGTCCTGTTGAAAGGTCCAACATCTCCCAAGCCTCAGGTTTGTGACGGACTGCATCACATTTTCATCCAATATCTCCTGGTACTGAAGAGAATTCATGGTACCTTGTACACGCTGAAGCTTCCCTGTACCTGTAGAAGCAAAACAGCCCCAAAGCATGATTGACCCCCCGCCATGCTCCACAGTAGGCAAGGTGTTCTTTTCTTCATAGGCCTTGTTCTTCCTCCTCCAAACATAACGTTGATCCATGGGCCCAAACAGTTCTAATTTTGTTTCATCAGTCCACAGAACACTATCCCAAAACTTTTGTGGTTTGTCCACATGACTTTTGGCATACTGCAGTCGACTCTTCTTATTCTTTGGAGACAGCAAGGGGGTGCACCTAGGAGTTCTGGCATGGAGGCCTTCATTACGCAGTGTGCGCCTTATTGTCTGAGCTGAAACTTCAGTACCCGCGTCTGACAAATCATTTTTTAGTTCCTCAGCAGTTACACGGGGACTTTTCTCCACTTTGCGCTTCAGGTAGTGCACAGCAGTCGAAGTTAGCATCTTCTTTCTGCCACGACCAGGTAGCGTTTCAACAGTGCCCTTTGCCTTGAATTTGCGAATGATGCTTCCTATGGTGTCTCTTGGTATGTTCAACATGTTTGCAATCTTCTTATAGCCATTGCCCTTCCTGGGAAGAGAAATCACCTCTTCTCTTGTCTTCCTGGACCATTCTCTTGACTTCACCATGTTTGTAAACACACCAGTAAATATCTAGAAGGAGCTGAGTATCACAGTCATTTTAAATCTGCCTAATTGGTGCTTATTATGCTTGATTGCCGCTCCTTGACATCCACAGGTGTTTTCAATACCTGATCGAAAACACTTGAATGAACCCCTGTTCTTAAGAGTGGTAGTCTTTAAGGGGTTAAATAATTGTGTCAATGAAGAAATCACAAAAAAAAAACATTTAATATTATATTACAAAAACAATTGATGTCATTTTAGTTGCATTTGGTTCTTTAAAAAGTCCTTATAAGATGTCATTCTGAACACAATTACAAATGTACACTAAATTCCCTACCTTTACAGCATTGGGGGTTGAATAATTTTGAACACAACTGTATATATATATGTATATATATATATATACATATATATATATATATATATAGTTTTTCTTGTGTTCTATTTCTGAAAAAAATAAAAACTTCAGAAACAAATAATGTTTGAATCACCATACTCTTACCCCCATAACTTTTATATTTTAATGTGTACTGAGCTTTGTGAGGGCTTATTTCTTGTGGGGCAATCTGTACTTTTTATTGATAAAATTTTGGGGTGTGTATGACTTTTTGATCACTTTTATTAAATTTTTTTGTGGGAGGTGAAGATGCCAGAAACCAGTTAATCAGCCATTTTGACGTTATTTCCATTTCGAAGTTTGCCAATGGGATAAATATTTATTTATATTTTAATAGTATGGTTTTTGTATGCGGCGATACCCATGATGTTTATTTTTTAAATTGTTTATGCACTTTTATTGTAATTTTGGGAAAGGGGTGATTTGAATTTTTATACTTTTTTTACTTTCAAAAACCTTTATTTTATTTGTAATTTTTACACTTTTTTATAGTTCCCCAAGGTAACTATAACACGGAATTATTAGATTGCTTCTCTGATACAGAGAATATTACTGTGTCCCTATTGTGAGGGTTGAGACTCTATCTTGTGCTTTGTGCAGCCATTTTATGTTATAAATAGTGTTGAGCGAACCCAAACTGTAAAGTTCTAGTTGTACCAGACTTTAGGGTTTTTTGTACCCGGACCCGAACCTGAACTTTTCTGTAAAAGTTCGAGTTCGTTGTTCAGCCGTTTAATAAAGCTTGTTGAAAGGCTGCAGGGCAGCCAATCAAGTGTTTAGGATATGTGCCCTTAGAAGCCATTACAGCCATGCCTACTAATGGCATGGCTGTGATTGGCCAGTGCAGCATGTGACCCAGCCTCTATATAATCTGGAGTTATGTAGCGCCGCACGGCACGTCAGCCCTTACTAGTGTAGGGATAGAATGCTGCTGCTGTGAGGGAGAGATTAGGAAATAATCTAATATCAGAGCGTATGTAGATCTGCGATCTACTGCGATTTTTTTTTTGTGGGTGCAATGCAACATTTTTGTACCCTGCCCTGAGCCCAGTGATACAGAACAATAAGTTTTAATCCATCTGCTAGTTAGGTGGGCGTCGGCGGCCATTTTGTGCAAGTGACAATATTGCCAGGGACAATAATTTTATCCTGTTCTTGTAGTTCAGTGGGCGACATATACCCATTTTTTAAGTGCACCTGCACTGCATATGTGCAAGGGGAAGAGAAAATAATATAGGTAATCCGCCTGTGAGTTCAGGGACCCAGGGGGTGACATATTCACATTTTTTCTGTAAACTACCCCTGTGCTGCATATGTGACAGTGTAATCAATTCAATTAATCCATCTCTTAGATTCTGGGGGGACAAATAAATTTTGTTTGCTAAAAAGTACATTTGCGGCCAGCACTGCATTTCTGAGAGTGAAATATAACCAGTAAGTCCAGCTCTTAGATTGTGGGTGGACATTTCCACGGTTATCAGGCCAGTCATTCACAAGTGGCTTGGAGGGTGTGTTCCTGCTGCATTGCATACCTGACAGGGAAATATATTTTGTAAATTCGGCAGTGTTTATATTGTTGGGTGATCTGTACCCCTTTTTTATTTCAAACTACCCATGCACTGCATATCTGACTGGGAAATATATTCTGTAAATTCGGCAGCGTTTAGATTGTTGGATGCTGTAGTTACTAGTGTTGAGCGAACAGTTTGGGCATAGTTTGGGTTCGTACCGCATTTTGGGGTGTCCGGGATGTTCGGCGATTTCTTCCCGCTTTCTGAAGGGCTGCACAGCAGCCAATCAGCTAGCGTTTTGCTTCTTGCCCTAAGAGCCCATCACAGCCATGCCTACTAATGGCATGGCTGTGATTGGCCACGTGCAGCATGTGACCCAGCCTCTATTTAAGCTGGAGTCACATAGCGCCGCACGTCACACTGCTCTGATTAGTGTAGGGAGAGGACGCAGCTTCTGTGAGGGCGAGATTAGGCAGGGAAAAGTCAGGAACAGCACCTAATGAAGTGATCGATCTACAGCTGTGAATGATTGAACTTCTGCTAGTTACTTGCTCACTGGTTTTTAGGCTGCACAGAGCGTTTTTCTGTCACTTATTTTCTGGGGTGATCGGCGGCCATTTTGTGACTTGTGGTGCATCAGAACAAGCTGCCACCAAGTCCATCAATCCATCAATACTAGTTTTTTTTTGCTATATCCTACATCATTGTATTGGCTGTGCTGTCACCCCTAGAAACTCATGATAGCAATTTCTATATTTTATTAAGGGGTTAAATACAATTGCCAAAATACCAATTCCCTAAATCTGGTGTTCCAGCTTTGGCTAGCCAAGTATAATACTGTCTACTGTCTGGCAAAGGATAGATTATTTTCTGTGGTGAAATTCAATTGCCAAAATAGCAATACCATAAATCAGTGGTTTCAGCTGTGGCTGGCAAAGTATAATAGTGTCCGCCAAAACATATATTTTGTTCTGGGTGAAATTCAATTGCCAAAATTGCAATACCCTTAATCTGGTGTCCCAGCTGTTGCAGGCCAAGTTATAATCTGTCCGTAAAAGGGTATATTTTGTTCTGGGGTGAAATTCAATTGCCAAAATAGCAATACCCTTAATCTGGTGTCCCAGCTGTTGCAGGCCAAGTGTTAATCTGTCCGTAAAAGGGTATATTTTGTTCTGCGGTGAAATTCAATTGCCAAAATAGCAATACCATAAATCAGTGGTTTCAGCTGTGGCTGGCCGAGTTTCATAGTGTCCGCAAAAACATATATTTTGTTGTGGGGTGAAATTCAATTGCCAAAATAGCAATACCCTGAATCTGGTGTCCCAGCTGTTGCAGGCCAAGTGATAATCTGTCCGTAAAAGGGTATATTTTGTTCTGCGGTGAAATTCAATTGCCAAAATAGCAATACCATAAATCAGTGGTTTCAGCTGTGGCTGGCCAAGTCTCATAGTGTCTGCAAAAACATATATTTTGTTGTGGGGTGAAATTCAATTGCCAAAATAGCAATATCCTGAATCTGGTGTCCCAGCTGTTGCAGGCCAAGTGTTAATCTGTCCGTAAAAGGGTATATTTTGTTCTGCGGTGAAATTCAATTGCCAAAATAGCAATACCATAAATCAGTGGTTTCAGCTGTGGCTGGCCAAGTTTCATAGTGTCCGCAAAAACATATATTTTGTTGTGGGGTGAAATTCAATTGCCAAAATAGCAATACCCTTAATCTGGTGTCCCAGCTGTTGCAGGCCAAGTATTAATCTGTCCGTAAAAGGGTATATTTTGTTCTGCGGTAAAATTCAATTGCCGAAATAGCAATACCATAAATCAGTGGCTTCAGCTGTGGCTGGCCAAGTTTCATAGTGTCCGCAAAAACATATATTTTGTTGTGGGGTGAAATTCAATTGCCAAAATAGCTAATACTAGTTACAGTATATGCTGTAAAATCTCCATGATGTCTTCCTGAGAAATTTGCAGCTTGGGGGCCTCGTGTGGCTTCTACACACTTTAAAAATAATCCTTCAGCGGGGCGAATAGATGCTGGATGACCAGGATGCTCCATGATTAGCAAAAATCACAGAACTAAATGTGGCCTAAATGGGTGGAACTGCTCAAACCCCAAACACTGTTGCGTGTATGTAACTGGTTGAGCAGCTCCTCCGCATGTGGTTCGAAGTGAGCGGCCATCCCCAGCAAAAATTGCATACAATGGAGGATGCCGTTGTGAACCACATGCACCACATAAATATCCTACACAAGATGAAAAAATATGTGGATGAAAAAATATAAAACACATAAATCACTGAAAATAAGTGCACCACAAGGATAAGCACCTGACAGCCTGTGTCACATGGTATGTTGTGGGTGCGGCCTGCGGCCTCAATTTTCTCCAATTGCATTGTTGGTCCTGCAGTGCAGGTGAGTGGGATTGGGGCTGTGAGCTTTATATCTGCCGCTTTCAGACCCTGTTCATACACCATAGTTAGTCAAGTGGTAGGACCCCATGCCATGCTGAGAATCCTTCTCGTGGTGCATGAGGGGCTCCGATATGTTCCTGACTGGGAGATATTGGCGAATGGCTCAGCTTTTAACATCAGCTTGAGGGATTAGTCAGTGTTGTCAGGTGCTTATCCTTGTGGTGCACTCATTTTCAGTGATTTAGATGCTCCATGATGACCCCTTTTTTCTTTCAAACTGCCCCTGCACTGCATACCTGACTGGGAAATATATTCTGCACGCTGGTAGACACACTGCTGATGGCATTCCCACCTGACACGGGGCCTCAGTGGAAGCACAAGGCGAAGGCAGAGGAGGAGGAGGAGGAAGAAGTCGCCAGCGCAGCTGGGGCACTGCCAGCACCTCAGAAGGCAGGGTTAGCATGGCCAAAAGCTTTGACAGGATGCCACAAGAACCAGCACCACAAGCTAATATAGAACGTCTTAGCAGGAGGCAGCATTTCAGCAACATGGTGGAACAGTATGTGTGCACACGCCCACACGTACTGACTGATGGGTCTGCCCTCTTCAACTTTTTGGTCTCCAAATTGGGCACATGGCCTGAGCTTGCCCTTTTCGCCTTGGAGGTGCTGGCCTGCCCTGCAGCGAGTGTTTTGTATGAACTTGTGTTTAGCATGGCAGGAGGTATTATCACAGACAAGTGCAGCCACCTGTCCATTAAAATGAACGAGGCATGGATCCCACAGAACTTGTCCGTACCTTCTACAGAATAGACATGTATACTGGCCTCACCCAGCCTTTGTTATACTCCAGCGCACTTTATTTTTGTTTTTTTTTCTATATTTCCCAATGTTTTGGGGTCTACCCAAATAAAAAAACAAAACAAAAAAAAATGTTTTTGGTGACTACCTCCTCCACCGCCGCTTCCACCTACACCGCCATGTCCACCGCCTCCTCAACCTCCTACTCCATATGGATCTCTTCCTCCTAGTTCCAGATCATTATTTTACATTTTTATGTATTTTGCTATTCTAAGTCATTTCCCTATCCACAGGGCAATTGTCCGGCTCTTACCCCCATTTTGCTTCCTTTTGCAGCCCTCTATCCCTTTCCATTACTTTTTTAGAGTCATTTTAGTGCCCCAAAGTTCGGGTCCCCATTCACTTTAATGGGGTTCGGGTTCGGGGTCAAGGTCGGGTTCTGAACTCGAACTTTGCGATGAAGTTCGGCCGAACCCGAACTTCCAGGTGTTTGCTCAACTCTAGTTATAAACTGTGAATTTCTGTGTGGAAAGTTGCTATAACCTCAAGGTCACTCCTAGACCCCACCAACCTGGTCTAGTAAGAAATTTGTTTAATTACTGAAAAGACTGGTAAGTGATTAACACCCACAGTTAGAATCAAGGAGACGTTCCAGGCATAAAGCCAAGAGATGCTCATTTCAGATTGTGGTTTTAATGAGTTATATTCGCGAAGCGAAGCGAACATATAATCGCATTGAAAATTGATCTTAGAGCTAAGTTTCTAATGGTTGTATTGCTAGAATATAACGAAGATGACGAATATCACGAATTCACGAATATAGCACTATATTCTCTATCTTCGTTGTATTCTAGCAACAACCATTAGGAACTCAGCTCTAAGTTGATTTCACAATGCGAACATATACTCGCATTGCGAATTCATCTTAGAGCTGAGTTCCTAATGGTTGTTGCTAGAATATAACGAAGATTGAGAATATAGTGCTATATTCGTGAATTCGTGATATTCGTTATTATATTTTAGCAATACAACCATTAGGAACCCAGCTCTAGGAACCCAGCTCTAAGTTGAATTTGAATGCAAGTAATTCAGGTTATATTAATCTCATTGCGATTACTTTTAGTCAAATTTGTGAGATCGTGATTCTCACATCCGACAGTACATTTTAGCATGGAGGCGTTCCCATGCACATGGGAAGTCTGCAGAAGCGGCAACGGGCATTAACTGGAGTGGGCAGGGAGCCAGGAATCCTCCGGACAGGTAAGAACAGCTTTTGGGAAGTGGGAAGACAACCAGAGAGCAACAAGGATTAACTAATTTAAAAAAAAATAATAATAATATTCGAAATAGCGAATATATAGCGCTATATTCTCAATATTCGTGAATTTGCGAAGTGCCAATCACATCCTTCACCGCAGACGGATGAAAGCTGATCTGGTGGAGTAGCGGGTTGGTCGCAGTGGGTTTACGGAAGCCTATGGTGCAAAGGGTACCATTTTCTGTGGTGATCCTCACATCTAGAAAAGCCAAGGAATCACCACCGAAATTGAGAGTAAATCTCATATTCATTCGGTTAGTACTATTTAAATGGTCTACAAACTGCTGACAAACCTCCTCGCTGCCCGACCAGACCAGAAATACATCATCTACATAGCATAAGTAGAGATGAATATGTCTCAGAAAGGGGTTCCTTAATGAGAAGACATAGGTCTCCTCAAATACCTCCAGATACAGGTTCGCGAAAGTGCACGACACCGGCAACGATAGGTTGCCCAGGGGGTCGGGACAGCGATTTGTGTATTTTGGGAACAAAGTACCAAGCAGGATTCTTTGGAAACTTTGGGCTAAATTTTTCCAGAATGTTTTCAGGCAAAAACTGCATAACTATATATTTGTCAAGGAGCGAATTCAGCTTGACAAGTATAGAAGGGACTGGGTTTTCACCTAATTTCTCATAGACATTTCTGTCATCAAGCTGCCTAGCTGTCTCCTCTAAGTAGTAATCCCTGGTCATCAGGACCACATTTCCTCCCTTGTCGGCGGGCTTTATGACCATGACTTCTAAGCTGCTGAGCCACTTCAGGGCTAGCCATTCCTCACGAGTAATATTGGGAGGTGCCACTGGGTAAATCAGTGCACGTACATCCTTGAGTACTCTTTTATAAAAGAGGTAAATGGCAGAGCCAGCTGTCATGGGAGGGAGACCTGATGCCACCCAAAAACCCCATACGGTCGTCAAATATGGTATCAGATATGCGCTCGATATCAGCAAGGAACTTTACACATTCAATCTCCTTGTGACTAAAATGCTGTTTTAGATAGAAATTGGCACAGGTCATGCGTGCAGGGACCTCACCAGGGAAAGATGGGGGACGTGTTGATTTGCTCTCAGCAAACATTTTTTTGAGAAATAGTTTACATATAGCTCGCTATAAATCTATTTCAAAGTCCACCACATTAAATTGTTCCACTAAGCTGTATCCCAGCCCTCGACGGAGGAGTGAGAGACAGCTCGGTGGGCAATTCATGTGGGGCGAGATTAATTACAACATTGGGAGAGTCCTGTGAGGAAGGAGGGTCTCTACTGTTTCCATGAGACCTGTCTCCTCCTTCTCATGAGCTTGCGAATCTGGTTTGGGTTCGTTTCCTAAAGGAGGGGCGCTACTGGCTGAAATATTAGCTCCACTCTCTGACTGACTCGAATCCGAGTCCGTTGTCCAAAAGTCACTCCAGGTTCGGCGTATATTGCGTCTGGAGCGGCCTCTTTTTTTGTTCCAGTCAAAGAGTTTGTCATTTTCGTAGTCATTTTTTTTCTCAGGAATTTGTCTCTTTTGCATTCCTTAATTTACATTTGGGTCACAGTAAGTTTTTTGCTCAGTCTTTTTTCAAAGTTGGTGTATTGTGTTTCAGTTAACCTCATTCTGAGTTCAGCCTGCGCTTTCTCTAAATCCTGTTCAACCACGGTGTACTCTTTTTCATCCCGTGATAGGTCCAGGGTCAGTACTTGCATAGAAAAATCCAAATGCATATTTTTCCAAATTTCTGCAAAATTATCATCCTCCTCATATTGGTGCATTTCTTTACAGACTCTCAATCCACGGGAGACGCGATTGCATTCCTTATTTGAGTTCAAAGATTTAATATTCCAAAATAGGCATACTTCCCTGTCCGCTAATTGGAAGATTTTTGCCTCCAAAGACTTGGTGCTCATAGAATAAACATAATCCTTTTCATTGCAAACAGTGAAAAAGGCGTCCGCTCCCTCTCTGTCTCTGTGTAGACTGGAAGCCGCTACTTTGGTTGCATTAGACGGGGGTGGCGACTCGGCATTAGCGTGCTCAGCTGTTGTAGACATTATGGTGTATATTATACAAGGTACAGAAAAGAAGTCAGCGGCACTGCTGCTGCTTGCCCAAAAACACTCCGTATTGCCAAACGCAGCAAACGCGGCTCATTAGATGCAGACAGATTAGTGTGGTGCTCAGCAATGCTGGTTCAAGCAGACACTTGGTATTAATGTAATGGTAGATGAAAAGATTCGCCGCATTAACCACTGTCTTGAAAATTCTTCAATGCTTTATTTCACGCATATATGAAAAAGTTTGCAGGCTGGGGAGCGGAATAGCCCTTCAGTGTTGATCGGCGGTGACGGCCATTTCGCGCGTAATCTGCACTTGCTTGGACCGCAATGGCCCACACATGCACAGCCGTGCTATATATGGGCGTCCACCCGGTCAGCACTCAGGTGACAGGGAGGTGCTCCCACGGGTGCGCAACATGTGCAATTAAAATCAAGCAATGCAAACAGGACTATGTGTGAGCTTACACACAGCGCAACAAAGTATATGAGCAGCAAAGTAACATAGCAACATAATGTCATAATCGCGGCAAAAAGTTACAAATACATGAAACGGGATGAACAGGTATAGGAGCGCATAAGTCAGCAGGGTATTCATAAAAACACTGCATGTCGTTTTTATTATTTAAACCGTGTAGGCCCATGGCGCTGGTTTTCTATGAGTACTCATATATTTTCTAATTTCGAGTCCACCGCTCATCCGGCATTGGGGTCTTTGCCCCAACACTATGGAGCCCTGTGACAGGCAGGCTCTCCATAAGAACGAATGTGCAGCAGCCTCCTGTCACTCAGGAGGGCAGGGATTGCTGCACACACACTCTTGCTCTCTTGATCCTTGCCGAGGGGGAACCAGAGTATGGCTGGGAGCGCGTGTTCCTGATTTTTATTGTCACAGATGCTGTGGTCAGGTTTGACCATGGCATCTGAAGGGTTAAATGTCTGCATTACTGCTGTTCGTGGGCATTAACCCCAGGAGCCTGCTGTTTGAAAGTCCCGACCGCCGATATATATATATATACGTAAGGCAGTTGGGAATGGGTTTATTAACATGACAGGGACTTCACTACCATAAGGGGGGCACTAAGGAGGCAGCACTACTGTAAGGATAGCACTAAGGGTCCAGCACTACTGTAAGGGGAGCACTAAGAGGGCATAACTACTGTATATGAGCAGTAAGTGGGCATTCTACTATGTATGGGCACTAAGGGGGCATAACTTCTGCATGGAAGCACTAGGGGGGCAGCGCTACAGTAAGGGGGGCACTAAGGGGCCAGCATTACTGTAAGGGGGGCACTAAGGGAACATTACTGTGAAACGGCATTAAGGCAGCATTCTACTGTGAATGGGGCACTAAGGGGGCATGACTATTGATAAAAAGAGGCATTAAAGGAACATTCTATAATGTAAAGGAGCAATAAAGGAGCATCACAACTGAGAAGGGGGCACTAAGGGGGAATAATTACTACGTGGGACACTAAGGGGGCGTACAGGGCATGGACAGAATTCTGTGAAATAAACTCTTGACTCCTCCTCCTGAGTGGCGAGTTGTTTGTGTTGTGACAGTGGGTGGTCTTGACTAGCTGTGGGAGCTAGTAGTTGAGCGTTATTACTCTGCATAACAGTGTTGTTTCATATGTCCCTCACACAGCTAGGTGATAACCTTGTGGTCACTGTGGTGGTTGTCATTAATCAGCTATTTTCAAACCAGGATAATGTATAGATTTATATGTGCAGGTTATGTTTTATATAGTTTATTGGAGTTAACATTGACTTACTTAAAGAACTTTTTTTTGTTTGCTATCATTCTATGATTTCTATGGTTGTCTAAAAATGTCTGCAATCACTGTTTTACCTTTGTATTTTCTGCACTATCGGGGAGACTTATCAAGGCCTGTATAATACAATGATGCATTAAGAAGCATATGCCGTAAGTTGCAACTGTTTTGTGCTTCTCGACCTGGGGTTGATCTCCACAGGGCCACCCAAGTCCTCCTCACTGCGGCTGGCTTGGTACATACTACTGGGTGCACTATAGGGGTTATTATTAGAGGAAGTCCAGGGAGCACACTAAAGATAGGGCTGGCTTGACACTGTGGTCTGCATCTCACGTCCTAATACCCCTGCTTCATATCTTAGAGACAATTGGAGTAAGAGGAGAACACAACGTGGCAGCTATTGATGGCCACCACAGAGGGACAAGCTTCTTTTGTGCAACATTATGGTATTGCTGATCCTGCTAGCTTGTATTGGCCCCATCGATTTGTGTTGCTTTGCAGTTTGTCAATTTGAACCCACCTACAGTACAACATTGAGGCCACTATTAGGTTTTTTCCTGGAACTCTTTAAGTTCCAAGTCCACCCCTGTTCTCGAAAGTTTTTTAAAGTTTTGAGGAAAGGGGTAAGGCTTACCAGAGGAGGCAGAGCCTCAGAAGGCCACTGGGTTTATTATAATTTATGTCAGACACTGATGTAAATTATAGAAATAAGAAAACGATGTTCTGGAGCTAAAAAGTCACTTTTCTTTAAAAAATAAACTGCTTACACAATATGGTACCTCCAGATTGTTTACAATATGTCCACACTTCTCCTCCTCCCGTATTAGGGCTCCACAGACAGGTCCCATTTTTTCCTATAACAAAACACTTCCACGGCAAGTTTTTTTTAGCCTCTGGACAAAGATCTTTTTAGAATTCAGACTCTATTAGTCACACTACTCCATGGAAGCAGGAAGACAGTCAGGATAAGGGAGAGAAGGACAGAAAGGAATACTGGGTAGGATCCATAAAATACCCCGCTTTATTACATAGAACCTACAAGATATCACCTTCTATTGCACATCAATTAAACAACCTGTAAGTTCACGTCCGACCAGATTTCGCCTTTACATATTCATCAGGGACTGAACTCCAAGAATTTACATTCCTTAAATAAATACTGGATCAACCAGTTAGGTTACATATAGAATAGGAAACCCCACATATCCACCCCAAACAAGTGTCTATGGGGCAGCGTTCACACCATGTAGACTCAATTCTGTCCCCCATCACAGCAATGATTAACTGCTGTCACCAGCTGTAAACCAAGGTGGTCTTGTGTAATACAAGCCTACCAATCATCACTACAATCAAAAAACCCATCAGAACTCCATACTGTGAGCAAAGGCCAAATCTATAAAATACTATTTAGGTCCAGATCAACATTTAACCCCTTAAGTACCATAGTGCCTAATCTATGTTACAGCATACTGTATATAACTTCCATTTATTTACATGATAGCCCTTTAATAACATCCCCAATGTTGCTCAGCCTTGTATATCCCCATTTCTTTTTTCGCCTCACGGTCTTTGTTGTGGACTTCATAAAAGTATGTTATGCTTCATAAAGCCTTTTCCGATAGTCTTCCTGTCATGCATCTTTAACCTATTCCTGCAAATGGACATAACTGTACACCCAGACTGCATGTAGGTTACTGCAATCGGGCATACAGTTGTGTCAAAACTGTTGCTGGCAGCTGTGACGCGAGAAAGTGCCACAATGCCGGAGTCTCCACTGTCCCGGAGAGAGTAGAGGTACCAAGAAAGGTACCAAGCATTGTCAACAATTGCTCAGATTGGTTATTCTGTACAGACTAACCAATCAGAGCGCAGTTAGGTTGAATATGCTGGTGTCAGGCTCTCATCTCCAAAGATCGTGTCAGTGGAGATCAGAGTCTGGATAAGGTTACATTCACATGACCGTAAGTGTTTTGTGGTCCACAAAGTGCGAATTTTGCAGACCGCACATGGTCGGCACCCGTTCCGCAAAATTGCGGAAAGGATGCGGACCCATTCATACAGTTGTGTGAACGTACCCTAAAGGTTGTCCCATGCCTTCTCTAGCTTATAAACTTCTGTTCATAAGGGATAATAGTATAAAGATAGGCCACATTAGCAGTGCATACCCAAAAATCATCACCTCCTCACCTTTTGCCATCAAGCAATGTCAGTATACCCATAGAGTCTTTCATATTAGAAGGCATCAAGCTCACATAGTTCTGGAAATATTGATCAATGTATTCATAAAAGTGGTAATAAATCCCTGCTATGATCGGCCTGGGGGTGCTTTGATGGGATTTTTATGTATCTTAGGGAGAAAATATATGACAGGAACAGATAATGATACTCAAACTCCTTTTTATTTAGGATTTTCTGTCTCCTTCCCTTTTCCAACAATGCCTCAATCTCATTCTGATAGGCATTAGTTGGATTACTGTAAATGCCTATAGGTCTCCTGGTCACTTAAAGAGGACCTTTCACTAAGATTTAGGTAGTGAAATACTTACACTACCTTCCTGGGCAGCCCCCGCTTATGTACAGGCAACATTTTTTTTTCAAAATAGCCCCCCGTTCGTCCACTCCGGTCCCCGTTAGTTTTCACATGCGGGGATTTCTTGTATGAGGCGGGGACTTGTCTTTTGCCTGGGGAGTGGTTTTCCTCTCCCTGGCTGCTCCCCCCGACACTGGATGTTTTCATCCGCGCACGGGGAGAAACTGCAGTGGCGGTGTGGGGACCAGGAGCAGCGGGGGGAGCGGGGTAAGTGTATTCAATGTGAGGGGCACGGCATATACATCTTCTCCAAAGTTTTCATATAAATCTCCTTTTAAAGAATGACCACTCCTTCCTACCCCTTTTATCAGCCTGTTTGATAACAATCTCCTTATTTTTATTCAATTCTTCAAGGGCAAGTTTTACTTATTTTGTCAGGTTATATTTGGTTAGCAGTTTAATGTTAAGATTAGCTAAATCCCTTAATGCCAAATCTCTAAAAACCTGAACGGCAGATGTTTTAATAGGTGGATTAAACGTAGAAGCTTAGTGTGTCTAATATTGCCACCAGTCAGATTGGGGTCACTTTAACAGTGTTTACCTCCCCCTACTGATTTCTTCAGGAAAAATTTTTTTACATCGAGACCCCAAATGAATTTACGGACATCAATAATAATTTCAAATTTATTGAGGAGACTATATGGGGCAAATGTCATACCTTTTTTAATTATGTGTTCAGGACATTGGCTAGATTGAAAATGGCTAGCAGATCATTATTCTCTATGTGTAAACTTCCTTTTGTTATATTAAACTGCTCTTTAGCTTTCTCTAGTCCCGGCCTCTCTTTTGCTTTTGGGGTGCTCTCTTCCTTCTCTGTAACCAGTGGCATAGGAAGCACCATAGCAGCCATAGCAATGGCTATGGGGCCCTACGCCACTTGGGGCCCGGCCAGCGGCTGAGTATTTTTTCATATTCATGGTCACCTGGCCACCTGGGGACCCCTGTTGCCCTGCAGTAATGCTCACTGGTGGATCCCAGAGGAGGGGGGGCCCCAGAGGCAGCAAGCACTTCAGGGCCTCTGGCTCCTTTTCCCTCAGGCACTACAATGGAGTGGCTCCAGATATGATAGGAAGAGGCGGAGTCTCATTGTGCAGGGGGCAGAGCTTCAAGATATGCGGTTGATACAGACCAAGGAGAGAAGAGCAGAAGCTCGCTTCAGGTCAGTATGTGGACAGTGGAGAAGATTCACTGTTATGTTTACTTGGAGTCTGAAGGGACTTTATGCTGGAGGGGGGTGATATTTACATAAGACTATGCTGGAGGAGCTGGGGGGGATATTATTTACATAAAACTATGATGGAGGATTATTTACATGGTATTGTATGCTGGAGGGGCTGAAGAGGGGGGTCATATTATTTACACATATCTGGCCATAACTACTGTGAGGGGGCACATATCCGGGCATAACTACTGTGAGGGGGCACATATCCGGGCATAACTACTGTGGGGGGTAACATATGTGGGCATAACTACTGTGGGGGGGCACATATGCGGGCATAACTACTGTGAGGGGGCACATATGCGGGCAAAACTACTGTGAGGGGGCACATATCCGGGCATAACTATGGTGAGGGGGCACATATCCGGGCATAACTACTGTGAGGGGGCACATATCTGGGCATAACCACTGTGAGGGGGCACATATCTGGCCATAACTACAGTGAAGGAGCACATATCTGGCCACAACCACTGTGAGGGGGCACATATCTGGGCATAACCACTGTGAGGCGACACATATCTGGGCATAACTACTGTGAGAGGGCACATATCCGGGCATAACTACTGTGAGGAGGCACATATGTGGGCATAACTACTGTGAGCAGGCAAATATCTGGGCATAACTACTGTGGGGGCACAAGGAGGACATAACTATTTTGAAGGGACCACTAGGTGGGCATTAGTAATGTGTGGTAGCACTTAGGCTAAATGTCCTAGATTACCCGCTATACGTTGGCATGGCTCAGTTTTACAGGCCAGCACATAGCCCCATGCTGGTGATTTCACAGAGGAAGTCACCATCCCTTCCTTATGTGATTATTCTTTTTTTCTCACCACAGGTGCCTTGTTCTGGATCCAGTGGACATCACACCGACACCAGCAACATCCTGGATTAAGTAGGACCAGATTTTATTAGGACTGGGTGAGTGTAGCCATGCATTGGGCTTGGGGCTCTTTCACACAAGCGGATCCTGTGCGGCTAATCCGATGAGTGAAAGAAAGCCAAGCCCCGCTCCGGACAGCAGAGACACAGAGCAGTAACATGATTGATAACTCTCTGTGCCTCTCTGTGATCTATTTGCTACAAAATCAGGGTTAAAACTTTATCTCACTGTGATTTTGTATTGAAAAGATCACAGAGAGGCACAGAGCATTATCAATCATGATCCAGGGGACCCAAGTATGTTCTTGCCCAGGGTCCACTCAATATTATAGACGGCCCTGCCTGCAGTAGTGCTGTATACCCGGCCCAGTGCTCTTCCCCTTAGTTCCAGCGGGCCGTCCACCCCTTTATACTTATCCTCCCTGGCCGGCACTCTACTGTCCTGAGCACGTACAGCGTCAGGACGTAGTGCGCACACTATGACCTGATGCTGCACGCTGTCAGGTGACAGTGCAGTGCTAGCCGGGAAGGCAGAGAGGAGCGAGACTTCTGGCGAGGAAGAGTACCTGGGGTGGCGGTGCAGCTAAGTATGTTGGGGCCTGGCCTGGGCCCTGAGCCGATGGGGACAGAGTGGGGGTCTGATGGCGGTCGACCGTCTTTTGGCTGATCTGAGGTCTGATGAGGGCGACGACGGGGAGGGAGCCCCATGGATCATTTTCGCACCGGGGGTTGTGTGTACGCCTCTGTTAGTAAGTACCATACTAACTACCCCTGGGTTGCCGCTACTTTTACAGATTTAATTACATGAATTTGATATAGGAGCGGGACCGGTGTATTAGAAGAAGCAGCAGAGTCACAGGACCGGCCCGCCGCGAGTGTCCCCTCCTCCTCCCTCCCCACTGCTGTGTCAGCAGAGTGTCTGTGGGAGATCTGTGGATGTCACATATAGCATAATATGCTATATAAGTATCATCCACAGGTTCCCCATAAGTGTCATTCACAGGTCCCCCATGAGTGTCACCCACAGGTCCCCCATGAGTGTTACCCACAAGTCCCCCATGAGTGTCACCCATAGGCCCCTCATAAGTGTCATCCACAGGTCCCCCATAAGTGTCACCCACAGGTCCCCCATGAGTGTCAGCCACAGATCCCCCATAAGTTTCATCCACAGATCCACAGGTAGGGTATTAAAAAAAACTTTCCCCACCACAAACCAGCTGTGAACACCCACTTGGTATTGCTAATTGGTATCGGTGAGTACTTAAATAAGAGTATCGGTACAAAGGGCCCCTCCCCTTCGCTGGCAGCAGAGGTAGGGTATACCTCTCCCTGGCGTTTTACTTCTTGCCCTAAGAAGCCATCACAGCCATGCCTACTAATGGCATGGCTGTGATTGGCCAAGTGCAGCATGTGACCCAGCCTCTATTCAAGCTGGAGTCACGTAGCACCGCACGTCACTCAACTCTGATTAGTGTAGAGATAGGATGCAGCTGCTGTGAGGGTGAGATTAGGCAGGGAAAACTCCTAATGAAGTGATCGATCTACAGCTGTGAATCATTCAACTTCTAGTTAATTGCTCACTGGTTTTTAGGCTGCACAGAGCGTTTTTCTGTCACTTTTTTCTGGGGTGATCGGCGCCCATTTTGTGTCTTGTGGTGCATCAGCACAAGTTGCCACCAAGTCCATCAATCAATCAATACTAGGGTGTTTTTTTGCTATATCCTACATCAGGGGCTTGGCTGTGCTTATTGTCACCCCTAGAAATTCAGGATAGAAATTTCTATATTATATATAAAATAGCAATCCCCTAAATCTGGTGTTCCAGCTGTGGCTAGCCAAGTGTAATACTGTCTGCTGTCTGGCAAAGGATAGATTTTTTTCTGTGGTAAAATTCAATTGCCAAAATAGCAATCCCCTAAATCTGGTGTCCCAGCAGTGGCTGGCAAAGTATAATAGTGTCCGGCAAAGGATATATTTTGTTCTAGGGTGAAATTCAATTGCCAAAATAGCAATCCCCTAAATCTGGTGTCCCAGCAGTGGCTGGCCAAGTTTAACCCCTTAAGGACATGGCCCTATTTCACCTTAAGGACCAGGCCAATTTTTGCAAATCTGACATCTATCACTTTAAGTGTGAATAACTTTAAAACGCTTTTACTTACCCAGGCCGTTCTGAGATTGTTTTTTCGTCACATATTGTACTTCATGACAATGCTAAAATAAATTCAAAAAAGTTAATTTTTTTGTATAAAAAATACCAAATTTACCAAAAATTTAGCAAATTTGCAAATTTCAAAGTTAAAAATTCTCCACTTCTAAAATACATAGTAATACCCCCAAAAATATTTATTACTTTACATTCCCCATATGTCTACTTCATGTTTGGAGCATTTTGAGAATGCCATTTTATTTTTTTTGGATGTTACAAGCCTTAGAAATTTAGAAGCAAATTTTGAAATTTTTCAGAAATTTTCCAATACCCAATTTATAAGGATCAGTTCAGGTCTGAAATCACTTTGGGAGGCTTACATAATAGAAACCACCCATTTTAGAAACTACACCCCTCAAGGTATTCAAATTGGGTTTTACAAACTTTGTTAACCTTTTAGGTATACCACAAGAGTTAATGGCAGATGGAGAAACAATTTTAGAATTTCGATTTTTTTGGAAAATTTTCCATTTGAATCCATTTTTTCCAGGAATAAAGCAAGGGTTAACGGCCAAATAAAACTCAATGTGGGTTGCCCTGATTCTGTACTTTGCAGAAACACCCCATATGTGGTCGTAAACTACTGTTTGGCCAAACGGCAGGACATAGAAGGAGGGGAACGCCTTATAGTTTTTGGAAGGCGGATTTTGCTGGACTGGTTTTTTACACCATGACCCATTTCAAGCCCCTCTGATGCACCCCTAGAGTAGAAACTCCATAAAAGTGACCCCATATTTGAAACTACAGGATAAGGTGGCAGTTTTTTGGGGACTATTTTAGGGTAAATATTATTTTGGATTGCTTTGTATTAAGTTTTTTTATGGAAAGTAACAAAATTATTATTTTTTTTATTTCATCTCCTTTTGCCAATAACTCTTGTGGAACACCTAAAGGGTTAACAAAGTTTGTAAAATCAGTTTGGAATACCTTGAGGGGTGTAGTTTCTTAGATGGGGTCACTTTTTTGGAGTTTCTACTCTAGGGTTACATCAGGGGGGCTTCAAATGGGACATGGCGTAAATAAAGCAGTCCATCAAAATCTGCCTTCCAAAAACCATATGGCGTTCCTTTCCTTTTGCATCCTACCGTGTCCCCGTACAGCAGTTTACGACCACATATGGGGTGTTTCTGCAAACTACAGTATCAGGGCAATAAATATTGAGTTTTGTTTGGCTGTTAACCCTTGCTTTATTATCCGAAAAAATAGATTCAAATGGAAAATTTGCCAAAAAATTGGTCTTTTAGCACCATATTTTTTTATTTTTTAACACTGTTCATCCGAGGGGTTGGGTCAAATGTTATTTTTATAGGGCAGATTCTTACGGACGCGGCAATACCTTTTTTTGACATTTATTTAGATTTTACACTATATTATTATTTTAGAAGCAAAAAAAAACAATTTTAGTATCTCCATAGCCTGAGAGGTACAGTTTTTTTATTTTTTGGGTGATTGTCTTAGGTAGGGGCTGATTTTTGCGGGATCAGATGGCGGTTTTATTGGCACTATTTTTGGGGGCATATGACTTTTTGATTGCTCGCTATTACACTTTTTATGATCTAAGTTGACAAAAAATTGCTTTTTTTTACATAATTTTTTACGACTACTTTTAGTATTTTGTTGGTTTCAGTTTGACATCATCAACCAACTTAGAAAAAGAAAAAAAAATAATTGTGTCTCCACATTCTAAAAGTCTTTTTTTTTTTTGGTTGGGCGACTGTCCTTTGTAGGGGCCTGATGTTCACATCGACATCTTGCCTGTTGGTACTCTGGCACACATGGCTAACTTCATGTTAGGCTTCCTTTCCCACGACCCTCACGTTTTACTCATTTTAAATAACACAGACAGCGGCTGTGCGGCGGTTTTAATGGCACTATTTTGGGGGGCATTTGACTTTTTGACTCCAAAGTCTGAGAGCCATAATTTTATGTATTTTCTAGGGGATTGTCTGGAATTATAATAATTTAGAACTCCATGGAAGTGTGATGCTCCCTGAAACAACCAATAACGCAGAGGCCTGGATGACGGGGGCATGTGTCACACTGACTGGTGGTGTCCTTCCGTATCCCCCTCTTGTAACACTCTGCACTTTTTTGGGGTTCGTCCCTTCTTTCCATTATGGGGAATCACACCTGGAAAGTGTTAGCCAGGGACGACCCGGGCGCCTCCAGTTCCTGAGGTACTCCCGGATAGAAAAGTTCAGGGTCTTGAGGACTGCCTCATAGAACTGAAGCAAAGTCTCTGTGCTGCCAGCGCTTCGGGATAGTACAAAAGCGTTGTACATGGCAACCTGTACCAAGTAGACTTGTGCCATACCCGGGTTTTCCGCATGGCATTATATGGCTTGATGACTTGATCAGAGAGATCAACTCCTCCCATATACCGATTGAAGCCGACGATACATATATATATATATATGTATCAATATATATAAATATATATAATACATATATATATATATATTATATATACATATTGTGGTAAGGTGCAAGGTACTGTGGTCGACGGGAGGTACGTGTCACCGAGGTTCCTGGCCTCGGTGAAGTAAGAGCCGGATTTTTGGTGTGTCAGCAGCAGCTAGTGCTGCTTGACACCTTGCTATTTAGTTTGGCTGCAAAGCCAATCCGGGCCGGCTCTTACTGGGAGTAGGCAAAGAGTTGGGTGGGTGCCTACTCCCCACGGTCCAGGCCGGGTTTTCCCGGGCCTTTATAACACAGCCAGCAGCTGGGTGTGGGGGAGGTGATTGTCCTGGAGCTGCAGATGGTGCTGTGGAGCTCTCTGGGCTGGAAGCAGGAGCCCAGCAAGGAGGAGTGCAGACGGCCTGGAAGCCTGACGTGGATTATCTTGCGGCTGGGCCGACAGCCAGGTGCGAACCCGCACCTAAAACCTCCCAGGTGATTAGAACCTGTGTTTGGACATTTTGTTTTACCTCACGTTTTCTGATGTGTGTGATTTAACACCAAGTGACTGTTCGCTGTTTATTTTTGATGCAAGTGTGAATAAAACACTGTTTGCTGCACCTTCTGGACTCCCTTTGCCTCTATACTGCACCCGCACCGCTGTCTACCAGAGCGACTCCCCACATTTGGTGTCGGATGCGGGCATGCGCAGTGAGGCTGGCGTGAACGCCGAAGTTTGTTTTTGCTGGGCACGACTGGATGTCCTATATTCGGCCGGCAAAGTTGCAGCCTGTGTTCCCTGACAAAATGGAGGCGGCTGTGAAAGCTCTCATAGAGGCTAACGTGCAGCAGCGGGAGACCAACCAGCTACTGCTACAGCACGTGATGGCGTTACAAGCTGCAGGAGCGTCCCACCACGTCCACGATGCCCGGAAAGCTGTCCGTGCAGCGATCCCTAAGATGACCCCTCGGATGATGTGGAGACCTATCTGGCGGTGTTCGAGAAGGTGGCCGTGAGGGAGAAATTACCCCGAGAACAGTGGGCGGAGGTCGTCGCTCCGTTCCTGGCGTCTGGACCCCAGCAAGTATTTTTTGACTTAGCAGATGACCAGGCTGCTGATTATCCCACGGTGAAGGGGGAGATCCTGGCCAGACTGGGGGTAAACGTGTTGGTCCGGGCTCAGCGGGTCCACCAGTGGGACTTTAAAACGGCTGAACCCGCCAGGCCGCAGTACTATGAGTTGCTGCACAGGTTGCAAAAGTGGCTGCAGCCTGATGTTCTAAGTCCGACTGCTATGATGGACCGTCTGCTGGCCGACATGTTCTGGAGGGCCCTGCCTTACCCCCTTCAGCACTGGATTGGCCAGGTATCCCCCACTAATGCCCTGGAGATGGTCGACCTGGTGGAGCGCTACGAGGCCACCAGAAACCTGCAGGGGAGTCTTGCTGGGAAGGGGTCAGTCAAACCCCGGAGGCCTCCGCCCCAGTTCCGACGTCCGGCGACAGAGAGGCCTGCACGGAATGTACCCCCTGCGGATCCGCCTCCCGTGGTATGCTGGAGGTGTCAGGAGCCAGGCCACATCAGGGCCGACTGTCCGCATCGGGATGAGCCGATGGATGTGAATCTACGGGGGCGCCACTCCCTGTATGCACGGAAGCTGTGCGCAACTGGCACCCGTGAGGTGCAGGACAATAACCACCTGTGTCAGGTAGAGGTGGGAGATTCTCTGGCGGTGGCCCTGCTGGACTCCGGGAGTCTAGTCTCCTGGTAAGGGCTGCCCTGGTACGGCCGGGCGGAGTATACCGGCCGTAAAATCGGGGTCCTGTGCATCCACGGAGACCTAAAAGACTACCCCACTGCACTAGTGACTTTGTCCACAGCGGCTGGTAAGTGGACCCACGAGGTGGCTGTCGCTGCTAAACTCCCACATGAACTGATACTTGGGAGGGACTTCCCAGGTTTCCCGGCACTGTGGCCGGCGATAAAACTGTCTGATGGACCCGAGACAGGGGTAACCCTAGGAGAGTGGCCTGATACCACTGGAAGGCCAGAACCCTGGGAGCCCGAGTCTGAAGGGCCAGCGGTAGGGTGACCACTGCTCCAGCGGTAGAGGGGGAGACAACCCCACTGAGTGTAATGGTGGGAGACACGGAGGACTTGCCACCGGGACCTGAGTTGGCAGACCTCAATGTCTCCGGGGAAAATTTTGGGACCGCACAACACCGGGACCAAACCCTAACCAGGGCCTGGGAAAGTGTCGTAATAATTGATGGTAAACCCCAGAAACCTGGGGCTGAATTAATGTTTCCGCGATTCATTGTTCTTCAGGATATGTTGTATCGGGTGAACCAAATCCGAGGTGAGCCTGTTGAACAGTTGGTGGTGCCCACAGCGTATCGCAAGCTGGTCATGGAGCTTGCCCACCAACATGTTCTTGGGGGACACCTGGGGTGGCAGAAAACGCAGGACCGCATACTGCAGCGGTTTTATTGGCCCAGTGTGTTCAAGGAGGTAGAAAATTATTGTAAGTCCTGTCCCACCTGTCAGATAAATAGCCCCCAGCCACATTTCCGTAGTCCTCTGGTACCTCTTCCAATTATTGAGGTCCCGTTTGAGCGAATCGCTATGGATCTAATTGGGCCTGTACCAAAGTTCTGCCAGGGGCCACCAACACATTCTGGTAGTTCTCGACTATGCCACTCGGTATCCGGAGGCGGTGCCTCTGCGACATACCTCAGCTAAGCTCATTGCCAAAGAGTTAATGGAAATGTTTTCCCGTGTGGGCCTGCCAAAAGAGGTTCTGACAGACCAAGGGACCCCTTTATGTCCAAAGTTATGAGGGAACTGTGTAAATTATTGCGTATAAAGCAATTATGGACGTCCGTTTACCATCCGCAAACGGACGGTCTTGTCGAAAGGTTTAACCAAACACTCAAAAATATGTTAAAAAGGGTGGTGTCTAGAGATGGGAAGGACTGGGACCTGCTTCTGCCCTATCTCATGTTCGCAGTGCGAGAGGTGCCCCAGGCCTCTACTGGGTTCTCGCCCTTCGAACTGCTTTATGGCAGACACCCTCGGGGCCTGTTGGATATCGCCAAGGAAGCGTGGGAACAACAGCCTGTCCCCCACAAAAGTGTCATTGAGTATGTCACCCAGATGCAGGAACGGATGGAAAGGGTGTTGCCGCTGGTCCGGGAGCATATGGAGGCAGCGCAACAAGCCCAGAGTAGGGTGTATAATCGTCAGGCTCGGGTACGGGACTTCAATCCAGGAGATCGGGTTTTGGTTCTGGTACCCACCCTTGACAGCAAGTTCCTAGCTAGGTGGCAGGGCCCCTATGAGGTGATCGAGAAGGTAGGGAAGTAAATTACAAGGTACACCAGCCAGGCGGCGCAAGCCGGAGCAGGTGTACCACGTGAATTTACTAAAGCCGTGGAAGGATAGGAACATGACCGACGACAACAGCCCCGGCCAGGGCTTCTGGGTGAGAAGGGTCCAGCCCCACAGTTCGAGGCCTGCGAGCGGTAGCCACGGTAAAATTGCAGACAGCCTGTCTTCCAAACAAGTTCAGGAAGTCAGGAGTTCATCAGTCGGAACACGGATGTGTTCTCGGACCTCCCTGGCCGCACGTCTCTCATCCAACATGACATCGTCACTGAGCCTCAGGCCAAGATCCGGTTAAAACCATACCGGGTACCTGAGGCTCGGCGACGGGCCATCGCAGAGGAAGTGCAATTAATGTTGAAGCTCGATGTCATTGAGGAGTCGAAAAGTGAGTGGGCAAGTCCCATAGTTCTAATACCCAAGCCGGATGGGACGTTGCGGTTCTGCAACGATTTTCGCAAGTTAAATGAAGTGTCCAAGTTTGATGCGTATCCCATGCCCCGGGTAGACGAGCTTGTTGAAAATTTAGGGCAAGCCCGTTATTTCTCTGTGCTAGACCTCACTAAAGGATACTGGCAAGTACCCTTAACGGAGGCGGCCAAGGAAAAACCGCTTTGTTACCCAGCAGGGCCTGTATCATTACAAGGTGTTACCCTTTGGCCTGCATGGCGCCCCGCCACCTTCCAAAGGTTAATGGATATTGTGCTGCGACCGCACCGTCGGTACGCTTCGGCCTACTTAGATGATGTAATCATCCACAGCACCGACTGGGAAAGCCATTTGCCCAAAGTGCAGGCGGTAGTGGATGCCCTGAGGAAAGCTGGACTAACTGCCAATCCAAAGAAGTGTGCGATTGGGTTGGAAGAGACCAAATATCTGGGATATGTTATTGGGCGGGGAGTCATCAAGCCGCAGGTAACTAAGGTAGAGGCCATACGTAACTGGCCCCGACCGGTCACTACCAGGCAGGAAAAGTCCTTCCTGGGAATTGTAGGGTACTACATGCGGTTTGTGCCCCACTTTGCCACAATAGCAGCGGCCTTGACAGACCTGTTGAAGGGGCGAAAGTCTGGGAAGGTTAGCTGGAGTGAGAAGACGGAGGAGGCTTTCTCCGCGTTGAAGTCGGCCCTGTGTGGGTCCCCGGTTTTGGTGACACCCGACTTCAACAGGCAGTTCGTCGTACAGACCGACGCCTCGGAGGTAGGCCTCGGTGCTGTACTGTCTCAGGAGGTCAACGGGGAAGAACATCCCGTTGTCTTCCTGAGCCGTAAGCTCAGTCCCGCCGAGACCAGGTATAGCATAGTGGAGAGGGAGTGCCTGGCTATCAAGTGGGCACTCGAATCTCTCCGCTACTACCTGTTAGGGAGGAGGTTCCGTCTGGTGACCGACCATTCCCCTCTCAAGTGGATGAGCCAGGCCAAGGAGAGGAATGCTCGGGTCACCAGGTGGTTCCTATCCCTGCAGAACTTCAAGTTCTCTGTGGAACACAGGGCAGGCCGCTTGCAGGGTAACGCAGATGCCCTGTCCCGCGTCCACTGCCTCACATGTGTTCACCCCTCAGGGCTGAACAAAGGGGGGTATGTGGTAAGGTGCAAGGTACTGTGGTCGACGGGAGGTACGTGTCACCGAGGTTCCTGGCCTCGGTGAAGTAAGAGCCGGATTTTTGGTGTGTCAGCAGCAGCTAGTGCTGCTTGACACCTTGCTATTTAGTTTGGCTGCAAAGCCAATCCGGGCCGGCTCTTACTGGGAGTAGGCAAAGAGTTGGGTGGGTGCCTACTCCCCACGGTCCAGGCCGGGTTTTCCCGGGCCTTTATAACACAGCCAGCAGCTGAGTGTGGGGGAGGTGATTGTCCTGGAGCTGCAGATGGTGCTGTGGAGCTCTCTGGGCTGGAAGCAGGAGCCCAGCAAGGAGGAGTGCAGACGGCCTGGAAGCCTGACGTGGATTATCTTGCGGCCGGGCCGACAGCCAGGTGCGAACCCGCACCTAAAACCTCCCAGGTGATTAGAACCTGTGTTTGGACATTTTGTTTTACCTCACGTTTTCTGATGTGTGTGATTTAACACCAAGTGACTGTTCGCTGTTTATTTTTGATGCAAGTGTGAATAAAACACTGTTTGCTGCACCTTCTGGACTCCCTTTTGCCTCTATACTGCACCCGCACCGCTGTCTACCAGAGCGACTCCCCACAATATATATATATATATTGAGGACCGTTGCCGTGGTACCTCGCACAGAGATAGGGGTGACGCCGTTACCATGGATTGTGGTCAGTATAAGGACATCCCTCTTGTCCTTATATCTGACTAGCAACAGGTTGTCACTGGTAAGGGCACATGTCTGACCCCTGCGGATAGTTACCTGGAGGGGGGAGGTAGGGAGGCCGCGCTGATTTTTCCGCACGGTCCCACAAGCAAACGTGGATCTGGCAGAGAGGGCCTGAAACAAGGGAATACTGGTATAAAAGTTATCCACGTACAAGTGGTAACCCTTATCCAGCAGTGGGTGCAAAAGGTCCCACACGAGTTTCCCGCTAACACCCGGAGTGGGGGGACATTCTGGGGGTTCAATACGGGAATCTTGCCCCTCGTACACACGAAATTTGTAAGTGTACCCTGAGAAACTCTCATAAATTTTGTACATTTTGACGCCATACCTCGCTCGCTTAGAGGGAATGTATTGGCGGAAACTGAGTCTCCCCTTGAAAGCAACGAGAGACTCATCAACCGCAGCCTCCCTTCCAGGTACGTAGGCCTCCACAAATTTGGCCCCAAAGTGATCAATGACCGGCCGTATTTTATACAGCCGGTCATAGGCAGGATCACATCGGGGGGGGGGGGGGCCAGACATGCTGCATTATCTGCATAATGCAGGCATTTCCTGATGGCGTAGAGGACGTTGCCCACTCCAGTAATGCCTGACACTTGTTTTTTTGACCAGGCCCATGTGCAGCACGAGGCCCCAAAACGTGCTCATCTCGGCTGCACTGCCCGGGGTCCAACCACCGGGCCTGGCAAAAAAGGAGCCCAGGTGTTGAGCAACGAACTGTTGGGAGTACAGATTCGTCTGCTTCACCATCAGATTCACAAGTGGGTCACTGAAAAAAAACTAAAAAAGTCAATTTCAGTAAATCCCACCGTGGGAATCTGGATTCCTGGATTGCCAACAAACTCAGGAATCTCGAGCTCAAAGTCCTCTGGGGTGCACCAGACTTGTTCACCTGTAGGGGGCTCAGGTGCACTTGGCTGTTGGGCCGGAAAACGAATACGAGCCCCAGAGCTTCTCGTACTAGTGCTGGCCATGGGGTCCCTAGCACGGGGCTCCTCTGGCTCCGCCTGGCGGCGGCGCCGCCGTCTTAGGGGCTCATCGTCATCAGATGATGATGAGGAGGATGCAGATGACAGGAGGAACGTGGGGTCATCTTCATCCTCACTTGTGGTCTCGGTGTCGGAGAGCATCTGGGCGTATGCCTCCTCCACCGAGAACAACCTGCGGGCCATGGGAGTGTGTGTTGTGCGAGTGTGTGTGCGTGCATGTAAAATAAACTTTATTGAAAAAATGTGTTGGGGGGTGGGACCCCGGGGGGAGTCTAGGGTCACACAGGTAAGTGCTGTGTACCCTAGACACCAAAAACAGGACCTGGGTTAAAAAAAAAAAACTTTTTCCTAACTAACTTTACCTTACTATCCCTGCCTAGATACCCTCTCCCTTACTGACCCTACCCTACCTTTAGGGGATGCTGCTGCTGGGGATGATGCTGCTGCTTGGGATGCAGGTCCGACGGTCGGCTCCTCTCTCCTCTGCCACGCTAGAAACTGTGGGAGGAGAGAGGAAGCAGCGGAAGTTTGAAGTTCGCGCCGCTCACCGATCAGAGGGGAGCAAGTGTAAGCGACACTGCCAACTGCCCCAATCTAAGGACGGTGATTGGTGGTGTGTTTTTTTACACCACCGATCACCGTTCTTTTCCGGTTCATCGGGTCACCGGGACCTGAATGGAACGGAAATGCAGCAAACCGCAGATTTGAATTGACCTGCGGTTTGTTGCGATCGTCGATACGGGAGGGGGGGGGGCTCACAGGACGCCCCTCGGCATTAGAACATGGTTCCTGCTGAACTATATCAGTAGGAACCATGTTGCTATCACACCTGGATCGGGCGCAATAGCAATTAATACACAGGACGTACCTGTATGTCCTGTGTCCTTAAGGATTTGGACATACGTTCTGTGTCCTTAAGAGGTTAATAGTGTCCGGCAAAGGATAGATTTGGTTCTGGGGTGAAATTCAATTGCCAAAATAGCAATACCGTAAATCAGTGGTTTCAGCTGTGGCTGGCCAAGTTTAATAGTGTCAAAATAGCAATCCCCTAAATCTGCAGTGTGCAGACCGAACAGGAGGTCAGGGAGGAAGACTGTGTGGAAGACTATGCAGGGGACGATGAAGTCCTAGACCCCACAATGAAGATCGTGCCACTGACTTTCATAGTTCAGAGGAAGAGGCAGTGGTGAGACCGAGCCAACAGCGTAGCAAAAGAGGGAGCAGGGGCCAAAAGCAGAACAGCCGCCGCCAAGAGAGTTCGCTTGCTACTGGACACTTTCACCAGGGACAGAGCAACCCAAAGGCAGCTTCAAGGAGTTATCTGGCATGGCACTTCTTCAAACACTGTGCCATCAGAGCCTGAAGCGAGGCATTAACGTTCTAAACCTTAGCACAAACTGGATGACCAGGCATCTACATGCAAAGCATGAACTGCAGTGGAGTAAACACCTTAAAAACAAGGAACTCACTCATGCTCCCCCTGCTCCCTCTTCTGCTGCTGCCTTGGCCTCTTCCTCCTCCTCGGGAGGAACGTTGGCACCTGCCGCCCAGCAAACAGAGGATGTGCCACCAACACCACAACCTGCGTCACCAAGCATCTCCACCATGTCACACGGCAGCGTTCAGCTCTCCATCTCACAAACCTTGGAGAGAAAGCATAAATTACCACCTAGCCACCCTCGAGCCCTGGGCCTTAATGCCAGCATTTCTAAACTACTGGCCTTTGAAATGCTGTCATTCAGGCTGGTGGACATGGACAGATTTAAACAGCTGATGGCGGTGGCTGTCCCACAGTACGTTGTTCCCAGCCGCCACTACTTCTCCATGAGAGTCGTGCCTTCCCTGCACAACCAAGTATCGAATAAAATCAAGTGTGCACTGCGCAGCGCCATCTGTGGCAAGGTCCACCTAACCACAGATACGTGGACCAGTAAGCACGGCCAGGGATGCTATATCTCTCTAACTGCACACTGGGTAAATGTAGTGGTGGCTGGGCCCCAGGCAGAGAGTTGTTTGGCGCACGTCCTTCTGCTGCCAAGGATCACAGGGCATCATTCTTTGCCTCCTGTTGCCTCCTCCTCCTACTCAGCTTCCTCCTACTCTTCTTCCACCTGCTCATCTAGTCAGCCACACACCTTCACCACCAACTTCAGCACAGTCCGGGGAAAATGTCAGCAGGCCATTCTGAAACTCACCGCGCAGGAGTTGTGGCGGGGTATACAACAACAGACCGACGAGTGGCTGCTGCCAGTGAGCCTCAAGCCCGGCCTGGTGGTGTGCGATAATGGGCGAAATCTTGTCGCAGCTTTGGTACTAGCCAGTTTGACACACATTCCTTGCCTGGCACATGTGCTGAATTTGGTTGTGCAGAAGTACATTCACAACTACCCTGACATGTCAGAGCTGCTGCATAAAGTGCGGGCCATCTGTGCGCGCTTCCAGCGTTCACATCCTGCCACTGTTAGCCTGTCTGCGCTACAGCGTAACTTCTGCCTTCCCACTCACCGCCTCATATGCAATGTGCCCCCCAGGTGAAACTTGCACAAGCTGGAGAGACTGTGCGAGCAGCAGCAGGCCATAGTGGAGTTTCAGCTGCAGCACGCACAGGTCAGTCGCACTGCAGAACAACACCACTTCACAACCAATGACTGGGCCTCCATGCGAGACCTGTTTGCCCTGTTTCGATTACTCAACCAACATGGCTAGTGGTGATGGCACCATTATCAGCGTTACAATACCACTTCTATGTCTCTTTGAGAAAACGCTTAGGGCGAAGATGGAAGAGGATGTGGCCCAGGAGGAGAAGGAGGAGGAGGAAGAGGGGTCATTTTTAGCACTTTCTGGCCTGTCTCTTAGAAGTGGCTCAGAGGGAGGTTTTTGCAACAGCAAAGGCCAGGTACAAATTTGGCCAGCCAAGGCCCACTACTGGAGGACGAGGAGGATGAGGAAGAGGTGGAGGAGGATGAGGATGAAGCATGTTCACAGCGGGGTGGCATCCAACGCAGCTCGGGCCCATAATTGGTGCGTGGCTGAGGGGAAACGGAGGACGATGACGATACGCCTCCCATAGAGGACAGCTTGTCCTTACCTCTGGGCAGCCTGGAACACATGAGTGACTTCATGCTGCAATGCCTGCGCAACGACAGCAGAGTTGCCCACATTTTAACGTGTGCGGACTACTGGGTTGCCACCCTGCTGGATCCCCGGTACAAAAACAATGTGCCCACCTTACTTCCTGCACTGGAGCGTGATAGGAAGATGCGCGAGTACAAGCGCACGCTGGTAGACGCCCTCCTGAGAGCATTCCCAAATGTCACAGGGGAACAGGTGGAAGCCCAAGGCGAAGGCAGAGGGGGAGCAAGAGGTCGCCAATGCAGCTGTATCACAGCCAGCTCCTCTGAGGGCAGGGTTAGCATGACAGAGATGTGGAAATGTTTTGTCACCACGCTACAGCTAACTGCACCACCACCTGATACGGAACATGTTAGCAGGAGGCAGCATTTCAATAACATGGTGGAACAGTACGTCTGCACACCCCTCCATGTACTGACTGATGGTTCGGCCCCATTCAACTTCTGGGTCTCCAAATTGTCCACGTGGCCAGAGCTAGCCTTTTATGCCTTGGAGGTGCTAACCTGCCCGGCAGCCAGCGTTTTGTCTGAGCGTGTATTCAGCACGGCAGGTGGCGTCATTACTGACAAACGCAGCCGCCTGTCCACAGCCAACGTGGACAAGCTGACTTTCATAAAAATGAACCAGGCATGGATCCCACAGGACCTGTCTATCCCTTGTGCAGAATAGACATTTATAACTACCTCCCCTTAACCATATATTCTTGTACTCCAGGGCACTTCTTTATTGAATCCTCTTTTTTTAATTTTACCATTATTTTGCGGGGCAACCCATTGTTGAATGAACCTCTCCTCCGTCTGGGTGCCAGGGGCCTAAATATCTGAAAGTGGCCTTCTCCATTGGTGGGTGACATGAAGCCTGAATCTCTGCTATGGGACCTCTCTCCTCTGTCTGGGTGCTGGGGCCTAAATAACTACAAATGGCATTCTCCGTTGGTGGGTGACATGATGCCTCTTTTGCTGCTGTGGGACCTCTCTCCTCTGTCTGGGTGTCAGGGGTCTAACTTTCACATACTTGCTTGCTGTCTTAGTGGCAGACATTTAAATCTTTTTACTGTCTAATGACCGCCCCATTGTCTGGTTGTCAGGGGATTATATGTCGTTTAATCATTTGTTGTCTTGGTGGGAGATATTAAACTCTTTTTACTGTCTAATGACCGCCCCATTGTCTGGGTGTCAGGGGCCTAAATTTCGTTTAAATGCTTGCTGTCTTGGTGGCAGACATTTAAATCTTTTTACTGTCTAATGACCGCCCCATTGTCTGGTTGTCAGGGGATTATATGTCGTTTAATCATTTGTTGTCTTGGTGGGAGATATTAAACTCTTTTTACTGTCTAATGACCGCCCCATTGTCTGGGTGTCAGGGGCCTAAATTTCGTTTAAATGCTTGCTGTCTTGGTGGCAGACATTTAAATCTTTTTACTGTCTAATGACCGCCCCATTGTCTGGTTGTCAGGGGATTATATGTCGTTTAATCATTTGTTGTCTTGGTGGGAGATATTAAACTCTTTTTACTGTCTAATGACCACCCCATTGTGTGGGTGTCAGGGGCCTAAATTTCACGTACTTGCTTGCTGTCTTGGTGGCAGACATTTAACTCTTTTTACTGTCAAATGACCGCCCCCATCGCAGAAACTCCTAATGCTGGCCATACGTGTAATGATTGCGGAGACCCTCAAATGCCAGGGCAGTATAAATACCCCACTTGTGACCCCATTTTAGAAAGAAGACACCCCAAGGTATTCGCTGAGGGGTATGGCGAGTTCATGCAAAATTTTATTTTTTGTCACAAGTTAGTGGAATATGAGACTTTGTAAAAAAAAAAATATATATATCAATTTCCGCTAACTTGTGCCAATTTATTTTTTTTTCTGTGAACTCGTCATACCCCTCACGGAATACCTTGGGGTGTCTTCTTTCCACAATGGGGTCACTTGTGGGGTATTTATACTGCCCTGGCATTTTAGGGGTCCTAAAGCGTGAGAATCCAAATGCGTAAAAATGCCTTGTGAAATCCTAAAGGTACTCATTGGTTTTAGGGCCCCTTTGCACATCTTGGCTGCAAAAAAGTGCCACACATGTGGTATCGCCGTACTCGGCAGAAGTAGGGCAATGTGTTTTCGGGTGTATTTTTACATATACCCATACTGGGTGAGAGAAATATCTCTTTTTATACCAAGTTGTCAATTTACAGCGATATTTCTCACACAAAGTATGGGTATATGTAAAAATACACCCCAAAACACATTTCCCTACTTGTCCTGAGTTCGGCGATACCACATGAGTGACACTTTTTTGCAGCCTGGGTGCGCAAAGGGGCCCAAATTCCAACGAGTACCTTTAGCTTTTACAGGGCTGCTCACAGTTTAGCCCCACCCAAAATGCCAGAACAGTACAAACACCCCACAAATGACCCCATTTTGGAAAGAAGACACCCCAAGGAATTCGCTGAGGGGCATAGTGAGTCCGTGAAAAATTTAACTTTTTGTCAAAAGTTAGCAGAAAGGGAGACTTTATGAGAAAAAACAATAAAAAATCAATTTCCGCTAACTTGTGCCAAAAAAAAATCTTCTGTGAACTCGCCATGCCCCTCACAGAATACCTTGGGGTGTCTTCTTTCCAAAATGGTGTCACATGTGGGGTATTTATACTGCCCTGGCAATTTAGGGGCCCTAAAGCGTGAGAAGAAAAATACGTAAAAATGCCATCCTAAAAGGTACTCATTGGTTTTAGGGCCCCTTTGCGCATCTTGGCTGCAAAAAAGTGGCACACATGTGGTATCGCCGTACTCAGAAGAAGTAGGGCAATGTATTTTGGGGTGTATTTTTACATATACCTATGCTGGGTGAGAGAAATATCTCTGTAAATTGACAACTTTGTATACATTTTTTTTTAAAGTTGTCATTTACAGAGATATTTCTCACACCCAGCAGGGGTATATCTAAAAATACACCCCAAAACACATTGCCCTACTTCTCCTGAGTACGGCGATACCACATGAGTGACACTTTTTTGCAGCCTGGGTGCGCAAAGGGGCCCTAAAACCAATGAGTACCTTTAGGATTTCACAGGGCATTTTTACGCATTTGGATTCTCACGCTTTAGGGCCCCTAAAATGCCAGGTCAATATAAATACCCCACATGTGACCCCATTTTGGAAAGAAGACACCCCAAGGTATTCTGTGAGGGGCAAGGCGAGTTCACAGAATTTTTTTTTTTTTTGGCACAAGTTAGCGGAAATTGATATTTTTTTTTTTATTTTTTTTTTTTTTACAAAGTCTCTTATTTCACTAACTTGTGACAAAAAATAAAATTTTACATGAACTCACCATACCCCTCACAGAATACCTTGGGGTGTCTTCTTTCTAAAATGGGGTCACATGTGGGGTATTTATACTGTCCTGGCATTTTAGGGGCCCCTAAAGCGTGAGAAGAAGTCTGGAATCCAAATGCGTAAAAATGCCCTGTGAAATCCTAAAGGTACTCATTGGTTTTAGGGCCCCTTTGTGCATCATGGCTGCAAAAAAGTGTCACTCATGTGGTATCACAGTACTCAGGAGAAGTAGGGCAATAATTTTTGAGGTGTATTTTTATATATACCCATACTTTGTGTGAGAAATATCGCTGTAAACGACAACTTTAAAAAAAAATTTATACAAAGTTGTCAGTTTACAGAGATATTTCTCTCACCCAACATGGGTATATGTAAAAATACACCCCAAAACACATTGCCCTACTTCTCCCGAGCACGGCAATACCACATGAGTGACACTTTTTTGCAGCCTGGGTGCGCAAAGGGGACCTAAATTCCAACGAGTACCTTTAGCTTTTACAGGGCTGCTCACAATTTAGCCCTGCCCAAAATGCCAGAACAGTAAACACACCCCACAAGTGACCCCATTTCGGAAAGTAGACACCCCAAGGTATTCACTGAGGGGCATAGTGAGTCGGTGGGAGTTTTTTTTTTTTTTTTGCCAGAAGTTAGCAGAAATGGAAACTTTATTATTTTTATTTTTTTCCTCAGAAAGTGTCATTTTCCGCTAACTTGTGAAAAAAAATGAAATGAATACTTTGGGGTGTCTTCTTTCTAAAATGGTGTAATTTGGGGGGTATTTATACTATCCTGACATTCTAGCACCTGAAGAAACATGACAGGTGCTCAGAAAGTCAGAGCTGCTTCAAAATGCGGAAATTCACTTTTTTGCACCATAGTTTGTAAACGCTATAACTTTTACCCAAACCAATAAATATACACTTATTGGACTTTTTTTTATCAAAGACATGTAGAACATAAAATCTAGAGAAAAATGTATATAGAAATGTAGTTTTTTTAAAAAAATTTTACAACAGAAAGTGAAAAATGTCATTTTTGTGCAAAAATGTCGTTAAATTTTTATTAATAGCAAAAAAAGTAAAAATGTCAGCAACAATGAAATACCACCAAATGAAAGCTCTATTAGTGAGAAGAAAAGGAGGCAAAATTAATTTGGGTGGTAAGTTGCATGACCGAGCAATAAACTGTGAAAGTAGTGTAGTGCGGAATTGTAAAAAGTGGCCTGGTCATTAAGGGTGTTTAAGCTAGGGGGGCTGAAGTGGTTAAAGGCTTTGGCTTATGCACTGATTTTTTTAATTTTTTTTTATTGTACAGTACATTGGCTTCTCCAAGGCAAAACTGAGCAATACTATAAACAGTCTTCATTAAAAATTTCCAACATGTTAGATCTGCAGAATTTGACTTGAATTGAGTCCTACACCTAACTAATGATTGTTGAATCAGTCAGAGCACTGCTCTTGTTTCTTATGGCTCTTTTTGCTCTCCCCTTCCCTTCTCTCAATGTTACAGACAACAGCAAATTAAAGTGTGGAGAGGGGTAAAGCATCCAAAGATGACAGTTCACACATGCTATAGATAGGAAAAAAGAATACACATGGCAGTTTACTGGGAGGGAGACATCAGCATCCTGTACAAACATCTGGTATGTATTACTGGGATGAGATAAGTCTAAATTTATCTCAAACTTGTAATATGGCCTTAAGATGAATGAATAAATGAATGAATAAATAAATACCAATATACCAGTATACTGAAAACCATTTTTTTTTCACTTAAACAAAAATAAAAATATTTTTTTCTTTGTCAAAGGCATCCATACCCCTTGATTATTGTAACTTGAAAAGGTATACAATGCACCCTACTTTGTGTTTCAATTTCTGTTAATGAATAGAAACACTTATTTACATCCAGGGGGTTTAAACTTCTACAAACTTAATACTGTAGAACAGCACTAAGTATAGGAAATAGTTTGTGTCCCCACACTGATGCATTTTACCTTCAATGATGCACTCTGGACAGGAGAGACTTGTTGTGTCTTACTTGGCTCAGGGAGGATAGCTAGACTAGACAAGATTGTAGGAAATCCCCAGTATTAGGTCTGTGAAGTTATTCAACCTCTGGATATAACAAGATAGTTCTCTCGTCTATCCACTGCATATTATCATCTTTTGATGTTTCAGATCACTAATCTTGGAAGTTATGTTGTCCCAGCACCTAACTGCTTAACTCAGTAGTTAAAGAGACTTATAGAAAATATTGATCTTGGGCCCCTGTATGCTCAACCATCATTTTTAACCCCTTGCTAATAGAGCCATTTTCTATTTTTTCCATTTTATTTTTTTACTCTCTGCCTTCCAAGACCCATCGTGCAGCGTTTTTTGTCCGGCAGCCTCTCGTCATTTACATTATAGTAAATAGGGCCAGGCAGACTTCCGGCAGCACGCGAGTGCAAACAGTAGTATGGATCTAGCGGGCTGTTCTAGCAGGGAAAGTTTACCGGGAGTGTGAAAGTAGCCTTGGTATATTTAGATCTGCTATTTTGAACCAATTACCAATAGTGTTGAGCAAGCATGCTCGGCTGAACACCAGTTCGGCTCAAGCATCGCGATGCTTGGCACATCGCGGTTTTCGGACAAATACCGCTTGCTACGCAGCCAATAAACATCCAGGTAAGTGCTGCCACTCACTGGAATGCCGTAGCTATGTTGGTTACTGGCATTACAGTGATTGGCTGGCTGGAACGTGTCATCGGGTGCTATAAAGCGCCCGATGACACATGGTTCGGCTCAGTCTTAGTCAGGGAGAGCTGTGCTGTAGAAGGGACAGATAGTCTAGGGAGTAGAATTTTATTTTTTTGTTAGGCAGGGTTGGTGTTACAGACCCAAAACTCATTTTAAGGACTATTGTTGTGTCTGGCAGCAATATATATTTTTAGCGCAACCTGCGTTAACTTGCGTGCAATTGTAGAGACCCAAAAGTCCTTTTAAGGACTATTGTTGTGTCTGACAGCAATATATATTTTTAGCGCAACCTGCGCTAAATAGCATGCAATTGTTTGGCCGCTATAGACAGCGACATTATCTGCGCTACATCTCCTGTGTAACGTGTGTGGAGCCTAAAAAAATATCTGTAACATCCAGTGAACTTTTTCCGTAGACGCTGCAGACAGTGACATTACCTGCGCTACATCTCCTGTATAACGTTTCCGCATCCCAAATATCTGTGACATTGACTGTAATGTTTTCTTAGCCGCTGTTGACAGCAGCGCCATTACCTGTGGTACCTCTCCTATATAATGTTTCCGCATCCCAAATATCAGTGACATTGAATATAATTTTTCTCTTTCAGATCAGCAGCAGGCACTCACCCCTAATGTTTTAGAGGGTCAGATCAGCAGCAGACCCACACCCCTAATGTTTTAGAGGGTCACCAGCAGGCCCTTGCTCCTAATGTTTTTGAGGGCCACCAGCAGGCTATCAATCATAATTTTTCAAGGGTGTGTATGATGGCCTCCTTTATGTGTAATAAAGGCTGTATTAGAGTGCTGGTTCCTTGTAATTTTTGGCAGCCCTTTCACTTAGTGCATAGGCTTTATGAGTGTAGGAGTCCCACTACATGAACAATGTACCACAATGCGAATGAAGCCCTCCTTTATGTGATATACAGGTTGTATCAGAGTGCCTCTTCCTTGTAATTTTTGGCAGCACTTGCACTTTATATACAAGTAAATATACAGGAAAGAATGTCTCCTAACAATTTTTCCTCTAAAATCGATTTTTTTCTTCGGTTTTGTGCGTATTATTGTCAGTCTGTAAAATTGGCACACTACTCGGACAACATCGTTCCCAGCAGCGACCTGGGAGTCCAAGATGCATCCAGACATCCTCCCCATGCTGTTCCCGAACCATTTCAGTGGTTCATCTCTGTCTTATAAAGGACCGCTCAAAGTGACATAACACAGTAAACATTACCACTTAATATCGTTAGTAAGTTCTGCTAAGATGTGAAGACTGAAACAAAATAGAATATTTCTTTGTCTAATCTCTTACTAAATTTAAACTGTCAGCATTTGTACGTCTGACAAACAACATTCTGGTTTCCTGAATGGTTGTTAGAAGGCTGACCTGAAAATCTCTTCTTAATCTTTGTCTGCTTACAGCAACAAATGACAGTTATCATTATGTAACATGCCTGGACAGCTTAAACTAGGATCCGTAATAACAAAAAGGATTGCCAATGATAAATCATTCAGCAACTGTGCCCTATGGTGTGTGCCCTCTAAAAACAGTATATTCAGATAAAACATTTAAAAATGTCAAATTTAGTGAACAAATATATGTGGTTAGGAAAATGTTAGCAACAATTAAAGTGTAGACATAATTACTTTTTTAATACAGTTTATTAGGTAAATAGATGCAATTATTTAAAAAAAACTGCATCTAAATTGTCCCCTTAGCAACACTACGACTGAGTGTTGCTAAGGAGAATCAGTTTACTGTAAGATGCAGAGGTTGGCATATCAGCCAGCCTCTGCTCTTTCCGCCTGAGTCACTGCCTCGCTAGGTGTAAGTAACCTACAGTTGTGTTCAAAATTATTCAACCCCCAATGCTCTAAAGGGATTTAGGGAATTTAGTGTACATTTGTAATTGTGTTCAGAATTAAATCTTACAAGGACTTTTTAAAGAACCAAATGCAACTAAAATGACATCAATTGTTTTTGTAATACAGTATTAAATGTTTTTTTTGTGATTTCTCATTGATACAAATATTTAACCCCTTAAAGACTACCACTCTTAAGAACAGGGGTTCATTCAAGTGTTTTCGATCAGGTATTGAAAACACCTCTGGATGTCAAGGAGCAGCAATCAAGCATAATAAGCACCAATTAGGCAGATGTAAAATGACTGATACTCAGCTCCTTCTAGACATTTACTGGTGTGTTTACAAACATGGTGAAGTCAAGAGAATGGTCCAGGAAGACAAGAGAAGAGGTGATTTCTCTTCACAGGAAGGGCAATGGCTATAAGAAGATTGCAAAGATGTTAAACATACCAAGAAACACCATAGGAAGCATCATTCACAAATTCAAGGCAAAGGGCACTGTTGAAACGCTACCTGGTCATGGCAGAAAGAAGATGCTGACTTCGACTGCTGTGCACTACCTGAAGTGAAAAGTGGAGAAAAGTCCCCGTGTGACTGCTGAGGAACTGAAAAAAGATTTGTCAGATGCGGGTACTGAAGTTTTAGCTCAGACAATAAGGCGCACACTGCGTAATGAAGGCCTCCATGCCAGAACTCCTAGGCGCACCCCCTTGCTGTCTCCACAGAATAAGAAGAGTCGACTGCAGTATACCAAAAGTCATGTTAACAAACCACAAAAGTTTTGGGATAGTGTTCTGTGGACTGATGAAACAAAATTAGAACTGTTTGGGCCCATGGATCAACGCTATGTTTGGAGGAGGAAGAACAAGGCCTATGAAGAAAAGAACACCTTGCCTACTGTGAAGCATGGCGGGGGGTCAATCATGCTTTGGGACTGTTTTGCTTCTACAGGTACAGGGAAGCTTCAGCGTGTGCAAGGTACCATGAATTCTCTTCAGTACCAGGAGATATTGGATGAAAATGTGATGCAGTCCGTCACAAACCTGAGGCTTGGGAGACGTTGGACCTTTCAACAGGACAAAGCATACCTCCAAGTCCACTAGAGCATGGTTGCAGATTAAAGGCTGGAACATTTTGAAGTGGCCATCGCAGTCACCAGACTTAACTCCGATTGAGAACCTCTGGTGGGACTTAAAGAAAGCAGTTGCAGCGCACAAGCCTAAGAATGTGACTGAACTGGAGGCTTTTGCCCATGAAGAATAGGTGAAGATACCCGTAGATCGCTGCAAGACACTTGTGTCAAGCTATGCTTCACGTTTAAAAGCTGTTATAACTGGAAAAGGATGTTGTACTAAGTACTAAGATTGAATGTCACTTGGGGGTTGAATAAAACTGATAATGATGTGAGCACAGAAAAGACATTTGTGGTTATTTCATTATAAATGTTATGTTATATTTGTCTGACTTACAAGTGCTTCTTTGATTTAATTGTAAACAAGATGACTGAAATGATCAAAATCAATGTCAAACTGGCCAAAACACTCAATTTCAGTGGGGGTTGAATAATTTTGAACACAACTGTATTTTAATATGGGGTTTTCTATGATTTAGCCCCTTAGTGACCACCCATACTCCTTTTTACCGCAGTCACTAAGAGGCCTTAGGCTGGGCCGTATGGTCTAAGCATTGAATGGGTCCTCTGTGCAGCGGAGAGCAGGTGTTCGGCTTCTACATAAGAGCCACGCTCCTGCTCTAACAGCCCGGACCGGCAGGATTGCCGATCCATGCTGTTTAAATCCTTAACCAGGAAGATAAAGGACAGTGCTCTAGCAAACAGTAAGTGCTAAACACAACACAGGCACATAGTGCACTTACTGTTAGGGCTGATGTCACGCTCGTGTGTGGGAGGAAAACACCACACCGAGCATAGGAGGGAAAGGGGATATCGAAATAAGGCCTGAAAACTAGGGAAGGAATATGGACACCTCATAGAGAAAACCCTAACTCCAGTCCTGACAGACTACCAGTATTAACAGGCCCCAAAGGTGGGCAAGTTCATACACCTGATACCTAGAATCCTATCTGACCCTAAAAGACCCTGGAACTAATGTCAGGAATGAGTCTTCCTGTTTCTCCAAAGGGAAGGACAAACAGGAGTCTCCCTCAGGCCTAATGACAAAACAGGGAAAGGCAACACACAGACATATATAAACAAAATACAAAAGGAAAAGGAAACACTTATCTTCAATGAAGCTTTTGTAGCACCAGGAACTCAGCCGAGAACCAAACACAAGCTAACCACAAGTCTAACAGAAGTTATAAACCGCAACGCATAGTGGGAGAAACAACAATAAATAGAGAAGGTAAAATGACCACAATAGCCACACCCAGGGAAAGAAGGCGTGGCAAGCACCAGAAACAACACAGACATCATTTGATCCAAAAGGAAAATATGTCAGATCAAACCACGTGTTGCCAGTCTCACAGATCTCCTGCCATCTGTCGTGGGAACGTCCGTATGTCTTGGTACGTCCGTGACAGCTGATTGCCGCAGTCTAGCTCCTCTCTATGTTCCTAGTAATTTACTGGTTAGTACTGGAAAAGTAGGGACAGGAGAAGGGTAGCAGCATTCAGCACAGGGACTCAGTAAGAAGCCAGTCTCTGCATCTAACAGTAAGCCATATTCAGCATTCAGATGGATTCTCTATAGCACTACTTAGTTAGAGGATTGCTAATGGGACACATTAGAGGCACTTTTTACATAATAGTCCACATTTTTCCCTAGCAAACCCTTCCGCACTTCTTTCCTACTTTTACTTTAAAAGTGAGGCCTGCTCAGAAGTAGTTATGGACGAACATCAGCCGGGACAATTTCGTGAACGCCCGTTCGTGATCAAGTGTTTGCAAACCGCGCGTTCGCGGCAGGCCCCATTGACTTTAATGACAGGCGAACCTGAAAAACCTTCAGGTCATATTTGCAGCCACCAAATACTTACTAGAAGGGCACAAATAGTCCCACAACATGGACAGTGACATACCAGAGGGGAATCATTGGCAAAAATTCCCACAAAAAATATGCATTTTAATGAGGGGCTATTTTTAAGCATTGTAAAGGATCTTCATGGACACCAGGATTTAGGGGCCAAAGTGTGCTTTATTGTGGCACAAAGCATAAAAAAACATACAAGAACCAAAATAAACACCTTGCCCGGCTGGGCCCTGACTACACATTACGTGGCCCTGACTCAACTACAAAACCCTGTTCACACACGTGCTCACATGCAGCTTTCTCAGCCTAGTCCAGCAGCCTCGAATCTGTGACACAATAATACCATTTGGGGGGATGTGGCCCAGAAGACCTCCAGATTCAGGCTGTGAAACCCTCGCTAGGCGTTGCTAGGTCCCCTAAACTTCAGGCTATGCAAGCCTTGTGGACCCTCAGCCCTCCTTGCCTGAGACCACACAGAGTCTTTCAGACTCCAGGTCTCTGTATCACAGAGAATCTCTTCCCCCAGACTGACATACTGGGCGGTGCTTTATGCCAGCCTGATTACAGCAGGCCTTACCTGCGATCACTGTAGGTAAAAGGGAAAACCCATACTGGAAGGGTGTGGACTGGCAACTCCCTCTACCAAGCCTAGCCACCAGTCCCGGTAAAATCTAGCCAAGAACTAATAACCAAAACTGTCTCAGCAAACAATGCTTTGATGAAACCACTGCTGCCTTCTGGATTTTAGTTGTCTCATCCAGCTGAGGTACAATACCTGAATGGGACAAACACACCTTCCAGCACTGTTCACATTATCACAGCGTCTTAAAGGGAAACTCTCAAAAATGTGCCTAGAAATTTTTTATCTTAGGCCTTGGGAGTACAGGCCCCAAAAAATAGGCATTCACCTGACAGAAAAGAACTTGTGATGATGTGGCTGGAGGTACATTAGGCGGTCACTGGATAAAAATGTTAATGTAGGCCAGTACAGGCCCCAAAAATTAGGCATTCACCTGACAGAAAAGGCCTTTTATGCTGCTGTATATACATAAGACAAGGACCATTATTTGTTCTGGGTGGTGGCGGATTTGTGTGGGCTGGCATGAGAAAATTCAATTACACGTGGTCGTCCCAGGTGTTGAATTCCTCCAAAATCCATGCCTCATTCGTTTTTAGAAATGTGAGGTAGTCCACACTGTCGTGAGCTAGGCGAGGGCGTTTATCGGTCACGATCCCCCCTGCTGCACTGAACGTTCTTTCAGACAGGACGCTCGACGAGGGGCAAGCCAAGAGTTCCATGGCAAATTGTGCCAGCTCTGGCCACAGGTCAAGCCTGCACACCCAGTAGTCCAGGGGTTCCTCGCTTCTCAGAGGGTCCACATCGGCCGTTAACCCGATGTAGTTGGACCCCTGTCGGTCTACGTGTTTCCTGAGGCTCGATCCGGAGGGCGGCTGTCGATGGGTTGGCTGCAAGAATGGTCTCATATCTGAAGTGACCAACACATCTTCAAACCGCCCTCTTTCTGCAGGTACAGTAGGATTGGTACCCACACCTGTTATGCTGTGGCTAGAAATTCCTCTGCCAGAGCCCGCAAATGCTGTATTCTGACAGCCCTCTGTGATGCTGGTAACATGTCCGCCATTTTGTGTTTGTACCGGGGGTCTAAGTACGTTGCCACCCAGTACTGGTCCTTGCCCTTTATGCTTTTTATACTGGGGTCCCTCTTCAAACACTGGAGCATGAAGGCCCCCATTTGAACTAAATTGTAAGAGATGGAGCGCCCTGGCTTCTGCTCATCACCCAGGAGAATGTCGTCCTCGGTCTCCTCCCCCCAGCCACGGACAACACCAGGGATCCCCGAAAAGTCTAAATTCCCCCTCAAAGCCTGATCTTCTTGCTACTCCTCCTCCTCTTATCCCAGCCACCATCCTCCTCTGACTCCTCTTCAGACTCCTGCTGACTTGTCTCAGATGAAGTAGCCCCCCCCCTCAGCATTGCGACTTCCAGCTCCTGCTCCTCGACAGCTTGATCAATGACATGATGCAATGCACTCTCCAGAAAGAAGGCATAAGGTAAGATGTCACTGATGGCGCCCTGGCTGCAACTGACCAGTTTGGTGATCTCATCAAATGGCTGCAGAAGTCTGCATGCGTCGCACATGAAAGCAGCCACTGGCGCGGTGAAAAGAAACCAAGCTCCTCAGAACCTGTCCTGTTGCAGAGTTCGTACAGGTAGTCGTTAATGGCACGTTGCTGCTGGAGCAGCCTATCAAGCATATACAAGGTGGAGTTCCAGCACGTCGGGCTGTCACAAATCAGACGTCTGACAGGCAGGTGGTGTCACTGCTGAACGTCAGCAAGGCGAGCCATGGCTGTGTAATATCTTCTAAAATGGACAGAGATTTTCCTGGCCTGCCGCAAGACATCCTGGACCCCGGGGTATTTGGAAACGAATCTCTGCATGACTAAGTTCAGGATGTGTGCGATGCACGACACGTGTGTCATTTTGCACCGTTTCAGCACGCTCAGCAGATTGGCACCATTGTCGCACACCACTTTACCGACTGTTAAATTGAGTAGGGTTAGCCACTGATCGGCCTGTGACCGCAGTGCAGGATCGGTGTGGCTCTTTGCTTCCAGGCCGCAGCACAGCATGGCAACTTCTCAACTGGCACTTCAAATAGGTTCTGGGGAGCTTTTGGGGTGCAGCAGAATAGGCGGTAGCAGAGGAACAGGAGAAGTCAGCCGAGGATACATTGGATGGAGTAGGAGTAGGAGAAGAAGAGGCAGGCCTGCATGCAATCCGTGGCGGTAACACCCAATCCACACAGGAGCCACGAGTTACACGCTTGACGGTGGTCAGAAGTTTCACCCAGTGCGCAGTAAAAGTGCACTTTCCCTGCCTGTGTTTGCTAGACCACGTGTCTGTAGTCAGATATATCTCTGCACCAACACTTTGTGCCAGAGATATATTCACTTGCCGCTGAACTTGGCCATATAGCTCTGGGATGCCCTTCCGGGAGAAATATTTCCTTCCGGGGACCTTCCATTGCGGTGTGCCAATGGCCACAAATTTTCTAAAGACCTCAGAGTCCACTAGTTTATATGGCAGTAGTTGGTGGGCTAACAGTTCCGACAAGCCAGCAGTCAGCCGTTGGGCAAGAGGGTTATCCAGCATCATCAACGTTTTACGCTCGAACATTTGAGCCATGGAAGCCTGCCTTCTGCCAGATGAACGCAACAACGGCACGGTGAAAGGTGGAGTGGAGAACAAATGCGAGGAGAAGGAGAAGAGGCAGGACGTGGAGCGCCGGGAGTGCGGCTTTGTGGGATCTGATGGCGTTGCTCCCACTGAGCTCGGTGATGGGAGGCCAGGTGCCTTCTTAAGGCAGTCGTCCCTAGGTGAGTGTTGGGCTTACCACGATTTATGTTTTAACAGCACAGGCTGAAGTTGGCAACAATATTGTCAGCAGCTGACACGTTAAAAAAAGCCCACACTGCGGAGCCATGTGTCGGCGTCCTAGGAGTGCCTGATGTGATCATGCATGGTGGATGGCTCGCTCCAGATACATTTGCAGTCTGCTTTTTGCCTCCTGTGCCCTGCGATCTCTGCCTGCTTCTCCTCCTTTTCTCCGTATTGTGGTGCTATAGAGAGCATACAATGCACAAAAACTTATTTTAAAATGCAGCAGTGACATACTGCATTCCTGTATATTGGGGAAATAAACCCGTAGTGTTTGTTCACAGAGCAGTTTTGCATACAACGCACAAATACATATTTTACATTTCAGCAGTGACATACTGCATTCCTGTAATTTGGGAAAATAAACCGTTATTGTTGGTCCACAGACCAGTTTTGCATACAACGCACAAATACCTATTTTAAATTTCAGCAGTGAAATAATGCATTGGTGTATTTTGGGGAAATAAACCGGTATTTTTGGTCTACACAGCAGCTTTGCATACACCACACAAATACCTATTTTAAATTTCAGCAGTGAAATAATTCATTGGTGTATTTTGGGGAAATAATCCGGTATTGTTTGTCTACACAGCAGTTTTGCATACACCGCACAAATACCTATTTTAAATTTCAGCAGTGAAATAATGCATTGGTGTATTTTGGGGAAATAATCCGGTATTGTTGGTCCACAGACCAGTTTTGCATACAACGTACAAATACCTATTTTAAATTTCAGCAGTGAAATACTGCATTTCTGTATTTTGGGGAAATAAACCAGTATTGTTGTTCCACAGAGCACTTTTGCATTCAACGCTGAAAACCCTATTTTAAAATTTAGCAGTGACATACTGCATTTCTGTAGTTTGCTGCAATAAACAGTCATTTTAAGTAACCTTTTGAACTCCGCATTTAGATAGTTGGTTGCAAATACCCTGGTTTTGTGGTAGATAGCACATTTGCAGTGTACACTGCATTTTTGACAGTCAAATTAAACCGTTAACTTCTGCTTTTACATTGTTGGTTTGAAAAATAACATTTTTGGTGATAATGAAGTAATTGTATTGAATTGCTCCGTTACACTATTGTTGGACCTAAAGAAATGTATTCTGTCTATGACAAGGGTACTGCCTTACTTCAGAAGTGGATCAGAGGGTGGGTTCCTGCGCCAGCAGAGGCTAGGTACTCATGTGGCCAACCAGGGCACAGTTCTGGAGGACGAGGAGGAGGAGGATGGGGTAGAGGAGGAGGAACCGGGTTCACTGCAGGGTGGCACCCAAAGCAGCTCATGCCCATCACTGGAGTGTGGCTGGGAGGATACGGAGGACACAGACGATATACCACCTATAGAGGACAGCTTATCCTTACCTCTGGGCAGCCTGGCACACATGAGCGACTACATGCTGCAGTGCCTGTGCAACGACCGCAGAGTTGCCCATATTTTAACTTGTGATGACTACTGGGTTTCCACCCTGCTGGATCCCCATTACAAAGACAATATGCCGTCCTTAATTCCCTCACTGGAGCGTGATAGGAAGATGCGCGACTACAAGCACACGCTGGTAGACGTGCTCCTGAGGGCATTCCCAACTGACACTGGGGGACAAGTGGAAGTACAAGGCGGAGGCAGAGGCGGAGGAGGAAGAGGTTGCCAACGCAGCTGGGTCACGACCAGCACCTCACAAGGCAGGGTTAGCATGGCCGACATGTGGAAAAGCTTTGTCACCACACCACAACAACCGGCACCACCAGCTGATATGAAACGTCTTAGCAGGAGGCAGCATTTGAACAACATGGTGGAACAGTATGTGTGCACACGCCTACACGTAGTGACTGATGGTTCTGCCCCATTCAACTTCTGGGTCTCCAAATTGTCCACATGGCTTGAGCTTGCCCTTTATTTCTTGGAGGTGCTGGTATGGCAGGGGGCATCATTACAGACAAACGCAGCCGCCTGTCCACAGCCAACGTGGACAAGCTCACATTCATTAAAATGAACCAGGCTTGGATCCCACAAGACTTGTTTGTACCTTGTGCCGAATAGACATTTATACCCGCCTCAACCATACATTCTTGTACTCAAGTGCACTTATTCTTAGATTTTTTTTTTCTTTGTCCCATTATTTTGAGGGCTACCCCAATAAAAAAAAAAAAAAACATTGTTAGCTGGCTACTTCCTCCTCCTCCTCCTCCATCGCCGCTTTCACCTACATAACCACATTCACTGCCTCCTCAAGCTGCAGGTTAATATTTTTTAATTTTTATTTGTTTTATTTTATTTTAAGTTACTTCCCTATCCACATTTGTTTTCAGAGCACTTGCCATGCTCTTAAGCACATTTTGCTGCCTTTTGCAGCCCTCTAGCCATTTCCATTACATTTTTAGGGCCATGTTAGAGCCCAAAAGTTCGGGTCCTCATTGACTTCAATGGGGTTCGGATCCCGAACCCAAACTTTTTTGTGAAGTACGACCGACCCCGTCAAACCTGAACTTCCAGGTGTTCGCTCAACTCTACCCTTAATCAGTATTTTGTGGAAGCTGGTATATTGCAGACCCCAATCAGTATTTGGTGGAGGCAGGTATATCAAACCCCTTAATCAGTATTTGGTGGAATCAGGTATATCAAAACCCTTAATCAGTATTTTGTGGAAGCAGGTATCTCACAGGCCTCAATCAATATTTGGTGGAAGGAGGTATATCAATTCCCTTTGTGGAAGCTGGTATATCGCAGGCTTCAATTAGTATTTGGTGGAAACAGGTATATCAATCCCCTTAATCAGTATTTTGTGGAAGCAGGTGTATCGCACCCCTCGATTTTTTTTTTTTGCCACAACAGTTATATCACACCACCCTGTTTATTTGGGGCAACAGGTTACAGGTATATCGCAGCCGTCAATCAGTATTTTGTTGAAGCAGGTATATCGCACCCGTCAATCTGTTTTTTGGGGGGCAACAGGTATATCACACCCATTGCAAATAGTTGTTCCAATAGCGCTTGTCCCTCTATATACTGTACCTGCGGTATCGCAGCAGAGCCGCACACAACTGCTGCACAATACAAATGCACTACAATATATTTTCTATGTTAGAAAGTATATTATAACTGTATCACACCCCTCTGTATATCACACCTATCGATAGCACACCTATACCAGTCCTTAACCCTTAAGGACTCAGCCCTATTTCACCTTAAGGACCCGGCCATTTTTTGCAAATATGACCAGTGTCACTTTATGTGGTGATAACTTTTAAACACTTATGCAGGCCATTCTGAGATTGTTTTTTCATCACATATTGTACTTCATGACACTGGTTAAATGGAGTCAAAAAAGTTAATTTGTATTCGTAAAATACAAAATTTACCATAAAGTTTCAATTTCTTTATTTCTATAATACATAGTAATACCTCCAAAAATAGGTATTACTTTACATTCCCCATATGTCTACTTCATGTCTAGATTATTTTGGGAATGATATTTTATTTTTTGGGGATGTTACAAGGCTTAGACGTTTAGAAGCAAATCTTGAAATTTTTCTGAAATTTTCAAAAACCCATCTTTTAAGGACCAGTTCCGGTCTGAAGTTACTTTGTATTTACATAATAGAAACCACTCAAAAATGACCCCATTCTAGAATTTCAAAATTTCACTTTTTTGGCAGATTTTCCATTTTAATATTTTTTTTCCAGTTACAAAGCAAGCGTTAGTAGCCAAACAAAACTCAATATTTATTGCCCTGATTCTGTAGTTTACAGAAACACCCCATATGTGATTGTAAACTGCTGTACGAGCACACGGCAGGGCGCAGAACGAAAGGAATGCCATACGGTTTTTGGAAGGCAGATTTTGCTGGACTGGTTTTTTGAAACCATGTCCCATTGGAAGCCCCCCTGATGCACCCCTAGAGTAGAAACTCCAAAAAAGTGATCCCATTTTAGAAACTACTCCCCTTAAGGTATTCAAAACTGATTTTACAAACTTTGTTAAGCCTTTAGGTGTTCCACAAGAATTCATGGAAAATAGAGATAACATTTCAAAATTTCCCTTTTTTGGCAGATTTTCCATTTTAATAATTTTTTTGAAGTTAAAAAGCAAGGTTTAACAGCCAAACAAAACTCAATATTTATTGCCCTGATTCCTCAGTTTACAGAAACACTCCATATGTGATCATAAACTGCTGTACAGGCACACGGCAGGGCGCAGAAAAAGGAATGCCATACGGTTTTTGGAAGGCAGATTTTGCTGGACTAGTTTTTTGACACCATGTCACATTTGAAGCCCCCCTGATGCACCCCTAGAGTAGAAACTCCAAAAAAGTGACCCCATTTTAGAAACTACGGGATAGGGTGGCAGTTTTGTTAGTACTATTTTAGGGTGCATATGAATTTGGTTGCTCTATATTACACTTTTTGTGAGGCAAGGTAGCAAGAAATAGTTTTTTTGTTATTTACAACATTCATCTGACAGGTTAGATCATGTGGTATTTTTATAGAGCAGGTTATTACAGACACAGCAATAAAAAAGTATAATATGTATACTTTTTTTTATTTATGTAAGTTTTACACAATGATTTCATTTTTTAAACAAAAAAAATCATGTTTTAGTGTCTCCATAGTCTGAGAGCCATAGTTTTTTCAGTTTTTGGGCGATTGTCTTGGGTAGGGTATGATTTTTGTGGGATGAGATGACGGTTTGATTGGCACTATTTTGGGGTGCGTATGACTTTTTGATCGTTTGGTATTACACTTTTTGTGATGTAAGGTGACCCAAAATGTCTTTTTTTACACCATTTGTATTTTTTTACGTTGTTCACCTGAGGGGTAAGTTCATGTGACATTTTTATAGAGCAGGTTATAACGGACGTGGCGATACATAATATGTATACTTTTTTTAAATTTATTTTACTTTAACACAATAACAGCATTTTAGAAAAAAATATAATGTTTTAGTGTCTCCATAGTCTGAGAGCCATATTTTTTTATTTTTTTGGGCTATTGCCATATGTAGGGGCTCATTTTTTGTGGGATGAGATGGCGGTTTGATTGCTACTATTTTGAGAGGCATACGCCTTTTTGATCGCTTGGTATTACACTTTTTGTGATGTAAGGTGACAAAAAATAGCTTTTTTTTTTTTACACAATTTTTTTTTCACGGTATTTACTTGAGGGGTTAGGTCATGTGATATTTTTATAGAGAAGGTTTTTACGGACGCGGCGATACATAATATGTGTAGTGTATTTAATTTTTTTTATTTTTATTTAGTGATATGTGTTTTTTTTATTTATTTTTTTAACTTTTTTACATTTTTTTTTGTCCCAGACCCACTTGGTTCTTGTAGATCCAGTGGATCTGGTGTCTACCCAATACAGTACAGTACACCATATAGTGTAATGTATTTTTTTTACTTTACATAGTCTAATCAGACTTTTGCCTTTAGCAGAAATCTGATTAGACTTACAGTACCATGGCAAGCAGGACGCCTCTGAAAGCGTCCTGCTGCCATGGAAACCATCACCCATTCTGCTACTAGAACAGAGCAGCGGGTGATGGGGAGGGAGGGGGGCTCCCTCCATCTGTGATCCCATCCTGTCAGGGAGCTGCAAAGGCACAGCAGCCCCCTGATGGGAGAGGGAGCTCCCTCCCTGTTAACCCCTTCCATACAGTGGTCCATACGGACCGTGGCATGGAAGGGGTTAAAACTGCTGATATCTGCAGCACAGATGTCAGCAGTTTTTAGCAGCGTGTCAGCAGTGTGCAGTGTGCTGACACTCTGCTAAAACCACTGCGCCGCCCGCAACCACCTCAAGTGTTATATTTTAACCCCCCTGCAGGCCCCAATCATATTGTGGCTGCGGGGGTGCAGGGGGGTTAAAATATAACACTTGAGGAACATTTAAGGGATCAGATCTCGCAGAAAGCACGGCAAACCGCAGGTCTGAATTGATCTGCGGTTTGCTGCGATCGCCGATACGGGGGGTTACATAACACCCCCGGCATTGTGAGTGCCTGCCAAATGATTTCAGCTAGCATCCTGTTCCTATTAACCCCCGCCGCGCCACACTTTCATTTTAAAGATATGACGTACCGGTACGTCATGGGTCCTTAAGGGCTCGGGAACCATGAAGTACCAGTACGTCGTGCGTCCTTAAGGGGTTTAAAGGACTTTAGTGGCCCTATTAGCTAGAATTTGATGTCCCTAACAGTCTGTCCCTGCTCCACAAAGCAACCTCTTCCTACACTGGCAAAACACAGAATGTAAAATGGCTGCCAGATCGGGTTCTGTGATAGAGTGGGGATGTGTCCATGTGCTGAAACGTCTTAATTGCCTGCCCTGTCCCACCTGATGGATGTGTCCTGGGTCAAAGTTTGGCACAATGCAAAAGAATATGGCACCGGCGGACATTGCCATATGTTTGCATGCTCGTCGAATCACGAATGCTCAAAGTTTGCAGCGAAATGACCACAGGGGGAACCGCAAGGCAATCACTACTCAGAAGCTAATGGGGCACCATAGGAACCATGTGCCTGCTTTATTACAAAACAGAGATCTAAAAACAATGTTTGTGATCGGCAATAACACCGATCATGGAAATTTAACCCTCAGATGCTGTGATCACTTGTGACTATAGCACCTTAGAGGTGAAACTCTGGGAACACGTGGCTTCTGGGTCCTTAACGGCTCCCCTGAATTGAGATCAATGGATCCATTTGGTTGCTATGGCAGCCTCAGGCCTTCTGAAGGCTCCAAGGCCTGCCACAGGCAGGATTCCATAGGAACATAGTGAACCTCCCATAGGCTGCAATGTTAAATGGGAGAAGTGATTATACGATCGCATATCAAAGACCTCTAGGGGGACTTAAAATAAGTGAAAAAAGTTAAAAAAAAAAAGGTTTTTAAAAATATAAAAAATATAACAATTAAAATCACCAAATCACTATATACATTTAAAAAAATAATAATACAAATAGATGCAAAATAAAAATTAAAGATCATTGGCATGGCCACATCCTAAAATGCTCAAACTATTAGAATATAAAAAATTACCATGTATGGCATAACAGAACAAAATCTAAATGGTCAATTCAACGTTTTTTCAATCTCTTAACCTCCCAAAACAATTGGATAAAAAGTCATACACATTCCAAAATGGTATTAATAAAAAGTACAGATTGTCCTGCAAAAAGCTCCATAGACCTCCATAGAGGCTTAGCATACGGCAATGCATTGAGTATAATACATTTTTCCAAAGTTTAAAGATTTAAAATATTTTTCTACAGAATGAAGCAATGGTTCTTTAGTAGTGATGAGCGGCAGGTGCCATATTCGATTTCGACGAAATTCGCGAATATTCGAATGAATATTCGTTTCGTATTCGTCGAAATCGAATATTCGTCATTTTTTCTAGTTATCGCGATTAAAATGCGATTTAAATAATCGCATATTGCGATTTGTACTTAAGGCTACTTTCCTATTGGTTTCATATCTAGAATTAGCGAGGATGACGAATATGACGAATGTATTCGTCATATTCCTCAAAACGAAGATAACGAAGTATTCTACATCTTCGTTTTAGCAACCTATTCGTCAACCTCGCTAATTCTAGCAATCAAATAGGAAGGTTGACTTACCAGACAGCTGTGTTAAATTCGCTATGCGATTTTTTTAATACAATAATTATATTACTTGATATGATAATATTATTATAAGTATTCTATTTATTAAAAAAAAAAAAAATCGCATAGCGAATTTAACACAGCTGTCTGGTAAGTCAACCTTCCTATTTGATTGCTAGAATTAGCGAGGTTGACGAATAGGTTGCTAAAACGAAGATGTAGAATACTGTTATCTTCGCTTTGAGGAATATGACGAATACATTCGATCATATTCGTCATCCTCGCTAATTCTACCAAGCCAACCATAACTTCTGTGCTCATGGAGCGTCCCCATCACCATGGGAACGTCTCCATATACTAAAATGTACTGTCAGATTTGAGGAATTACGTTGAAATCGCAATGCGATTAATTCAAGTTATATTAATCGCATTGCGATTTCAACTTAGAGCTGGGTTTATAATGGGTCAGCTTGCTAGAATTAACGAAGTTAACGAATATGGAATATAGCAGCAGTGCTAAGTTGAAATCGCAATGCGATTAATTTAACTTAAAGTATTCGCATTGCGATTTCAACTTAGCACTGCTAGTGCTAGTGCATAGCTATATATTCCATATTCGTTAATTCTAGCCTATGTAAGATAGCAGTGCTAAGTTGTAATCGCAATGCGATTAATATAACTTGAATTAATCGCATTGCGATTTCAACGTAATTCCTCAAATCCGACAGTACATTTTAGTATATAGAGATTTTCCCATGGAAGGGGACGCTCCATGAGCACGGAAGTCGGCAGAAGCGGCAACGGGCACTGACTGGAGCAGCCAGGAAGCCAGGAATCCTCATGACAGGTAAGAACTACTTTTGGGAAGTGGGAAAGAAAAAAATATAACTAAAAAAAAAAAAAAAAAAAACGAATATTCGAAATAGCGAATTTATAGCGCTATATTCGAAATATTCGCGAATTAGCGAAGTGCCGATATTCGCTAAAAAAATTCGCTTTTCGAATATTCGCGCTCAACACTATTCTTTAGGTTAAAGGTATAATTATATTCAGCTGAGCTAGCCTTACAAGGTTTTGTATCTGATTTAACAGCCACTTTCCTGGAGACAAAGTTCCTTTAAGGGGTTGTCCGACTTTTAAGTGTTTTTTAAATGACTCCTACAGCCAACAGAACTTGTCAAAGTAATAATGCTTACCTGCTTCCAAATGCTTAGTTCCAGCTCTGCTGTCTTCGCTGCACTTCAGTCTTCACATGTAAACTTCTAGCATGGATGGGAGTCATGTGCACTTCTGCAGTAAATGACAGCAGCAGTGATGTGTCCCTGAGCAGCACTTTACTGTGGTCATGTGCCGCGTGGGGGACAGCATCGAGAAGCAGGTAAGTCGACTTCTCATAACAGGTCCCACTGAGTTTTTGGAGGATGGATAATTAAAAAAAATAAATAAAACTGGAAGTTGGATGCCCATTTAAAGGGCAAGTAGCATGCCAAGAAAACTCTCCCATAGAAGTCACTGAGGTCCCCTCCTGACCATTGTATCTATGGACCATGGGGCTGCCATAAAGCAATTTTTTTTAATGCTGTAAGGACATTTCAGGCAAGATGGCCGCCCCCATAATCTTGTTAAGGAAATGGAATAAAAAAAATCTATAATCAGAATTTAAAAAGAGACTAGAAAAAAAGAAGATGTGTTACTATCTGATTTTCACTTGCAGATAAAATTTTTGGTGACACATTTCCTTTAAGTGGATTTACTATATCTCAAAATCTTGTGCATACACGACATTGCATTTTATTTGGCACTAAACCTGTTATATTTTTTCTTGGTTAAATTTTTTAATTGCATACAGCTCAATGATCCTAAAAGGTTTGAACACAATAAAATTGTAGGTTAATGCACTTCAGTAAAGCCTATGAGGCTCTCTGCTTCTCATTTATATTTCAGTCACAATACGTTTTTGTAGCTAAGTCAGGAGGGACATTACTAACTGTATCACACATTTGTAATTACAAACAAGCAATTCATTTCATCAAGGCTAGATGCGCTGCCTAAAATGTCAGAAGAAATGATAATCAAAATGACAGTGCCATTATGCGGGATAATTCTGATAAATGCTGTAATGAAGCGTAAATTGGAAAGGCAAAAGACAAAAGACCCATTTCCCTCTGTTATTATGTTCATGAAATTTATAGTGTATCTGTTTGACTTTTTGATTTTCTAGCTCTTAGTCTATTAATAGACAGTGAACAATAACAGCCACCTTTTTACAAATGAAAAGAAGTAAATCAGATTACTCAAGATTTTTTGTTAATTTTTATCACATTTCTAGCATAAAACACAAATGGAACAGAACGCTCAATAGAACATTTTTTGTGGAATATACGATATTGAATTTAATCTAAAATGTTCCAGATTATTACACAATGTAGAATTTGAGACAAATAGAACTAAATTTGAAGTAGTTAGGTCCTAAACTGTAAGACAAAAAGTGAATAAGAGTACAATTTAAAAATATTCTGAAATCAGTTTTACTGCTAGAAAAACTTTGTTCCAGGTATTTTGACTTCCTTACCTATTTAACCAATCTTTTATAAGTATAATTCATTATATATCCTGTGAGTGCAGTGACCCATTGGGCCACTGCTAATGATTAAAGTGCTTTTACAGGATTTTAATATTGATGACCTATCCTCAGGTCATCAATATCAGATTGGTGGGGGTTTAACACCTGGGACCCACGCTGATCAGCTGTTTGAGCGTGGTCTTCCCTTTACACTGGGTTCAGACCTGAGCGTTTTGAAGCCTAGCGTTTTTGGTGAGTTCAAGACTGGCGTTTAGGCGCGTTTTTGTCAAGCGTTTTGGTAAATAGTGTAGGCGCGTTTGACGCGCGTTTATGTGATTGACTGCATAGTTGGCCAATGACCAATGATATAGTTTGGCCAATCTGAGTGCTTTAGAGGTGTGACATTCCATGGTGGCTGATTCAGCATGTTGCAAACTTTGTAAAACGTGCATCCATAGGTGCGTTTTACGCTGCACAAACGCCCGAACAACACGCCTATCGCGTTTCCCATTGAAGTCTATTGCCACCAAACGCTCGAAAAACGCCCGAATTAACGCAAACATACTTGCTTATGCTTCGGACGTTTTTAGGCGCCTTCGAACGCGCATAAAAACGCGCAAGTGTGAACCACCCCCATAGGAATGCATGGTTCCTGTACTGTTGTGCGTTTTTTTGCGCGTTCGAACGCGGCGTTTTACGCGAAAGTGTGAACTGAGTGTTATTGTTTATCTGCTTCACGTGAATAGGAAGAAGCTGTCCCATTGAAGTGAACGGGACAACTTGTAATTACACCTGTCAGTGGCGAGCAGGTATACAAGGAAGAGAAGACAAAGTTAGCAGGGAGCGCAGTCTTCTCTTGAAACAGCTGATTGGCGGAGGTGCCAGTTGAAGGGCTCCCGACGATCTGATATTGATGACCTATCCTAAGGATAGGTCATCAATATTAAAATCCTGGAAAACACCTGTAAACATGATGTTTTATATTAAATGTCCCATGTGTTTCTAGAGTTTTACTATAATACTGAACCAAAGTGTTATGTCCAGTCCCTTAGATATTGTCTCCAGGGAGGGTCAGGGCCTAACCTCTGGCCCTGGCTATTTCCTGTGAAGTTAGTGAGTCTGTTCGTTGCAGTGTGAGCAGAAATCAGCATCTGCAGTCCTGTAGCAGGAAACATCTCAGAGAATGATTTTAGATCAGCATCTTTAAAAGATTAAGCAGCCATAAAAATATTGTGTGCATGACTTCACAGCCCCCAGTTATACCATCATTGTGGCAGCTTACAAATGCTGTTTTTGAGAGTCTACACCACAGAGTGGAAATTGTAGATATTTTGTCAGGAATTGCATCCCTCGGCAACACCAAGGGCACTTCAACTTTCATCAAGCAAACGAAGTGCCCTGGGAAAATAACACCACCAGATGCCCCCCTCTTTACTGTGCATGGCTGAAGGAAAGCAGGAGAAGGACAGCTGCTACCGTGAGTACTACAACCATCTGCCACCACCATCATTTCTGTCCTCTCCTCACATAGCACACACCCGAGTTGCAGCATAAAGTGCCAACATATTCCAACATAATATAAGATTTGCAATCTGAGACATACAAAAGCAGACTGATTTCATAGGAAACAATATTTTCTATTTTTGCTTTTTGTTAGACCCATTGAATAAAAGCTGAAAATCTACACTTCTATCACATCTACAGTAGATGGGTTTGTTTTCATACACCTTATGGTTGTATGCAGAAGCTAAATTAATAAAGATTCTGTGCTCCAAATAAAGGCTACAGAAACGGAAAGGAATGCATCCACTGACCATTTGTTTGTAAAAGTTGAACAACTGAGGAATTCCTGGCTTCAGAAAAAATAAAGGCCTTTTCACCTGAAACAAATGGGCCAATTGCTCAATGCACTTAGATCTGAGTACCTAATCATGTTTCTTCCATGCACACCCACACCTGTGTCAGACCTGCTTCAGGTTCAGCAGGCAAGCTTAGCTACAGACAGCATCACTGGCATTCAATTGCCAGGGCAACAGACCGGGCATTCACTGTGCAGGAGCACTGCCCAATCGCTGTGGTGCTGGAACGTTCAGTTGGTTTATGTCACCATACATGTAGCGTCAAACCCAACACGTGACCAGGAATCAAGGCCTATTTAAACTTTAAACAATTTGCTGGCCACAGAATGCCTGTGATCTGGATCGCCTCACTAGCCTTCTTTTGAGTATTTGACTACTTGATTCTTGACCTCTGATTTGAACCCAGGCCTTGACCTTTTACTGATGATTTGGACCCTAATATTTTTTTCCTGGTTTTGACCCTGGCTTGGTATTTTGTTTAATTTATCTATTTCTGATTTTCCCTGTCTGTTGTCCTGGTATTGACTTTGGCTCGGTTCTGGCTCTGATTTATGGTTCCCGATTATGTTTGTATCTCTTGGTTTTACCCGGCTTGTCTGTTTCCATCATATTCCTGTTTTATGGCTGACGATCTGTCACTAGTTTATTTTTCCTTCAGGTCTTCCTTCCCATATAGACCTCTGCACTTATTCAGGAAGGGACTGCTGACCAGTTGTGAGGCACTGTCTACAGTGGATCATGCAAGTAGGTAGGGACTAGAGATTAGCGAATTTTTTAAAAATTCAATTCGGCTAATTCCCCGAATCTTCTGAAAAGATTTGATTCGATCCAAATTTATTCATGGTGAATCGCGTTAAAAAAACAACTGTTTCCTGGCTGCAGAGAGCCTATCTAGTGGTGTAGAACACTGTGCCTTATAGTAACATGAATAGGGAATCTTCTCTGGTAGTGAAACAATGCTATGAGTCAGTATGACACTTACATGACAGGCATCGCTCTTAGAATCACTGCACACTTCATTAATTTGGGCAGTTATGGGGCCAAAACTGACCAAATAACTCTAGTGTGAACTCAGCCTTACAGGTCAATGTTAGCACCATGTATAAAGAACCGTGCAGAGGCCCAAGATCCTACTATAGTGTGAAAGAGCGCACTCTTTTTAAACCATCATCAGCTGATTCCACATAGATGTTTACAGAACCTGTTCTATTAAACACTTACACAAGTAGAGCCCCCCAACAGAGTAGAGAGGGTGACAACAGTAAGTTTGTGTTGATGTCACTGAATATTTTGCCCTTCCTCTGATCCGTCAGAACAATAACCTACAAAAAAACGATCCTGTCTGTTGAGCATCCATCCTTCACTCGGTCAGCATTTGGTCAGTAATCCATCAGTATTGCTAAAGCCAAAAAAAACAGGAGTGGATCCAAAACAGAGATGACACGTGAATGGAACATTTGCATGTCTTCTGTGTTTTGTACCCACTCCTGCTTTTGGCTACCAAATCATAAGCCAATTCTTATGGGAACATACAGGCCTTACAGCTTCTACATAGAAGAGATCCATTTTGTGTCACATTTTTCCTTCCTTCTGACAGATCAAAAGAAGGGTCAAAGAAATAATGATGTCAACAAGGTCAATAAAGGACACTAGTGGACCAGTCAAAGAGTGAGGTGGGTGGTGGCAGCATTAGGAGACCACAAAGTGGCCCAGTGACATAGTGGTGAGGGGGCAGCAGCATAAGGAGATCACAGAGTGGCCAAATGACATAATGTTGAGGTAGTAGCACCATGGGGAGACCACAGAGTAGTGATGTGGCAGCAGCATGAGGAGAACACAGAGTGGTGATGTGGCCAGTGCCCACCACTCATACCATGTGGCACAGTAGCTTGCCGATAAATTTGAGTTGCCTGCTTGTTGCCAGTGTGTGTCAGGCCCACTTCTACTGACTGTAGTGTTCCCACTGCCAGTGCCCACCACTCATACCATGTGGCACAGGACTTTGCACTAAAAAAACCCCATTTAATTTTTACACTTTAATCTAATTTCAGTTGCCTGCCTGCTGCCAGTGTGTGTCAGGCCCACTTCCACTGAATGTAGTGTGCCCACTGCCAGTGTCCACTGCTCATACAGTGTGGCACTGGACTTTGTATAAAAAAAAGCATTTAATTTTTACACTTTAATCTAATTTCAGTTGCCTGCCTGCTGCCGATGTGTGTCAGGCCAACTTCCACTGACTGTAGTGTGCCCACTGCCAGTGTCCACTGCTCATACAGTGTGGCACCGGACTTTGAATAAAAAAAAGCATTTAATTTTTACACTTTAATCAAATTTCAGTTGCCTGCCTGCTGCCAGTGTGTGTCAGGCCCACTTTCACTGACTGTAGTGTGCCTACTGTCAGTTCCCACCACTCATACCATGTGGCACAGTAGCTTGCCGATAAATAAGGCATTTCATTTTTACACTTTAATCTAATTTCAGTTGCCTGCCTGCTGCCAGTGTGTGTCAGGCCCACTTCCACTGACTGTAGTGTGCCCACTGCCAGTGCCGACCACTCATACCGTGTGGCACAGTAGCTTGCCGATAAATAAGGCATTTCATTTTTACACTTTAATCTAATTTCAGTTGCCTGCCTGCTGCCAGTGTGTGTCAGGCCCACTTCCACTAACTGTAGTGTGCCCACTGCCAGTGCCCACCACACATACCGTGTGGCACCGGACTTTGAATTAAAAAAAGGCATTTAATTTTTACACTTTAATCTAATTTCAGTTGCCTGCCTGCTGCCAGTGTGTGTCAGGCCCACTTCCACTGACTGTAGTGTGCCCACTGCCAGTGCCCACCACTCATACCGTGTGGCCCAGTAGCTTGCCGATAAATATGGCATTCAATTTTTACACTTTAATCTAATTTCAGTTGCCTGCCTGCTGCCAGTGTGTGTCAGGCCCACTTTCACTGACTGTAGTGTGCCCACTGTCAGTTCCCACCACTCATACCGTGTGGCACAGTAGCTTGCCGATAAATATGGCATTTAATTTTTACACTTTAATCTAATTTCAGTTGCCTGCCTGCTGCCAGTGTGTGTCAGGCCCACTTCCACTGACTGTAGTCTGCCCACTGCCAGTGCCCACCACTCATACCGTGTGGCACAGGAATTTGCATTAAAAAAAGGCATTTCATTTTTACACTTTAATCTATTTTCAGTTGCCTGCCTGCTGCCAGTGTGTGTCGGGCCCACTTTCACTGACTGTAGTGTGCCCACTGCCAGTGCCCACCACTCATACTGTGTGGCACAGTAGCTTGCCGATAAATAAGGCATTTCATTTTTACACTTTAACCAGTCCCGGACCGCCGTACGCAGGATTGCGTCCTGCGGGCGGCCGGGATCTTCTGAGTGGACGCCTCGGCGCGTCCTCTCGCGAGACCCGTGAGCTCCTGTGAACGCGCACGCAGGCGCACGCGCGTTCACAGGAGCGCGCGTCTGGAGAGTTAAACTACAGCCTGCCAGCGATGATCAATCGCTGGCAGGCTGTAGATGCGATATAAATCGCATCAAACATGTATACCAGACGCTGTTTTGTGAACAGCGTCTGGTATACCTGCTACCTGGTCCTCTGGTGGTCCCATTTGCTGGGATCGACCACCAGAGGACCAGGTAACACAGTACAGTTGCAACAAACACTACACTAACCCCCCACCCCCTCACCTATTAACCCCTTGATCACCCCATCTAGACCCCATGATCACCCCCTGTCATTGATCACACCCTTTTATGTGTCCATATGTGTTTTGCGGATCCGTGGATTCACGGATCCGTGGATCCGATCCGCGGATCCGATCCGCAGATCCTCAAAACACGGACACCGGCAATGTGCTTTCCGCATTTTGCAGATCCGCACATTGCCAGAACTATATAGAAAATGCTTTTTCTTGTCCACAATTGCGGACAAGAATAGGACATGTTCTATATTTTTGCGGAACGGAAGTGCAGACCCGAATCGCGGATCCGTAATTCCCGGATCCGAGCGGGACAAAGTCTGTCCCCATAGAAATGAATGGGTCCGCAATTCCGTTCCGCAAACAGAATTGCGGACGTGTGAATGGGGCATAAGGGTCCCTTATCACCGCCAGTTAGTTAGCTACTTGTTAGGTAGCTAGCGCCCAGCCCACCGCACTGCAGTCACTGATTTTGGCAGAGATTTTTTCATCCACATTGACCGATGCGAATGAAAAAATCTGTGCCGTTCATTTTTTTTTTTCAGCGCAGAGGCTGAACGGAAAAAAATCTCATTACCCGTATGCTCAATATACGGAGAATCGCAGAAACTCCTAATGCTGGCCATACGTGTAATGATTGCGGAGACCCTCAAATGCCAGGGCAGTACAAAACCCCACATGTGACCCCATTTTAGAAAGAAGACACCCCAAGGTATTCCGTGAGGGGTATGGTGAGTTCATGCAAAATTTTATTTTTGTCACAAGTTAGTGGAATATGAGACTGTAAAAAAAAAAAAATCAATTTCCGCTAACTTGTGCCAATTTTTTTTTTCTGTGAACTCGCCATGCCCCTCACGGAATACCTGGGGTGTCTTCTTTCCACAATGGGGTCACATGTGGGGTATTTATACTGCCCTGGCATTTTAGGGGTCCTAAAGCGTGAGAATCCAAATGCGTAAAAATGCCCTGTGAAATCCTAAAGGTACTCATTGGTTTTAGGGCCCCTTTGCGCATCTTGGCTGCAAAAAGTGGCACACATGTGGTATCGCCGTACTCAGGAGCAGTAGGGCAATGTGTTTTGGGGTGTATTTTTACATATACCCATGCTGGGTGTGAGAAATATCGCTGTAAACGACAACTTTTAAATTTTTTATTCAAAGTTGTCAATTTACAGAGATATTTCTCTCACCAGCATGGGTATATGTAAAAATACACCCAAACACATTGCCCTACTTCTCCTGAGTACGGCGATGCCACATGTGTGACACTTTTGCAGCCAAGATGCGCAAAGGCCCAAATTCAACGAGTACCTTTTAGGAGGGCATTTTACGCATTTTCTTCTCACGCTTTAGGGCCCCTAAAATGCCAGAGCAGTATAAATACCCCACATGTGACCCCATTTTGGAAAGAAGACACCCCAAGGTATTCGCTGAGGGCATAATGAGTTCATGAAAAATTAAACTTTTTGTCAAAAGTTAGCGGAAAGGAGACTTTGTGAGAAAAACAATAAAAATCAATTTCCACTAACTTGTGCCAAAAAAAAATATTCTATGAACTCGCCATGCCCCTCATGGAATACCTTGGGGTGTCTTCTTTCCAAAATGAGGTCACATGTGGGTATTTATACTGCCCTGGCATTTTAGGGGCCCTAAAGCGTGAGAAGAAAAATGCGTAAAAATGCCCTCCTAAAAGGTACTCATTGGAATTTGGGCCCTTGCGCATCTTGGCTGCAAAAAGTGTCACACATGTGGTATCGCCGTACTCAGGAGAAGTAGGGCAATGTGTTTTGGGGTGTATTTTTACATATACCCATGCTGGGTGAGAGAAATATCTCTGTAAACTGACAACTTTGAATAAAAAATGTAAAAAGTTGTCGTTTACACGATATTTCTCACACGCAGCATGGGTATATGTAAAAATACACCCCAAACACATGCCTACTTCTCCTGAGTACGGCGATACCACATGAGTGACACTTTTGCAGCCAAGATGCTAAAGAGCCCAAATTCCATGAGTACCTTTAGATTTCACAGGGCATTTTTATGCATTTGATTCTCACACTTAGGGGCCCCTAAAATGCCAGGTGAGTATAAATACCCCACATGTGACCCCATTTTGGAAAGAAGACACCCCAAGGTATTCCGTGAGGGGCATGGTGAGTCCACATAATTTTTATTTTTTGGCACAAGTCAGCGAAAATTGTTTTTTTTTTTTTTTTTTTTTACAAAGTCTCATATTCCACTAACTTGTGACAAAAAATAAAATTTTACATGAACTCACAGAATACCTTGGGGTGTCTTCTTTCCAAAATGGGGTCACATGTGGGGTATTTATACTGTCCTGGCATTTTAGGGGCCCCTAAAGCGTGAGAAGAAGTCTGGAATCCAAATGCGTAAAAATGCCCCAAACCAATAAATATACAATTATTGGATTTTTTTTTTTTTTCAAAGACATGTAGAACAATAAATTTAGAGAAAAATTTATATAGTAATGTAGTTTTTTTTGAAAAATTTTACAACAGAAAGTGAAAAATGTCATTTTTTTGCAAAAATTTCGGTCATTTTTGATTAATAGCAAAAAAAGTAAAAATGTCAGCAGCAATGAAATACCACCAAATGAAAGCTCTATTAGTGAGAAGAAAAGGAGGTAAAATTCATTTGGGTGGTAAGTTGTATGACGGAGCAATAAACGGTGAAAGTAGTGTAGTGCGGAATTGTAAAAAGTGGCCTGGTCATTAAGGGTGTTTAAGCTAGGGGGGCTGAAGTGGTTAATCTAATTTCAGTTGCCTACCTGCTGCCAGTGTGTGTCAGGCCCACTTCCACTGACTGTAGTGTGCCCACTGCCAGTGCCCACCACTCATATCGTGTGGCACAGGACTTTGCATTAAAAAAAGGCATTTAATTTTTACACTTTAATCTAATTTCAGTTGCCTGCCTGCTGCCAGTGTGTGTCAGGCCCACTTCCACTGACTGTAGTGTGCCCACTGCCAGTGCCCACCACACATACCGTGTGGCACAGTAGCTTGCCGATAAATATGGCATTAAATTTTTACACTTTAATCTAATTTCAGTTGCCTGCCTGCTGCCAGTGTGTGTCAGGCCCACTTCAACTGACTGTAGTGTGCCCACTGCCAGTGCCCACCACACATACCGTGTGGCACAGGAATTTGCATTAAAAAAAGGCATTTCATTTTTACACTTTAATCTATTTTCAGTTGCCTGCCTGCTGCCAGTGTGTGTCGGGCCCACTTTCACTGACTGTAGTGTTCCCACTGCCAGTGCCCACCACTCATACCGTGTGGCACAGTAGCTTGCCGATAAACAAGGCATTTCATTTTTACACAGGACACCCAATCTTCTACAGCTTCCGCTCGGATCCTTGACCCACCATCCTCCTTCAGCTCAGCTTCGGGCACCTCTCAAGTTACCACTCGCCCGCCCGCTACCACCACCAACACTAGCACCACAGCCACTTCATTTTATCTGTCAGAGGATTTATTTACACATCAGTTGGAAGAAATGAGTGATGTGCAACCATTATTGCCAGAGGATGTAGATAACAGGGATATTTCTCAGTCAGGCAGCATTACACACATAGACGTACGGTGTGATGATGATGATGTTGTACCCGCTGCTGCTTCCTTTGCTGAGTTGTCAGATACAAGTGAAGCGGTTGATGATGACGATGTGTCCGTGGATGTCACGTGGATGCCCGCTCGAAGAGAAGAAGAACTGGGGGAAAGTTCAGATGGGGAGACAAAGAGGAGGAGGAGACGAGTTGAAAACAGGGGGAGGTCGTCGCAAGGAGCTAGTGGCACAGTCAGACAGCATGTATCGGCACCCGGGGTCAGCCAGACAGCACGCCAATCAACGCATGCTGTTGCCACCACCAGAATGCCGTCATTGCAAAGCTCAGAAGTGTGGCATTTTTTTGTGTGTCTGCTTCTGATAACAGCGATGCCATTTGCAACCTGTGCCAAAAGAAACTGAGTCGTGGGAAGCCCAACACCCACCTAGGTACAACTGCTTTGCGAAGGCACATGATCTCACATCACAAACGCCTATGGGATCAACATATGAGTACAAGCAGCACACAAACTCAAAGCCACCATCCTCCTCCTGGTCCAGCATCTTCAGCCACGTCAACCACTGCTGTTCTCCTTGCCCCCTCTCAACCACCTGCCACTCTGCCTCTCACCTTCAGCAGTTACTGCTCATCTGCCCACAGTCAGGTGTCTGTCAAGGAAATGTTTGAGCGTAAGAAGCCAATGTCACAGAGTCACCCCCTTGCCCGGTGTCTGACAGCTGGGTTATCAGAACTCTTAGCCCGCCAGCTTTTACCATACAAGCTGGTGGAGTCTGAGGCCTTCAAAAAATGTGTAGCGATTGGGACACCACAGTGGAAGGTACCCGGCTGAATTTTTTTTTACAAAAATCAATCCCCAACCTGTCCTCTATTGTGGAAAAGGAAGTCATGGAATGTCTGGCACACAGTCTTGGGGCAAGGGTCCATCTGACCACTGATACCTGGTCTGCAAATCACGGTCAGGGCAGGTATATCAAGTACACTGCGCTGACGGCTGCCAAGCATGGAATGCGTGGCTCTGCAGCGGAGTTGGTGACCCCGCCACGACTTGCAGGCAGGCCTGCTGCTACCTCCTCTACTCCATCCTCTTCACTAACCTTCTTTGCCGTAGATGAGCGTGAGGAGGAAGAGAAAGAGGAAGAGATGAGCGTGAGGAGGAAGAGGCAACGCTGGAAGAGGAGTCTGAGGGAGAGGAGTCGGAGGAGGAATGTGGTTTTAAGGAGAAGGAAGACCAACCACAGCAGGCATCCCAGAGTGCTCGTTGTTGTCACCTATTTGGGACTCGTGGTGTTGTACGTGGCTGGGGGGAAGAACAGACATCAGTGAGGACGAGGAACGGGAGATGAGTGGCTTGGCATCCAACCTTGTGCAAATTGGGTCTTTCAAGCTGTCATGCCTGTCGAGGGACCCTCGTATAAAAAGGCTGAAGGAGAACGACCTGTACTGGGTGGCCACGCTACTAGACCCCCGGTATAAGCAGAAAGTGGCTGAAATGTTACCGAATTACCTGAAGTCTGAAAGGATGCAGCAGTTCCAAAACAAGTTAAAAAGTATGCTTTACACAGCGTATAAGAGTGTTGTCAGAGCACAACAGGAATCTAACAGGGGAAGAGGTGAAAGTAATCCTCCTCCTACCACGACCACGCCAGCAAGGACAGGACGCTTTACAGACATGTTGTTGATGGAGGACATGCAGAGCTTCTTAAGTCCTACGCATCGCCACAGCCCTTCAGGGTCCACCCTCAGAGAACGACTCGACCGACAGGTAGTAGACTACCTCGGCTTAACTGCAGATATCGACACTCTGAGGAGCGATGAACCCCTTGACTACTGGGTGTGCAGGCTTGACTTGTGGCCTGAGCTATCCGAATTTGCGATAGAACTTCTGGCCTGCACGCTTGAAGTGTCCTGTCAGAAAGGTACCAGTCATGATTAAGAACTTTTTCGAAACGCGTTGACTGTCTAAGGATGTTAGAAGACATATTTTACTGCCGCTGAATTTCCGACACTGCTAATAAAGAGCAGACACTCGAGAATTTGATGCTGGAGTTTCCTTTGTTCTTCCTTACTATCGTACCCAGGTCTTACCTACATCTCCGTGCACCAGGGGAACACAGTTGGAGTCCTAAAACGGGTGAGCTGGATTTCACTTTTTCCTGTCAGAAAGGACCTTCAGCACAGCAGAAGGTATTGTCACTGACAAGAGAAGTCGCCTAGGTCAAAAAAGTCTAGATTACCTTTGCAATTAGGGTACATAACAGGGATTAAACTGATAAGAATAGTACTACTGTAGTTAACACACCACTCATATAGGGTTGCACAGTACATTGCACGGCGCACGCGCAGTGCCCCAAATTGGAGGTAAGAAGAAGAACGACCAAGCTTCTTTTTCCATTTCCCAGTTCCTAAAATCTATTCGATACATGTCCCCTGATAGGGGACATAACAGGGATTAAACGGATAAAAATAGTACTACTGATTACTGAACACACCACTCATATAGGGTGGCACAGTACATTGCGCGAGGAAGAGACCTTCAATGACATCAGTGAGGACAAGAAACGGGACATGGCTAGCTTGGTATCCAACCTTGTGCAAATGGGGAGTTTGCCGTTGTGCAAATGGACTGTTTGCGGTTGTTTGCAGTGCGTTAAACGGGGAGTTTGGTCTGTCACAGTTAGGTCTGTCACTGTGAAGCGGGCGTAACCCTTACACTACCTGATCAATACAACATCATACCTGATGGTATACACACACTGGATGTTTTAAAGCACGTTATTCCAAACAATTTAGGAATGTTAGGTGATTTATGCCCTTTATGGATTAAAACCCGACTCTGCGTCCACTGCGTAATTTTCCATGGGAGTTTTGCCATGGATCCCCCTCCGGCATGCCACAGTCCAGGTGTTAGTCCCCTTGAAACAACTTTTCCATCACTACTGTGGCCAGAAAGAGTCCCTGTAGGTTTTAAGATTCGCCTGCCTATTGAAGTCTATGGCGGTTCGCCCGTTCGCAAACATTTGCGGAAGTTCGTGTTTGCCGTTCGCGAACGGAAAATTTTATATTTGCTACATCTCTAATCCAGAGCTGGCAATCCGACCAATTCAAGTGGAGGTTTATTTACCGGCACCCCTCGAGCCGAAGGTCCTGGATCCAGGAGAAGCCTCTCCAGTCAAACAGAAGATGACCGCGGAGATGAAAAGTGTCACTACTCGGGCTATACCAAATTCCACCACAGGAGGGCAGTGGCGGTCCACTACTCGTGCCCGGATGGATTTCCAGAGGAAGGATAAATCTCTCATCCAGTTCAGCAGCTCCAGCAGCGAGGAGGATTTGAAATCCCTCCTCTAAAGAGCTGGATCTTCTCTAAATGTCCATTTGGAAAAACTACTGACTTGGGGAGCCACCCTGTGGACTGCATCTGAAGGGTGAAGGCCTGTTGGCATGTTTCTGGTTTTTAGGTTGCTCTGGTTCAGCCCTCACCTGGATGTTCATGCGTGTTAGGACTCCCCTCAGCATCTTCATCTACCTCCAAGTTGCAGTGGCAAAATCTTTCCCCCCCTTTTCAGGTTATTTGGAAGCCCCTTTGCTAACGGTTCTCATGACCTATGCTGCTACTTTTATACCCATGTGGATTATAAATATTTCCTTATGTGGATTGCAATTATTACCTCATTTGGATTACAAATAATGACATTACGTTATGTCCCGTGGATCACAAAGGACTGTTGTTGCACTTCAAGTTCCCATTTTGTGCACTTTACCTTCAAGAAGCAAAGAAAAAGACTCTAAAGTAACTTTATTGCCTTACTGCATCATTTGACTGCATTAAAATGTGCCCTACAGTATATATTTGCATTAGGTATTTGCATTAAATATTTGCACTTATTTTTCAGGTTCAGCAAGGTTACAAGTATTGTGCCCATTGCTATGCACTGTTGTATGGATTATGATTTTTGCACTTTATTCAGGTCACCAAAGAGCACTTTCTTGCTTAGTTAATATGGACTGCCTCTGAGGACATCTAGTATGTTCCAAGCAATTCTAACATCGCATTGCTCATTATGGACCGCCTCTGAGGACGGTAAAAACTAATGGTCCCTGAGTGACATAGCCTATTTCTACACCAGGTGAACCAAGTGGTAAAAGTCACAAGCAGGTCTAACATCGCCAAGGGTAACCTGCTGCTGTTATATGTACGGAGAGATTGGAGTGAGTAGCCTCATCCTCCTAATGCGTGTATGTTTGAGAGCCTTGTGTTGAGTCAAGGTTATTTGAGTCCTAAGGCCTAGCATGCTGTCTTAAGGAGAATTTGTGTGTGGCTATCTGTTCAGTCATCAAGGTGACGAAGTGTAAAGCATTATAGGACCTTGATGCTTTGAAGGGAATACAGGATAAAGTCACCCTTCTGTCTGCAGGCATATCAAAGAATGTGGAGGGACTACAGTACATGACACCCACCATGCTCCATATGTGACTAAGGCCAAGTGACAGAGCGTTGAGTGCTTAGTGCATTGTGAGTACTTTAAGGAAGTACAACTACTTAGTTGGTTCGCTGCGAGAGGGAGAACTGTTGCAAGATGTATGCATGTATGCAGCACTTTGATTATTTGTAGGTACCCGTAGAGCATATTTTGTGTATCCTAAGCACAAGCCAAGGACGGCTTGCCTCTTAAGTAAGGGTGAATGTAATGCCCTGATAGGTGGCATTACCACTTTTTTCCCCCCTCACTATCTTTAATGGTTGATCCTGTGTCATCGTGTGCATTTATTGCCATGTCCTGCACAATGTATATTTATATTTCCTTGCAAATGACTGTTAAGTGTAATGTAACTGGTTCACCAGCAGATGGCGGCAACAATGGCAGAGCTAGTTTTCCTAGAGTTAAGCCTTCTATCCATTCTAGCCCTCTCTAGAGAGGGAGGAGTTCTAGTTATTTAGGGGCAGTTGAGCTTGCCCCCTGAAAGGGGAAGGCTGTGTGCCAGCCAGCAGAGCACCGTCTGCTCTGTTAGGACAAATAAAAAGAATTGAAAGCTTCCCAAGCCAGGAAGTTAGGTTCCCTGGACAGAGAGAAAGACAAAGACCAAGATACAGATTAAGATAAAGATAGAAACAGACTACAGAAAGATAAGTTACAGCTTACAGCAGAAAGGAAAAATTCCTATTTAATCCAGCCAGCATAGCAGTGCTGAGAGAGTACAGATGTAGCAAATGTGAATGTGTTTGCTTGCCAGATTAATGTCAAAACCTGCTGATGACCAAGATAAAGTTGGAAGATTGTTCCATGATGAAAGTTTATGCCAAGTAAAGCTGTGTTCAATGTTAATACAAGTCTGGACTCAATTTATTCCACCCTCGTCCTTATCACCTACCTATCTTAGTTGCACCACTACGAACGGATGTCCTGAGGTTCTAGGATATCCTGGTAAGAGCACCGTAATACGTGCAGGCCACAACACCCAAAGGGACAGTTTAGGTGACCCTTACACCACTCTGGCATTCCTACACTCGGTTCCACCACTACCATCTACTTAGGGCGACCTATCCCTCATTGCTGAAATGCAACTGACGTCATGACAAACTTTTAACCCATATCTATAACACCTTGAAGGGACCCCGTGGTCTACATCTCACCCATGGAGTGCTGCACAAACCCTCTGCATGCCTAAGTCAGTTTTGACCGTGGCATACAAGAGGTTAATTTGCCAGCATCAGTGTTTTCACAGATGCAGGCGTATGCAGCAGGGTCCCTGCTGTCAGTTACTGCCAAATCCGTGACGCTGATCGGGCGGGCGCAGCTCCTGCACCAGCCTGCCATACATGTACGGCACGGGTCCTCTAGGGGTCAACTGTATATCTAACTCCTCTATTGATTAAATGACCACAAACACTTTTGAGCCCTTTAAAGGGAACCTGTCACCTTAAAAACACATATTAAACCGCCAGCATTACCTTACAGTAGCCCACATTGTGTTCCTAATCTTGTGTTTCATTCCCCGTCTGTGGCTGCATAATTTATAAAAACGCAGTTTGAAACTTAATCAACGCTATCTTCTGAGCCAGCTTGAAGTCAAGGGGGCAGTGGCCTCCTTGCTTCAAGTCAAGCTAAGCCCGCCTCTCTTCAATTTGATTGACATAATGCTGTGAGGCCGGGAATCGCGCTATTCTCGCACATGCGCTGTGCGCTACCTCTTACAGCGTGATCCCGGCTCCGGCTCCCTCACTCACCCGTCTGCAATTGTCTTCCTGATGCTGAGGCCAAGAATCGATAGGCGGGCGGGCGCGCACGATAGCAATGTCTGGAGCATGCGCAGTAAGACAGTTGCAGCCAGGTGAGTGCGGGAGCCGGAGCTGGGATTGCGCTGCAAGAGGGAGCACACCGCGCATGCATGAGAATAGCGCAATCCTGGCCTCACGGCATTATGTCAATCAAATTGAAGAGAGGATGGGTAAGTGGCGCGCTTAGCTTGACTTGAAGCAAGAAGGCCGCTGCCCCCTTGACTTCAAGCTGGCTCAGAAGATAGCGCTAATGAAGATTCAAACTGCATTTTTATAAAGTATGCAGCCATGGATGGGGGAATGAAACACAAGATTAGGAACACAATGTGGGCTACTGTAAGCTAATGCTGGTGGTTTAAGATGTGTTTTTAAGGTGACACGTTCCCTTTAACCCTGGGTTCAGACCTGAGCGTTCTAAAAACGTGCGTTTTACACGCGTTTTTGTCGCGCGTATTTCAGCGCGTTTTTGCAAATAGGAAACGCGCGTTCGTACGTGCGTTCTTGTGATTGACTACTGTGGTGTCAATCACAAAACGCGGGACAAACGCCCCAAAAAAAGCTCAAGTACTTGTTTATGTGTCGGGCGTTTTACAGCACGTTCAAACGTTCGTACATTCGTACGTACGTGCGTTCGTAAGTGAGAACCAGGGCCAAAGGAAAGCATTGGTTTTCACGTGTTGAGCGTTTTACAGCGCGTTTGAACGCGCTGTAAAACGCTCAGGTGTGAACTTAGGGTAAGAGACTCAGCACCTTTTCTATATAAACACCCCATCAGGGATTGTATCTCCATAGAGCTAAAGCATGGACTTACATCGTGCCCAATTTTTCAAGAAGTCTCAGCTTCTCCATACTTTACAGGAATATTGGCAGTATTGGTCATTGTGATTTGATCCACTGTTTCAAAATACATTATTTTGCTACTAAGACATGGATGCACAGCCTTTTTTGGTCTGGGGGCCACATTGTCACATTGCACTTTTCAAGGGGCCGCAAAAAAAAAAAAAGAATCAGCGCTCGTTTGCATCAGCCTATTACACAGAAATAAACACCAATCGTAGATAACTCACCAAGTGAGTATGCATACTAGGCCTATATAACAAGTATCGACACCAAAGAGGGAGAGAGCAGGCAAAGCACGACTAATATATATATAAACGTTATTATGGAAAATCCAATAGAATACAATAACAGACAATACAATACAATGGTGGATGACACACAGGGTGGGGGAGGATCACAAAATGGACAACATGAAGCATAGAAAAAACATTAGACAAGGCCAAAGGGATACTGGATGGTTAATAAATAAATGCCTCGATAGGGGACATGTATAGATGACCTCGCCAACCTTGAACAAGTTATTAGAGCCAGATACAGTACATACATTTAAAGTGCAAAGTGCATGAAATACAATGGACAATAAATTGCAATATAGTGAATAAAAAATTACATCAATAAATACCAAAGTTGTGATGCAATGAGCCCCCCTATTACACAGGCAGATGCTAAGTGAATGGAATGATCACTCCCAAAGTCATTGCTCATTCATTCAGTTCTATTGATTATTGAACATCTTTCATCCTAATAAAATATGCAAATCTGACAACAAACGTGTGATTTCTTGTTTATCGGCTGATTAGCGGCATGATTATACCGGCCAGATAAAAGAAATGAGCACCCCTATGAACACTTGTTCCCAGTAATTGTCCCGAATATTGTGCAGTGTAATAGGAAAAATTATAATAGGAAAAATGATTTTAACACGTTCCTGCAGCATGGCCCCTGAAACTAAAGATTCATACTCTCTTGCCACCTGCCGCTCCTGCTTTCTCCATCTTCCGGTCCCAGCGATGTTTACATCTGGCTGGCTATGCGCATAGTCACTTGCACCGCTCCAGCCAATGACTGGCTTCAGAGGTGATGTGGCCACAAGCAGCGTTTTACAGCTGAAGTCATTTCCATCAGAGGTGCTCCGGGAGAGGGAGATGGAGACAGAGAGAGCAGCACGGAGCAGGAAAGTATGAAGTGGCGGCATTTCCTTCCTGCCTCCTATTCACAAATAAGTGCTTTACTTCAATGCAGATGACGACACTCACTGGTTCTTACTTAGCGCCTCCTGCACACCCAGATATACTGTAGGTGCCCTACAATAACCAGTAAACACTATTCCTGCAAGCTAATGCACACGACCATTGTTTTGGTCCGCATCTGAGCCGCATTTTGGTGGCTTGAATGGGGACCCATTCACTTCAATGGGGCCGCAAAACATGCAGACAGCGGAGAGTGCATCCGTGGGGTTCCGTGCCTCCGTTCCGCACCGTACCTTCTGGATTATAGACCCATTCAAGTGAATAGGTCCGTATCCATGTTCCGGTGCAAAAATGTCCGGGGCCCATATATTGCGGACCTGCTGTTTGTGGGCTGCAATACAGGCCTGGCCGGCACACGATCGTGTATATGAGCCCTTAGAAGTTATAGGACACCCTGTTATATCTTTTTATAGATTTTTTTCTTTTTCTCCCCCACCCTTCCCCCTTCCTGAGCTTTTGAATGCATTGCCAGCAATAGTAAATCATGTCTGAGTGACAATGACCTACATAGATATGGGTAAACGCATATTTGACAGCATTAACGAATGGTTTCTGCCAAAAAAATGGCAGTTGGTGTTTAAACACACCCGGTGTTATGAGATAAGATAAAACAGTGGCTTGTTCAGTAGGGGACCAAGCAGAGTCCAGTTGAAAAGGTAGGGTCGGTAATAGGGATGAGCGAACCCAAACTGTATAGTTCGGGTTCATACCGAATTTTGGGGTATTCGTGACATGGACCCGAACCCGAACATTTACGTAAAAGTTTGGGTTCGTTGTTCAACGATTTCTATGGCGCATTTTGAAAGCCTGCAAAGCAGCCAATCAACAAGCGTCATACTACATGCCCCAAGTGCCATCACAGCCATGCCTACTATTGGCATGGCTGTGATTGGCCAAGTGCATCATGTGACCCAGTCTCTATTTAAGCTGGAGTCACGTTGCGCCGCACGTTACTCGGCTCTGAATATTGAAGGGATAGGATGCAGCTGCTGTTAGGGCGGGATTAGGCAGGGATTAAGTCAGAAAAAACACTTAATGAAGTGATCGATCTACAGCTGTGAGTCATTCAACTTCTTCTAGTTAATTGCTCACTGTTTTCAGGCTGCCCTGAGCGTTTTTCTGTCACTTTTCTGGGGTGATCGGTGGCCATTTTGTGTCTTGTGGTGTGCCAGCACAAGCTGACACCAAGTCCATTAATCCATCAATAGTAGTTTTTTTTTTTTTTTTTTTTTTGCTATATCCTATATCAGGGGCTTGGCTGTGCTTATTGTCACCCCTAGAAACTCAGGATTGAATTTTCTATATTTTATTGAGAGGTGAAATTAACTTCAAAAAATGGCAATCCCCTAAATCTGGTGTTCCAGCTGTGGCTAGCCAAGTGTAGTACTGTCTGGCAAAGAATATTTTTTTTTTTCTGGGGTGAAATTAAATTTCCAAAATAGCAATACCCTAAATCAGTGGTTTCTGCTGTGGCAGGACAAGTTTTATAGTGTTTCCTCAAAGGATAGCTTTTGTTCTGGGGTGAAATTCAATTGCCAATATAGCAATACCCTAAATCAGTGGTTTCAGCTGTGGCTAGACAAGTTTCATAGTGTCCGTAAAAGTATAGCTTTTGTTCTGGGTTGAAATTAAATTAGCAAAATAGCAATACCGTAAATCTGGTGTTCCAGCTGTGACTGGACAAGTTTCATAGTGTCCGTCAAAGGATATATTATTTTCTGGGGTGAAATTCAGTTGCAAAAATAGAAATACCGTAAATCTGGTGTTCCAGCTGTGACTGGGCAAGTTTTATAGTGTCCGTCAAAGCATATATTATTTTCTGGGGTGAAATTCAGTTGCAAATATAGAAATACCGTAAATCTGGTGTTCCAGCTGTGACTGGACAAGTTTCATAGTGTCCATCAAAGGATTTCTTTTTTTCTGGGGGGAAATTCAGTTGTAAAAATAAAAATACCGTAAATCTGGTGTTCCAGCTGTGACTGGACAAGTTTTAAAGTGTCCGTCAAAGGATATATTATTTTCTGGGGTGAAATTCAGTTGCAAAAATAGAAATACAGTAAATCTGGTGTTCCAGCTGTGGCTGGACAAGTAGTTTAATAGTATCCGTCAAAGGATATATTTTGTTCTGGGGTGAAATTCAATTGCCAAAATAGCAATACCCAAAATCTGGTGTTCCAGCTGTTGCAGGCCAAGTGTAAATCTGTCCGTAAAAGGGTATATTACACTCAACGTGCATCTCCAAGTGTATTTCTTTCCATTAAAGGGTATATTACAGTAAGTGTTAAAGTACAGCATAATCCTCTACTTTTGCATACACTGTTTTGCATCTCTAAGTGTATTTCTTTCCGTTAAAGGGTATATTACACAAAGTGTTAAAATACAAGTGCTGAAAGCATAATCCTATATATTTTTTCACATGGTACTGTGCATCTCCAAGTGTAAATCTGTCTGTAAAAGGATACCTTTCATCCAGGGCCTAAATACTAGGCCTATAATTGATATTCCCCTAAATCTGTGGTTATTGCTGTGCCTGGATTAGTGTAATATGGTACATAAATAGATAGCCAGATAGTGTTAGATGCCTGTAAAAAAAGGCCTGAATTTGAATTCAATACATTGGGCCAAATAATTTTTTTCTTATTGTGGTGAACGGTAACAATAAGGAAAACATCTAGTAAGGGCCCATCACTGGTGTGCGGCTGGGGAGAAACGGAGGACGATGACGATACGCCTCCCACAGAGGACAGCCTGTCCTTACCTCTGGCAGCCTGGCACGAGCGAGCGACTACATGCTCCAGTGCCTGCGCAACATCGGGCAGAGTTGTCATTACAGACAAACGCAGCTGCCTGTCCACAGCCAATGTGGACAAGCTGACTTTCATAAAAATGAACCAGGCATGGATCCCACATGCAGATTAGACATTTATAACTAGACGCAGATTAGACATTTATAACTACCTCCCCTTAACCATATATTCTTGGACTCCAGGGCACTTCTTCATTCAATCCCCTTTTTTAATTTTACCATTATATTGCAGGGCAACCCAAAGTTGAATGAACCTCTCCTCCGTCTGGGTGCCAGGGGCCTAAATATCGTAAAGTGGCCTGTTCCAATGGTGGGTGACATGAAGCCTGATCTCTGCTATGCGACCTCTCTCCTCTCTCTTGGTGCCGGGGCCTAAATATCTAAAAGTGGCCTGTTCCATTGGTGGGTGACATGAAGCCTGATTCTCTGCTATGGAAAATTTTATGTTCGCGACATCACTATATATTAACTTTTGTAACTTTTTTCTTTCTTTTACACTTGGGGAACTATAACAAACAATCATGTATTAGCATTGCAGTCTATTCGAATTACACAGGCTCTCCATAGGAATTAATGTGCGGCAGCCTCCTGCTGCTGCACACACACTCCGGCTCCCCCGATCTCAATAAAATGTCCCTTTAGGCCCAAATTTTGCTGGCAATAAGATTTTTGGTCAATGTTTCCATCTCGAGCTAAGGACTGCAGAACTAAGGCACAACTGGCTAAATTGTATCAGAGTTTGGAATGGTGCACTGGCAGTATTTCATTTCACAGTAGCAATGTCTTTCTTAGCTGTAACCATCTCAGACATGATAGTTCCCGGGAATAAGGCGTATCTCTGAGGAGCTCACACAACAGAGATCCTAGCTGATTCTCAGGCAGAGCTAGTCTGACTAGTAACCAGGAGGTAGACCCAGGTCCAACTCCCAGCATCCTAAAGGAGGTAGTGGGGGTGGTCACCCCCAACCTTTCCATACAATAATATTGAGTGGGCAAATACAGAAAATGATAACATTTCAATTAACCAAACTACATTATAACAATTGACGTTTTTGCAGGTACCCTGTTCTCGGATACTGCATCTAATCTATATCTGATTTGACATTTTAATTCTTTTTTAGCATCCCTTCAAAATTACAGTAATTACAGCATTTACTCATCCATGATATTGTCTATGAACTCCATTCCTCACTTACTTTCAAACTGTCAGATTTTAAGGCTCTTCCCTTTGGTGTCTGGCTGAGATTCACTGGACCCACTATCTGTGCTTGTTTACTTTTAACCCATTAGTGACCACCCATACGTGTTTTTACGGCGGTCACTAAGGGGCCTTAGGGCGGCCCAGTCTAAGCGCTGCACGGCTCCCCTGTGCAGCGGGTAGCACAGACCCGGCTTTCACATGAGAGCCGGGGCCCTGCTCTAACAGCCCAAACCGGCAGGAGTGCCGATCCGGGCTGTTTAACACTTTACATGCCGGGCACAATGGCGCACGCTGTATGTAAAGTGGTAACAGAGGGAGCGGACTCCCTCTGTCTCCCATCAGCACCCCGCAAATGCGATTGCGGGGTGCTGATGTGCTGGGAAGCTTACCTAGCTTTCGATCAGGGCCCCGAGCCTGTCTTCCGGCATCTCCAGCAGACTGTGCCTCTTTGGCGCAGCCTGCTGGTCAAAGATGAAATAGCATTGCTATTAAAATGTAATGCATTATAGACATAATGCATTACATTTTAAAAGCAATCAAAATACTGTATATTATAGTCCCCTTGTGGGACTATTAAGTAGTAAAAAAAAAGAAAAAAAATACACATTTATTAAATAAAAAAATTCCATAAAATTAATACGCTTTTCAATGAAAAAAATTGCAAAAAGAAAATATCCCCCATATGTTTGGTATTGCCGCGTCCGTAACGATCCGGACTACATAAATATTACGAAAATTATCCCCTATAGTGAACGCCGTAAAAATAAAATTAAAAAAAAGAACAGAATTTCTAATTTATTCTTAGTTTCCACCGAAAAAAAACGTAATAACAAGCGATCAAAAAGCGGCATTTACTCCAAATTGATACCAATGAAAAATACAAGTCTTCCCTCAAAAATAACACCCTCAATCAACTACATAGAATAAAAAATAAAAAAGTTATGGCTCTTGGGAAGTGGCAATGCAAAATATTTTTTTGGTTAATAAAAGGGGTTTTATTGCAAAAAAAGTAGTAAAACGTAAAAAAAATATAATTTTTTAGTATCACTGTAATCGTACTGACCCAGAGAATAAATATATTATGTTATTTGTACCGAAAAATGAACGCCGTAAAATTTATAATGTAAAAACGCAGTGGCAGTATTGCTATTTTTCCCCATCTCCCTCCCATAAAGAGTTAATAAAAGTTAATCAGAAAGTTAAATGTACCCCAAAATGGTACCATTAAAAACTACATCCTGTCCCGTAAAAAACAAGCCCTCATAAAGCTATATAGACGAAAAAATAAAAAAGTTATAGCTCTTGGAACGAGATCATGAAAAAAGGAAGTAAAACGCTTGGTCATAAAGGCCCAAACAGGCTTGGTCACTAAGGGGTTAATAGCATATTAACCCCTTAAGGATGAGTGCTGTACATGTACGGTGGAAGTCCAGGGCTTAAAGACACAGCAGACACTTGAGAGCATGGTTCATTTTCGACTTCACAATTGACCAGATGCAGTGGTCAATTATTATTATTATTATTATTTATTTTTAGAGCGCCATTCATTCCATAGCGCTGTACATATCATAAGCGGTGCACATACATAATACAGGCAATTGCATTAAGCATGAACGAGACAAGTTACAGACTGGTACAGAAGTCCATGGAGCACTGCTCTATTGGGGAAAAATGTCCATTCGGTAGTCCCATAAAAAAGATTTTGCGGACAAGAATACTCATTGTTACAAAGGATTGGCAAAAAATAAAAGGTGCAACACGGATGTCACACGGACTTTATCCATACTTTGCAGACCGCAAAGTACATACGGTCTTGTGAATGCACCCTTAATAACATTAAATTAAGGATCAGATTTAAAGCCCCATAATAATTCAGGTTGACCATCACTGCCCTAAACAACAAAGTAAATAAAACTCTTCAAGTTGTCCTTGGCTGTCAGTATGATATTCTTTAGATTGTTAGTTATATCGGTTGCTGGCAAACGCAAGTGCCTATTCTTGTGGGAGCTGTCACGGAAGTGTTATTGCTTTTCATCCTAATTTTGCAAAAGCAGATACAGCAAAGAACTGGCTGTGACAAATGTTGAACTGCTTGATAAAATGAAAAGAGATGTCAAAGATTTAGATTTATATTTACAGTTTTTTTTTTATTTAAGGTTAAATGTGTCACTGCTATACACTCTACTAAGGCTTCTGTGTAATTACTGAACATTTGTGTTAACCAGGATTATTTAATAATAATAATTAGTGTTGAGCGCGAATATTCGAATAGCGAATTTAAATCGCGAATATCGGCACTTCGCTAATTCGCGAATATTTCGAATATGATGCTATATATTCGCAAATTCGAAAATTGTTTTTTTTTTTTTTTTTTTTTTTTTTTTTTTAAAGTTGTTCCCTCCCACTTCCCAAAAGCATTTATTCTTACATGTCCGAGGACTCCATGCTCCCCTCCCGCTCCAGTCAGTGCCCGTCTGCCGAGTGCCAACTTCCTCTGCGCATGGAGCGTCCCCATCACCATGGGAACGCCTCCATGCTAGAATGTACTGTCGGATTTGAGAATCACGGTTATCTAGACCATGGTAAAAGTTGGATGCGCAATGCGAGTAAACTTACTAAAATCACTCGCATTGCGCGTCCAACTTAATTTTGTGTATAGTCAACGTTCCTAATGGTAGTAGGGGCGGGGTACTTGGGTTGCGAGAATTAACGAATATACAGAATATAGCGCTATATTCGTATTCGTCATATTCGTTAATTCTAGCAAGCAAGGCAACTAAGTTGGATGCGCAATGCGAGTAATTTAAGTAAGTTTACTCGCATTGCGCATCCAACTTAGAGCGTGGAATAGGCTTTAGGCAACTTTACTATTGCCATTGCCAATCGGAAAGTTGTCTAAGTTGGATGCGCAATGCGAGTAAACTTACTTAAATTACTCGCATTGCGCATCCAACTTAGAGCGTGAAATAGGCTTTAGGCATAGGCGGCAACTACTATTGCCAATCGGAAAGTTGTCTAAGTTGGATGCGCAATGCGAGTAAACTTACTTAAATTACTCGCATTGCGCATCCAACTTAGAGCGTGAAATAGGCTTTAGGCATAGGCGGCAACTACTATTGCCAATCGGAAAGTTGTCTAAGTTGGATGCGCAATGCGAGTAAACTTACTTAAATTACTCGCATTGCGCATCCAACTTATTTCTGTGTATAGGCAACGTTCCTATTGGTTGTTTGCTAGACTTAACGAATATAGATAATATCGCTACATTCGTATTCGTCGTATTCGTTTATTCTAGCAAGCCAACCATTGTTAGGAGGACGTTGCCTATACACAGAACTAAGTTGGATGCGCAATGCGAGTAATTTGAGTAAGTTTACTCGCATTGCGCATCTAACTTACAGCGAGGTATATTGTCAATAATCCTTCATTCCATCAAGACAACCAATAGGAAGTTGCCTAAGTTGCATTCGCAATATGCACATGGTGCTTCTATCGCGAGAATTGCATTGAAATATTCGTGTGAGCCTATACGGGTGTGGCTTTGTCTTGCGAGTTTGTTGACAGGAGGAAGGTTGAATCGCAGTGCAATACTCGTGTGTGACGCGCATGAAAATGGTCTCAAGCAATTTTAAAGAAGTCGAGGAAGATCTCCTGATTACTGTAAGTAATTCCACATTACAGCACTGTATTACATATCACAGGCTTGTTATTCCAATGTATTTATACAAATTCACATTTTTCTTGCTTCAGGGCATATTAACCCTGTCAAAGCCAGAGTTTTTTTGTTAGCCTCTTATTTCGCTCACTGCCTTCAAAGAGCCATCACTTTTTATTTGCCTGTTCACATAGCCATATGAGGGCTTGTTTTTGCGGGACAAGTTGTACTTTCTAACTCCGCCATTTAAAATTGCATAAGATGTATTGGGAAGCCAAACAAAATGCAAAATGTCCAAAAATGCAAAATAAAAGCAATGCCACGCCATTTTTACGGGTTTGTAACCCCTTAAGGACACATGACACAACGGTACATCATGTATAGTTCCGATCACCACTACGCGGCGGGCAGTGATCAGAACTGGGTGCCTGCTGAAATCAATCAGCAGGCACCTTGGGACAATGTGCCGGGGGTCAATTCAGACCTGCGGTTTGCGGCTTTTGCGTGTAATTGGGCGGCGGGTGCGGTGGCTATCGGGTCACCGTGCTGCTGTAATGGGGACCCGATAGCAGGGAAGGCCTGCGTCCGCATATCTACATAGACAGTGGTCTACTTTTGCTACCAACACGCCCATTTTCCAAACAGTCCTCAGAGCGGTATCAGTCTGATGAAGGCCGTATTGTGGCCGAAACGTCACACGCATGTATATGATTTACCGCACTTCTGATTAAAAGAAACTTATCTTCAACGCATAAACTGGAGTTTATTTCCTTCTTGATACTAAGGGGTGGGAACCCGACCTCCAGTAGCGCACCTCCAAAGAGTGCCACAACCGCCAGATGACGTACAGCTATGTCATTGGGCGTGAAGGGGTTAATGATAGGTGCACTAAGTACTGTTAAGACATCACACCACTATGTCTGGTAGCATGTATGTATGGACACATTGGACAGCTGAGAAACATCTCTCATATGCACAATGCACATCCATTTTCCTGCCTCACAGTGCATACCCCACATCGTATACTCCACACCGTATACCCCACAGTGTATATCCCTCCACACACACACATAGTCTTTGGATTCTAATATGCGTCTGGTTGGTTAGGAGAAGTAATGTTTGACCGCCATTATTTGCTGGTTCATTTAGCGTTACCCAGGGTGCACCATGTGGAGGCGGACCAGCTGTACACCCCATACTGTACCGTTACCTCACTAGACGGGTACATCTCTCCTCAGATGGCCAATATCCGATTGCTCATACTACACACACATACAATTTAAATATAATTCGATTGTATAACTGTAACGTTAAATCTAATGTTTTACTTTCAAACACTCAAACATTTTTGTTGTGTTGAGATGATGACATTCATTTCTAATACTTTTATTTGACAAATTTGGGATTATATGGTTGCATTTTTATCCTGCAGCGAATGCTTGAGATGAAGTACGACACCACCAGGTCCCGCGTGGACAAGCAGCGGATCCTTAGGAGGATCGGTTATGAGCTATACCGTGACCACAATGTCACACACAAGCGGATGGCCATTATAAAAAAGTGGTCCGACCTGAAGAGGAGACACCAGGAGCGGATCACTGAGATACGGAACAAAATCTGCCCAGGTACAATGCTTACATGACTCTTGTATCTTTCAGCAACACTCTGTAATGTATAGGTACAGTTATGCTTTACGAGGTTTTTATAACTTAAGAAAATTTTGCCATTATAGGTGATCCCGTCCCCTCAGTCCGCCGCAGGCCTTCAAAAAAGGCAGTGGTGGTGGAGGAGGAGGTGTCGGAGGAGGAGGAGCAGGAGCAGGCAGGACCCTCTGCCCCTACCCCACAGCATGAGGATGCCGGACCCTCAGACCATCCCGGTTCTCATGAGGAGAATGAGGAGGAGGAGGAGCTGGTGACCACCCCCGCCAGGAGGGTAAATAATATGTGTTGTGGGTGTTTTAACTCAGTCACTGGTGTCAGTTTCTTCCAGAAAACCATAACAAACATGTTAAATCTTTATCCTTTAACCCCTTCATGCTTTCTGACATAACTGTACGACCAAATAACAAGTGACTTGCTGCATTGTGATGTACGGCCACGCCCAAACTGCTCCTGGGGCTGTGACACTATAAAGTGTCACAGCCCGAGTCACAACTCCCCAGGAGCAGACACAAGTGGTAAGCCGGCAAGGGACCAATCATAGTGTTCCCTTGCTAGTAAGCACTCCGATTGTTTTGTCTCTGCAGACTAACCAATCATAGCGCAGCACTTTAAAAAAAAGCCTGTTTCAGGCCAGCGACATCTATGTGGTTGAGAGGAAGAAAGCTCCCTCTCTCTTCCATCTTGCCGTTGCTGCTTCCGCAACGGCAAGATGGTTTCCATGGCACCCGGACGCCTTACAAATGGCGTCCTAGTTGCTCATTTACCTAAGGCCGATCAGACCCTGAGGTCTGATCAGCCTTAGTGTAAGTGTGGCACTGACTATACAGTGTATTACAATAGACTATGCAGATGGTTTTTGATAAAAGAAAATAGATACATAAAACAAAATAAAAAAATTGAAAGACAAAAAAGACTAAAAATTTTTTTTAAAGAAGAATAAATTAGAAATTGTCTTCTCATATATATTCATTTATGTAATCTAAAAATTACATAAATAATATAGTGCACATAATTGGTATAGCCGCATCCGTAAAAAGCAGCTCTATAACAATATAGCGTGTTCTTACCCCTTTGGCAAATCCCATACAAATATTTTTTTTAAAACTGTCAAAAACAGACATATTTTATACAGTATACATATTTTGTAACGTTCCATGACATAAATTCCAAACCCAAGCGATCAAAAAGACGTATGCACCCCAAAATAGTACCAATCAAACAGTCAACTGATTCCACAAATATTTTAAATAAAATACTCTATTGAAATATTCCTAAGTAAAGAACTATATAACTGATTGTGATTTTAATGGCCAGCTCCTTTATACACTAATCAATAAAAGTTATTTAATCTGATTTTTAATATATTATTTTTTTGTACAGTAATAAAAGAAATGAAAAATAAAATAATTCTGCTGCAGCGGGAGCACTCCAGGCGGATGAGGGCTTTGCAGCTGAAGATCAGCCAAGATATGAAGGCCATGGAGGAGTGGCATCAGAAGGCCATAACGGAGCTGATCAACCAGCATGATGTCCTGAAAGCCCTGCCTTAGTTTTATTTAATTTTTATTTTATGTTTCTTTAAACAATTTTTTTATTTTATTTATAAAGTTTGGTTTGGTTTTAAATCATTTTTGGTTTTCTGTTTTATTTTAATAACTCTGGTTACATTAAGGCAATTTTTTCCATCCAAAACTCATCAGTATGATGACATACAGCAACCGCAGGTAGTATGAGGCCTACACAGAACTCATAGTGGTGAGGATAATAGCAGCAGTCTTTGTTAATGGTGGGGCCTTACAATAAATAAAGTTATCAGTAAGAATTACACCATAACATAACATTATAAAAAACTGAAATCACGCGTTATAACTCAGAAAAAACTATTTATTAACAAAATAAAAAAGGCCTCTATGGGAACATTGTGAGTTGGGAAAGTAGCTCCTCCATTTTCTGCATCCCTTTACGGTGCTTTTTAGCCATCTCCTAGCTGATGATGACCCGGCATTGCCCTTTAAGAGTGACCACCCCTTTAAGAGAGACATGTACTTAAAAAATAAAGTATGCAAAGTAATATTCTTGCATTGGGGTATATGCAACTTAGGCCTCTTTCACACTTGCCTTGTGAGGATCCGGCGTGCACTTCCGTCGCAAGAAATGCCCGCCGGATCCGTCATAACGTAAGACAACAGAAAGCATTGGAATACTGATCAGTCTTCAATATGCTTTTAGGTAACCATGGCAGCCAGGACTCTACTAAAGTCCCGGCTGCCATAGTAAGTAGTGGGGAGCCGGGGAGCAGATACTTACAGTCCGTGCGGCTCCCGGGGTGCTCCACAATGACGTCAGAGAGCCATACGCCCATGGATCATGTGATCCATGCTCATGGAGCGCTCTGACATCATTCATTGTGGAGGGCCCGGGACTCGGAGCCGCACAGATGGTAAGTATACTTCTCCCCTGCCTCCCCAGTCCCCACTACACTTTACCATGGCAGCCGGGACTTTAGCGTCCTGGCTGCTATGGTGACCATTCACAAAAGCTAAGCGTCGGATCCGGCGATGTGCCGAAGCGACGTTTAGCTTAAAGCGGATCTGGATAAATGCTTTTCAATGGCCATTAATTCCGGATCCTTCTTTCCGGCATGCCTTCAGGATTTGGGTCCGGAGAAAAATCCGCATCATGCTCCAGATTTTGCTACGGCAAAAAAGTCTCAGTACTGAACGGAAGACATCCAGACGCATCCTGAGCAGATTTCTCTCCATTCAGGATGCATTGGGATTATCCTGAATTGATCAGTATCTTTCCGTCCTAGAGCCCGAGGACGGAACTCTAGGACAGAAAGATAAAACGCCAGTGTGAAAGAGCCCTTACTTCACTATTGTTTGGCTATGGCTATCTAGAACTAACAAAAATTTAGGAACCCAGCTCTGTTTAATTCGCAATGCGAGTATATGTTCGCATTGCGAATTCAACTTAGAACTGGGTTCCTAATGGTTGTATTGCTAAAATATAACGAAGATTGAGAATTCAGTCTTCGTAAAAGTTATAGTCGCAATGCGATTAATACAGGTTATATTAATCGCATTGCGAATTGAACTTAGAGCTGGGTTCCTAATGGTTGTATTGCTAGAATATAACGAAGATTGAGAACATAGCGCTATATTCTCAATCTTCATTATATTCTAGCAATACAACCATTAGGAACTCCGCTCTAAGATGGAATCGCAATGCGAATACTTTAAGTTAAATTAATCGCATTGCGATTTCAACTTAGCACTGCTGCTATATTCCATATTCGTTAGTTATTCGTTAACTTTGTTAATTCTAGCAAGCTGAACCATTATAAACCCAGCTCTAAGTTGAAATCGCAATGCGATTAATATAACTTGAATTAATCGCATTGCGATTTCAAAGTAATTCCTCAAATCCGACAGTACATTTTAGTATATGGAGACGTTCCCATGGTGATGGGGACGCTCCATGAACACAGAAGTTATGGTTGGCTTGGTAGAATTAGCGAGGATGACGAATATGACGAATGTATTCGTCATATTCCTCAAAACGAAGATAACGAAGTATTCTACATCTTCGTTTTAGCTACCTATTCGTCAACCTCGCTAATTCTAGCAGCAATCAAATAGGAAGGTTGACTTACCAGACAGCTGTGTTAAATTCGCTATGCGATTTTTTATTATTTTTTAAATAAATAGAATACTTATAATAATTTTATCAAGTAATATAATTATTGTATTAAAAAAAAAAAAATCGCATAGCGAATTTAACACAGCTGTCTGGTAAGTCAACCTTCCTATTTGATTGCTAGAATTAGCGAGGTTGACGAATAGGTAGCTAAAACGAAGATGTAGAATACTTCGTTATCTTCGTTTTGAGGAATAGACGAATACATTCGTCATATTCGTCATCCTCGCTAATTCTAGATATGAAACCAATAGGAAAGTAGCCTTAAGTTAAAATCGCAATACGCGATTATTTAAATCGCATATTAATCGCGATAACTAGAAAAATGACGAATATTCGATTTCGACGAATATGAAACGAATATTCATTCGAATATTCGCGAATTTCGTCGAAATCGAATATGGCACCTGCCGCTCATCACTAATAATAATAATGATAATAATAATTATTATTATTCTAAACCTAATGTAAACTGGCATTACAAACATTAAAAACACCAAGAAGATATATTTTTATCTATCCCTGACAGTTCCCCATATGTTCAGCACAGCTTTCTTAAATTTGTTGTTTACCTGATAAATCATGCGTTATTCACAGGTTTTTTTTTGTGAGACAACCACTTTTACCTTCTTATATACATTGAAAAGTTGTTTCCATAAACATGTGTGGACTGGCTAAGCTTACATGGCTATTTCAATAGATTGCAGTGGTTGTGTTTGGGGTTAGCCCAATGTTATGCTGGGTCCCCCGGACACCGTCGAGGTGTCACCACATTTGTTGCTTTTCTAGAGCAGGCATCCTCAAACTGCGGCCCTCCAGCTGTGGTAAAACTACAACTCCCACAATGCCCTGCTGTAGGATGATACCTATAGCCTGTTCGGGCATGCTGGGAGTTGTAGTTTTGCAACAGCTGGAGGGCCGCAGTTTGAGGATGCCTGTTCTAGAGGGATGGTGCACCCCAATGGGAAATAAGTCCAGAGAGTAAAGACCTGCAGTAAACCAGTGTACTTCTTAACTGGATGAATTGAGGTGCAAAACAATACAGGTGAGGGATAGGGCTCGCTTTTCCAGTCTTCTCCATGGCAGAAGAAGGGTTTGATGCTGAGGAAAGCCCTGAGCCATCTCTCTCTCTCTCTGTGTCTCTCTCTCTGTCTCTCTCTCTCTCTCTCTCTCTCTCTCTATCTCTATATATATATATATATATATATATCGGAAAAAAGGGCAGCACTCCAATATAGTGAAAAAATGAGTTTAATCACCCATGTGGTACAAAAAACCGCAACGTTTCGGCTCAACAATAGAGCCTTTCTCAAGCTAGAGAAAGGCTCTATTGTTGAGCCAAAATGTTGCGGTTTTTTGTACCACATGGGTGATTAAACTCATTTTTTCACTATATTGGAGTGCTGCCCTTTTTTCCGATACATATTGGGCGATAGGCTTATGCCCTGGGATATTGCACCCGACATTATGGTTTTTTCTCCAGTGCAGCCATTTTTCTATTGATATATATATATATATATATATATATATATATATATATATATAACATACATACAAAATGCAGTTACACAGTATTAAACAGTATGTCAGTGCAAGTTAACCCTTTAAAGTGAAATAAAGTAAGGAGTTGATGACTTTGAATAGGGAGAACAGGGGCAAATGTCCACAAATTTCCAGACACAGAAAAAAGGTAATAAAACATCTCTGGGCAATTTATTTTTTAATCAAACCCTGAGCTGCTGCCAAACCTTGCTCTTTGCGCTCCTTACTCCACCACTGCCCTGTCACAGTTCTATAGACATTGCTGCCTTTCTGTGTTAGCAGGGCCATCTGGGTGCTACAATTCCTTTTCTCGTAGAGTTGATTTTGACATGTCTATGTGTACAGAAATTTCCTATTGACCAGGGGTAACATCCAGTTGCATGGATGAGACTCAAACATTAAACAACAGGTTGCTTACTTTGTGCAAATGCAGTTTGCCGACTTTGGGATGCCTGTGGTGTTGCGCACTACAGAAAATAATTTCTACTCTAACAATCAGCAATTACATTAGTCCAGAAACACGATATATTCATATAAAATGTAAATAGACATTAATGTATGTAAAAGTAAAGTTTTCTACATTTACCAAACTTGTGTGACACACAGCCTAGATTTAAAAAAAAACATTTTCCACACTATTAATATAATTATATGTACATATTTACCTACCAATTGTCACTGTATTAAACTCATCAATAGAGATGAGCGAACTTTAAAAAAAAGTTCAGCGTTCGGCGTTCAGGTTGTGGTAACTCGCGCATCCCGTTATGGATTCCACTACCGCAGACTATCGCGGCATATGGAATCCATAAGGGGTGGCTTCCACCAACCCGAACTGTTGAACAGCCGAAGGACCTGGGGTGACGTCACCGTCATGTCATCAGTGCAGGGGGCGTGGCTCAGCACTGGATTTGATCCCGTGCTGAGCCACGCCCCCTGCACTGATCACATGACGGTGACGTCACCCCAGGTCCTTTAGCTGTTCAACAGTTCGGGTTGGTGGAAGCCGCCTCTTATGGATTCCATATGCCGCGATAGTCCGCGGTAGTGGAATCCATAACGGGGTGCGCGAGTTACCACAACCCGAACGCCGAACCTTTTTTTAAAGTTCGCTCATCTCTACTCATCAATTACTTAAATAATTACTTACAGTTGTGTTCAAAATTATTCAACCCCCACTGAAATTGAGTGTTTTGGCCAGTTTGACATTGATTTTGATCATTTCAGTCATCTTGCTTACAATTAAATCAAAGAGGCACTTGTAAGTCAGACAAATATAACATAACATTTATAATGAAATAACCACAAATGTCTTTTCTGTGCTCACATCATTATCAGTTTTATTCAACCCCCAAGTGACATTCAATCTTAGTACTTAGTACAACATCCTTTTCTAGTTATAACAGCTTTTAAATGTGAAGCATAGCTTGACACAAGTGTCTTGCAGCGATCTACGGGTATCTTCGCCCATTCTTCATGAGCAAAAGCCTCCAGTTCAGTCACATTCTTAGGCTTGCGCGCTGCAACTGCTTTCTTTAAGTCCCACCAGAGGTTCTCAATCGGATTTAAGTCTGGTGACTGCGATGGCCACTTCAAAACGTTCCAGCCATTAATCTGCAACCATGCTCTAGTGGACTTGGAGGCATGCTTGGGATCATTGTCCTGTTGAAAGGTCCAACGTCTCCCAAGCCTCAGGTTTGTGACAGACTGCATCACATTTTCATCCAATATCTCCTGGTACTGAAGAGAATTCATGGTACCTTGCACTCGCTGAAGCTTCCCTGTACCTGTAGAAGCAAAACAGTCCCAAAGCATGATTGACCCCTCCGCCATGCTTCACAGTAGGCAAGGTGTTCTTTTCTTCATAGGGCTTGTTCTTCCTCCTCCAAACATAGCGCTGATCCATGGGCCCAAACAGTTCTAATTTTGTTTCATCAGTCCACAGAACACTATCCCAAAACTTTTGTGGTTTGTCCACATGACTTTTGGCATACTGCAGTCGAGTTTTCTTATTCTTTGGAGACAGCAAGGGGGTGCGCCTGAGAGTTCTGGCATGGAGGCCTTCATTATGCAGTGTGAGCCTTATTGTCTGAGCTGAAACTTCAGTACCTGCATCTGACAAATCTTTTTTCAGTTCCTCAGCAGTCACACAGGGACTTTTCTCCACTTTGCGCTTCAGGTAGCGCACAGCAGTCGAAGTCAGCATCTTCTTTCTGCCACGACCAGGTAGCGTTTCAACAGTGCCCTTTGCCTTGAATTTGCGAATGATGCTTCCTATGGTGTCTCTTGGTATTTTTAACATCTTTGCAATCTTCTTATAGCCATTGCCCTTCCTGTGAAGAGAAATCACCTCTTCTCTTGTCTTCCTGGACCATTCTCTTGACTTCACCATGTTTGTAAACACACCAGTAAATGTCTAGAAGGAGCTGAGTATCACAGTCATTTTAAATCTGCCTAATTGGTACTTATTATGCTTGATTGCTGCTCCTTGACATCCACAGGGATTTTCAATACCTGATCGAAAACACTTGAATGAACCTCTGTTCTTAAGAGTGGTCATCTTTAAGGGGTTGAATAATTGTGTCAATGAAGAAATAACAAAAAAAAAATTTAAGCCTCTTTCACACTTGCGTTGTGAAGATCCGGCGTGCACTTCCGTCGCCGGAATGCACGGCGGATCCGGCACAACGCAAGTGAACTGAAAGCATTTGAAGACTGATCAGTCTTCAAAATGCTTTCAGTGTTACTATGGCACCCAGGACGCTACTAGCGTCCTGGTGGCCATAGTAGCAGTGGGGAGCGGGGGAGCGGCATACTTACATTCCGTGCGGCTCCCGGGCCGCTCCTGAATGACGTCAGAGCGCGCCGCGCGCATGGATCACGTGATCCATGTGATCACGTGATCTATGCACTGGGGCGCCCTGATGTCATCCTGGAGCGTCCCGGGAGCTGCACGGAATGTAAGTATGCCGCTCCCCCGCTCCCCCTACTCTTTACTATGGCAACCAGGACTTTAGCGTCCTGGCTAACATAGTAACCATTGACAAAAAGCTAAACGTCGGATCCGGCGATGCGCCGAAACGACGTTTAGCTTAAGGCCGGATCCGGATTAATGCACTTCAATGGGCATTAATTCCGGATCCGGCGTTACGGCATGTCTTCCGGATTTTTGGACGGAGACAAATCCGCAGCATGCTGCGCTTTTGTCAACGTCCAAAAAACGTTTACATACTGAACGGAAGACATCCTGATGCATCCTGAACGGATTTCTCTCCATTCAGGATGCATGGGGAAAATCCTGATCAGTAGCTTTCCGTCCTAGAGACCCGAGGACGGATCTCTAGGATGGAAAGCTAAAACGCTAGTGTGAAAGAGGCCTTAATACTGTATTACAAAAACAATTGATGTCATTTTAGTTGCATTTGGTTCTTTAAAAAGTCCTTGTAAGATTTCATTCTGAACACAATTACAAATGTACACTAAATTATCTAAAACCCTTTACAGCATTGGGGGTTGAATAATTTTGAACACGACTGTAATTATGTGTGAACATTGATAGGCATGGATGGGACATTCAGGTGAAACCCAAGCCTTTTTTACATTGTATAAATGCAAAACTTTAGTGTTTAAATGACACCTTTCCCTTTAGACTGACAGCGCTAGACCGCTGGTCCAGTGCTGAGGTTTCGCTGCTGCGCACCCAGATGAACCCAAAGATGTTGTGTTAATAATTAATATCAGTTTTAATAATGCCCCTCTAATGCCTTCAGCAACAATAATGTTCACATTGTGTCCCCAGACTTCCCACTAATAATAATGCTCCATTTATTTCCCCCAGTAATAATAATGTCCTTAAAGTGTACACAGTAATACTAATATCCCTATAGTGCCCCCAGTATTAATAATGCCCCAATAGTGCCTCCAGCATTAAAAAAGCTCTTATAGCGTCCACAGTATTAAAAAGTCCCCCATGATGACCCCAGTATTAAATATGCTCCTAGTGCCCCAAGGAATGCCCTTTATAGTTTTCCCAGTATTAACAATTTCCCCAGTGGACCTAGTTTTAACATTTTCCCTATATTACCCTAGTATTAAAAATGTCTCCAGTAATGTCCTCATGGTCCCCCAGTATTGTAAATGCCCCCAGTGCCCACTATAGTGCCAACAGTATTTAAAATGCCCCTGTTCCCCAAGTAATGACCCCTATAGTGCCCCATGTAATCTCCCCTAGTGACCTTCATTCTCCCCATGTGATCTTTATTCCCTCCAAGTGGCCAAGTAAAAAAAATATATAAATAAAATAATCTAATACTTACCGCATCCGGACCACCTTTGTCAGTATGGAGATGTCTCAGGCTGCATGATGAGATGGGGAGCATGTACAGTTGAAACCAAAAGTTTACATATAAAAGACACATATGCATGTTTTTCTCAATATCTGACAAGAAATCAGAATAAACCTTTCCTGTTTTTGGTCAATTAGGATTACCATAATTAATATTATTTGCCAAATGCCAGAATAATGAGAGAGAGAGAATGTATTAAGGCATTTTTATTACTTTCTGCAATGTCAAAAGTTTACATACATTTCATGAATATTTGGTACCATTGCCCTTAACCACTTGAAGACTGCAGGTTTATACCCCCTAGTGACCAGGCCCTTTTTTACAAATCCGCACTACACTACTTTCACCGTTTATTGCTCAGTCATACAACTTACCACCCAAATGAATTTTACCTCCTTTTCTTCTCACTAATAGATCTTTAATTTGGTGGTATTTCATTGTTGCTGCCATTTTTACTTTTTTTGCTATTAATAAAAATGTAATGACATTTTTGCAAAAAAAATGACATTTTTCTCTTTCTGTTGTAAATTTTTTTTTAAAAAACTACATTTCTATATAAATTTTTCACAAAATGTATTGTTCTACATGTCTTTGATAAAAAAAAATCCAATAAGTATATATTTATTGGTTTGGGTAAAAATTATAGCGTTTACAAACTATGGTGCAAAAAAGTGAATTTCTGCATTTTGAAGCAGCTCTGACTTTCTGAGCACCTGTCATGTTTCTTCAGGTGCTAGAATGCCAGGATAGTATAAATACCCCCCAAATCACACCATTTTAGAAAGAAGACACCCCAAAGTATTCGCGGAGGGGCATGGTGAGTTCATGTATCATTTCATTTTTTTTCACAAGTTAGCGGAAAATGACACTTTCTGAGGAAAAAAAAATATTAATAAAGTTTCCATTTCTGCTAACTTCTGGCAAAAAAAAAAAAAATCTCAGACGGACTCACTATGCCCCTCAGTGAATACATTGGGGTGTCTACTTTCCGAAATAGGGTCATTTTTGGGGTGTTTGTATTGTTCTGGCATTTTGGGCGGGGCTAAATTGTGAGGAGCCATGTAAAACCTAAAGGTACTCGTTGGAATTTGGGCCCCTTTACGCACCCAGGCTGCAAAAAAGTGTCACACATGTGGTATCGCCGTACTCAGGAGAAATAGGGCAATGTGTTTTTGGGTGTATTTTTACAAATACCCATGCTGGGTGAGAGAAATATCTCTGTAAATTGTCAACTTTGTATAAAAAAATTAAAAAAGTCGTCGTTTACAGAGATATTTCTCACACAAAGTATGGGTATATATAAAAATGCACCCCAAAACACATTGTCCTACTTCTCCTGAGTACGGCGATACCACATGAGTGACACTTTTTTGCAGCCTGGGTGCGCAAAGGGCCCTAATTCCAATGAGTACCTTTAGGATTTCACAGGGCATTTTTACGCATTTGGTTTCCAGACTTCTTTTCATGCTTTAGGGGCCCCTAAAATTCCAGGACAGTATAAATACCCCACAAGTGACCCCATTTTAGAAATAAGACACCCCATGGTATTCCGTGAGGGGTATGGTGAGTTCATGTAAAATTTTATTTTTTGTCACAAGTTAGTGGAATATGAGACTTTGTAAAAAACAAAAATAAAAAATAAAAAATTGTCAATTTCCGTTAACTTGTGCCAAAAAAAAAAAAATTCAGTGAACTCGAAATGCCCCTTACGGAATACCTTGGGGTGTCTTCTTTCCAAAATGGGGTCACTTGTGGGGTATTTATACTGCCCTGGCATTTTAGGGGCCCTATAGCGTGAGAATCCAAATGCGTAAAAATGCCCTGTGAAATCCTAAAGGTACTCATTGGTTTTAGGGCCCCTTTGCGCATCTTGGCTGCAAAAAAGTGTCACTCATGTGGTATCACTGTACTCAGGAGAAGTAGGGCAATGTGTTTTGGCGTGTATTTTTATATATACCCATACTGTGTGTGAGAAATATCTCTGTAAATGACAACTTTTTAAAAAAATTTATACAAAGTTGTCAGTTTACAGAGATATTTCTCTCACCCAGCATGGGTATATGTAAAAATACACCCCAAAACACATTGCCCTACTTCTCCTGAGTACGGTGATACCACATGTGTGCCATTTTCTTGCAGCCAAGATGCGCAAAGGGGCCCAAATTCCAATGAGTACCTTTTAGGAGGGCATTTTTATGCATTTTTCTTCTCACGCTTTAGGGCCCCTAAAATGCCAGGGCAGTATAAATACCCCACATGTGACCCCATTTTGGAAAGAAGACACCCCAAGGTATTCCGTGAGGGGCATGGCGAGTTCATAGATGATTTTTTTTTTTGGACAAGTTAGCGGAAATTGATTTTTTATTGTTTTTTCTCACAAAGTCTCCCTTTCCGCTAACTTTTGACAGAAAGTTTAATTTTTCATGGACTGAATATTCCCCTCAGCGAATACCTTGGGGTGTCTTCTTTCCAAAATGGGGTCATTTGTGGGGTGTTTGTACTGTTCTGGCATTTTGGGCGGGGCTAAATTGTGAGCAGCCATGTAAAACCTAAAGGTACTCGTTGGAATTTGTGCCCCTTTGCGCACCCAGGCTGCAAAAAAGTGTCACTCATGTGGTATCGCCGTACTCAGGAGAAGTAGGGCAGCGTGTTTTGCTGTGTATTTTTACATATACCCATGTTGGGTGAGAGAAATATCTCTGTAAATTGACAACTTTGTATAAAAAAAATTAACAAGTTGTTGTTTACAGCGATATTTCTCACACAAAGTATGGGCATATATAAAAATACACCCCAAAACTCATTGCCCTACTTCTCCTGAGTACGTCTATACCACATGTGTGACATTTTTTTGCAGCCAAGATGCGCAAAGGGGCCCGAATTCCCATGAGTACCTTTAGGATTTCACAGGGCATTTTTACGCATTTGGATTCTCACGCTTTTGGACCCCTAAAATGCCAGGGCAGTATAAATACCCCACATGTGACCCTATTTTGGAAAGAAGACACCCCAAGGTATTCCATGAGGGGCATGGCGAGTTCACAGAAAAAAAAAATTTTTGCCACAAGTTAGCGGAAATTGATATATATATATATATTTTTTTTGCAAAGTCTCATATTCCACTAACTTGTGACAAAAAATAAAATTTTACATGAGCTCACCATATCCCTCACAGAATACCTTGGGATGTCTTCTTTCTAAAATGGGGTCATAGGTGAGGTTTTTGTACTGCCCTGGCATTTGAGGGTCTCCGCAATCATTAGACGTATGGCCAGCATTAGGAGTTTCTGCGATTCTCCTTATATTGAGCATACGGGTAATGAGATTTTTTTTTTCCGTTCATCTTCTGGGCTGAAAAAAGAAAAAAAATGAACGCCGCAAATTTTTTAATTCGCATCAATCAATGTGGATAAAAAAATTTCTGCCAAAATCAGTGACTGCGGTGCGGTGGGCTGGGCACTAACTACCTAACAAGTAGCTAACTAACTGGCGGTGATAAGGGACCCTTATGCCCCATTCACACGTCCGCAATTCTGTTTGCGGAACGGAATTGCAGACCCATTCATTTCCATGGGAACAGACTTTGTCCCGCTCGGATCCGGAATTACGGATCTGCGCTTCCGGGTCTGCACTTCCGTTCCGCAAAAATATAGAACATGTCCTATTCTTGTCCGCAATTGTGGACAAGAAAAGGCATTATATATATAGTTCTGGCAATGTGCGGATCCACAAAATGCGGAAAGCACATTGACGGTGTCCGTATTTTGCAGATCCGCAGATCCATGGATCCGCAAAACACATACGGACGTCTGAATGAGCCTTACAGGGGGGTGATTAGTGACAGGGGGGGTGACAGGGGGTGATCAGGGGGGGTGACATGGGTGATCAGGGGTTAATCAGTGATGGGGGGTGGAGGGGTTGCGTGTGTAGTGATTGGTGCACTTTACTTATGTTTCCTCTGGTGGTCCCAGACAAAGGGACCACCAGACGAGCAGACAGCAGGCATATCAGACGCTGTTTACAAAACAGCGTCTGATATGCGTTTTAAATGCGTTTTTTTTCCCGCATCTACAGCCTGCCAGCGCATGATCAGCGCTGGCAGGCTGTAGTTTTAGTTGTCCCGGTCACGATCGCATGAACGCGCGCGCACGGCGCACGCGCGTTCATGCGAAATCTCAGGTCTCACGAGAAGACGCCGATAGGCGAGACTGAGACCTGAGAGAGCCGCCGCGCTGACGCCCATCGGCGTTAGCGTGGCGGCAAGTGGTTAAACTGTATGACTTGGGTCAAACATTTTGGATATTCTTCCACAAGCTTTTCACAATAGTTTGTCGGAATTTGGGCCCATTCCTCCTGACAAAATTGGTGTAACTGAGCCATGTTTATTGGTCGCCTTGCTCGCACCTGCCTTTTCAGCTTTGCCCATAAAATTTCAATAGGATTGAGATCAGGGCTTTGTGATGGCCACTCCAAAACATTGACTTTGTTATCCTTAAGCCACTTTGTAACCAGTTTGGCAGTATGCTTCAGGTCATTGTCCATTTGGAAGACCTATTTCTGCCCAAGCTTTAACTTCCTGTCTGATGTCTTGAGATGTTGTTTCAGTATTTCCACGTAATCTTCTTTCCTCATGATGCCATCTATTTTGTGAAGTGCACCAGTCCCTCCTGCAGCAAAACAACCCCTAAACATGATGCTGCCACCCCTGTGTTTCACAGTTGGTATGATGTTCTTAGGCTTCCAAGCTTCTCCCTTCTCTTCCTAACGTAACAATGGTTATTATGGCCAAAAAGTAAAATTTTAGTTTTGTCAGACCACAGGACAGGTCTCCAAAAATGTAGGTCTTTGTTGTTCCTGTGTGCATTTGCAAACATTAATCTTTTAGACTAATGGCTTCTGGCAGAGTGGACTTTCAGCCCATGTTGATGCAGTACTCGTTTCACTCTGGATATTGACAAAATCTTACCAGCTTCCGCCATCATCTTCACAAGGTCTTTTGCTTGTATTCTTGGGTTGATATGCACATGTCGGACCAAAGCACGTTCATCTCTGGGAAACAGAACCCATCTCCTTCCTGAGCAGTATGATAGCTGGACATTCCGATCTTGTTTATTCTTGCGTATAACTGTTTGTACAGATGAACGAGGCACCTTCAGGTATCTTGAAATTGCACCCAAGGTTGAACCAGACTTGTGCAAGTCCACAATTCCCTTCCTGATATTTTGGCTAATATCTTTAGACTTTCCTATGATGCTACACAAAGAAGCAGTGTGTAATTAACTCAGATGTTGCCAACAAACCTAACAGATGCTTCCAAACACATGACCTCATCATATGGGCAGTCCAGAATTGTTTAAAGGCATAGTAATCATAGTGTCTGTAAACTTTTGACATTGCAGAAAGTAATAAAAATGCCTTAAAACATTCTCTCTCTCATTATTCTGGCATTTGGCAAATAATAATATTTATGGTAATCCTAATTGACCAAAAACAGGAAAGGTTTATTCTGATCTCATGTCAGATATTGAGAAAAACATGCATATGTGTCTTTTTATATAGTGTATGTAAACTTCTGGTTTCAACTGTAAGTAGCAGAGGCAGACGGCAGGCATTGCTAAAAAGATAGGTATCCCCAGACAACCCCTTTAAAGGGTCGGTCATCAATGTCAGATCAGCGAGGGTCCGACTACTGGCACCCCCAGGTTCTTTATTAAGGGTATCTGTATTTGTTTAGGAAATCTGCCCTGGGTCTGTATGAAGAGGGTCTGTTTTGGGGTTGTTGTGTTTACTTAGAGGGCTGTCTTGGGTTGTATTTAGGCTCACAATTTTAAAAGGGGTACTGTTATGCTAATTGTTAATTATGTTATCAAGTATGGCTGTGTAAAGGATGAAATAGTAAATCTGGCATCATTGGTAACCAGTTTCTCAGTAATGGACTAGTCCCATTTACCCTGGTTAGGGTAGTGTACAGGGTTACTAGCAAGCCAGTCTAGAGAGAAGACCTGTTTTGGTGTGCCCTGCCAAATTGTCTTTAAAAGAATACCTCTCCAGGGAGACCACCTACCTGAGAGTGAAAACTGACAGGAAAAACAACCTCTGAGGAAAGAAGCATTGAGTTTATACAGATGGTTGAAGACCATAAAGGTAGTGTATGAACTAGACAGTAAAGAACATATGCTTATGGTTTTGGACTTTACTGTCCAAGGTCTGGGTTAACTGCTTCTGGCACCCGCCACCCTGGCCCTGTTTAAGCACTGCATCCCGCAGATGTAAACTGCAGAAAGCTTATTGAGAGTCTGCACACCTGGGATCATTTGGTGAAACAGCATGGTACATCTAGACAGAGAATTAGAGGGGAACATCATATTGCCTATCTGTTTACTTACTTGAATGTTGTAATTTCCAGTCCAATAAAACAATAGGATGAGCTTCAAGGGGCGTTTGCAGGTAGAATAAGTTCTTGACCAGATGGCCAGGCACTCATACATATTTTTCATCCAAAAGCATTACATGGCTAAACAATAGGGTCCATTGACAATGTAAATGTGGTCTTTAAAAAATACATTTACAAGTATCTTTTCAGAAGAGCTAAAGGTAATGTTGTAATTTTACAACAGTGAATCATACAGGGATAATACAGACCCCTTTAGAGAATTACTGCATTATGAAAAACTTGAAAACTGTGTCTTACTGTGTATGTTGTACTGCAACCCTCATCACCTATTCTATAAAGAGAAACTTTATTTGTGCTAATCAAGCAGGCTTTGTCACTGCCTCCACCATTCACCCAGTGTGGGACTGAGGTGCCTAGGGCCCACCAGTAACATTTATTCTGGGGGCCCAATGTATAGCTACATGCAATACCTGCTCACACAGCGACAGACAACAGCATGACATTACAAGATGATTGATTATAGGTGCCCATGCACCGACTTCAAGATGGCAGGTCTATGGGGAAAGAGGATGCTAGCTGGTCTGCTTTTTATACCTAGAAGTAATCTTAACCACCTAATTCATCTATAATAATAAAATGAGTATTTTATGTGAGAGTGGGCTGGTTGAAGTGCTGAATGCTGCCCTCAGTCTACTGTATCATGTGCCACTTTTACAGAGGGTGGGGGGCTAGGCACACCTTGCTTAGGGGCCCACAGGAGGATTCACCTGTTCCGCTGTGGGCCAGTCCGAGCCTGCATCCACAGGCCCCTGCACCTGTCCTCTTGCCTTGCACCCTGCCAACCATCCATCATCAAGGGCACCCCAGACACCACTAGGGTGTGCCCCAAGAGGTACAAAGGTGCACCCCTCCATGCACTGCCCCTATGGTTCGGGAGAGCACTGGTGCTGGGGTTAGCCAACATGAGAGCTACAGAAAACTTTATTGCCTCAGCCACCACTCCCCTTCTCTCTTCTCTCGTTCCCTGCATCTCCCCATGCTAGTCGACACATGATATATGCAGTTCACTCAGTCTTACTTCTGCCTCCTTATTACTCTCTCCTGTACACGGTACATATGAAATTCATGTGTCCATGTGCAGATCCTTCTGTAGGTCATCTGGACCATTGCACACTGTGACCACTGTCACAGTTTTTGCCAAAATCTGCCAGCAAAAACCACAATAAAACCATAATGTGCATGAAAAGCAGTGTGTATCATATCTCTGGGCACTTTGAGGGGTCTCTGGGCCTACCAGAGACTCAGGCCTAAGACTGCCACCCCTTCAGCTGGATGTGATTTCAGCCAGTGTGAAATAGGTGATGTGGGGACAGTGGGAGACGTACTAACAAGCTCTCCCTTTGTAACTGTAAGTGTCCACAGGAGTGGAGTAAAAGTCCCATTCATCCATCAATCAGATATCATACTTACTCTCTGATTGTCACATATGGAATTATTTTGTTCCAGAAAAGGAGTGAGAAGATCTACTCATTCCTCTGCACCTAATTAGGCCATGTATTGATGCCACGACGTAGACTTTTACCAGCGTCCAGAGCACCATGACAAATAAGCCGCACCAAACACTTGTACCCCCCACAAACAAACATCAATAAAGTTTAAAAGTGTTCCTCTATTGTCCACGCACACCTAAAACTTTTAGGAAAATATGCAGCCTGCTTCTTTAGTGATACCTGTTACACACTGCAGTAATAGCGATAACCATTATTACTAGAGAGAAAACGTATATTTCTTTCTTTTTCTATATCTATAAAAAAATCTGATACATATATATATATATATATATATATATATATATATATGAAATTGGATGAGTTCAAATTGGATTTGCGCCTGAATCAATTATATAGAAATGATAGAAGGAAAAAAAATATATATAACACTGTAAATCTGATGGTTAGCAATACATCCATAAGCTAAGCAAGTTTTAGGCAAAAAAAAAAATTCTATTTCCTCATTTCCCTGTTTCTATTCTGGCCCTTTGTTTACCTGCAATAACAACAATCTCTGTCCATCCCCCTGCTCTGCAAAGGTAGTGAATACAAGTGCTACCCTGAGTGAAATGTCTGACTGCTAGGATACTCATCAGCATGTTATATGTGTAGGACTACAAGTCACAGCTGTACAATGACACTGCTGATACACACAGGACCTTCCCCTTACTAGTTCTTGTGCAATGCTCTGCAGATATCCTCTAGTCTGTTAGCTCCTGTGCCCAGCATTTGTCTCTTCACTACCTACAGCTGCTCAGCAAAGCCTCCAGCCCTGAGCCTGTTCTGCTAAAGGGGTTAATCTTTCTGAAGAATCCAGTAGGAGGGAGACACAGGGCATACAGCAGACAGCAGTGCAGGCCAGCACAGTGACGTCTTGTGTACAGACACATATCTTCTCTCTCAGGCTTGTACACGAAACATCATCAGAGCAGGGAGAGAAGCTGACATCACAGGTCATGTGACCCTCAGTGAAATCTGAGAAAGCTGCCACTGCAGATGAAGTAAATGCATTGTAAACCACTTACATTAGATTAGTTAATGTCTCACTCCTCTGGAAAAGACTCATGTGAATCAGTCCTGCTTTCAAAAGGAAAAGAAAACTGAGCAAACTCGGACTGGCCCACAGGGATACAGGTGAATCCACCGGTGGGCTCCCAGTCTCCCACCCCTTGCAGAAGTGGCACATGACACAGTAGACTTACTGCACTACATACATATATTCAATGTACAGCACCTCAACCAGAAACTACCCAGTTTATTATTATAGACACGATCAGATAGCTGAGGTGACTTCTAGGTATAAAGGAAAGCTACCAGTATCCTCTTTTCCCCAGGACCTACCTTCTCAAGGTTGCTGCAGTAACCCCCATATTCAATTATCTGGTAGCATCTTGCTACTGTGTAAGCAGGTAATATTTGAATGAATCCGTACAGTGGGCCCTAGGCACCCCGGTCCGACTGAAACTGAGTGTCTCATACCAGAAAACAACTTTGTTTCTTTTTTTTCCCCCAGGGCTGAGTAGAGAGAATTAGCTTAGCTGCCTGAGAGGCCGTGATTAGGATCCAAGGTAAGTGGGGGATAGGGGGTAGTATTTCACCTTAAGGAGAGTGCATGTGTATATGTAGTAGTGTAGGCTGAACAATGCTCCTTTGGGTTTTTGGAAACATGTATGCTAAGCAGCACATCTTTCATCTGCTGGCATCAAGAAGAATTAGCTTTCTTTACCTTTTGGAAGGAAAACTAATTTGAATATCTTTCACAGAAACCCAAAGATTTTCAAGAAATTTGGGTGCCAAATCCGAATTTAAAAAAAAAATCTGGACAAATTCTTAATCAATTCATTCATGTGTAATATCTATTTATCTATCTATCTATCTATCTATCTATCTATCTATCTATCTATCTAATCTATCTAATCTATCTATATAAATCTTTTTTCCTCTGTTGAAGTCAGTCTTCAAAATAAGTCTTGAATAGGGATGAGCGAACTCGAACTGTATAGTTCAGGTTCGTACCGAATTTTGGGGTGTTCGGGACCCGGACTCGAACATTTTAAAAAAAAGTTCGGGTTCGGGTCCGTTGTTCGGAGATTTCTTCCCGCTTTCTGAAGGGCTGCACTGCAGCCAATCAGCTAGCGTTTTATTTCTTGCCCTAAGAAGCCATCACAGCCATGCCTACTAATGGCGTGGCTATGATTGGCCAAGTGCAGCATGTGACCCAGCCTCTATTTAAGCTGGAGTCACGTCATTCTGCTCTGATTAGTGTAGGGATAGGACGCAGTTGCTGTGAGGGCGAGATTAGGCAGGGAAAACTCAGCAAAATACCTACTGAAGTGATCGATCTACAGCTGTGAAACATTCAACTTCTGCTAGTTAATTGCTCACTGTTTTTTAGGTTGCACAGAGCGTTTTTTCTGTCACTTTTTTCTGGAGTGATCGGCGGCCATTTTGTGTCTTTTGGGGCATGAGCACAAGCTGCCACCAAGTCCATCAATCCATCAATACTAGTTTTTTTTTTTTTTTTTGCTATATCCTATATCAGGGGCTTGGCTGTGTTTACTGTCAAACCTAGAAACTCAGGATAGAAATGTCTATATTTTATTGAGGGGTTAAATTAACTTGCCAAAATAGCAATCTGGAGTTTCAGCTGAGGCTAGCCAAGTGTAATACTGTCTGCTATCTGGCAAAGCATAGATTTTTTTCTGTGGTGAAATTCAATTGCCAAAATAGCAATCCACTAAATCTGGTGTCGCAGCAGTGGATGGCAAAGTTTAATAGTGTCCGGCAAAGGATATATTTTGTTCTGGGGTGGAATTCAATTGCCAAAATAGCAATACCATAAATCAGTGGTTTCCGCTGTGGCTGGCCAAGTTTAATAGTGTCCGTCATGTGATATATTATTTTCTGGGGTGAAATTCAGTTGCAAAAATAGAAATACCATAAATCTGGTGTTCCAGCCATGACTGGACAAGTTTAATAGTGTCCGGCAAAGGATATATTTTGTTCTGGGATGAAATTCAATTGCCAAAATAGCAATACCGTAAATCTGGTGTCCCAGCAGTGGCTGGCCAAGTTTAATAGTGTCCGGCTAAGGATTTATTATTTTCTGGGGTGAAATTCAGTTGCCAAAATAGAAATACAGTAAATCTGGTGTTCCAGCTGTGATTAGACAAGTTTAATAGTGTCTGGCAAAGGATATATTTTGTTCTGCGGTGAAATTCAATTGCCAAAATAGCAATACCATAAATCAGTGGTTACAGCTGTGGCTGGCCAAGTTTAACAGTGTCCGGCAAAGGATATATTTTGTTCTGGGGTGAAATTCAATTGCCAAAATAGCAATACAGTAAATCTGGTGTTCCAGGTGTGACTGGACAAGTTTCATAGTGTCCTTCATAGGATATATTATTTTCGGCGGTGAAATTCAGTTGCCAAAATAGAAATACAGTAAATCTGGTGTTCCAGCTGTGACTGGAGAAGTTTAATAGTGTCGCCTGTCCGGCAATGGATATATTTTTTTCTGGGGTGAAATTCAATTGCCAAAATAGCAATACCATAAATCAGTGGTTTCAGCTGTGGCTGGCCAAGTTAAATAGTGTCCGGCAAAGGATAGATCATTTTCTGGGGTGAAATTAAATTGCCAAAATAGCAACCCCCTAAATCTGGTTTCCCAGCAGTGGCTGGCCAAGTTTAATAGTGTCCGGCAAAGGATATATTATTTTCTGGGGTGAAATTCAATTGCTAAAATAGCAATACCGCAAATCTGGTGTCCCAGCAGTGCCTGGCCAAGTTTAATAGTGTCCGGCAAAGGATTTATTATTTTCTGGGGTGAAATTCAGATGCCAAAATAGCAATACCGTAAATCTGGTTTCCCAGCAGTGGCTGGCCAAGTTTAATAGTGTCCGGCAAAGGATTTATTATTTTCTGGGGTGAAATCCAGATGCCAAAATAGCAATACCGTAAATCTGGTTTCCCAGCAGTGGCTGGCCAAGTTTAAAAATGTCCGGCAAATGATTTATTATTTTCTGGGGTGCAATTCAGTTTCCAAAATAGAAATACAGTAAATCTGGTGTTCCAGCTGTGACTGGACAAGTTTATAAGTGTTCGGCAAAGGATATATTTTGTTCTGTGGTTAAATTCAGTTGCCAAAATAGCAATACCGTAAATCTGGTGTCCCAGAAGTGGCTGGCCAAGTTTAATAGTGTCCGGCAAAGGATTTATTATTTTTTTCTAGGTGAAATCCAGATGCCAATATAGCAATACCGTAAATCTGGTTTCCCAGCAGTGGCTGGCCAAGTTTAAAAATGTCCGGCAAAGGATTTATTATTTTCTGGGGTGCAATTCAGTTTCCAAAATGGAAATACAGTAAATCTGGTGTTCCAGCTGTGACTGGACAAGTTTCATAGTGTCCGTCATAGGATATATTATTTACTGCCGTGAATTTAAGTTGCAAAAATAGAAATACCGCAAATCTGGTGTTCCAGCTGTGACTGGACAAGTTTAATAGTGTCCGGCAAAGGATTTATTATTTTCTGGGGTAAAACTCAGTTGCCAAAATAGCAATACCGTAAATCTGGTGTCCCAGCAGTGGCTGGGCAAGTTTAATAGTGTACGGCAAAGGATTTATTATTTTCTGGGGTGAAATTCAGTTGCCAAAATAGCAATACCGTAAATCTGGTGTCCCAGCTGTGACTGGCCAAGTTTCATAGTGTCGGCAAAGGATATATTATTTTCTGGGGTGAAATTCAATTGCCAAAATATTAATACCGTGAATCTGGTTTCCCAGCAGTGCCTGGTCAAGTTTAATAGTGTCCGGGAAAGGATTTATTATTTTATGCGATGAAATTCAATTGCCAAAACAGCAATACCATAAATCAGTAATTTCAGCTGTGGCTGGCCAAGTTTAATAGTGTCCGGCAAAGGATATATATTTTTCTGGGGTGAAATTAAGTTGCAAAAATAGAATTACCATAAATCTGGTGTTCCAGCTGTGACTGGACAAGTTTAATAGGGTTCGTCATAGGATATATTATTTTCTGAGGTGAAATTCAGTTGCAAAAATAGAATTACCATAAATCTGGTGTTACAGCTGTGACTGGACAAGTTTAATAGTGTCCGGCAAAAGATATAGTTTTTTCTGTGGTTAAATTCAGTTACCAAAATAGCAATACCGTAAATCTGGTGTCCCAGCAGTGGCTGGCCAAGTTTAATAGTGTCCGGCAAAGAATTTATCATTTTCTGGGGTGAAATTCAGTTGCAAAAATTGAATACAGTAAATCTGGTTTTCCAGATGTGACTGGACAAGTTTAAAAGTTTCCGGCAAAGGATATATTTTGTTCTGGGGTAAAATTAAATTGCTAAAATAGGAATAACGTAAATCTGGTGTCCCAGCAGTGGCTGGCCAAGTTAAATAGTGTCCGGCAAAGGATTTTTTATTTTCTGGGGTGAAATTCAGTTGCCAAAATAGCAATACCGTAAATATGGTGTCCCAGCAGTGGCTGGTCAATTTTAATAGTGTACGGCAAAGGATTTATTATTTTCTGATGTGAAATTCAGTTACCAAAATAGAAATACAGTAAATCTGGTGTTCCAGCTGTGACTGGACAAGTTTAATTGTGTCCTTCAAAGGATATATTATTTTCTGGTGTGAAATTCAATTGCCAAAATAGCAATACCCAAAATCTGATGTTCCAGCTGTTGCAGGCCAAGTGTAAATCTGTCCGTTAAAGGGTATATTACAGTAAGTGTTAAAATACAGCATAATCCTCTACATTTGCACACACTGTTTTGCATCTCTAAGTGTATTTCTTCCTGTTAAAGGGTATATTAAACAAAGTGTTAAAATGCAGCAGTCTCTTATGCTGTTTGAAGACTCTGCTGGCAGGGTTTTCCAAGGGAATCCACCTAGACATAGAATGCACTGATGCCCAACCACTTATGTTTCCTGATGATGAGGACATGGGAATACCACCTCATTGGAGTCTTTTTGCAGTGTACAGACCGAACAGGAGGTCAGGGAGGTAGACTGTGTGGAAGACGATGCAGGGGACGATGAGGTCCTAGACCCCACATGGAATGAAGATCATGCCACTGACTTTCATAGTTCAGAGGAAGAGGCAGTGGTGAGACCGAGCCAATAGCGTGGCAAAAGAGGGAGCAGGGGGCAAAAGCAGAACAGCCGCCGCCTTCTGAGTTCGCCTGCTACTGGCCACAGACACCAGGGACCAAGCACCCCAAAGGCAGATTCAAGGAGTTCCCTGGCATGGCATTTCTTTAAACAATGTGCTGACGACAAGACCCGAGTGGTTTGCACGCTGTGCCATCGGAGCCTGAAGCGAGGCATTAACGTTCTAAACCCTTAGCACAACCTGCATGACCAGGCATCTACATGCAAAGCATGAACTGCAGTGGAGTAAACACCTTAAAAACAAGGAACTCACTGAGGCTCCCCCTGCTCCCTCTTCTGCTGCTGCCTTGATCTCTTCCTCAGCCTCGGGAGGAATGTTGACACCTGCCGCCCACCAAACACAGGATGTGCCACCGAACCCCCCAACTTGCGTCACCAAGCATCTCCACCATGTCACACAGCAGCATTCAGCTCTCCATCTCACAAACCTTGGGGAGAAAGCGTAAATTCCTACCTAGCCACCCTCAAGCCCTGGGCCAGAATGCCAGCATTTCTAAACTACTGGCCTTTGAAATGCTGTCATTCAGGCTGGTGGACACAGACAGCTTCAAACAGCTGATGGCGATGACTGTCCCACAGTATGTTGTTCCCAGCCGCCACTACTTCTCCAAGAGAGCCGTGCCTTCCCTGCACAACCAAGTATCCGATAAAATCAAGTGTGCACTGCGCAACGCCATCTGTGGCAAGGTCCACCTAACCACATATTGAACAACAGACTGATGAGTGGTTGCTGCCGGTGGGCCTCAAGCCCGGCCTGGTGGTGTGCGATAATGGGCGAAATCTCGTCGCAGCTCTGGGACTAGCCGGTTTGCCTGGCGCATGTGCTGAATTCGGTGGTGCAGAAGTTCCTTCACAAATACCCCAGAATGTCAGAGCTGCTGCATAAAGTGCGGGCCGCTTGTGCGCGCTTCCGGCGTTTACATCCTGCTGCTGCTCGCCTGTCTGCGCTACAGCATAACTTCGGCCTTCCCGCTCACCACCTCATATGCTACGTGCCCACCAGATGGAACTCCACCTTGCACATGCTGGAGAGACTGTGCGAGCAGCAGCAGGCCATAGTGGAGTTTCAGCTGCAGCACGCACGGGTCAGTCGCACTGCAGAACAGCACCACTGCACCACCAATGATTCGGCCTCCATGCGAGACCTGTGTGCCCTGTTGCGCTGTTTCGAGTACTCCACCAACATGGCCAGTGGCGATGACGCCGTTATCAGCGTTACAATACCACTTCTATGTCTTCTTGAAAAAACACTTAGGGCGATGATGGAAGAGGAGGTGGCCGAGGAGGAGGAGGAAGAGGGGTCATTTTTAGCACTTTCAGGCCAGTCTCTTAGAAGTGGCTCAGAGGGAGGTTTTTTGTAAAAGCAGAGGCCAGGTACAAATGTGGCCAGCCAGGGCCCACTACTGGAGGATGAGGAGGACGAGGTTGAGGAGGTGGAGGAGGATGAGGATGAAGCATGTTCACAGCGGGGTGGCACCCAACGCAGCTCGGGTCCATCACTGGTGTGTGGCTGGGGGGAAATGGAGGACGATGACGATACGCCTCCCACAGAGGACAGCTTGTCCCTACTTCTGGGCAGCCTGGCACACATGAGCGACTACATGCTGCAGTGCCTAAGCAATGAAAGCAGAGTTGCCCACATTTTAACGTGTGCGGACTACTGGGTTGCCGCCCTGCTTGATCCCCGGTACAAAGACAATGTGCCCACCTTACTTCCGGCACTGGAGCGTGATAGGAAGATGCGCGAGTACAAGCGCACGTTGGTAGACGCGCTACTGAGAGCATTCCCAAATGTCACAGGGGAACAAGTAGAAGCCCAAGGCGAAGGCAGAGCAGGAGCATAAGGTCGCCAATGCAGCTGTGTCACGGCCAGCTCCTCTGAGGTCAGGGTTAGCATCGCAGAGATGTAGAAAAGTTTTGTCACCACACCACAGCTAACTGCACCACCACCTGATACGGAATGTATTAGCAGGAGGCAGCATTTTGCTAACATGGTGGAACAGTACGTGTGCACACCCCTCCACGTACTGACTGATGGTTCGGCCTCATTCAACTTCTGGGTCTCCAAATTGTCCACGTGGCCAGAGCTAGCCTTTTATGCCTTGGAGGTGCTGGCCTGCCTGGCAGCCAGTGTTTTGTCTGAACGTGTATTCAGCACGACAGGTGGCGTCATTACTGACGAACGCAGCCGCCTGTCCACAGCCAACGTGGACAAGCTGACATTCATAAAAATGAACCAGGCATGGATCCCACAGGACCTGTCCATCCCTTGTGCAGAATAGACATTTATAACTACCTCCCTTTAACCATATATTCTTGTACTCCAGGGCACTTCTTTATTGAATCCTCTTTTTTTAATTGTACCATAATTTTGCGGGGCAACCCAAAGTTGAATGAACCTCTCCTCCGTATGGGTGCCAGGGGCCTAAATATCTGATAGTGGCCTTCTCCATTGGTGGGTGACATGAAGCCTGATTCTCTGCTTTGGGACCTCTCTCCTCTGTCTGGGTGCTGGGGCCTAAATAACTAAAAGTGGCCTTCTCTGTTGGTTGGTGACATGATGCCTCTTTTGCTGCTATGGGACCTCTCTCCTCTGTCTGGGTGTCAGGGGCCTAACTTTCATGTCCTTACTTGCTGTTTTGGTGGCAGACATTTAACACTTTTTACTGTCTAATGACCGCCCCATTGTCTGGGTGTCAGGGGCCTATATGTAGTTTAATCATTTGTTGTCTTGGTGGGATATTATTAAACTCTTTTTACTGTCATGACCGCCGCCATTGTCTGGGTGTCAGCAGCCTAAATTTCACGTACTTGATTGCTGTCTTGGTGGGAGATATTAAACTCTTTTTTACTGTCTAATGACCACCCCATTGTCTGGGTGTCAGTGGCCTATATTTCGTTTAATTGCATGCTAGCTGGGTGAGAGACATTAAACTCTTTTTACTGTCAAATTGCCTCTCCTAAATGGTAATTGCCTGTTCTATTGCAGGTAGTGTTGAGCAAACAGTTCGAGCATCGTTCGGGTTCGTTGTTCGTCGATTACTTCCCACTTTCTGAAGGGCTGCACAGCAGCCAATCAGCTAGCGTTTTACTTCTTGCCCTAAGAGCCCATCACAGCCAGGCCTACTAATGGCATGGCTGTGATTGGCCTCGTGCAGCATGTGACCCAGCCTCTATTTAAGCTGGAGTCAAGTAGCACCGCACGTCACACTGCTCTGATTAGTGTAGGGAGAGGACGCAGCTTCTGTGAGGGCGAGATTAGGCAGGGTAAAGTCAGCAACAGCACCTAATGAACGGATCGATCTACAGCTGTGAATGATTGAACTTCTGCTAGTTACTTGCTCACTGGTTTTTAGGCTGCACAGAGCGTTTTTCTGTCACTTATTTTCTGGGTTGATCGGCGGCCATTTTGTGACTTGTGGTGCACCAGAACAAGCTGCCACCAAGTCGATCAATCCATCAATACTAGTTTTTTTTTGCTATATCCTACATCAGGGGCTTGGCTGTGCTTATTGTCACCCCTAGAAACTCAGGATAGCAATTTCTATATTTTATTAAGGGGTTAAATACAATTGCCCAAATACCAATACCCTAAATCTGGTGTTCCAGCTTTGGCTAGACAAGTATAATACTGTCTGCTGTCTGACAAAGGATAGATTATTTTCTGTGGTGAAATTCAATCGCCAAAATAGCAATACTCTGAATCTGGTGTCCCAGCTGTTGCAGGCAAAGTTTCATAGTGTCCGCCAAAACATATATTTTGTTCTGGGGTGAAATTAATTTGCCAAAATAGCAATACCCTGAATCTGGTGTCCCAGCTGTTGCAGGCCAAGATTCATAGTGCCCCCCAAATATATATATTTTGTTCTGGGGTGAAATTTAATTGCCAAAATAGCAATACCATAAATCAGTGGTTTCAGCTGTGGCTGGCAAAATATAATAGTGTCCTCCAAAACATATATTTTGTTCTGGGGTGAAATTCAATTGCCAAAATAGCAATACCCTGAATCTGGTGTCCCAGCTGTTGCAGGCCAAGATTCATAGTGTCCGCCAAAACATATATTTTGTTCTGGGGTGAAATTCAATTGCCAAAATGGCAATACCCTGAATCTGGTGTCCCAGCTGTTGCAGGCCAAGATTCATAGTGTCCGCCAAAACATATATTTTGTTCTGGGGTGAAATTCAATTGCCAAAATAGCAATACCCTGAATCTGGTGTCCCAGCTGTTGCAGGCCAAGATTCATAGTGTCCGCCAAAACATATATTTTGTTCTGGGGTGAAATTCAACTGCCAAGTAGCAATACCATAAATCAGTGGTTTCAGCTGTGGCTGGCAAAATATAATAGTGTCCGCCAAAACATATATTTTGTTCTGGGGTGAAATTCAATTGCCAAAATAGCAATACCATAAATCAGTGGTTTCAGCTGTGGCTGGCAAAATATAATAGTGTCCACCAAAACATATATTTTGTTCTGGGGTTAAATTCAATTGCCAAAATAGCAATACCCTGAATCTGGTGTTCGAGCTGTTGCAGGCCAATTGTAAATCTGTCCATAAAAGGATACCATTCATCCAGGGCCTAAATACTAGCCCTAAAAGAGATATTCCCCTAAATCAGTGGTTACTGCTGTGCCTGGATTAGTGTAATACGCTACATAAATAAATAGGCAGATAGTGTTAGGTGCCTGTAAAAAACGGCCTGAGTTTGAAATCAATACATTGGGCCAAATATTTTTTTTCTTATTGTGGTGCTTGGTGAACGGTAACAATGAGGAAAACATCTAGTAAGGGACGTGGAGGTGTTAGTCGTGGTGGGCCGAAATAACTGAGAGTGGCCTTCTCCGGTGGTGGTTGATATGACGCATGATTCCTTGCTGTGGGACCTGTATCCTCTGTCTGTGTGGTGGGGCCGAAATAACTGAGAGTGGCCTTCTCCGGTGGTGGGTGATATGATGCATGATTCCTTGCTGTGGGACCTCTCTCCTCTGTCTGGGTGCTGGGCCGAAATAACTGAGAGTGGCCTTCTCCGGTGGTGGTTGATATGACGCATGATTCCTTGCTGTGGGACCTCTCTCCTCTGTCTGGGTGCTGGGCCAAAATAACTGAGAGTGGCCTTCTCCGGTGGTGGTTTATATGACGCATGATTCCTTGCTGTGGGACCTCTCTCCTCTGTCTGGGTGGTAGGGCCGAAATATCTGAGAGTGGCCTTTTCCGGTGGTGGTTGATATGACGCATGATTCCTTGCTGTGGGACCTCTCACCTCTGTCTGGGTGCTGGGCCGAAATAACTGAGAGTGGCCTTCTCCGGTGGTGGTTGATATGACGCATGATTCCTTGCTGTGGGACCTCTCTCCTCTGTCTGGGTGCTGGGCCGAAATAACTGAGAGTGGCCTTCTCCGGTGGTGGTTGATATGACGCATGATTCCTTGCTGTGGGACCTCTCTCCTCTGTCTGGGTGCTGGGCCGAAATAACTGAGAGTGGCCTTCTCCGGTGGTGGTTTATATGACGCATGATTCCTTGCTGTGGGACCTCTCTCCTCTGTCTGGGTGGTGGGGACGAAATAACTGAGAGTGGCCTTCTCTGGTGGTGGTTGATATGACGCATGATTCCTTGCTGTGGGACCTCTCTTCTCTGTCTGGGTGGTGGGGACGAAATAACTGAGAGTGGCCTTCTCCAGTGGTGGTTGATATGACGCATGATTCCTTGCTGTGGGACCTCTCTTCTCTGTCTGGGTGCTGGGCCGAAATAACTGAGAGTGGCCTTCTCCGGTGGTGGTTGATATGACGCATGATTCCTTGCTGTGGGACCTCTCTCCTCTGTCTGGGTGCTGGGCCTAAATAACTGAAAGTGACCTTCTCCAGTGTTGAGTGTTATGACGCATGATTCCTTGCAATGGGACCTCTCTCCAATTGATATTGGTTAAATTTTATTTATTTTATTTTAATTCATTTCCCTATCCACATTTGTTTGCAGGGGATTTACCTACATTTTGCTGCCTTTGGCAGCCCTCTAGCCCGTTCCTGGACTATTTTACAGCCTTTTTAGTGCCTAAAACTTTGGGTCCCCATTGACTTCAATGGGGTTCGGGTTCGGGATAAAGCTCGGCTCCAGTTTGGATCCCGAACCCGAACATTTTCGGGAAGTTCGGCCGAACTTCTCGAACCCGAACATCCAGGTGTTCGCTCATCTCTAATTGCAGGTTGACCTGAGGCCTGTGTTGCTGTTACAGGACCGCTCTCCTTTTTGTGGATGCCATGGCCCTGAGTCTGTGAATAAGGCCTGTGGCACTGCAGGCAGACATGAATCCTTTTTGCCTGTGATTAGAACATCAACTCCCATAGCATTCCCACCTGATGCCACTCCAACCTCCTATTCCACCTCCTCCTCCTCCAAGTTGCCAATTGATATTGGTTAATTTTTATTTATTTTATTTTATTTTAAGTCATTTCCCTATCCACATTTGTTTGCAGGGGATTTACCTACATTTTGCTGCCTTTTGCAGCCCTCTAGCTCCTTCCTGGGCTATTTTACAGCCTTTTTAGTGCCCAAAAGTTTGGGTCCCCATTGACTTCAATGGGGTTCGGGGTGAAGTTCGGGTCGAGTTTGGATCCCGAACCCGAACATTTTCGGGAAGTTCGGCCAAACTTCTCGAACCCGAACATCCAGGTGTTCGCTTAACCTCTTAAGGACGAAGGGCGTACATGTACGCCCTTCGTCCGCACTTTAAAGATGGCGCCCGCTCCCGCACGGAGCGGGCGCCCGAGCTGCGGGTAAAAGCTTGATTCATCAAGCTGACACCCGCAGCTCATGTCCGCGACCGGCAGCGATGCCGATCGCGGACATTTAACCCCTCAGATGCCGTGGTCAATCCTGACCACGGCATCTGATCGCGCAAAAACCGAAAGTTTCACTGGTTGTGCTCGGCTCCCTGATGGCCACAAGGGGGAGCCGGAGCATGCATGTAGTACCCTAGGTTTCTGTGAATGAAACCTAGGGTACTACATTAGTATTCCTATGGAGCCTATGACTGTAATAGGCTCCATAGGAAATATCGTGATTTTCTCATATATTCCAATGCTATTGCATTGGAATATATGAGAATAGCAATCTGATGATTGCATCTTATAGTTCCCTATGGGAACTATAAGAAAGTGGTAAAAAAAAAAAAAAGTTTAAAAATAAAAATTAAATAAAAAATATAAAATTCAAATCACCCCCTTTCCCCAAAATGAAAATAAAATAAATAAAAATAAAAAATTACACATAATGGTGTCGCAATATGCGAAAACGCCCATACTATAATAATATTAAAAATATTCACCATACGGTAAACATAAAAACGGAAGAAAGCGCCCAAATGGCTAATTCGCCATTTTTGGACGCTTCATATCCTAGAAAAAAATGAATAAAAGTGATCAAAACATCATACGCACCCCATAATGGTATCAATTAAAAGTTCAGATTGCCCTGCAAAAAAATGAGCCCCTACACTGCTCCATACGCATAATTACAAAAAAGTTATAGGGGTCAAAACATGGCGACAAAAAAATAAAATAAAAAAATTCCCACTTTTAATTTTTTTTTTCACTATCAAAACGCAAGAAAAACTATACATATTAGGTATTGCCGGATTCGTACTGACCTGAAGAATAAAATTAACCAGTCAGTTTTATCGCAAATCGAACGTTGTAATTTAAAAACCCGTAAAACTGTGGTGAAATTGCTTTTTTTTTGCAATTTCACCCCATTTGGAATTTTTTTCCCGTTTCCCACTACATCACATACAAAAATAAATGGTAGCGTTAAAAAGTACAACTTGTCCCGCAAAAAATAAGCCGTCATATGGCTATGTGAGCGGAAATATAAAAATGTTATGGCTTTTGGAAGGCAGGGAGCGCAAAACAAAAACGCAAAAATCCCAAAACCCCCGGTCCTTAAGGGGTTAACTCTAGTCTTGAACATTGCATAAATAATAATAATAATAATCTTTAGTACATTCATCATTTATTAGTCTCTGACCTCTACTTAGCTATGAATAATAGTGTGCATACTAAATGAAGCAATATCTGTGTATTGATTCCTTGTGCTTTAAGACTTTTTTGTTAGAATTTTTAGATGAAACTAAAGTAGCATTAGGCATGGTAATTGGGTCTCTTCCAAAATGTTGCTCTTTACATGCTCTGTTAACTTAATGTTTACTCACTAAAATTATAATCAAAATCTATTGCATGTTCATGCCAGGTTGCATTTTATGATTCATGCGTTATGATAAAAATGGGTAATGTTAGGTCAGAGCCACCATTTACATAAGCAAAAAAAAGCTATGCATTCTTTATCTTTTTATTCCTGCAAGAAAGAAAACACTAATGGCTTGCCTTCCAGAAAACATATTCCACATTAATAATACCATCAAGAAAGCTATACCAAATTTATCGATGTTTCAAAAATATTTACTTTTACTTTTCATTAATTCTTCTACATCAGGCATGCTCAACCTGCGGCCCTCCAGCTGTTGCAAAACTACAACCCCCATTATTCCCTGACAGCCTACAGCTATCATTCTACAGAAGGGCATCATGGGAGTTGTAGTTTTACAACAGCTGGATGGCCGCAGGTTTAGCATCCCTGTTCTACATCTTTCAATCTTACCTGGCTTTAAACAAGTCTTTATTCCTATGGGATTTATTGAGTGTATGCTCTGATTATGCATATTGAGATCATCATTTCCTAATTGCACTATGATATACAACAATATTATTTAGGGGTTCTTATCTTATTTTAGAAAAGACTCTGATTATGTAAATTCCCTTTGCAGATCAAGGATGAGTTTTAATTAATAGCCTGTTTACTTTGAATTACATTACTGTTGTATATTAAGGTAACAGTGCAAGAGGGAGTTTATTTTATTTTATTGGTTTATTGAAGAAGGTATATCACTTAAGCAAAGCAACACAAATACAGATAGAAAAAAAACAAAGACATAATCACATACATTTAAGCATACAGTTGTGTTCAAAATTATTCAACCCCCAATGCTGTAAAGGGTTTTAGGGAATTTAGTGTACATTTGTAATTGTGTTCAGTGAAATCTTACAAGGACTTTTTAAAGAACCAAATGCAACTAAAATGACATCAATTGTTTTTGTAATACAGTATTAAATGTTTTTTTTTGTGATTTCTTTATTGACACAATTATTCAACCCCTTAAAGATTACCACTCTTAAGAACAGAGGTTAATTCAAGTGTTTTCGATCAGGTATTGAAAACACATGTGGATGTTAAGGAGCAGCAATCAAGCATAATAAGTACCAATTAGGCAGATTTAAAATGACTGTGATACTCAGCTACTTCTAGACGTTTACTGGTGTGTTTATAAACATTGGGAAGTCAAGAGAATGGTCCAGGAAGACAAGAGAAGAGGTGATTTCTCTTCACAGGAAGGGCAATGGCTATAAGAAAATTGCAAAGATGTTAAACATACCAAGAGACACCATAGGAAGCATCATTCGCAAATTCAAGGCAAAGGGCACTGTTGAAACGCTACCTGGTCGTGGCAGAAAGAAGATGCTGACTTCGACTGCTGTGCGCTACCTGAAGAGCAAAGTGTTGAAAAGTCCCCGTCTGACTGCTGAGGAACTGAAAAAAGATTTGTCAGATGTGGGCACTGAAGTTTCAGCTCAGACAATAAGGCGCACACATCGTAATGAAGGCCTCCATGCCAGAACTCCCAGGCGCACCCCCTTGCTGTCTCCAAAGAATAAGAAGAGTCGACTGCAGTATGCCAAAAGTCATGTGGACAAACCACAAATGTTTTGGGATAGTGTTCTGTGGACTAATGAAACAAAATTAGAACTGTTTGGGCCCATGGATCAACGCTATGTTTGGAGGAGGAAGAACAAGGCCTATGAAGAAAAGAACACCTTGCCTACTGTGAAGCATGGGGGGGGGGAGGTAATCATGCTTTGGGGCTGTTTTGCTTCTACAGGTACAGGAAAGCTTCAGCGTGTGCAAGGTACCATGAATTCTCTTCAGTACCACGAGATATTGGATGAAAATGTGATGCAGTCCGTCACAAACCTGAGGCTTGGTAGACGTTGGACCTTTCAACAGGAAAATGATCCCAAGCATACCTCCAAGTCCACTAGAGCATGGTTGCAGATTAAAGGCTGGAACATTTTGAAGTGGCCATCGCAGTCACCAGACTTAAATCCGATTGAGAACCTCTGGTGGGACTTAAAGAAAGCAGTTGCAGCGCGCAAGTCTAAGAATGTGACTGAACTGGAGGCTTTTGCTCATGAAGAATGGGCGAAGATACTCGTAGATCGCTGCAAGACACTTGTGTCAAGCTATGCTTCACGTTTAAAAGCTGTTATAACTAGAAAAGGATGTTGTACTAAGTAGTAAGATTGAATGTCACTTGGGGGTTGAATAAAACTGATGATGATGTGAGCACAGAAAAGACATTTGTGGTTATTTCATTATAAATGTTATGTTATATTTGTCTGACTTACAAGTGCCTCTTTGATTTAATTGTAAGCAAGATGACTGAAATGATCAAAATCAATGTCAAACTGGCCAAAACACTCAATTTCAGTGGGGGTTGAATAATTTTGAACACAACTGTAGATTACATATAGTGGCATAGGCATCAGCATGGAAGCAGCCTCCCATAAGTTATCCAACATAACTGCTTACACATCAGGACTAGTGATGAGCGAGCACCAAAGTATTCGGTTGTTCGGGCCGAACAGATTGCTATGTGCGTGTGCTCAGCCGAGCACCCAAGTATAATGGAAGTCAATTGGAGGGGAGGGTGCCTGATCCATTGGAAAAGGTAAGAAAGTGACAGAAACACCACCGAAATGGATCTGGAACAGCATGGGGATAATGTCTGTATACATCTTGGACTCCCCAGTCGCTGCTGGAAACCATGTTGTCCCAGTAGTACACCACTTTTAATTACTGACAAATAAATGCCCAACCGACCCTGCTGGGAACCATGTGGTCCCAGTTGTACACCACTTTTAATTACTGAATACCCCTCCCCCCCCCAAAAAAAAATAAAAAAAAATTTTTGTAGGATATTCTATTGTATGTAAAGTGCAAGTGCTGCCAAAATGTTTTTTTTTTCTAGAATTGGAGCCATGATTAAGATGGACTCTATTACCCTGCTCTTTGACTGGCGCCAGAAGAACCACACTGAAAGCATTTGCCAAAAATGTTTTCATTAATATAAGTTGAAATTTGTAGCCTGGTTTGAAAACGATCCGACACACAATCCGATGGCGTTATTCCCAGTACGCACCGAGCATTTTCCTGGAAACCAAAGTGTTTGGGTTCCTAGGGGAGTATGGTTGCAAAGCTGAAACTTAAACTATCTGAAGGACGGGCACCACCAGGAGTGGAGCCTGCGGCTTAATTTGATTCCACATGGGAAACCTCATCCGGCCGGACACTGAAAGGATTGACAGATTGATACCTCTTTCTAGATTCTGTGTTTTTTTTTAGCATGGCCGTTGTGAGCGGGTGGATCGAGATGATTTGTGTGGTTCATTCTGAAATTCCTCCGTGCTATGGAGTTACGTCACCCCCGGCTGCCAGTGCAAGGACATTGTAGAGATATTATCAAAAACACTTGCCACGATAAAATATTATTGAAATTTTAACAATATTTTTTGATTGCAGTAATGTTACATTGCAGATTTAGCTCAGGGAATGGCGGTCAACACCAGCTATGAAAAAATGTTATTGAAATTTTAACAATATTTTTTGATTGCCCTGTAAAAGATTGTAGGTGAGGGCCTGCAGGTGAGCTGACCCTCCCTGAAGAGAGACATGAGGAGATCTTGTGCACTGATCCCCAAACTCTTCAGCATCCACAGTCAGAAGAAGATGACGGTGGGGAATTGCAATTAGTGTTTCACGAGGTCGATGATGCAGATGAGATACAGTTGTCAATGAGTTAGGGTCTTGGTAGGTCAACACAAGTCAGGGGGATAACCTGAGTGAGGAAGTGGAAGAGGAGATGGGGGACAATGACATCACTGACCCAACCTGGAAGGGTGGCAAGCCAAGCGAGGACAGCAGGACAGAGAGGGAGGGATCCATAGCACCGCAACAGGCTGGAAGAGGCTGAGGGGTGGCAAAAGGGAGAAGGCGGGCCACATCAAATAGGCCGGGAACTGTTCCCCCTTGCGGAAATCTCCCATGCCAAGGGGTAGGTGTTCTGCAGCCTGGCGCTTTTTTGTGGAAAGTGGGGACAATAAAATAATTGCAATTTGCTAACTGTAACTGTGCTATACCACAATAAGAATTCATAAATAACGTAACATATCTTACATCCTATTCATTAACTCTAACTCAAACCATAACAATAAAAACTCAAACCCGGGAACATAATGGGGAAAGACAGTACACTTGAGGCAAAATGAGTAGGGGTTGTGAACACTAGCAACCTCACCACCACCGGCAAGATCTGCCACATGGCATCAAAGCACTCTAACAGGTGGCCCGAACCCCTGGGTCCACAATCGGTGTCGGTGGCTCACACCACTGCCTCCTCTTCCACCCCTGTGTTAGGTGCTGGCCAATCCTCTGTCCTAGACGCAGGCCTGGATGACTCCCGCCCTGCAGCTGGGCCTTCGCGAGCATCATCAGCTAGCACACCCACTTCTGCTTCCAAGCACAACGTACAGATGTCATTACCCAAGGCCTTTGAACGTAAGCGCAAATACCCAGCTACCCACCCACAGGCCATAGCACTAAATGCGCACTTTTCAAAAGTTCTGGCCCTGGAAATGTTGCTATTTAGGCCTGCGGACACTGAGGCTTTCCTCAGCCTCATGGTGGCGGCCATCCTTCATTATCAGTCCCCAGCCGCCACTATTTTTCTCTGTGTGCCGTCCCCGCATTACACCGGCAATTGTGTCACATAACATCACCCGTGCCCTGACCAACGCAGTTATTGTGAAGGTCCACTTAACGATGTACACATGGACAAGTGCTTTTGGCCAGGGATGATACATTTCCGTGGTGGCACACTAAGTGAACCTTGTGGAGGCCGATAGCGAGTCGTACCCTGGGATGGCACAGGTGCTACCGATGCCAAGGATTGCGGGACCTACTTCCATCAGGAATTCTCCCACCACCTACATTAGTGGCTGCACCCCCCCCCCCTCCCTCTTCTCCTCCTCCACCTCCTCCTCTACTGCAAACTCAGAATTCTCATCTTGCAGCAGCAGTCAACCATCTGTCAGTAGCTGGAAGCAGTGTAGCACGGCAGTGGGGAAGCGGCAACATGCCATGCTGAAATTAATTTGCTTGGGTGACAAGAAGAGCTGTGGCAGGGTATAAGGGACCAGGTTGGTTGTGTCTGATAATGGCCATAATTTGTTGGCAGCTTTTTAGCTCGGCAAGCTCACACACATGGAAATCATACAGCATATATGTACCATGCATAACAAACATCCCAAACTTATACATTAATATATATATAAAAACATAACACACGAGAGTGGAGTTAAACTAATGGAATGGCCTGCTTAAGAACTCATAAATACCAAGTAACCATAACATATTTTACAGCGTAGTCATAAACTGAAACTCAAACCATAACAATAACAACTCAAACACTGAAACATAACAGAGCCAGCCCTCAGGCAAGCACGGCCCTCAAAGGGCAGAATGACAACCACAGCAAAATGTCGGAAAATTGTCCCTCAAAAACCTGTCCTAATAATAGAATATTAATCACTGGGCAGAAAACAACCTCAAAACTTTTAAATGGGACAAATGCTGATATGGCCATGTGGATCCTTCCATAATGCCTACCCCACGGGTTCTCAACTTTCTCCAAACCAACCCCAATTTGCCTGAGCTACTAGTGAAGGTGCGCCGTGTGTATGCCCATTTCAGAAAGTCATCTACAGCTGCCGACGGTCTGGCAACGCTGCTGCAGCACTTGTATTTGCTAGCTAACCCACTGTTGTGCAACGTGATCACACACTGGTATTCCACATTACACATGTTTGCCATGCTTTGTGAGCAGCAGAAGGCAGTAGTGGAATACCAGCTGCAACATGGTCTAGTATGTATGATCTCTGTGAGGTTTTACACAACTTTGAAGGATAAACACAGATGGTGAGTGGTGATGCCGCTATTATCAGCCTAACCATCCCACTTCTGTGTCTACTGAAACGCTGGCTGCTAACAATGAAGGCTGACATGGCTGACTTTATGTTATGCTGCCTTTCCTGCATTGTACACTTTTTGCACAACAGCGATTACTGGTTGTTCAGTTCACCCTTCTCGACCCCAGTTACAAAGAGAACTTCAGCGTATTATTCAGCGTAAATGACCATGTGGGCACTTTGCGAAAAATAAGTGGGTTTTGGGTTGCAGTTTCAGCACTCAATCTCTAAAAGGTTCGCCATCGACATCACTATTTTAGAGGGTTAGTACACCTGTAGGCCCTCAGCTACATTCTTTTACTCAGTTTCATTGCGCCATCAACATCATGCACGTGATGCACATCACCTCTTGCACGTCACCTTACTGGCCACATTCCTAATATTAAATGTTATATACAGTTGTGTTCAAAAATATTCAACCCCCACTAAAATGGAGTGTTTTGGCCAGTTTGACATTGATTTTGCTCATTTCAGTCATCTTATTTACAATTAAATCAAAGAGGCACTTGTAAGTCGGACAAATATAACATAACATTTATAATGAAATAACCAAAATGGTCTTTTCTGTGCTCACATCATTATCAGTTTTATTCAACCCCCAAGTGACATTTAATCTTACTACTTAGTACAACATCCTTTTCCAGTTATCAAGTTAACAGCTTTTAAACGTGAAGCATAGCTTGACACAAGTGTCTTGCAGCGATCTACGGGTATCTTCACCCATTCTTCATGGGCAAAAGCCTCCAGTTCAGTCACATTCTTAGGCTGCAACTGCTTTCTTTAAGTCCCACCAGAGGTTCTCAATTGGATTTAAGTCTGGTGACTGCGATGGCCACTTCAAAATGTTCCAACCTTTAATCTGCAACTGTGCTCTAGTGGACTTGGAGGTATGCTTGGGATTATTGTCCTGTTGAAAGGTCCGACATCTCCCAAGCTTTAGGTTTGTGACGGACTGCATCACATTTTCATCCAATATCTCCTGGTACTGAAGAGAATTCATGGTACCTTGCACACGCTGAAGCTTCCCTGTACCTGTAGAAGCAAAACAGCCCCAAAGCATGATTGACCCCCCGCCATGCTTCACAGTAGGCAAGGTGTTCTTTTCTTCATGGCCTTGTTCTTCCTCCTCCAAACATAGCGTTGATCCATGGGCCCAAACAGTTCTAATTTTGTTTCATCAGTCCACAGAACACTATCCCAAAACTTTTGTGGTTTGTCCACATAACTTTTGGCATACTGCAGTCGACTCTTCTTATTCTTTGGAGACAGCAAGGGGGTGCGCCTCGGAGTTCTGGCATGGAGGCCTTCATTACGCTGTGTGCACCTTATTGTCTGAGCTGAAACTTCAATACCCGCATCTGACAAATCTTTTTTCAGTTCCTCAGCAGTCACACGGGGACTTTTCTCCACTTTGCACTTCAGGTAGCGCACAGCAGTCGAAGTCAGCATCTTCTTTCTGCCACGACCAGGTAGCGTTTCAACAGTGCCCTTTGCCTTGAATTTGCGAATGATGCTTCCTATGGTGTCTCTTGGTATGTTTAACATCTTTGCAATCTTTTTATAGCCATTGCCCTTCCTGTGAAGAGAAATCCCTTCTTCTCTTGTCTTCCTGGACCATTCTCTTGACTTCACCATGTTTGTAAACACACCAGTAAATGTCTAGAAGTAGCTGAGTATCACAGTCATTTTAAATCTGCCTAATTGGTGCATATTATGCTTGATTGCTGCTCCTTGACATCCACAGGTATTTTCAATACCTTATCGAAAACACTTGAATGAACCTCTGTTCTTAAGAGTGGTAGTCTTTAAGGGGTTGAATAATTGTGTCAATGAGGAAATCACAAAAAAAACATTTAATACTGTATTACAAAAACAATTGATGTCATTTTAGTTGCATTTGGTTCTTTAAAAAGTCCATGTAAGATTTCATTCTGAACACAATTACAAATGTACACTAAATTCCCTAAAACCCTTTACAGCATTGGGGGTTGAATAATTTTGAACACAACTGTATGCTTAAAAGTATGTCACACGAACAGTAGCGTAGGAGTTTTAAGTGTATGCGGCAATAAATTCAAACAGGTATTTGGGATGCGTACACTTTACACAGGAGATGTAGCCCTGATAATGTCACAAAGTAGCATACACCGTCTTCGGATAAAGTACAGTATATGTTAGTGATATGTATGAAATGCACACACATTAGATGTTGCACAAATAATGTACATCTCCCCAAAATACACTGGTTTCACCTGTGGTACAGTATTTGACACTTAGAGGCACACTCTGTGCACACTAAATGTTGCACAAATAATGTACATTTCCCCAAAATACACTGGTTTCACCTGTGGTACAGTATTTGACACAGAGAGGCACACGCTGTGGACGCTAAATGTTGCACAAATAATGTAAATTTCCCCACAATACACTGGTTTCACCTGTGGTACAGTATTTGACACAGGGAGGCACACACCGTGACACTAGAATATGCCCAGATTATTTAGATTTGCGTATCAGACACTCCTTTCGGATGATGGACAGTATATGTCACATAAACCCACAGAATAGACACTATATTATGCCCAGATTAATGTCATTTTAAATACAGAAACTGTTTTCGGATGCTGGACACTATCTGTCACATAAACCCCCTGAATATGGACAGTATATTATGCCCAGATTAATGTAATTTGAAATACAGAATCTGTTTGGGGAGGCCGGACAGTATACAGTATGTCACATAAATCCACAGAATATGGACACTATTAGACCCAGATTAATGGAATTTGCGCTACAGACACTGTTTGCTGATGTAGTACTGTAATTTTTACACAAAGCCACACACTATGGACACTAGATGTGAGCCAGATTATTAAAGACACAGTTGCGGATGATGTACGCGATATGTCACTAATAGGTACAAAATAAAAATATCTTACTGCTGTGAAACACACCCAGTAGTCATTAAAAGGCATTGTGAAAAGGGGGAAAGAAATAACACCTAAATGCATAAATAAAGGATTAAAAAAAAAAGCCATTGTGTGGTCTTTTGAAAAGCTTTTGGTAGTAAAAACAGCAAATTTCTCTCCCTGCACTCTCTGTCCCTTTTATTAATAGAAGTGACATCTGATTTTCTGTACTTTATTGAAAAAATCCGTGTTCTGGGTCCCCAAACCACTTTTGCATAAACTGTAGAAATGGCTACATTTTATTAAAGCAGTGAAATACTGCTTTTCTGTGTTTTATTAAGAAAGTCCTAGTTCTGGGTGTCCACAAACCACTTTTGCATAAACCGTAGAAATAGCTATGTTTTATTAATAGCAGTGAAATACAGATTTTCTGTGTTTTATTAAAAAAATCTGTGTTCTTGGTCCACAAACCACTTGTGCATACAGTGTAGAAATACCAACGTTTTATTAATAGCAGTGAAATACAGCTTTTCTGTGTTTTTTTAAAAAAAAATCCTTGTTCTGGGTACACAAACCACTTTTTCATAAACCGTAGAAATAGCTACGTTTTAATAATAGCAGTGAAATACTGATTTTCTGTGTTTTATTGAAAAAATCTGTGTTCTGCGTCCACAAACCACTTTTGCATAAACCGTAGAAATACCAACGTTTTATTAATAGCAGTGAAATACTGCTTTTCTGTGTCTTATTAAAAAAATCTGTGTTCTTAGTCTTTTCTAGAGTAATTGATACTTTACTCTCTAGTACTAAATCCTCTACTAAGAATAGTTATAAAAAGGTCTGGGGGAGATTCGCATAGTGGTGTTCATATAAAAAAGTTGTTTTTTTCTTACTTAATGTTCCCATGATTTTAGAGTTTTTTCAGGATGGACTAGAATTAGGGTTAAAAACTAGTAGGTTAGTGTCCAGTCAGCAGCTTTAAGTGTTTTTTACAATTATACATAAGTTATATGAAGATAAGCTTATTTCAAGATTCCTTTTGCCAGCAGACCATTTGCATCCCAAATCCACGATCTAGTATCCACCCTGGAATCTATATCTAGTGCTTGAAGTACCTATAGATTCTCTTTTTGAATGAAATTTCGCTAACATTTTTTGGACGTGTACATCTTTCGCCGTCAGCAGATAGCATTCTCCCCATACTATGTAGACAAAGCCATGTTGAATAACATGGCTAAGTGATAAACACTTGCATCAACCTAATATTGTCAGCAGGAGAGACAAGTAAAGAAGATACAAGAACATCCTGAAATGTGTCGTCTGTTAACTGGGGAATTGGGACTTTCCATCTGTTCAGAGCAGAAAGAACAATTATTTTGGAATAAATACTTGTGAGTATAAAACCGAAATAAGGCTCCTGTGCCTCGTGAAAGCAAAGCCCCTATCAACAGACATTTTAAAAAGTGCGATTTTGGAACATTATGTTTTGCTTGCATCAAAAGTATCAAAAACATTATCATCATAAACATTTCCCATGGACAAAATCCCAAATTGTGTCAAGTTCCAAATATCTGTTAGCAGCTGTAGCTTGGACAGATATGGGTTCTCCCAAAGAGGAAAATTCATGGTACATCCATTTTTATAAAATTTATCAGCCCAGCAATTGAAAATACCCTAAACTTATCCCTAACATTTTCAATCAGTGGGTAAACTTTTCTGACAGTGAGGATCTATGATCGCTAGAACAAGCCCATAAAATATAGTAAGCCCATAAAATATAGTACCTAGAGAGTTGGATTGTTGTCCAAAGAGAAAAAGAAGTGAGTATTTGGCCCAAATAATTTGAAGATCTGAGAAACCTTTAAACATATCTATGCAGTCCATGCCAAAGAGCAGAGCGGTGTCAGAACTGGAAATGAAAAATATAAGATCGTTTGAGTATAAGAGCAGACGATTGTCACCTGATCCTATAATAATACCAGAATGTAATAGCCAAAAGTTCTTTTGCAAGGGCAAATTGGAGAGGAGATAGGGAGTAACCCAAAAACTCTTAAGAACACGTTGGCACCATCCTGCCCCAAACTAAATAAACATCCTACAAATCAGATGATACCCATCAAAAAAAGACAGATAGAAATAGGCTCTTTTAAATGTGGCATAAGGAGATGAAAATGTTGTGATATTATTGCAAATGACACAAAAGAAGTAAGGTTACGGACACTAAAGGTCCCTATTACATTACGATCCAATATGACCTGTGGCACCACTAATGTTATTTATATGTTACAATGCCCCTGCAATTTATTCTATGTTGGCCGCACTACACAGACCCTTCGGAAGATTATGAATGAGCATAGGTCAAACATTAAACTGAAGATCGGTACACATAGCGTATCCCACTGTTTTGAAAGTAACTCCTTTAGAATGGGTCCCCCACTCTTCCCAGACCCTCCGTAGAAAAGAAACGTTTTGGATCTATCAACTGAACACTTTAACACCATTTGGGCTAAACAAATCCTTGGAGTATGTGAATTATTAAAGAATAACCGTATATATATATATATATATATATATATATATATATCACCCTATATAACAGTAAGCTATATACATTATTTAATTGATTCTACTAGAGTCTGCAGACCATTATAAATAACTGTGGGCATAACTTATACATCATTTTATCAGCCTATATATGTTGATTTTACTAGATTTTATCATATGGATTCTTTATCAGCCGGTATATGTGTTGATTTTACTAGATATTATCATATGAATTTTACTATATATTATCTATATATTTATATTTATTGACTGTTTTTTAAGAGAGATTATGTTGAGGTATGGAGAATATTTTAGGTGTGATGATTTTTATATATGATTCTGGTCATATTGGTTTTTCTCTTTGTTTTATATAGTAGGACCCCAAAAGTCCATTTAATGTAATCCTATATTTTTATTGGTTACTGTTTTCTCTTCTTTTTTTTATTTTATATATAGTGGGACCCCAAAAGCCCTTTTAATATAACCTTTTGTATGATTATTTTATGTATTAATCTTATACGTATGTGATCCCCTATAATCATAATCAAATATTGGGACTTCATCTAGACCTCCACCAGGTGCTTTCCACCCTGGAGCGCATAAAATGGAGGCGCCGCCTCCTGGTGCGCTCCAGAAATGTGCGTCCATCCTGGAGGGCATAGAAGGGAGGTGCCGCTTTCAGGCGCACTCCAGCGTACACATCGGAGATAACGGTTCCCGATGCGTTTTATGCTGGAGCACACAAGACTAGAAGGGACGTCACTTCCGATACAAGCCGCGGCGGCAGACTTCTTCAGTAGCTGCCCACTCTGCCACCTCGTAAATTTGGATTACCACAATCCTGCCATCCCCCTTTGGGGGACATATGAACTTGAAGTGTGTGTGAATAGGAATATATGCATTATAGAGACGATATGCGTTCCTCCATGGAACACACACAGCCGGAAGTGACCTTCTCGCGTTTTTACCATGTGTTATGACCTCCTTAAAGGTATATATGACTGCCATCTTGTAAATATATGTTTAAACTGTACTTGCATTTTTCCTGAAGAAGGGGGCTATTTTGTACAAAGCTTCCGAAACGCATTGAGCCATATACCATTCAATAAAGAAGATTGATCAGAAGCCCTGTGAGTGTGCTGCCATCAATCTCTGGTCAACTACATGTGATCCTGGCTAGGGCGGGTTTTAGTCTACAGGTGTATTGTGCTTATTCTGCAGACAACCCCCCAGCGAAGTGAGTACATACCTTACTGATGCTTTTAGAAAGAAATCGTATGCTATCTTAAGGGGAGTCAACTCTTTCTATATATATATATGTTTTATCTCTATATGTTTTATCTGTTTATCTGAGTTACCCTACTACCTATTAATATTTGATCTCTAGCACAAATGAAGCACTCCTATTTGTTGGAACTAATATAGGGATTGGTGCTCTAATTGGGCCTTTTTGTTCTCCATACAGATTTCACGCTCTGGATAAGTGACTTTCACGACCGCTGTCTAACCTTTTTTAAAACTTTGTTTATTCAAGTGTATGGTTCATGTAGCTGCCTTTCTCTTTGTTCCTTCCTGCAACATACGTTTCCACGTCTATATTCTACATTCTCTAAAACCACCTTGACCAAACGTACCACATCCACTCTCTCCCACCATCCGGCACCTACGGTTCTTCAACCTTGAAGGGACTTTTATCCCTAGAGATTTTATTAAACTCCTCCACTTCTTTTTCTTTTTTATTGTTACTTTATGAACAGGGAAAAGGGTGAGAGTGCTCCATTTGCAGCCCTGGGTGACATATAAATTAGGGAAACCCAGCTAATGAATAGCAGGCTAAACACACCTGCTCCAAAAATTCAATTAGGGAAAATCAATTGAATCAAAGTCCTTGGTGGTGTCTAGGGATGTTCTGGCCCATTTATGATGCCAAGATGGAGGCTTTTTAATATAATAATGAAGGAATTGCTATGACACATTATTATTGCAATTGCGCTATTGCTGCAGGAACTACAGGAAAGCATAAGCATATTATTTCTCAACATGTACATAGAAGAAAACAGTGGCACTCACCAATATTCTTTCTGCAGCTTTTATTGTTCTTTTAAAAATTGGTGGATGCGGGTACAGCACAGCAAAAGGCCTTCATGTGCTTCATGTATATGTTCTATCAATCTAGATGCTCATATTCTTGTCTCTATGGACCTCCTATGTTCCCTAAATCTCACATATGGTTTTTCCTATATAAAATCTACCACACGGACAAAAAAATAACATATACCACAAATTGTGTCTTACAGAATATGAAGTGTCTCACCACATGTTTAACCCCTCCTATTTCAAGGTACTTACGTCTGCACATAAATCTGCACATGGAGCATTGCCCACAACTAAAATTACCTTGTGGGGTATACTTCCCTAGCCAATTGAAGTCCTTTTCTGTGGAGAAGAACAAGAAGGGGGAGATCGAGGAGAAAGGAGCCGAAGAGGTGGATACAAAAGGAAACAAATGACGTGGAGACGCTGACACTGGATGTCGGTGATGTACAGAGTTTACCAGCGGGGTATGATGTCATAAACTTGACACAAGTAAGTAAGTAAGTAAGGTAATCAGCACCATGATATGCCACAACTGTGAGGTGGGATGGATTATCTCGGCAAAGGAGAAGTGCTCACTAACACAGAATTAGACAGATTTGTGAACAATATTTGAGAGTAATGGATCTTTTGTGTATGTAGAAAATGTTTCAGATCTTTGAGTTCAGCTCATGCAAAATGGGATCAAAACCAAATGTGTTGCATTTATATTTTTGTACAGTGTAGAAGAACCACTGAAAGCATTATTTTACCAGAGAATCCTAGACCCACTAAATTATCACAACTGATTCATCATTTGAGCCTGTGCCTTTATTATGGGACACAACCCACCTGTTGAGGCTACCATGATGATACACACAAAGCTACTGACTAATTGTAGAGAACATATGGAGCCATACAGGGCCATGCCAACATTTTAGCCCTCTGGATCACTAGGTTTGGGCATACTTGTTATGCATTTGATAAATAGCATTTTAGAGAACATGTTGGTATGAAGGGGATATCACCATAAAGACACTGATGGTGTGTCACAATAAAATAAGTTCAACAACACTTTCATATCACCAATACCTTTTTGCTCTAGTGACACAGAGTTTAGAGCAATTGCTGTGGGCAATCCCCACAGCTCGAACATAGATGACATTTCCTAATCGTTCTGGACAGCCCATTTTCCTTACTGAGTAAATATTGGCTCCTTTTTTGTCACGTGTAAGTTATCAAAATTGGATCCGTCAGTGCTGACCCGAGAGACAAAAAGGAGGAGGTTCAAGGTTTATTTAACTGCCTCTTTCGGGCAGTTTTATATCTAGAAATCAATATTTGTTGTTCCATCCTTATAAACTATGGAATGACAGGGCAAAAGACACTAACCCTTAGAAAGACTACACTAAATATTAAAATGTCCAATCACCCTCAGAAAGACTAAACTACTTATTAAAAAGTCCAAATCAAAAAGCAAAGATGTATTAAACCCATGCACGTATAAAAAAAAATTGGTATCAATAAAGACACACAACAAAATAACTCATCTAGATTTTAGTTAAAATGGAAGACAAAGAAGAGAGTTGATATGACCCAACCCCTATGACATACTGAAAGAACAAAAAGTATTAACCCAATAACAAATGTGGCAACAAGATGGAATGTTTCCCCAGGGGTTACTTTTCTTCAAGTAATATCCCAACAACCAGGTGAAACATATCACAATTTCTTACCCCTATATATGGTTGGCATAACGTGGATACTAGTAAATAAATGAGATCCTCAAAATACATATATGAAAAAAATGTTAGCATCACTATATGTCCTTGATTAACTAAGCTGAAATGGATCTAATCAATGTGGGACCTGTGCAACCTTCAGAGAGCACCATGCACTAATTAAAGTTAGGCACATCTACAAAAATGCTATTTCCAACATTTCTTGTACATGTGCTATGTCTGGCATTGCAGATCAGCCTCAGTAAGTGGAGCTGAAAGTCCATGGATGAGAGTGGTGCTGTTTCTGGAAAAATATCTAATCTTTTTCGAATCTCCTATTACACCTTTAAAGGGTTTGTCCAGCGCCATATCAATTTTTAACCCCACCTAACGCCACCCTGCAGGACCGTTGGACCTACTCCCCAACACTCGGTTCCATCTCCTAGGGTCCAACACAGATGTGGGTCATGTGTGCTGTCAAAAACTGGCATGCCAAATGTTTTTTACCCCATCTGTGTATCCAGGCCCATCCATGCCCAATGTTTGCCTGTGGTGCAACAAGTTCTGAGAATACAGCGGTGGACCCTAGAAGATAGAACTGTGTTAAGAACCATACCTGTATGCTTTACCTGACAGGTCACTCAGCGTGGGCTGTGGGGTTTAAAAACCAATATGGGACTGAACAACCCCTTTAATTAGAAAAAAATATAAAAACACATTATATTAGTGTTATATTACAAAAACCAAATACCATTATTTCTAGTCACATTTTACAGCCAAACCTTTTGTTGTGGCATGTGCAAAGGTTTCATTTTTGTTTACTTAGTGAAGTTGCCGCATTGAGCATCACATTTAATAAACACTAGACAACACTTTTGGCATAAATAGGCTGAAAGATTTATTGAAGGTCCAGAAATGAGACCAAACAATGTAAATTAAATTAAAATTACATGATTAAACTGTCAGTGAGTAATATGGACTAATGCATATGTTAAATAAGTTTGAGATGCACAGTCAACCACAAACGGGAAACCTATAAACAATTTAATTTGAGTTCTCAATGAAAGCAAATTGTACTTAGTATATTTTAATTTGACTAACAGTATATATTTGGGAATTTAACATATTGAGTTTCCCTAATATCTTAAAGGGCTTCTTTTAGACACTTATCATTTGCAGTTGTTTTTGTGTCCTTGCTTTATGTGCCTGCACCAAATTTATGAAATTGTGCACCTTAATAGTATATTTGATGTAAGTGCAATGTGGTTTATACCTGTATGTTTAAAAGTGATGCATAGTACATAAGCCATAATCCAGATATAATCATACTTTTAGCTCTTAAACATAGACCAGTTTGAAAAGTGGCGACAATCACCAAATGCTGCAAAATTTGCCAAAATGTTGCAGAAAACACAGCAATTGCCATGACTTATGACTTTTTTAAGCCCCAAAAAAGATCTGATTTGATAAATGTCCACCAAAGTGCCATCTTGAAATTTATTGTTGAACCAGGCACAATGGAGGACATTTACTAATCATATTGCACCAAAATAATGGTTTAAAATGTACCAAAAATAATGGCGTTTTGATTTGCGCCAAATCATCATCAAATGTTTTCTCTTTATTTTTTTGCCAGAAAGAATGAAACACTCTAGAAAGTTTTTTGAATGTAAAAGTGGGCGGGACTACCAAATTGGCATACATTACACCCTCATTTTACTTACGTTTAGTTAGTACAGTAGAAGAAAAATAATGGTAGAGTAAGCTTGCTTCTGTGGTAGTGTAAATTGTTAAAAAGGTGCATGGCAGATAAGACTGATGTGACTTTTATTCTAAAAGTCTCAATTTTCACAATTAACCCCTTCCCAACATACACCACACATGTACGGCACATGTCCGGTCTTTAACCACATCCCGACCACCTAACACAGGGATGTGTCCTGCGGGCGGCCAGGATGTTCCTCCTTGACGCGTCGGTGGGTCATCTCGCGAGAGGCTAGATTTCCCGTGAGTGGTCACAGGATCACGTCGGGAGGAACTTTAACTACAGCTTTCCAGCGCTGATCATGCGCTGGCAGGCTGTAGTAGTTAAAAAAAATCGCATATCAGACGCTGTTTTGTTAACAGCGTCTGATATGCCTGCTGCCTGCTCCTCTGGTGGTCCCTTTTGCTTGGGACCACCAGAGGAAACATATGTAAGTGCACCAATCACCACACAGACCCCCTCCCCCCACCCCCCCATCCACCCCACCCCCCCATCCACCCCACCCCCCCGTAACTGATTATCCCCTGATCACCCCATGTAACCCCCCGATCACCCCCTGTCACCCCCTGTCACCCCCCGTCACTAATCACCCCCTGTAAGGCTCATTCAGACGTCCGTATGTGTTTTGCGGATCTACGGACACCGGCAATGTGCTTTCCGCATTTTGAGGATCCGCACAATGCCAGAACTATATAGAAAATGCCTTTTCTTGTCCGCAATTTCGGACAAGAATAGGACATGCTCGATCTATTGCGGAGCTGCGGCCGGATGTTTCAGAGCCGAAACCCGGAAGTTCACGGCCGCAGCTCCGCAAATGCTGATGCGGAGAGCACATAGTGTGCTCTCCGCATTACCGCCAGCCCCATTCACACTGAATGGGTCTGCATCTATTCCGCAGAATTGCGGAATAGATACGGACATTTTTGCGGACGTGTGAATGGGGCCTTACTTCGCAAGCACTCCTATGTCCTTTCCGCTCTTTTTTTTGCATATTTTTTGGCAGAGATTTTTTCATCCAAATTGATTGATGCGAATAAAGAAATCTGTGCCGTTCATTTTTTTTTTCAGCCCAGAGGCTGAACGGAAAAAAAAAATCTCATTACTCGGATGGTCAATATAAGGAGAATAGCAGAAAATCCTAATGCTGGACATACATGTAATGATTGCGGAGACCCTCAAATGCCAGGGCAGTACAAACACCTCACATGTGACCCCATTTCAGAAACTAGACACCCCAAGGTATTCCGTAAGGGGCATGGCGAGTTCATAGAAGATTTTTCTTTTTGGCACAAGTTAGCGGAAATAGATTTTTTTTTTTTTTACAAAGTCTGATATTCCACTAACTTGTGACGAAAATAAAATTTTACATGAACTCACCATACCCCTCACGGAATACCTTGGGGTGTCTTCTTTATAAAATGGGTTCACTTGTGGGGTATTTATACTGCCCTGGCATTTTAGGGGCCCCTAATGCATGAGAAGTCGTTTGGAATCCAATGCGTAAAAATGCCCTGTGAAATCCTAAAGGTACTCATTGGAATTTGGGCCCCTTTGCGCATCTTGGCTGCAAAAAAGTATCACTCATGTGGTATTGCCGTACTCAGAAGAAGTAGGGCAATGTGTCTTGGGTGTATTTTTACATATACCCATGCTGGGTGTGAGAAATATCTCTGTAAATGACAACTTTAAAAAAAAAAATTATACAAAGTTGTCAATTTACAGAGATATTTCTCTCACCCAGCATGGGTATATGTAAAAATACACCCCAAAACATATTTCCCTACATCTCCCGAGTACAACGATACCACATGTGTGCCACGTTTTTGCAGCCTAGGTGCGTAAAGGGGCCGAAAGTCCAATGAGTACCTTTAGGTTTTACAGGGTTGCTCACAATTTAGCCCCGCACAAAATGCCAGAACAGTAAACACACCCCACATGTAACCCCATTTTGGAAAGAAGACACCCCAAGGTATTCGTTGAGAGGCAAATTGAGTCCATGAAAGATTTAACTTTTTGTCACAAGTTAGCGGAAAGGGAGACTTTGTGAGAAAAAAAAAAAAGTAAATTTCCGCTAACTTGTGCCAAAAGAAAAATCTTCTATGAACTCACCATGCCCCTTACGGAATACCTTGGGGTGTCTTCTTTCTAAAATGGGGTCACATGTGGGGTATTTATACGGCCGTGGCACTTTAGGGGCCCTAAAGCGTGAGAAGAAGTCCAAATGCGTAAAAAATGCCCTCCTAAAAGGTACTCATTGGAGTTTGGGCCCCTTTGCGCACCTAGGCTGCAAAAAAGTGTCACACATGTGGTATCGCCGTACTCAGGAGAAGTAGGGAAATGTGTTTTGGGGTGTATTTTTACATATACCCATGCTGGGTGAAAGAAATATCTCTGTAAATTGACAACTTTGTATAATTTTTTTTAAAAAGTTGTCATTTACAGAGATATTTCTCACACATAGCATGGGTATATGTAAAAATACACCCCAAAACACATTGCTCTACTTCTCCTGAGTACGGGGATTCCACATGAGTGACACTTTTTTGCAGCCAAGATGAGCAAAGGGGCCCTAATTCCAATGAGTACCTTTAGGCTTTACAGGGCTGCTCACAATTTAGCCCCACCCAAAATGCCAGAACAGTAAACACACCCCACAAATGACCCTATTTCGGAAAGTAGACACCCCAAGGTATTCACTGAGGGGCACAGTGAGTCCGTGGGAGATTTATTTTATTTTTTGCCAGAAGTTAGCATAAATGGAAACTTTATTATTTATTTTTTTTCCTCAGAAAGTGTCATTTTCCGCTAACTTGTGAAAGAAAATAAAATCATACATGAACTCACCATGCCCCTCCATGAATACTTTGGGGTGTCTTCTTTCTAAAATGGTGTCATTTGGGGGGTATTTATACTATCCTGACATTCTAGCACCTGAAGAAACATGACAGGTGCTCAGAAAGTCAGAGCTGCTTCAAAATGTGGAAATTCACTTTTTTGCACCATAGTTTGTAAACACTTACCCAAACCAATAAATATACACTTATTGGATTTTTTTTTATCAAAGACATGTAGAACAATAAATTTAGAGAAAAATTTATATAGAAATGTACTTTTAAAAAAAAAAAAAATTACAACAGAAAGTGAAAAATGTCATTTTTTTGCTAAAATTTCAGTCATTTTTGATTAATATCAAAAAAAGTTAAAATGTCAGCAGCAATGAAATACCACCAAATGAAAGCTCTATTAGTGAAGAAGAAAAGGAAGTAAAATTCATTTGGGTGGTAAGTTGTATGACCGAGCAATAAACCGTGCAAATAGTGTACTGCAGAATTGTAAAAAGTGGCCTGGTCATTAAAGGGAACCTGTCAGCAAAAAATAGCATAGTAAGCTGTTAACAGTACCTCCTAGTGCCAGATAACAGTGTCCCAATGCACTTTTTCTTCTTTTTGCAGCACTTGGCCCACAGAGAAATCGAAGTTTTATTCAGCTGCCGCCCCGTGCTTCAAGTCAAGCTTGAAGTCATGGGGGCAGCGGCCTAGGCATCTCCACAGTGCTCTCCCCGCCTCCTGCCTCCTTGATTGACATCCCGAATCGCAGTGCCGGGACCGCGCTCTAAGCCCGCATGCGCAGTAAAGGGCGGCTGGAGCACGGTCCCGGCTCCGGCGCGTACATTGAGCCGGCTTCATTTTTGGCTACAGCGCATGCGCCCGACACCCTGTTCCAATCGCGCTCGATACGCATAGATGCCGGGCGCGGGCGCGATTGGAACAGGGTGTTGGGCGCATGCGCTGTAGCCAAAAATGAAGCCGGCTCAATGTACGCGCCGGAGCCGGGACCGCGCTCCAGCCGCCCTTTACTGCGCATGCGGGCTTAGAGCGCGGTCCCGGCACTGCGATTCGGGATGTCAATCAAGGAGGCAGGAGGCGGGGAGAGCACTATTGGAGACGCCTAGGCCGCTGCCCCCATGACTTCAAGCCTGACTTGAAGCATGGGGCGGCAGCTGAATAAAACTTCGATTTCTCTGTGAGGCCAAGTGCTGCAAAAAGAAGAAAAAGTGCATTGGGACACTGTTATCTGGCACTAGGAGGTACTGTTAACAGCTTACTATGCTATTTTTTGCTGACAGGTTCCCTTTAAGGGGGTTTAGGCTAGGGGGGCTGAAGTGGTTAAAGATGAGTGCCTGCTGTTTGCTGCCGAGTGCCTGCATGGTGACGGGAGAAGTTTACAGACATCCAATCACCTGATAGTATTTTAGTAAAACCAAGCAGAACAGCCTGCTGTGCCCCATTCACAGTTGTGGTGGCATTCCGGCAAGCTATGCATGCAGCTATATTGGTCTGCCCAAAACCCGGCATTTATATACCCAAAAAAGCAGGAACACTGCCGGATTCCATTATAGTCAATGGGGATCCAGCAGTACAGAGTTGTATCTGGCAATGCGGGATTCGGTGAGCTCCTGTAGCCTGATCCTCAGTAGGATTACTGGATTACCAATGCAACTGTGAGCAAAGCCATAGCCAATTGGATAAATTATTTACTCCACATAATAAGTTAAATGGCGAGAAAAAAAAACATCAGACTTGTCCATAGCCTTTAAACTTAGGGGCGCTTGCATAAAATCAGCAAAACAGAAATGTCCAGTTGTGGAACCCTCAATTGCAGCTGCCTGTCTTGGGTATAGGCTTTATTAAGGAGTGGCTAGGCAAGCTCCTTCAGCAATGGATATTTAGAGGATTCATCATGACTAGTGTAAGCTGGTCTGGATAATATTATATGGTCGACCAATTACATCTGGTTGAGCTGTGATGCAGTGTCATTAAACACTAGCATCCTACATACAATGGCAAAGGATTTGGTTTAACATCTTAACAAACATATGGGATCATTTATCAAACTGGCGTAAAGTAGAACTGGGTTAGTTGCCCAAAGCAACCAATCAGATTCCACCTTTTATTTTCCAAAGGAGCTGTCAAAATTGAAAGGTGGAATCTGATTGGTTGCTATAGACAACTGAGTCAGTTCTACTTTCCACCAGTTTGATAAATGACCCCAATAGTTCATATTCTGAAAATGTTAAATAGTTTATAAAGCAGGAAACTTCGTATTTCACGACTCACTTTTTTCTGTTTTGACAGTTAATATTATTTACAGATAAAAGGTGTTTCAATGGGGCAAAATATTTCCCATCTCCACCTATCCCCATGTTGGCAGACACATTGATGTACATCTATTCAGTAGATAATCTTTTTGCAGGATGTTTACACTGGTATGGCAGGTACATAGACAGTCTGTTGATTTGGTAGGGTGCCTGCCAGGCCAGTGTCTCTAGGAATATATTAATTCTGATTTCTCCCCCAATCTAAGAAAAAGCACACATTATCAAATGCAGCAAAGCACTCTATTGTAACACACGATGGCTGAGTTAGGCTATTGGACAGTGTACATAGGTGGAGAGGAAGTGTACCTCCCCACAGACTGGCCACTCAAATTAAAGCTGAAGCTGAAACAGCTACTGTGATAACAGCTACTAACAACCTGCAGATGAGATGATTTCAAAGGAAGACTGAAATGTTGTCGATAGCTGCGTCAGTGGATAAAGAGTCTCAGTCCCTTCCTGCCAAATTGCCAGGTGAGAAGCTGGATCCGTTAGAGAGACAAGGCAGTAGTGTTAGTGTCACCAGGCCTGAAGAGTAGTTGATCCACTGCTCCATGTGTTAGCAGTGGAAAGATGATTTAGACAAGTGTTTCAAGCTGCAAGAAGAAAGGAGACAGGAGCTAGGACACTTGAAGCCTAGAGACCTGTAGCATCATCTCAGATAAGGGAGCCCTGGATTAAGGTCTCCCTTGAAAATGATAGATTGTAAATATGGACTGTAAATAGTGTGAAGACTGTACCTCCAAATGTGAGATTGCTACCACCAAGAGTACTACGCCATCATATTGAGTGATTTATCTACCAAGGTGTGTACTTGTGAATATACTTGATGCAAAATATTAGAGTACCATGCTACTATTTGTAGAGAATTGCAAATCTAATAGAAAATACGGTGCCTTGGAGAAGTGTTCATACCCCTTGGACTTTTCCACATTTTTTCACGTTATACCCACAAACTTAAACGTACTTTATTGGGATTTTATATGATATACCAACACAAAGTAGCAAGTATGTATGAAGTGAAAAGAAAATGATACCATGGTTTTCAACATTTTTAATAAATACAAATCTTGAAATATCTGTATCAATTCTGAGAGAAAGCTCGTTGGAAGAACGAGTGAAACGTTTTCAAGAAATCTACAGCAAGTCCAGTTGCCTTGATTTATTCTTTACAGAATGCTGTGCTGTGAATAAAATTTTACATGAACTCACCATGAACAACCCCACAAATGACCCCATTTCGGAAAGTAGACACCCCAAGGTATTCACTGAGGGGCATAGTGGGTCCATGGGAGATTTTTGTTTTGCCAGAAGTTAGCAGAAATGGAAACTTTATTATTATTTTTTTCCTCAGAAAGTGTCATTTTCCGCCTACTAATGATACATGAACTCATCATGCCCCTCCGCGAATACTTTGGGGTGAATTATTTCTAAAATTGTGTCATTTGGGGGTTATTTATACTATACCGGCATTCTAGCACCTGAAGAAACATGACAGGTGCTCAGAAAGTCAGAGTTGCTTCAAAATGCGGAAATTCACTTTTTTGCACCATAGTTTGTAAACGCTATAACTTTTACCCAAACCAATAAATATACACTTATTGGATTTTTTTTTATCAAAGGCATGTAGAACAATAAATTTAGAGAAAAATTTTTATAGAAATTTTTTTTTTTTTTTTACATTTTACAACAGAAAGTGAAAAATGTAATTTCGGTCATTTTTGATTAATAGCAAAAAAAGTAAAAATGTCAGCAGCAATGAAATACCACCAAATGAAAGCTCTATTAGTGAGACGAAAAGGAGGTAAAATTAATTTGGGTGGTAAGTTGTATGACCGAGCAATAAGCAGTGAAAGTAGCGTAGTGCAGAATTGTAAAAAGTGGCCTGGTCATTAAGGGTGTTTAAGCTAGGGGGGCTGAAGTGGTTAAAGGCCATATTTGTGGAGTACAGAACTGATAGGTGTCCTACTTCTCTAATGAGTGCTCTCCTTGCATGTCAGTTTAGCTGGAAGGCCATGTTTTGGTAAGTTTGCAGTTGTGCCATGCTCCTTCAATTTTTGGATAATGGATTAAACAGTGCTCAGTGAGATGTTCAGAGCTTGAGATATTTTT